>JAWWEE010000122.1:4712583-5154402 GCA_035221455.1 Xenops minutus
AATCAAGTTTTGCTAGCTGCAATGACTATAATCTTAAATAGAAAGGGAGGTTATCCCCCTTTTTAGAGTATCTACCTATGCAGTTGAGCAAAGACCATTTTTAAGGCCCATATGCTGGTCTGTTCCCATATTTGCTCTGATGAATACTATACAGCCATACAATACACCCTCATAAAATTGTCTAAAATCCCATAGGTAATGTTATGGAAATACCTGCATAACCACCACCCCTCTGAATCTGAGGTATCACCTTAGTTTGGGGAGAACGAAAAAAATCTTAAAATTCTAAATTTTGGTTCTTTATGCTTAGAATATGAAAAGTTTTAACAGCTTGGTTGTGGTAAACTAAATACAAAGTATAAAGCCTAATGGTTGACACTCAGATGTTGACAGTAGTTGCTCACTCGTGTCAATCTAGTAAGAAGCATTAAGCTAATGTGCTTTGGGTAAAAAACCTGCAGGCAATGGTTTCCTTTTTAAAGGAGAACTTCTGTTCCAAGAGTTATTAGTCAATGTGAATCCCCAGATTCAAATCAGTCTTCCTTGCTGAAGCACTCTGTCCTTTGCAAGTCTTAGACTCTCACTGGTGATCTGTGAGGATTATGGGAAGGAAGACAATTTCAAAATTATGTATGACAGTTTAAGAATTACCTTTTTATGTCTTCAGTGTTTCTAACTTCAGCATGCTAGGAAGATTGCCGGGTTGGTGGGAACGCAATGGCCTTTGTATGGCTGGAATTCTGTCTGTTCTGTTGTAGCCCCTCACCTTTCCACCCTTGTCTGTCTGCCCATCCTTGTTATTGAATATGCAGTTGGTGTGGTTGCAACCTCTCCAGAGGGGTGAGGCTCACTTGGTGCAGAAGGCCTGTCACTCTGAAAGGGCTCAGGAACACCTTTCAGAGAGTGTGTCCTGGAGAGCCAAGGACAGGCTATGGCTTTAATTGGAAGAGCATAAAAGTGCTGTAGAAGAGGAAGGAGGGGAAGAAAACCAACCAACCAAACCCCAAATCAAACAAATTAACTAAATAGCTTTCAGAAACATGAGAGGCCTTCTGATTTGGGCTCAGACCTGGAATATGTCTTAAATCTCAGGCTACTATGTCAATTAAATTCAGTTACAAAGGAGAGCAGGCACACGCCTTTGGGAGCCAAAGGGAAATATTGGTAAATAAACTGCATTGGGTAGTTCTTCCATTCCTAACAAACAATGCTGTTAAAGAGGACAATGAGGGTGCTGTTTTGATGAGATTCTAATCCGTGACTGGAATAGCTTAGCGTAAAACATGGAAATTTTGCTTTGTCAGAGGCCTGTGAATGATACTGAAACTGTAATTGTGGTCAGTGCTATTGTGAGATGCAAACACTGGGAGATGTGATCTCTACCATGAGTTTTCACATGTTCTTTTTATGTGCCTGGTGGCTCATGCACAAAAGCCTCGTCATAGTTTGAAGAGCAGGGAGCAAATGGACTTGCTAATGCCAGGGAGTCAGCCTTCAGTTAGCACATGGATTGCTGTGAACTCAGCAGCATTTATTGGGTGGTCTGCTCTATTTAGCCTGTTACTCCAGAGTGAAACTTGAAATTCTTAAATTTAGAGTCCTTTATTAGACCTGATCCTCTTTGAATTGATTAAGAGGATATTTTTTGGCATTCACTATCATATGTAGAGCCCTTAATGGTGACTTGTCTGTGGGAAGCAGCCTGCTCTGGTTAAATAGTACTTAGTAAGGTCCCAGCCTTACTGAAAAGCTTCTCCCCCTCCCACATATTTTTTTCTTTCTCTTATTTTTTAAGTAGGTTTTGTTTAAGTTAAGTATTACAATGGTATTTCAGAGTAAATTCTTTAGATCTTAAAAAAAAAGGGAAAAATAAAGGTGTAGGGATGAAGGTAGAGAAAAGCTCCACATGGCAAACCATTGTCTCTGGAAATCAAACACGCCCACTAGGTGTTTTTCCATGGAGAACTATTGAATTAGTCCTCTGCATCCTGATCAGAGAGATTGTAAAAGTAGGGCGCTTGCAGTGAACACACTGCTTTTTGTCAGTGGCTTTGAAACTGCCTGCCAGAGCTCTCATGCTTTTGTGCAGTAATTTGTTTATCATTACTTCCTTCCTATGAAAACAGAATAAAAGGAGTGACAAGCAAAATACACATTTAGATGAGATTTTTCCAAAGACTGAATTGTTTTCGTAAGAATAATTTGGTGGTGTGCATTTGTGGGAACCTGGGGAGGAATAGCTGCTGGGGGTGCCCTTTGGGAGGTGGGAAGGCAGCAGGGTGCTCCATCTCTGCTAGGCACAGTCTCTACTGAAATGTGAGAGAGGAGGAGGAGACTGCATGGAACTCGGTTCCTTGAAATACTACATGATACAGGAAATAAAAAGATGCTTGTCAGCACAGATTAGCTGCATCTCATGGCCACAGCAGTGTGATAAAAGGATGGGGTGGCACTCACAAGCCATGGAGTTACCAGGTTGTGTGACTTTCCTACCCCTGAGCCAGGAGCTGCTGCTGAGATGAAGTAACTGAGTTACCTGTGGGTGGTTCTCCTGTGCCAAAAACAAGGATGGTAACTTGAGCCACGGAGGTGGTTTACCTGAACTCATTTTGCTTGGGCTTGATTGCAGTGGGTTAGGGCTTGTGAGGAAGGGGAGGAACTCTGCTGAGACTCTTAACTCCCAGAGCTTTTCACTATTTCAAAGTACAGATTTTAACTGGGTTCAGAACTAGGCCCCGAGATGTGAATTTAGGTGAAGGATGATAATCTTCAGATTGACAGCCTTTGGTTGGTTCTTCTTCTCTAGTTGTTGTGTCTAAGTGAGGAATCTCACAGTTGGCTGAAGGCAGGGGTGGTTTGAATGAACAACCATTCCTGTTAGCTGAGCACCAGCACATTGGGGTGATGGTTACAGCTTTAGATTTTTCTTCATCACAGGTAACAAAAAGTTGGTGACCCTCAATATTAAGCACTCCCCATCCCATCTCTTGAGTTGCCTGGTTTCTGGAGGGGTAGGTGTGCTCCTGTGTTCTGGGTCTTTTTAACATTCAGAAGACGTAATTTCTCCTCACCTCTTTTTTAACCAACTAACTTACTTTGCACACAAACTTGGTTAAAAAAGTTGAAAGTTCCTGTTGTTTTTTGTAAGTATTTGTTAGCTATTCATTTCTATTCAGATGGCATGCAGTGTCTGGGATTTTTTTCATGCAGGCTTGGCATAGTCAATGATGAGACCATTTGAACCTTACAGGTCTCGGTGCCAGTGAGGTAAGGAGAGCCTGGAAAGTGTGATGTGTTTTCCATGGGGAGTCGAGGGTGATTAGCAGTTGGCAATGAGCTGATACGAAACGATAATGCAAGAGTGGCTGTGGTAATTGTTGTGTTGTCTGTGTCTCAGGAAGAGGTGTGTCTGCCTCTCGCCTGCAGTAAAATTGATGACATGGTCTGATAGACAAGTGCTACATAAAGACTGAGAGGAATTTATAGGCACCTGAAGGCAATACAAGCCGATGATGAAAGGCTGTTCTCAATGTTAGACACTAATTCATAGTGAAGTGAAATCCTCACAAAGGCTTTGTGTCTGCCGTGCAGCTTACCAGGATGAAAGCTCACCTAAATGGCAGCAGGTTGTAATTCAAACACGGTTTGGTGCCATGTTGAAGTTCACAAGCAAAAAAAAAAAAAAAAAAAGTAGAAATATTAATTAGACTTCAGCTGCAAACTTGTTATTGCAGCTCTTTCTTAAGAATCTTGTCAACTACACCTTTTACTCTTTATTTCACTAGTTATTTTAGTATCTGCTTTTTTTCCCCTTTTGGTTATCTTAATTGTATATTCAATGCACTGACATCAAGAAATACTTCTGAAGTAGTGTTAAAGATATATCTGAACCAATTGGGTTAGAATTTTACAATTGGCCTCTTCTGCAGATAATTAAACATTTTGTTTTGGGGAGTAACACATGTGTTTTGTCAGTCTTGTCTCTGCTTCCAAAGCCTGTATAGGTAGTTTGTCAGGTTTCTGCGAAATAGGAGTACAGTGACACACAAAAAATTCAGTAGTTTAAGAGGTGTTTCACTTCTTAAAATGTTGCTCATGATGTAAGGATTGCTGTGAACTAGTACTTCTTACTTTATTTTTTGTCTTCCAAAAGATACCAGTTTCCAGTGATATGCAAAAGAATTGTTAGAAGAAATGCAGAACAGAAGACTGGCAATTTTTGGGAGCAGATTAATTACTGTTATGCCCTGTGTTCTAATTGGATTGTTAGGGTCATCATGGTCTGTAAGAAAGGCCAGACTTGGAGAGAAACACATTAAAGAAATGGAAGAAGTTCCAGGCACATGTTACCTTGGTCTAGAGAGTGATGTGTTTGCCAGGAACCTTCTTTTTTTCCTTTGTCAGCTGATTCATAAAAGATAGTGCTTTTCCTGTATCCTGTAGGAGAGAGAGAGACAAACTTCTTTTTGGATGACTGTAGCAATCTGAGCGCTAGGGAGTGAAGCCTGATATTGGTATTACATTGTCCTTCCAGACCCATCATATCAGATGTTCTCTTTGCTGGTGAAAGGACATATTCTTTCATTTCTCAGACAGAATGCTGAATTTCCATGTGTGCTGTAGTTCAGAGACTGCATTTTTATCTGCATATAAATGTAATTACATTATGTGATTGTTGTTGTTCTCACCTTGTCCTCACATCATCAAAATCTATTTGCTTTCCTGTTTATGGTCTGTATCAGTAAGTTTGCTTGCAAAAAGCAGTGGATTGGCAGAATTCTTTTAGAAACATTAGAGGTGCCAACAATAATGGTGAAGATACAAAGTTCATAAATATTAATTGTTTATTTATTTCAAAACTAATTTCTTTCACAGTCTGGTTTTATACTTTGTCTTCTCATAGGTTCGGGGAAAAAAATTGGATGATGTTATTTTGTCCTGTTAAAGGAGGTCAACTTGTACTTTAACGCCTCAAATTATCAGAGGCTCTTCTCAAATATGCCAAACAAGTTCTCCATATCCAAGGTCAAAATCAGCTCGATTCCAGTGTCTCTGGAAGCTGTCTTTTTTTTCCTTGCTGTTCTCTGGATGGCGTCTCCTGTTCACTCTTTCAGTTCATTCGCTTGAGTTAGTCTTTACCAAACTCTGTGTGGGTTTCCCCCCCTCCGCCTCCAAATCTTACTCAATTGTTTTTCTCTGAACCACAACTTGCCCTTTTCCACCACTAATGATGCTTTTCCTTCTGACTTGCTCCTTTTGTGAACACTGGCCTATTCAGCGGCTGAATTTCTCATTGCTCCCAGCTTGACCTTTCTTCATTTTGTTGACTCCATGCTTTCAAATTTTTGCCTGCTTTTCCTCCCTCTCTTTTTGTTCCTCTTCTCTTGTCTTTTCCCTGGCACTGTATTTCTCCATCTTAGTGTGTCCCACCCTTCCTGTTCATGTCAGCTACCTCTCATTTTGTCACTTCTGGCAAAATCAAGCACCTTGAGGAGAAAATTTTCAATTGTATTTTCCTTTTCAGTTCTTTGTATGTGATTTATCTGATTCTGCCCCTTTACCAGTACACATTTGCTGTCTGAGGTTTTATAAATTGATGAGTGGCAAGAGATGTACTAAGTCAAAATAGTTATTCTCACAAAGTGAAAATACATCATAAACTGCAAAATGTATCTTGAAAATAATTCATGGCAACACAATCAGCTTTTTCACATCAACATCCTTTCTGCACAGAGCTAAAAGAAGCTCTTCCATGAAGCTCCATATAAATTGGTATGTCTGCGTGTTGTCTGTCTTCTTTTGAATTTTAGGAGGGCTGTAGCTGAACTTCTGATGTATTAAACACATAGAACCCACTGTGGGACAGAGATATTATGGCCCATCCTCAGGGATAAAACCGTAACTGGAGTCAGGGCCAGTCTGGACACCCAGTAATTCACATGGGGATGGTGTTGGCTCAGTTAGCCTTGGTTGTGGTGTGGTGACAGAGACTTAATTTCCTGGTGAAACCAGACCAAAATATGCCAATGGTCTCAAGCTTGGCAAAACACAGTTTGGGAAGCTGAAGACTTCAGCTTGGTATGTTTGTTTATTTGTTTCGCTCTGGTTTGGAGGGTTTTTGTATCTTGTTCCAAATGTCAAGACTTCTAGGTATTTTTCTAAGTTTTATGTTTTCCTCTGATTCCTTTTACCCACTCCCAGAACTTTCTTCAGCTGTGTGTCTTCACTGACTCTTGCCCCTTCCCCATCTCTGCACTTCCTTCCCAGGTTTCCCTTTCCTGATATTTCTCGCTTTGAACTGACAGTAACTGTGATATATATCAAATTGCTCTCTTCCCTCCCTCCCCCCCCCTGCCCCTCGAAACTTTTGGTGCATTTTCTTTCCTATCCTTTAATTTCTACTCTTCATGACCTCTTCCTTGCTTCTCCCTACTGCCTACTAAAGCAAAGTCCTTGTGGTTTAAATTCCCATTATCGCTGTCTCTTGACTGTTCGGATCCTTTTCTGCAGTGGATAAGTGGTTTCTTCAGTAACAAAAGCAGTGATGCCACCCCACTTCTCCTTCCCCCCTCCCTGCAATACCCAGCGAATTCAAGTTACAACAAAGGGAGACTGGGAAGGGGACTTGTGATGGCACAAGTGGGGAGTGGGGTTGCTCTGGTTGCCATAGAAATGGAGTTGCCCACTTTGGCATGCGAGCATCGAGAGATTTAAGTAATGACATCACTTAAGATATACTGTGGGTTTCCTGCAAGTTGGCAGCAGGGTTGCAGGGTTGGTCTCAGCTCTCTGGGTTTCTTTTTTGTCTGCTCTCTTAACCTTCCTGATTGACCTGTTTGCAAAAACATTCTGTATCCAGTCGCTGCCTTCCAATCGGATACAGCCCCGAGGGTAAAGTTCACTGTTTAATTCCACAAGTGCTTATGGACAATGCTTATTATAAAGGTACACAGAAGACTGTTGTACTTGCTCTGCAAGTGTTAATGGAACCAGTGTATTTGTCAGGAGGGGGAAATACAGCTACCCCTGTGCAGAAACCAAGCACAGACTTAGACTGGAAGGAGAAAAACTATAGTTTAGAAAAAGAACATTATTAGTTACATGGATTCCCTCCTGGTCTATAGGGTATATATACTTAGAGAAGAACAAAGTGACAATTTAAATTTTATCGCTTTTAAATGACAGCTAAATCCTTGCACCAAAAACAAATCACAGAATGGAAATCACTTTGCATGATTCCCTCTAAAGCATCTCATTTCTTATTTACTGTATTATTTCCTACTTACTGCTACTGTAACTTTTGCAGAATTTCACATACTTGAGATATTCGTCTGTTTAAAAACCTGGTAGGAATACATTTCATGTTTTATGGTAGAGATGATGGCTATTAATCTGTTAGGCTGACTTCTGAAATGTGTTTTTCTGCTGATGTGGACATCTGGGACTGTTTGCAGATGTACCTGAGGGTACATCTTCTCAGAATGCCATTTTTCTTTTCTTCATGGCAATATTTCTTCTATAGATATTGAGCTGTATTTCATTTATTTGTACTTTGGAATCTCATTATTTTTTCAACAGAGGAAGCATTTCTGGATATTGTCATAACATAACAATATTAAAATAAGCATTGATTTTTCTAATCTAATCTACTCAGTAAGTAATGTGAATGGAAGGAGCATTGTCAATTTGTGAATACTTCTTTCTTTTTTACTTCTGTGCTTACAAATCAGAGTATTGAACATAGCAATATTTTTTATTTAAAGCCCTGTTATTTTTCTGCTTGATTGTACAACATTTGCCACATTTAATCTAAAAAGAAAATTGGATCCCAGCTGTCTGCTACTGTTGCTTGTGGCCAGCAGAAATAAAAAGTTAAACCCCAGGCTGAATGGTTGAAGAAAGTATTAGTTTAGCCAAAACACATTAGTTGTTCTTTACCATCAGCCTAAGAATTACCAACATAATAGTTTTCATATAAACCCGTGACCAAAGCTACATAAGTCTCTCAGCTCCTTTGAAATCACAGATGGCTTGAAACCACGAGAAAGTTTCCTATAGAAATAACTAATGCTTAGGCACTTTTAAATTCCATTGGCAGTTGAAGGAATAACCTTGTTATTTATGTAATGGAACATTTTTCTCCCTTACTTTGTTTGTACCCATTGCACTAAATGAGGCTTTCCCTGTATTAAATGTCACTTTTTACAATTGCTGAAGAGGCACTTTTATGCTTGGAGTTTGTTGTAGCTGTTGGTGGGGGGCAATGGGGACTAAACAGGTTTTGAGTCTAATTGCAAGCGATTGGCTTTTCATTTTTCCTTACATGTCATTGTTTAAATTCTGCTCTTTTGACATGTTTTGTCCTAAAGCACTGCCTGTTTACAATTCAGTACTTCTATTAGCTTAAGGCCCAGCTAAGCAAATCCTGTTCTGTGGTAGTAAATGTCTTAGTTCTTGACATGTTGCAGCCAGAATCTGATGGATCTGACATCTACAGCTTTAGAGCTGTAATGATGAGAAATAATCTATATCTTGTCATCTTATAGTAGAATCAGACCTCTCTTTTAGTGGAAAGAAACAGTAGCTGTTTTCCACTACAGGTAAGAAATACATTTTTGGTTGGGTTTTTTTTGGCCCTTTTTCTTTAAATTTAGTGGGGCAAAAATCAAGTCTTTCCCGCAATCTGAATTTGCAAAATAAGTCGTAGTTGTTACAAAATTTTATCTGAAGGAGATACACTGAGATAGTATTTCTCAGACTCTGAAAGCTCATTTCAAGCTCGTTTTTGTTTTATGCACCCAGATGTTTTGGATTTACTGGGTCTACACTGAAAATCGTGGGTGAATTTGGCCCAGAAACTGTATGACTTAATCATAAAAAGTTGTATTATCTTAAAGAAGATTTTCATGACAGATGTACTAGTCCCTGAGCTGTCCAGGGGTTCCCAAAGTAGCAGTCAGGAGAACTGCTGGTGTTAGCTTTCCTTTTCAACTCAACTGGAAAAGAACAAACACAGAGATAAAGGCTTTGTCCTCCAAGGAAGTTCTTTGATCCCATGGTGGTTATCCCAGAGTAACTCCTCAGGAGGACACTGGTATTCCAGGGTGAAGATTCCCCTTCTTTCTCTTTTTGCTGTGTACAAAACAGGAGCTGAAGAGGATAAGGAGCATTAAGCCTGGAATACAAGTGTCCCAATAGGATTAGCGTAGCCATTAACAAACCAGGGAGGAGAGACAATTAAAGCAGTCTGTATTCTCTTCATTTACTTTTTAAAGTTCAAAACGCTCGCTGCCATGCCCCAGGCTAATTTCAAAGCTGAGGGGTACTTCCCTGGGATTGTTTTTCCATGCCTGCCGTTGCCCCTGTGGCTATCACAGAGAGGTGTCACCCCCAAAATCGGCAGCAGGCTGTTCACCTGTAGCAGTCAGACTGGTGGCAGGGAATGTTTGCTGTGAGGTGGAGTAAGAGGAGATCCCTGCTGCCTCACTTCCAGAGCTCGGGGTTATTTAGCATGTACAGTCAGTCCCGACTTTCCTTTTTTTTTGTTTTGCTCATCAGTGCAGATGTGTTCTTAAGGACAGAAATCACAGTGGCCTGAATAAGAAGGAAGCTGCTGACAGCTTTACTGCTCTTTTTAATTGCTGTTATTCTCTGCTAGCAGTGTGGCTTTTCCAAAAGTATTTCTGTGGAATTCAGTGGAATTTTGAGTGTCGTACTCTGAGTGTTTAAAAGGTGCTGTATTTGTATTGCTAATTTTTTCTTACTTCATATTTTCTTTCTCAAATTATTCTAAGATAGAACTGTTTACTTTCTGCGTGTATGCTACCATGAATTAGTCCCCACCCTCCTTCATAGCTGACATTCTGATTTGTGCACAGCTGCTCGTTCTCTAGGAATATTGGATCCTCAACAATAACAGCTTGAATTCTAAAGTATTTTTCCAAACTCATGTAAAGGCAAAAAAATACTCCTACTTTATAAAGAACTGGCAGAATAAATCTTAATTATTTATCATGGGAGCATTCTGAAAACCTGAGTGACAAATTCAGTTATATTGAGGGCATGAGTTTTTTCTGAGGTTTTCATGTTTTAAGAAGTCTTCTGAAGCTGATTCCGTTTGTAATATATACCATGTGTGGAGCACTGTCCTTTATTCTTTCTTCCACTCTGCAGGTTGCTGATTGCATGTACCTTTTGAGTACATCTTTTGGCATCCATGAGCATAAACAAAGCTGCAGACACTGTGTTTACCAGCAACGTGCTGTGTTTGTGAATTAACTAAGTAGCCTTGGGTTCTACATGGGTTTCCCCATCGTTGAAAAGGCAATTTATTCCTTTAATGAGACCGGAGATTAAGAATTGAATTAAACAGAAAATGTGGGTTGATATAAAAACCAGTTAATAAATAAGTTAAATTACAAGTCTTTTCAGTTAAAGGTTTTGAAGAAACAATTTTAATAGCTGATGAGGTGTTTGCTTTCTTTTGACAGTACTGAACTGCTGGGAGCGATTGTTTTCTTATGATTCAAACCTCTAAGGAATATTGTGCCCTTGGTTTTTGATAACTGAGAAACCACTGAATTAGAATAGAAGGCAGCTCCAGAAGTGGGAATGTGTGATTTAGGAAAGCTTGTATGAACATCCTGTGGTTTAGGAAAGATCAAGCTGTGGGGAGGAGAAACCACCCATTTTTCTAGAGCGGCATAAAAAGATTCCCAGCAGGAGGGATATTTTGCAGCTTTATCCGACTGCTGAGTGAACCTCTTTAGCCAAGTTAGGCCTACAACCACATGGAAGCTTAAACAGGGAAACCAAGCACAGCTCCCAGATGCATCCTAGGAATCATCAGGTGTTGGTTAGTGGACCCTATTTCTGTCTTGCTCCTGCCAGCTGTGTTTATCCTTTGCCACCTCATGCTTTTTCATATCCTGAAGGGGATTTTATCTGCCTGTGGAGTGTTTTCTGTCCTCTTACATGGGTGCTTAGCCCTCACTGCCCCCCAAGGGACTCGTGCCTTTTCCCCTTCCTCTTCCCATCCTCTCCCTCCTTAGGAGAGGGACAGTTCAGAGCCAGCTGCTCTTATCAGAAGTTCTCACAGTACCTGACTGTAGAGGCGGAAAGCTTTTGAAGTTGTGTGTTGGGAGGAGAAAGGGCCCTCTTGAGACTTTGGTATGTGTTTTGTAGTCATGGTCACAGTTTACAGATGGCCCCTTTCGGGCCCAGGTGTGTGAGCAAGAGGCCACCCTGCAAGTGGAGGAAGCCATGGGACTCTTGAGGCATCTGGGGACAGCTTGGGCATGCTCATGGATTTAGCTCCTTTTGGTCCCTTTTGGAGGTACAGAAGGGAGTGGGCCATGGCCCAGGTCTCCTTTGTGGTAGCAGAGGAAGTTGCAGGCTGGAGATAAGGCTTCCGAAGATCCGGCCCAAGTCAGACTGGATGTCTGGCACTCGGCTGTAACCGCGCGAGGAAGTCTTTCAGCATCAGGGTGAAATGAAACGCAGGTCAGAGACTATGGGGTCAGAAGACAAAAATTGCCAAGTTAGCTTGAAATTCCAGGTCAAGAGTTTTTCCTCCTTTCATTAAATACAGCAAAAGGCATTTCTGATTACCAGTGATACTGATAATGCTGTAGAGTCTAGCGGTCCAGAGCCTTTTATGCTCAGCCTTGCACTGGCTGCCTGTGCTCTGAAGAACTTTCTTGGAATTGAGACTGGTGCATGAAAACATATTCCTTGTGTTTTTGTGCAGGAAAACTGACTTATTTTAAAGAAAACAAATAAAGCACTGAAAATCATAGTATCTTAATGTTTTTCCTCTTTTTCAACTATTATAGGTATTAAAAAACCTCAAAGTTGATCATATGCAGAGTGAACAAAAACCTGTATGTTCCAGAACTCACTGTCTCATAACTGAAGCCATCCTGGAAAAGAGAGGGGGTTGTTCCCCCTCCCTCCTTGCTGTGATTGTGTAGCCTTGTCTCCCTGTGGATGGCTTCACTTCTTCACCTCATGCTCTGGTCTTCTCCTTGCCCTGGAGCTCCCTGAGGGACATGAGTGTTTGCTCTCACTGGAGTTTCAATCCTTTTTTTAGCCTCTTTTCCCCACTCCCCTGCAAAATGGACTTGCTGTTGGTCTGTAAAACACAACCAGATTTTGTTTGTGCCTTGGAAGGCTCAATTCGCTGAATGATTTGGCTTTCGAAATCATGTGGCTGACATATCCTCTTCAGATTTTTGTTAGTAGTCCAAACTGTAAATAATAGTAGAATAGTGCATTCGCAATCAAAATACAGCTTGTCTTTTCCTTGGAGCCGCTCGCACCGTTGCCATTCTGTCTCATTGCATACAAGTGGGTTTTATTTCCACTGTTAGAAGCTGAATGTTTTGGGTCCATCTAAATTAAAACCATAGAACTGCTTCACTTGTCAAACACTGGAGTCTTTTCTTACGTTGTTCAGTCACATATGTTGGTTCATCCTTTCGAATTTGCCATTTGTTACCTGTCTGTGTTTGCCTGTGAAGTAACCAACTTGATGAGGCTGCAACTGCGTGGCAGCTTGCCAATATTTTCTTAGTTTTTCTTGGAACATTCAGTTTAGGAAGTGGACTAATTAGCACGTAAACATTGTTTAGCAGAAGAACTCCAATTAGCACTGTTTGGCCTGGCTTCAGCGATAAACAAAGTTAGATGCACGTCAGTGTTTGTCCTAACAGTTTATAAAGTCTATTTTGTGCTCCCAGGGGACAGCACACACCAGATACATTAAATAGTCATTGCAGTCAAGGCCATGAGAAAAAGCTGGCTGTGTCAAGCTTAATAGGCTGTGCATGATACATTAGTGAGCTACTTTGGAAGCTTTCCATTAATCTTAATTATTCTGAAATGCTAACTAAATCTTTCCAAATATGTCTTTTTCTTGTTATTGTCTATCTGCTACCATAGGAGAAAAAAAATTGTGACACACTCCTCAGTCCTTGTAAAGTGGTGGAATTTAGGTTTCCAATGTGTATTTAGTGTCGTCACTGTATTTTCCTTATTTTGTTAAAGCCTAAAACTAAGCTAGATCCTTAGCAGTGCAAGCATAGGCAAGCTTCTTGCCCCAAGAAAATTATTATCCTCAGTTTGGCGTGACAAAATTAATACTGATAAGCAGGTGGGATAAGCTTGGACTACCCTTGTGGTCATATTGCAAGTAGCCAAGTGTAGGAACATACGTATGCTTTGGTGGTTCTAAGGGAGAGGTGCTTGTCCAGCTAAGGTGGGCTTATCTGTAAGAAACTGAAGACTAGAAGGTTGTTGAAGTGTAAAATAACCATTCCTCCTTTCCTGCTCCAAATGCCTTTGTCACAATTTTGTTGGCTTTTTTCCCCGGTTGTCCTGTAAATTGCTTGCGCCTGCACAGGAGCAGGAGAGTTGGAGAGCACAGATAACTTCATGTGCCAGTTCCTTGTGTTGTGACTTTGAATTTATGTTACAGGCAAACCGGCACTGAGGTTGAATCCAGTGGTGATCTCCTTAGATTATAGTCAGCATTAGATGACTAAAGTAAATATGAAATATTCCATATGTACTAAAAATACTTAAACTAATTGAAGTAATCCTAACTCTGTGTGAGAGAAGGAAGCAGGGAAGCAGCTCTTAAGGCTTTGCTGCGTCAGCTGTATTTGTATTTCAGAAATTATTATGAATAGGGGAACCACACAGGACAGGTATATTCTTACCTGTATAGTGGTTTGAAAGTGCCTTTTACTCCTGACAGCAGTACAGGGACCACAGAAGCAGCCCAAATATAACAGAGCTCTGCTCAGTCTTAAAAATCAGAGTCTTCTGTAGGAAATCTTTCCAGTCTAATTCTTTTATCAATCAGTCCAGTGAAAAATAACAGGTGCAAATAAAGTGAAACTGTTTCCATCCCCTTCCTCCTTTAGGCAATGAGGCAGATTCAAAGCTTATAGGCACCCATGCTAGGGTGTCTATTCTTCACCCCAGGAGTCTGCATGTATATCACTTGTCACTAAGCAGTGCAGGATGTAGAGCTGCCCTTGTGCTCAGCCCTGTGTGTTTAACTGAGGGAGTGGAATTGTCCACTCCCCAGGAGAGGAAGGAAGCAAACCTAATGTTTAACTGGTTATTGCACCCTGGTGTCACCTGTGCTCCACTGCCACAGCTGCCCTGTGCATGGGATCAGTGGGTGACATTCTTCATACTCCAGCTGCAGAAGGATCACATGTTCCTCAAATGAAATTTGTTGGGAGGTTATTTTATAGCGGTTGGAGAAAATCCTTCCTCCAAAAATAAACGTCAGAATCTACCATTGCTGCTGAAGAGGATGGGGCACAATCGTTCCCTCATAGGATGTGGTTTAAGTCACTTCTTAGCTTTGAACACATTCATGTTTTCTAACATTTGTTTTCCCGTTTTCTGAATATTTTACTTTAATTTTAGGATTTTTAAAGTTACCGCTATGTCTTCTCATTTCCCAATGTTCTTTCATTGTCTCTCTCTTTCCATTTTCTTTCTCTCATTACTCCACTCATCATCAAGCCAGATTTCAGTTTAACAGTTTGATGTTGATACTTTACACAACATCTGAGAAATTACCAAGTGAAGGGTGCTAGGGTTCTGTTGAAAGATTTGCTCATTAGAAGTTTTTTGTCTCCTAAAACACAATAAATTATAATTGCATTAATTAGAAAATAATAGTCTCTTCCTACCTGCAATCATGTGAAGATACTTCAGAGGAATAGCCATGTACCTTTTAAAATTTTTTATTTGGTTTATAGTAGTGGAGTCCTCTATGACTTTAGCATATCTAAACAAAAGTCTTTCAATGTATGCCATGTGAAAAGATGCACAAAAATTAATTCCATTTTAGATATACAAATTTCCTGATTATTCACATTTGCAAATTCAGTTCTTGCTTGCAGAAAACTGATAAATTGTGTCTCATTGATTTCCAATTTGGTCAGTTTGTTGGGTTTTGTTTTTTTTTTTTTTTTTTTACATTTATAAGAGACCACTCTTGGCAAATATTGCAAAGACCATGTTAAAAATGAGCTGTGATAAAAGAGTTCCCATAAAAATGGGAACTGATTGATGGCAAAATGCATTGATAAAAACTGTTCTCACATCAGAAAGTAAATAACTAACTGCTTGATTTTTGTAAAGGTCTACTTTTCCCTTGTGCCTTGGAAATTTTATTGGGGTTCTAAAACCAAATACACCCCAGATTTAATTCCAGCACATGCCAGCTTGGTGTTGTGTACTTCTGAATGTTCTAAAGAGCTTGCAGGTGTTTTTTGTTATAGAAAAACACTTGCAGTCTTAAGTATTAACTTAATATTGGCTGTATTCTGGAATATACCTTTCTAGAAAAAAATAAATTCGAGTAGCAGAAAAAGCAGAAAAGATACAAACCATTAGTGGAAAGCATGTGAGTGGTACCTAAAGATATAGATGGTTCTCCCCACCAGAGTGTCTGAGGAGCTCATGGTCATGCAGTCATTAATGGTGTTTATCCATCTAAGAAACAGGTGGAACAGCAGCTGTGGGAACACAGGTTAAATGCATATGCTCAAAACCTTATGGGAGACTCAAAGGGAGCTAAGAATTACATCCAAGTTTCTTTAAGTCCGGTAACCAATTTTGCTTAACTACTCTTTTATGCCTTTTCCCCTTCCCTGTTGGTTTTTTCCTTTTTTTTTAAGTCAGCTATAGAACAAGGCTCTAGTGAATTGAGCAGCAACTCATTTCCTTTGCCATCGCCAGGAAATACACGGAGCAATTAAGGGTGGCTGGATGGGAAAAGGGCTTTCATTTCACTGAGATACAAAAGTTCCCAGGCCTTCCTGGCTTTTCAGCAGCCTACCAGGTGGTCTGACTTGGAGCTGTCCCCCATGGTCCAATGTCCATGGCAGCAGCAAATTTGAGGAAACGGGACTCAAAGCCTGAAGGATTTAGTTTTTTTATATGAGTTTCATCGCTTAGCAGCTGTTTTAAAAATCTCAGTTTCTGTTTCCTATCCATTTCTTTGTTATCTAGACCAAGAATCAAAGAACTTCCACCAACAGTGTAGAGATTCACACAGGAGTATCTCCTCTTAATTCTTGAATTCTCGATGTGTGTGAAGATGAATAAGCACAAGTGTATGTTTTAAGGGATCTGCTGATCCTGTATTGTACAAAGATGCTTAGTGGCTGTTTTTCTTTCAAATGTGGACCTAAAAATGTACCATTTCCCCACAATGTAAACTCCATGTGACTGCAAGTTGCAGCTTGTTGCAATGCACTATGCCCACTAGTGTGAAATCAGAGTATCAGTATTTCATGTGGAAACATGACTTTGGCTTGAAACTGATACAAGAGATTTACAAGATAAAACAACTGAAAACTCCAGCAAGTTCTAACAAAATGCTCCCTTTAAATAATATACACCAAGTAAATATTATTGTTTATTGGAAACCCTTTCCCTCTAAGAGTCTATTTTTACTATTTACCTCCCTAGGATCTGAATAACAATGCCAATACTATTTTCTAGAAGGAAAATTTAAAAAAATATGAGTTTTATAGCCCTGAAAAAAATCAGTCTTTTTTATTGCGGGTTTATCCAAACTGAAGGAAATTGAACTACAGGCATATTCATAACTAACAAACAATTTGACCAGAACTTCTGGCTCCTTACCTCCATTGTTGAGAACTCACAATCTGCTTATAAAACAGACCTCACAGTTGTAACAGATGCTAAATTTATTGAGTTTTTTTGTCCATTTGTTGATAGTGCTCTGGATTTATTTATTGTTGAGAGGGTTTTTGTGTGTCTTTGTGCATATGTGTAGTTTATCTCAATTTTGTCTTTTGTTTTCCTCCCTTATTTCAATGTTCCTATTATGGCAGGGTTTTCAGCATCATTTGGAATTCTGTTGCGAGTTCATAGCAAATTAGCACTATTCTACATGTTAATTCTCTTCTGAACAGTAGCAGAGTTTCTGTGTCCTTCCTCTTAAGTACACTGTGATCTGTAAGACTCATCACAGGATTAAAGAACAAGAAGTGCTAATCTGGAGTTTACCCCTTCCTGGCTCTGTAATTTAGGCTGCCTGAAAGAGGAGAAAGCTGACCTGAGTTTCCCAAAGAAGTGGGGTGAGAATTAATTAATTAACTGGTGTCAGGAACTCCTGCGTGGATGCTGGGAATGTTTCAGCAAGATTTTCAGGTGCTGTAAGGTGGTGTAGTTCAGATGAACAAAAGAGAAGCTTGCATTTTCTTAAAAGAAACATGTAATTGTTTGAGGAAAATATATCTGAAATTTTCTTTGCCTAGGAACAATTTCACTGTTCAAAATACATACCAGATTTTAAAGTCCACCTGCACCTGTTTTGGCATCCAACTAGGATTTTCTTTCTAAAAGGGAGAAGTGCAGTATTTTACCTGGAATAGTAAAAATCTTGTGTTCCTTTCAAAACACTCAACTTGTTTGGTGCCTTATTATGTATGGGAAATGTGTTTTGTCAGCCTTCATAATTGACAGCAGGGCATTTTGAGTTCAGTTCCCAAGTAGCCTGCACTACCTGGGACATCCGAATGCTCTGCTACAAAGGGTTATGATGCAGTCAGCTGGAAATCCTGACCTAGAAAAATGTTTGTATATTTTAATTTTCCACATCAATTTTCAGAACATGCTCCAGTTTACAATATTATTATTTGTTAGTTGGAGCCAAGAGCAGGAAAATATGATCGCTGGATGGAAACCTCTGTAGATTTTGTGGAGGTTTGATGGCATTAGACACAGAGAAAACTGTACTCCCAAAGTAGTGTTATTATCATTGAAACACCTGATTTTTGTATAATCTCATATTTTGGAGAGCAGAAGAGAGAGAAGGTGCTCTGTATATGTGCACATAATAAATGTCAGTCTGGTTTATTCTTTCAGAATTAATGTCTGTGGAACTGGAACTTCTGTGAAAAGCATTAGCCAGGCAAATATTCTTGCCAGTGCCACATTTGTGAGATTGATGAATGATGTCTTGGTCATGAAGCCCTTGAGGAACAGAGTACAAATAGCAGAATCATTTTTTTTTAATGCTTACTCTTTCAGAGGTTTTGCAGGTAAATCATTGAATAGAGCAGAATTTTAAAAATGTTGTCTTTTGACCACAGTGGTACAGGGTGCTACATTTCCTTCTCCTGAGTTCCTGTTTGGGACAGACAAAGCAGATGTTTGGCTTGGAAACAGACTTTATTTGGCATGGTGGCAGGAAGTACTGAGAGATTTGCTATTGACATTTAATCCCTGATGTTTCTGTAGACTGTAAGACCAATTTTTTTTTTTTATTTCTCTCTTTCTTTTTTGTTGCTTGCTTGAATCTATGTGAAATGAACTGAATTCATAATACATATTTGGCAAGAGAGCTGGAAACACTGTATTCTGTTTCTTATACTCTTGACAGTCTTACTCATAAATCCCAGTCCCCTGATTCCTCTGATCACTGTGAGGGCTTTTTTTTTTATGCAGGTGTTTAAAACGTGAAATTAGATGTTTCCCCCAAAGCTGTACGTCTCCTCTCCATCACTGCAGCAATCCAGCTAAAGGGCCTGGCCTCCAAATCATTCTGGCTCAGGGAAGTTCCTGCATCTGGTCCATGCTTTGTAATATTAATCTGTTTAAAAATTTAAAAACCCCCAAAAACAGCAACAAAAAAAAGAAGGGGGGAAAAGCAGCTGAGGAGATAACTGAACTGCAAAGGCAAACAAGCTGATTTCCATGAAAATTCTGGAATGAATTACTGGTTTAATAAAACAATGTTTTTTCTGTAAAAAGTTTTCACCTGAAGTGTCAGGAAAAGAACTTGACCTGTTTTTCTGTACTTGCATACTCACACAACAGACTGTCAAGGTGCTATTGGTCTTGCTAAGGTAGATATAAAAAAGAAATAATGTTTTTTAGAACAGTGTGGTTTGGCAGAATAGTTTGGGTAATTTGCTGCTTTTCTGTGTAAACTTTACATTCCCTTCTGGGTGATAATCTTGGTCCATGGAGGCCCTGAAATTGCCCCTCTGCTTTCCCTCAGCTGGAGTGTGAAGTGATGCTCTGTGCCTTTTATATGCAGCAGATTTAAATTCTGCAAAAGTGAAGCTACTGGGGGAAAAAGCAAACCCATGGAAGGATTGAGCTACTGAACTTCATTTTGCGTCAACACCTGAAATACTTTGTTTTTAGAGGGCTAGATTGAGATGGTTTGGGGCTTTACAGCTGCTCCAGCTTGAACTGCATCTCAGATGGGGATATGTGAGGCCTGCTTCTATTGTACTGTGAATGCTTTGGAACCAGAATATAGCTCCTGCTATTAGGCAGTCAACAAAAATTTTAAATGCCTTTTGTTCTTAGGGGTATTTTTATAAAATCTTAACAACCCGTGGTTTCCCGTTTAATTTGAATACAGCTTAATTCACCAGCTTGCCTTTCAAGATGGTCCTGGATTTACCACCTGAGCCACAACTTCCTTAATGTCATGCCAGAATAGTTTTAAGGCTAGGATATATTCAAATAATGTGGAAAATGTGTCCAAGACAATGAGTTTGTGATAGTTCTTGGGTTACAGTGTGCAGTGGAGTCTGTAGGAGAGTGACGTGTATTACCCATTAACTCTGCAGAAATGAGTCCTGCAAAAGTAGTTATTGACTAGAAAGTGTGAAAAAAGAAGGCTAATTGTTTTATTTATTTATATATAGTTCTATTTTTGACCCCTTAGAGTGTGGATATTCTTTTTTTAAAGAAGAACTTACCTGTGTAATTATCAGTTCTATTATTACATAGCAAGTGTGTGGTTACCACCAGTCACTAAAGCAGTTCTTTCACACCAATTGTAGCTGCCATTGGGTGGCACTGAAAAATAGAGTGGTTTTTAAAAGCTTTTTGAAGGAACAGAAGAAATGTTGAAGCCACCAAGCATACAGGGGAAGAATACTGGGAGTGTGAAAAGCTCTTCTTCAGAGCAGAAGGCTTCAAGGGGTACAAGTAATCAAAACATTATAAAGGCCTGAAACACGATGCTCCTCCTGCTCTCCCACAACTGGAATAGTTTTTTATTCTGTATTTTAGTCCCAGGTTTTGGTTTTGTTTAGATAATCTTTATATAAGGTTGCAGGGTATGTTCCTGTGCGTAGTTTTTCCTAGTAGTGACAGCCAGAAATGGTTTCCAGTCCATTGTTTTAAAAACTTTTCTGGGGTATCTGTGAATTAAATGCAATTGCCTCAGGTCTAATAAACCTGTTCATTAATGGCATCAGAAGCAGGTTTTGGTGCGCTGAGTTTTTCCCACTGTAGTCTCTAGGCTATGGACTATCACCAGGCCTTTCTGTGCAGGGAGAGCTGCCAAGAAATCAGAATAGGAAAGAATTATATGACTCAAGTTGTAGTCAGATTGAAAAAAAACAAAAAAAAACCAAACAAAAAACCCCAACAAAACAACTAAACTGAAGGCAGAAAACTCTCCTCTGTTTTTCAACCAAGACATGGCTGTGCCAGCACTGAGAACCTGCCTGTTCTTAGGTAATGAGGTTATCCATCTTTTCTCCCACTGCTGACCAGCCTGCCTACACATCCTGGGTGTTTGCCTACATCCAGTTTGACAGGAGGAGATCTCAGCAGCTGCAGCAGCTCAGTTCCCTTAGCAAAGAGTACATGGCTGTTGATCCCCAAAGCAGCTGGGATTGGCCTGGGAATCTCTGGGAGCAGGTAGCCTGTGCAGGATGAGGTGTTATCTAATGGGCAAGGTAGAAATTTATCATTTTTCTACTGCTCCAGTTGCTTCTGATAGGAAGGATTTGTGACAGAATAGCTCCAGGACTTGTGTCTGGGAGCTAAAGGATGGCAAGGATACGTTTAAAATAAATTTGAATATTTTTAACCTGATTTTTATTTTAATTCCCTTTTTTCCTCCCCCTGGTAAAATAAGTTAGCACACTCTGATACTTTTATCTACAGAATTAGCACGGACAGTAATCATTGCCAATGGCTGTAATTATTATTTTGTGATCCTTTGGGAGCCTGCTGTACCGAGGCATTCTCTTCCCGTTGCTTTGGCACCTGGGAATTCAGGCTCCAATGATATTTTCCAGCAGATGTGACTATCAGGGCTTGTTTATTTTTAGCTGGGGATTGTGCACCTTGATCTCGGTGGGAAGCTTCCTGTCCTTATTGTCTTTTACAGCCGGTTGTAAAGGCAAGTGGCTTATAATGACCTACCCTTGCTTCCCCTGGCTGGTTCCAAAAGACACAGGAATGTCATCATCACATGTTATAATTTACTCAGGGACTTTCCGATGAGGACCTCACAGGTTTAACCTTTCCAAAAGCTCTGTTTATTCAAGAGGGTAATAGTGTTGGTAGCTTGAACGTTGAGGCTAAGAAGGTACCAGGTGGTATCCCACAAGTTCATTGATTTTTGTCCACTGCACAGTTTTTGTTTTGGGGCGAGTGAATCCGTGCTTTTCAGTGAGGTGCATATTTTGATCACCTAATTCCATGATAATAAAATCTCAGAGGAAACCCATTTTTACTATTAATGTTATATATTAAAAGTATGTGAAGTTCTAACTTCTGTTTAATTTTTGATAATGGAGAAAAGGGGGAAACACTCAGAAACAGTTTATATTTTATATTTCTCCAGCATTAATGGCAGCGACTACTTATCCTAAAAATGTCTTTTAAAACATTCTAAAATGTGAAGCCTTGTGTGTGTGGGTGCTCCTGCACACAGGTGGCTTTGTACATTGTGTGTGTGTGTTTACACCGGTGAGACACGACTGCATAAAAGCCTTGTGCACCAGGTTGTAATGAAACATTTTGAATTTATATAAAAATAATGCACAGTCTAGATGCAAACCGAACTGTGCATTGCTGCCAAAGTGTTAAACTTTCGGTGCTAAAGGAAAAAGCATTCAGCAAGCTCTGATTTCAAGAGAGGACTTTCTGTAGCCCCTGTAAGCGCTGCTGGTGTGATGCTGGTTTGTCGGTTTCCTGTTGTATGAAAAACAGTTTAAGAAGCAGATTTCCATCTATTATATTCCTCAGAAAACAGACGGGATGATCCAACTGATGGTTGGGTTTAATATATAGGGGGTTTGGAATAAAGCCCAAACTTTTGAATCATTTCATCTTTTGCTCACAAAACTTGTTTTGCCATTATAGGGAAAAGAATGTTTGTTTCCTAAATACTCCGTGTGGTAGATAGAGGAAACTCCATGCCCATTACCTTTCTCCCCCAGGAAATTTTTTTCCACTAACAATATACAGATTTTATTTTTGGCAACTATTTTGAATTTTGGAGGAGGGACATGATAAAAGGATCCCCTTTTAGTACTCTTTTGTTAATATGGAAAAAGAAAACAAATGCCTCTTTTTCTTTGTGAGGTGAACAATTAACAGGGGAGTGGTGCTGCTGTTGATGCTTGCCATGGGATATTTATTATTGGGTAATTTTGTGGGAAGAAATCACCCATCTAATTCTTCAGGATTACTGTGGAATACTTTTTGAGGAACACATGAGAACAAGGCTGTACTGTGAAGTGCTGCTCCAAATTATTCCAGAAGAGGCTTAAAGCTTGCTTAGTGATTGCTTTGCAGGTAACAAATACGAAGAAAAGAGCAATTTTCTGATTCTTTTGGTGCTAGTTTGGCCTTTGCATGGTGTGCTAATAATCTTATTAGTTTTGTTTTTGGGAAAAGACTCAGAGGCCTTCAGTTCTTCTCGGAATTCTTAAGAGAAAACAGAATGTTTTATTTCAAACACCTTTAGGGGAGTCGTTATGATTCCCAATGTACATTTGATCTCTCTGGATACCCTGCAATTTCACAATCATCACCAAATCAGACCTCCCCAAAACATCTGTAATGTTTTTTGTTAGAGCAGAAGACTACAGAAACTTCTCTTGCCCCAGAATAATTCTCACTGAGAGACCATTCTTTTCATCCCTCCTAGGAGATGTCACTCCTGAACTGCATTGTGTTGTCAGGGGAGGTGCTGCAGAACTTCGGGTTATGTGAAAAGCAGAAGAACAAGCACCTTAGAGGAATCTTTCTTACACAGCTTGTGTTTCTCAGGGACAGGTGGAAGGGACATGCTGGATGTGTTGTGTACTTTTTCCACATACTTTTTACAGTGTTAAAATGGATCAACTCAAAACTCAACATGGGTAAGAGAGATTCCTCTAAGGTGCTTGTTCTTCTATTTAAAATAGTATTGCTGGTGAATGAACATATTTTTTCCCCTGGGATCTCTTGTGGTTAATATTTGTCAAAACACTGATTAAAAAGAGAGCATAAGAGACAAATCTTGGTGCAAAAGTGATAAGATGATCTGTGTGGACCTGGTAAGCTGGTGCTGAGATCTCCCTGTTTTTGTTCTAAAACTGTTTGTGTGCACTCCTGTACTGATCCTGAAAAAACCCCCTCCCAACATGTGCCTCCAGAGCTCTGTTGAGTGGCACATCCTGACATGTGAAAGGAGAAGCAGTGAGGCTGAGCTACCTGCAAGAATGGCCTGGCATTCCTGTGGCTGAGAGGAACTGCTTTTGAGGAAAGAAAGAGGGTGGGGAGCAGTGTGGGCAGTGATGGGTGTGCGTGGGGGGGTCAGGAAGGTAGGCTGCAGCTAGAGAGACCACATCCGTGTTTTTCCAGGTGTCCCTTTTGTAATCTCTCCTTATTTTTTTTAGAAGAAAAGAGGCAGCAAAGCCAGTCATTCAGAGAAATAAGTGACAACAAGAGAGAAACCAGACTTGTGCTGTGCTTTCATTAGCTGTTTTACTGCAAGTGGTACCTCATTTTATAATGCTTTCTCAATTACAGGGTCTCCCACACACTCATTGCCCCTCATTTTCTTCCCTATTACTTTATTGCTTTGTTTAATCCTTTATAATGTGTCTAACCCACTGTTAGGGTTGCTTGCAAAGTTCAGGCTGCTCTTGAGATACTTTTGCTTGAAATAAATTAAATGGTTCCAAATTGTCTGGGTTTAGTGTGACCCAGGAAAAAAAAAAAAAGAAAAGAAAAATCAATCTTTTAAAGCTTCACAAATGAGTGACTTCTTCCCTGATCAAACAGGACTTCCAGAATTGGCTCTTGCCTTCTACCTAAATGATGCAGGAGGCCCCCTCCATGCTTGAAACATATATAAATGATGAAAACAATTAAATGTGTACATATTTTACAAGATTTAACTTGACATGCCTGAATAAACTAGCTTCTGCCCTGCACCTTTGTTCTTGCCCTAGGTCTTTCTGTGTACTTGTGATAGACTTTCAACTCAGTCAGAAAAAATTCTTCATAACCAAAAGACTTGGCATCAGAATTAAAACACAACTGTTTAAAGAATTGCTCATACCTTTCCCATTACTTTGGCAATATGACAGTTACAAGTAGAAAAGTCAAGCCACAGAATTCTTCTGAGCCCCTTTTTCTTGCAGTTGTTGGGTGTAGTTTCACAGGAGGATGTCCTGCAAAACAGTTTCCTAAGAAAAGAAAATGCACTGTGTGCTTCAGTAAAAATCTGTTTTTCAAGTTAGGTTTGTGTCTTTACCTTGCATTTTTTCAAGCTGAATTTCAGTTATAAATGATATATCTGTCTGGAATTCTGCATGGTGTATCTTGCAGGCTGGGTGTAGTTGGTGGTGAGAATTCTGATCTTGTTGTCTCACCAAATTTATTTCCATTTTGATTTTCTGTGATTCCTGATTTACGGAAATGTATTTCTATATAGATGTTTAATTTCCAAGTCTTACAGGCAGTGATGTCAGAAAGGCAAACGCTGTGCTGAGAACATTTATTCAAACCTTCTCAGTAAAAGCAAATGAGAATTTTTGTATGGTGTCTGGCTTTGAAAAAGTGTCTTTTTTGGTTTTTTCCCCTGGCCTTTTGACTTTGGGTTTTCCAGCATGTAGTTCCAATAGCCTTTTTTCATTGTATTGCTCCTGAACCTGTTTAAGATATGCTGATCATTAATGCAAATTAATGTATTGATGCAACATCCTGAACTGGTAAAAAAGAAACGTCTGGTGACTCTCAGTGTTATAAGGTTGTTTACATTTGAGTTTACAGGTATTTAAGCTTTCTGATAACAACTTACTGGTAGACTGTCAAGATAACAATCACCTCCAATGTGTCTTACATTGAATTTATTACCAACTTTAGCTCCCAGCAGTAGTGATGATGACAAGTCCTTTCTGATTGCAAGGTAATGGCTAAATTACACTGCAATAAGTTAAGGACTTTGAAGCACCTCGTTTCTAGCCTAATTTGCATCTTTCCTGTTTATGTTAAATAGTCAGTGTAAAAGACAGGATTTTTAATGGTACCTTTGCCATCTGATCTTTCTTTCCTGACTGAAAGAACATCCTTTATTAGGTCAGTGTGGTTAGCAATACCCTCAGTCACTTTTGCAAAATTCAGTGTGTGCTTGGTGTGAAGTTCAGAATGATTCCACTGCAGCTGAATTGATTCATGTTGTTGGATGGGCAAGCAACATGTCAGTCCAGCAAAAACACATGTTCATACCAGCATTTCTTCCTTTCTCTCCTTGCCAATTTTTCCTCTTAAAAGGAGTGATCTTAGTGGCCATAAAGCATAATTTCCATGTATATATAACTTTCTAAGTAGCAGAACTAGGTATCATACACACACATGAAAATTAAATAATACAGTGGTGTAAGGAAGAAGCCTGATGGTGTTTGTTTTTATTTGTAAGTGAAACTAACCTTCCCAGAAGTTGTGGTTGCCTTTCTACTTGTAATGGTTTAATAGCTTATTGAAGGATAGAGGGACTCTACTGGCAGAAAAAAAAAGGTACATCTGGCATGAAGGGCATTAATTTTTAGTATAAAATGACAAATAGCACTATCTTTTTTATAAATTGGTTGTGCATACTGAAATTTAGGAATGGTAGCTGAGGGTCTGCAATGCAGCCAAGAAATACTTCACGTGCAAATATACTTATTCAGAGTTTAAAATCAGCTAATACATTATTTTGTTTGTTTTCATGAAATATTGAATGGTGCAGGAATTAACACACTTAGGGATGTGTTGCATGAAAAACCTTCAAGGGAATTGCTGGTAGGGCAAGAATTGTTCCCTGTCCCCCACCTGCCCCCCACGTTCTCTTAACTCAGGATTTTTTGTAGCAAGAAGGTTTTTCAAACAGTATTTTAAAAAATATTATAATTCAGAAATTGTCATGTGTCTCATTAACCTGTAGTGCACAATCTGAGCTGCAAAACTGACAGAATCATCTTGGTAAAAGCACTTTAAAGGATTCCTTTCTGACTTTCTATATTGTGTTCTTTATTATTTGATGACAGACTAGGAGATACCCAGTGATTTAAAGGACATATTAATTTGGAGGCAAACTTGTCTTTAAAGAAAAAAGTTGCTGTTAAGATTGTAGAGAAACCTGAGACATGAAGTTATATAAGTTGCAAAGAGCATTGAGCTCAGTTTACAGCAAAGCTGTGTGTGATGCTTCTGCCTCTCCTATGACTGTAAATTAGTGTTACCTGTCAGCAGGTTGTTATTCTGTCTCTTTGGCCTGTAACTGTTATGGAAGGAGCAGGGAAAGGGAGGAAGTCAGGGTTGGTCATGACCCAAAATCTGATGAAGGTAGGGGAACGATTTTCATTGACTTTATTGTGCTTGAGGTCAGCTCCTTGAGTTTGAAAAAATCCAGGAAAGGAGAACAAACCCAGAGACTTGAAAAATAAGAATTTTTCTGTTGTTTGATTGAAAACTATAGATTAATTCAGTGCAATTGTTTTAGCCCTGGGTAAGGAGAAATAATTTTTGCATTTTTCATAAAAGAAAGTGTTGTGGAATAATCATTATATGAAAAACTTTGTCGTGCACAAGTGCTCTACTAAATTATCAGATTATTTTAATATAATTTCAGAAAGAGAAGACTAGCCAGACTAAGGATTCATCTAGTTCAACTTCCAGACTTTAGTAGTTGCCAAAAAGTAGATGCCTGAGAAAAAGAATACAGTGACTTAAATTCCTAGTTTGGTCCTCCTTGAAGGTACAGAGCTCCAGCGTGTTTATCAGGAATATCATCTACACTAATTTTTCTCTCCTGTGTATTAATTGACAAAATATGCACAACCAAATAGTTTATTGACCAAGAAAACTGCAAAACAAATAAATAAATTAACAAAACCATGGGCAGTGAAGCTTTTCGCTAAGACTGTTAAAAATGTCATTGGACTGCACTGATACAGTTTTAGCATTTGCCCATGAAAATGCAAAGTCATAACCCTAAGTTACTGTTTTACAACTCTGCCTGTTTTTTCATTATGAGCATTGTCTTTGGGAATTCTGTTTTCAAATATTGTTGGATCAGCTCTATTAATAAAAGTGCCTTCAGGGTATTTGCAGCTAGTGAGGTGGTGTTCTGGGTACCGATCCAGCACTGAATAAGAAACTATTTGTTACCTTTTTGTGTGCAGCACTAACAAGTTTTAACATTAAAGCATTACGGTATCTGATTGCCTACAGGAAAGGGATATAATATTCACTTAGCAGCCAATGAATGAATGATTAAAATCTTAAAAGCATTTAATAAGATTGAAACACAGAGCAGGGCTGTTCTCTGGTGTAAAGTTACAGAAGAGGTTCACTGGGTCAGAGAAAGAGTATGGGAGATTGGATTTTTTTTGTTGTTGTTGTTGAAAAAATAGCAGTGTTACTTTTGCTGTCGAGTCAAGACAGCTCTGAGGGGAAAACCATGGAAGAGTGATGGTATGTTAAAACCAGCACAAAACAAGAGAATTGGTTCCACACCTGTAATATGACAAAATAAGAAGTCAGTGTTATAAAAAGACATACACACAGTTCCTATCCTGGCCATTAGTTAAAAACTTTCCTACCAGCCCTCCCATACATGCTTATACCCATGTTCCCAGGATACTGGGAAGACTTTGGAATCCACAAGAAAGCTGAGTGCTCTGGAAGCTGCTGTCCCAAGTGCTTTGACAGGAAGGGTGCGTGACAGCAGAGCAAGACTGTTCCCATCCATCTCGTACTCCTTGTGCCCCTGCTGTGAGCCTGTGAATATTTCTCTGTCCTTAACAAAACCATACCTGTGCAGTCCCAGAAAGATTATATTCTGGCCATAACAATTAGGCTGATGTAAACAAAATCTGAGTTTGAGGTGAGTACTCAGTTGAAAGAGCAATTCAGGCTGTTTATTAATGACATCTGAACACTTCTGTAGGTAGCTCAGTATGTTGGAAGTGTTTTGTGATGCTTCCTGCATTTGAGTTCGGCAGCATCTCTTTGGAAGAGCAGAGGTTATAATTGGTTCTTTAAGGACCTTAAGTTTGCCAAAAAGATTCCTGCTAAACAATTTTTTGGTGAGCAAGGAGCTGATGTGCCACAGTTTGTGCCAGCTGCATTCTCTTGTCCCCAGGGCAAGGAGCAGACTGGGAAACACCACAGATGAAATAGGGAGAAAAGGGGACTTTGCAAAGACGAAATTGTCTCCATTTAATCCTCTGTAACTCGATGAAACTTTGCATCTGCTGAGTAAGTTATAGTGGAAGTGTAGCTCCAGGACTAGGGAGATGTATCTCTGCACATGAGAACTGCTGGTGTTTTCCTGGGATTATTCGTCTCCACCTTTGTGCTATGGCTCAGAGGCTGAAAAATCGAGGCTGTAGGGTTTGAAATCAGAGAGTTCCCAGGAATACTGAAAAAAAGCCTTTGAATACCATGGGATTCATCTGACAGTGCTATTAAAATAAATTACACCATAGGGTGTTTATTTTTTTTCCTGAGGACCCTAAGATGTTTCATTTTCTTCCATTTCAGTCTGTAAAACCTGCATTTTGCAGTAGAGAAATTGGATTTGGGTGGAATAGGATCTTCTGTTCATTCATTAATTTTTCTAAATGGTTTGATCCAAACTGCTAATTGCCCACAGGGAAGATTACCCACCTCCCTAGCCAGAAGAGGAGCATCCCTGCACTGGCATCCTGGTGAACAACCATGAGCCCTTCAGCCTGTTTCTGATTCCCATGTTCCATAACTAATACTGATTTTTCCACTTTAAAAGAATAGTTTACAGAGATAATCTTAATCCTGCCGATAAAATAACAGCAAGACAAAAAGAAAAAACAAAACAAAAAAAAGAAAACAAGGAAAAAGGGAAAGGAAAGGCTGGGCTGACAGGTTTCTGTAACCCAGCAGTCTGTGAGGTGTTGGAAGGATGTTTTTCCTTCCTTCTGCCTGTCTCGCCGGCGCTCGCTCCCCGTAAGGGCAGCATCACTGCTCTCCCTTTCCCCATCAGCGCTGCTGGCGGCAGCCAGTCTGACCTGGAAAGGAGCCGAGGCTCCGGAGATCTCTCTTCAGGCCCGGAAATGTCAGTAATTCCCTCCCTCATCCCGCTCTGTTTATTCAGGACTCCAAGTGCCCGCTTCACCCGATGGCACTGCCGGGACACGGCCAGAGCTCTGAGCCCAGCGGTGCCCTTGGGGATGCCAGCTCAGCCCTGGGAGACAGCGAGGGGAAAGCTTCCAGGGATTCTTTTTAAAGCATGGCACAAAGTGGAGGAGGGCGGTGGGTGAGGTTCTCTCCTGTGCCAAGGCTGCAGCCTGGTGCTGGAGGAGGCAGGTAGGGATGGCACCTCTGCAGTGCCAGACCAGCTGGTGGCCTGAGCTCTTTTTGTGCCACCATCTCTTGTTCATGAGTTGTGGGCTGGCTGACTCTTTTGGTAATGGCAAAGGGTTAGTGAAGCCCAGCGATGTGGACCCCAGACAGTGTCACCTGGAGTGATGTCTTGGAAGGTGACCTGTTTCACTGGAAAGTGATAATTTATGTTACCTGTGCAAAATAACTGTGTTGTCGTAAGTTCCACCCTGGAGTTGACTGGGATGTAGTACTGGATGCAGTGATGCAGTACCTCATGATTTAGGAGTCCTTGGTATGGAATGAGGCATCATTATACTTTTGTTAGGTCTTGTGCTGTTATTTCCTGTTTTTTCTTGGTAGATAGAAAAGTACAAGCACAGCTTGTAATGTTAAACTCTTAGTGATAAACCTACGCTCACAAACAAAAGTTTTTCGTTTCTCTAATTTCACTGAGAATATTCTCAGTAATCTGGGCTTCATTCTCAATAACTCTGTTTTAGGATAAAAATAACTAGTGTGTTTTACCAGCATTAATTGGCAAAGAATCTGCAGCCAAGTTTTGGGAAGACAAATGCACATACCTATACTGATGCCAGATGGCATCAGTGGAAAACTGGGGAAATAGTTTGAATATTGATGAGGAACATAATTTCAGATAATGTGTATGAAAGACATTGTGGTGGAAAATGTCAATTAGAGACAGCTTGGAATGAGAACAGGAAGACAGGGATGCCACACAGTTATGGGAAGAGCGTTAGGACTGGGGCAGAGGGAGTGAAGAGTGTGATTTTTAGGATGGTAGAGACTGTGTGTTTGTTTTGTGGAATAAGAGTGTCAGAGAACGCAAACAAAAGAAGGATGGATGTGAATTTGAAGGACCTGAGCAGATGAGTTGGGTGAGTCCAGCAGGACAAGTAGAGGATTGAAAGGAGAAGGAAGAGGCTGGATGAGAAGAGGCAAACTGCAGCTGGGACTGAAATGCAAGAGGAAAGACTCGTAGATACTAATGTTGATGGAAAATGGAAAGATGAAGGTATTATATTTAGATATTTTCTATGGGAAGAAAATGTCCAGATTATATGTGGGAAGGAAGTAGAGGGAAGGAGGAGCACTAAATGAAAAGTTAGTAAAATGGACTTAGAATTTTGGAAATTCTTTTTTACTAAAGTTGAAGAAACAGAACTGTCTTATCTAGGAATGTGGGAAGACTAAAAGGGAAGATGAACTTTCAGTGGAGAGCATCAGCTGGATTTTGAGATTTCCAGCACAGATGATCCATAGCACAAGAACAGGAGCAGAGGAAATAGAAGTTGGTCTGGTTGGGAACATGCAGGTTGTGTGCCAGGTATTTGGTTATCAAATTGTCAGTGAATGTAGTGTTTCTTAATTCACTGTTTAAAAAATTGTTGCTCTGAAAAAGCCTCAACCATGTTGTCCTCTTACAAAAAGTTATTCCTGTCCTAACATGCTGTAAGTTGGCAGGAGAAAGTGTGGCTGTTCCTGCACTGTCTGGAATTTGGACAGTTTTTGGCTGTAACCTCTCAAGTAAAGGTAACAATAACAAGAAGTCATTGCATTATTGTTTTGGGTTTTTTCAACTATAAATTACAGATTTTGGGTTGTATTGTCAGGAATTTGGAGCTGGAAGCAAATTTCTGCCAGCTTGTTCCATTTATGTTTTGAGTCTTATTTGATGAGTAATAGAAAGAACAGGCATTGGAAGTGAAGCACGATTGAGTATTAGGAGAGGTTTTTGGAATTCACAGCAAGACTGTGCTGAGGCAAGAAGAAATGCAGGTGAGTAGAGTTCAAGGAGTTGTGCTCAGGTCCTCACCATTACATAAAGAAGCAAAATCAGGAAAACGATCTCTTGGGATGGAATACTGCATTAGCTGGTTACTGCTTGGTGGGAACAATGGTAGTTTTTACTCCCTCTCATGCTTACAGTCTACTAGGATTTTAGAAGTCTGTCTTTACTCTTGTGTTGCTCTAACCACCTGGGCTTTCAGTGGAGTTTGCATCCCCAACTGTTGTGATTTCTTTGGTCTAATCTAGTGCTGAAGTCCAAATCACCTGTCTTATCATAGAGCTAGAGTTGCTCTGTGCTAAATATGTGATTGACATGATTGCTCTGTGGCACTTATGTACAAGCTTGTAAGAACTCAGGAATTGCCTGAGACCTAGGGGGATTAAAAAGCTGCACAAATAGAAAACTGGGAGCAAAAACATGTATGCTAATTCTAATTTGAACACAGGATGCAAACTGGCAAACCGTTAAGTCTGTGCTCCCCAGTTTCCACACCTGTAAATCTGATGTGCCTTGTTCCACGTAGGTGTTACAAACATAAGATGTTGCTGTCAATATTACAGTATTTTGAAGATGTAGAGTCATAAATTATTAGTCTTACCATGTGATACTGTTTCATACCATCTTTCTTCCAGTGTTTTTATGCATCATGTCCATGATTGTAGCTAAGTGCAGTAGAGTCAACAGAAATGCCGTGGAGAAGGAGACAGTTTGTTTGATTCTTGCATAGCCCTGACTGCAGCTTTTACATCTTCTAATTTTGTTTCACTTGTGGAGAAGCTTGCCTGAGGGAAAGTCCGGGAAGTTGTGGATATCCCATCCCTGGAAGTGTTCAAAGCCAGGTTGGATGGGGCCTTGAGCAACACAAATGGCAGCCTGGCCCATGGTGGAGAGGTTGGAACTATGTGATTTTTAAGGTCCCTTCCAACTCAGGCTTTTCTATGATCCTGTGAAAACCAGCTGCAAATCAGCAGTTTGAGAAAGGCTCCAACCCCAAATCCTTGTCAGTGCTGGGATTTCGAGGCAGTGGTCTGTGGGGGTGCTGGGTCTGGGGGCAGCATGAGAAAGCAGAGCACCGAGAGATGCTCAGGTGGTTTCTAGAGGTGCAAATGTTGGGGGCTTTACCCTTTTGCCTCCCTGCTCCTCCCCCGGAGAAAACATTTTATGCTGCTTTTCTTTCCCACTAATGCTGTGTTTCTTTGTGTTTTGTGTGAAGTTACAAATGAAAGTGAAATTATTATTTTTTTTTTGCCAGGGGTCTGGCTTTCACACTCCCTCCCCTTCCAAGCCCAGGCCTGCAGTCTGTCCGCTCCATATCTGCTTCATTTTAGATCCTCCAGGGATGTGTTTATATGACCTTTTAATACCAAGGACCTGGGTGACCTCGGCATAACACCATGAATCATATATGGGAAATGTAAAGTTAGCAAGAAGAAATGAAGTAAGCACAGTTATGTTCAGAAAAGTAATTGTACAAATCTCATCTTAGGCAGCAGATAGACTTCCTGTGTATGTTTTGAGTTGTCTCTGCTGACTTTCCTGACAAAAAATGAACCCACAGGGATCCTAATTGGCTCTCAACCCCCAAGCTGATTTTGCAGGCTGATAATTAGTGTGTTTCTCTGAGCATATTTATATACATGCTGAAAACAGACCATATCTAATTTAGATCCTATTGAGAGACACAAGACAGGGACATCCCACAGTGTGATTTCATTTATATTTATTTGTACAGATTTATAAAACTCATTAAGCGTGCATTCTGCACTCTGGACTCCTGACACATAAATCTACATGTGTATCACTAATTTATTATTATTATTTTATATAAAGGCCTGCTCAGCACATCTTAAATCAGAGCTACACACCACCCACCAGTAAAACCAACAAGTCTGTAGCCACATAAATCTCTACAGCCTCCGTCCATCTCCTCTTTGGAGTTCAACTGCACTTTAAACACAAGATGATGTGTGGCACATCCTGGATTGCAGGCACTCAAGAATGAGTTATTCCCAAAGCAATTTTTTGAAAATTGCTTTTCCTGAAAGGACTCTTCTTTTTGTTTCTTCCCCCTTGCCCTCCAGCTGATGAAACTTTATTAGCAACTGTGCTGAAGGTGTCTCAGAAAATTGCCTGGCTACAGTAATTTCTCTAGGTAATAAAGATATTTTATATAATATTATATCATTAATTCAGTATGATATGACCTCACTGTAGATGAAATTCTCAGAAGTACTTTGCTCAGTCTTTTTCAGAGTGGAGGGCCTGACTTGTCACTAGAAACATGAAAGAATCACGTATTTGGGACTCACACTTGTAAGGCACCTTGAAAAATTTTGAAATGTGATACGAAATTCAGATACACCTTCCCTAGCTGACTTAACTACTCATGCTTTGTGATTTATTCTGCTTAAGCAAACTATGCACATGATCCCAAAGATCCCTGTTGGCTTTTTGGTGGAATGCTTTAGAGAAAACAATGTTTTCTGCCATTTTATATCCATTAGTTCTCATATTTTTCCCCTGCCTTTGCCTCCCTCCAGGTGAGAAGTTCATTTTCTTTGACACTGCTATGTAGAACATTTCCTGCATGTCACATCCAATATTCAACTGAATTTAAATGATTAACAAGTTGTTATTTTAATATGTAAACAGAATTTTTTAAAATTAGAAATGGGGTCCTTAAAAAGATCCGGAAAGGCTGGTTGATTTAGTAAACAAGGGGTCACAGAGCCAAATCCATGCATTCGTGGGAAAAGCGGATGTGCACACATGGTTCCTGGTGGACATCCCCAAATGTCACCCTTGGAATGCAGAGCCAAAAACAACCCCTTGGGTCATGCAAGCCCCCCTGCAAATGTACTGCTGGTTCAGGGTTGAAGTCAACTGGAGGATGGTACTGTCCATGTTTAATGCACAAAATTCCCCAGCATCTTCTTCCAAGGGATTTAGTCTGTCTGGGCTTGGTGCCTCTTCAGAGAGGTGACGTGCAGCAGGTACACCTATTGTTTTAAGTCATACCTTGCTTGAAGCAAATTGCTGTCCCCATGGACGTTGCAGCTTTGTGTTGGTGTCTCTTTGTTTTAGAATTAAAGATTTTTCAGACTTGACCTTTCCAAAAAATACAAACTCTAGTATGAAATCTGTGAATTGTGAATCCAGGCAAACAGTGAATTAATGGCCTATGAATAACTCTTTCTCTATACTTGGACAAATTTATCATTATCATATGCCCAGCTTTCCATTTTCCAGCCTTTCCCTATACTTTTTATGCTTTGCCAAAACTCAGCCAATTATTTTTGAATTTTTCATGTTTTGCCAAAGCATTATTTTTAAACTGGGAGAGGCTGTGTACAAAAATAGAAGGTGCAGACAGAAGGAAGGATTTCTTGTAAAATTGTTGGTTTGGGGACAGGGGTTATATCATGACAGAGAAATATTTGGAGACTCCAAATGTATTTTTTCCTAATGACTTATTTCTTCCAGTTAGACAGCTTGGAATGAAAAAACCTACTTAAATCTCTTGTCTGTCCTCACATAGTGTGGATTTATTTTATCTGTGCCTGATACAATGCACACAGAAGAGATTACCAGTGTTCTGGACAAATGTCAATTAGGATGGTCTCATCTACACAGAGGAAGCTGCACAGCCAAGCAAAATGAGAGTGCAGGAATATTCTTTCTCCCCTGATATTTTTAACTCTCAGGGCTGTGAAGTTTCCCTGAGCAAACTACTTACACTTTTCCTTCTTTCTCCAAAATGATATGCAGGGACATGGAAAGGTTTAGGAGCAATTGCACTTGGTTTTGACTGGATCATACTTTTTTCAGGCAACTGATTAATATGCTGGAGTTGTCAATAGTTAACTGTTGTTTTGATTAGGAGGTAAACAGACCCATTACTTAATTTGAAACAACTGCTTCCACCTCTGGTTCAGATGTCTTTTACTTCTGGCATTGCCTGTTGCAGCCTCACCTTCTCTGAAATTCTCTTTTGTTGTTAGTTTTGTTTTGTGAGGCAGAGATTTAAACCAGGTAGGTGGAGAGAAGGGGTTTACAACTACCAAAACCTGCATGTTGAATTGCACATCCAGCTTTTAATTTTTGTTACTCAGGGGCACTGAGAAATCAATCTGTACTATTTAAACAGGCTTACTAAATGGCTTGATGAGTCAAGAGGGTTTCTGCTTGTTCACACAGCTGCAGTGGCTCTGTGTTGAGAAGGTAGATTTTGCTGCTGCATCTGCTCCTTTGGGACAGCTGAAGTTCTCTTTCCTGCGTGCAGCCTCCTGTGTTCATATGCAGTGCCTTTCACTATGAGTTTTTTTAGTTAGAGCTCCCCCACATCTTCCTGAGTCCTTCATTCTCAAATCCATACTCTGCAGAGATCTTAGAGCACTATTAGATTTGCTGTTTTGGCTTGAAAAAGAGAGGAAAAGATTCTCAGAGTTGCAGTCTTAAGTCTTTCCTTGCGCCTTGGCTGACCAAAGTGCTTAAGAGTTTAAGTCCTTTACTTTAAGGATAAAAAAAAGGCTTTTAAACATGGATTTTACTGAATGACAATTCAATCTCCCCAGTTAAGAAAAGGCAGAAGCTTCCCTGAGCTCCCCCTGGTCTTCCAGGCAGCTGATTTATTCTGGAAACCAGAATGGCAAGTGTGCATGTTGCTGGGAATCCAAGCATTTTGGGGAAAAGGGTGTGGATTTATGTGTCTGACAAATAAAATGAGGACACACTCAGAGATTAAACTGTTAAAATGAAAAACCTGAGTGCAAAGGTAAAGATGTTACAGTTGTTAATTGTATTTACAAAGTAGAACTTGTTCTGTCCTTTATAATCTACATAATATTTTGAATGGAGCCAAGTCTGTTTTGCCAAACTTTTGTGGCTTCCAGGCGTCTTAAGATGTTCCCTTGTACACAGAGAGAGGTGAGTGCTGAAGTTCATTGTAGGTACAGGAGAAGCAACTGTGCTATGCTGTGTCAGGTGATGTGAGGGGACATTATTGGTAACTGGCCAAAAGTACTTTAGCTCTCTTTTGTTTTCTTTCTTTTATAGTTTCAGAGGAGGATAAAATCTTGCAGAAATTTTTCTGTGTGCATTTCTTCTGCCACGGAGGCACATTTACATCTGGGTTTTTTTGCAAATATCTGTACTGCCTTAATTGCTTATTTTTTCACTTCATTTTTGCACAGTTTTGTAGCCAGAAACCAGTTTCAAATATGGTTCTTTAAGAAATAGCTTCAAAATGTTTGATGTGTATAAGATTTTGACTTGATGCAATAGAGCATAAAATGTTTTGTTGAGATTTCTACCTGTTTGTTGGAACAATTCTGTCAACACAGTAGTGCTGCTTCTCCTTCATGTGGTATACACTGTTGTTATCTTGGAGGCAGTAGCACAGAAAGGGAATTCCTGCAGCTCTCTGCCTTCCTTCTGGAGGTGACTGGGCTCAGAGGGGCAGTAAGAGGGGAGGATGCACTAAGTAGGTGGCTCTCACTTCATTGATAGCATTTGCTTATATGAATGATGGGAATAATTCTTATTTTTCTTGCCTCTGAATGAAGCTTCGACTTTCAACTATCCCTAGAAGTCTGTGGGGTTTGTGTGATTACATTAACTTTATGTGATACTTTCATTTTATATTCTCTGATCACCTCTACAGGGACAAAATTCTTCCTACTGCATTGCACTGTACTCTTATCCATTTATTCTCCTTTGGAAGTCAGTATATTTTCATCTCCTAATTGTCCCTCATTATCTGGGCCCTGCTGCAGGAGGAACCTCATGTTTCTGAGAAATATTTGGAGCCAGTTGGCAACTAAGACACACCAACACAGTGAGCAGAGAAAGGTCTGGCCTCACTTAGCCATGAGTGTGTGAGTGTCTGTGTAACTGGAAACATTTGTTTTCTCTCTGTTTGTGAAATTGGGGAAGGCTTGTTGCCAAGAGAGGAGCATCAAACAACGTTGTAATGCCTTTTGATCTTTCTTGCTTGGTCTTAAATCATGCTCTGATGTTAATTAGGTTGGTGGGGTGGTTTTTTTCTTTTTTTTAATCATTTAATGATTCAAGTATATAAAGTAATTTTGTTTCCCTACACCAAAATATTGCAGACTGGTGAGATGCCACTTGAGGTTAGAGAGGCTGTGTGAAAGCCAGAGGTTTACACAAAAAGTCAGTCAATAACAAGTAGAACAAGTATCAGGACAAATTCTTTAGCAGCTTTAGGGTCTGTAGGACCAAATGTTGATAGGAGCTGAAAAGTGCTTTCAGTAGCTCCTGCAGAGCCAGAAGCCACTAAAGGCAAGAGGTTAAGAGGTGGCAAAGGGTTTACAAAGCCCTAACAGCAAATATCTGTGCTCAGTAATTTGGTTTTATTCTGAATCTTTCAGTATTTCTTTCTTGACTCAAGTTTTCTTCCATCCTCCAACCACCCTTTGTTGTCATGGAATTTTAGACTTTGGGTAACCAGTATTTATGTTCAGTAAAATTTCCTTCAATAAGCCACTCTAAAAATGACCTTTAAATGAAGAATGGTTATTCCAGAGGATTGGGCAGTAAAAAATAAAATGAGAAAAAACCCTTGAGAGCTTGATTGTATAAATTTATCTTATGGCTATACAAAGTAAAATTGTATTCATTGCACTTCTGGACTTTCATGAGCTATATTGTAATATGAAACATACCAAATAATTTTAAATATTGCACCTATTTAATATCTGTTATCACATTAGTGGTGGTGATGTGGATGCCCCATCCCTGGAAGTGTTCAAGGCCAGGTTGGATGGGGCTTGGACCAACCTAGACTAGTGGAAGGTGGATGGTCTCTAAGGTCCCTTTCAACCCAAACAGTTCTGTAATTCTATGATTTCCTTTATAGTATTTTGCACTTTTATAGTCAATTAGAGGTTTAAAGGCATAAATAACTTTAGGTCTCTCTTTTAATGAAAAAATTAATTACAACTTGCACTATGACTGTCAGTGTTGTGTGCAGTGATTAGCTTGAAGATAGGTATCTATGTAGCCAGATGAACCCTAATTCACTGAGGTGCATTGTCAGACACAAACTATTTATTGTCATGACACAACAATCTGACTTATACTCCTCTTAAATAAGAAAAGAAAGGAAAACACTGGAATATTCTAAAGAGAAGGTTTCTTTAGGCTATGGCATCACATGCTGCTGGCATTGCTTCTCACTCAGTAGAGACAAAGCCCCTAAACATTTTGTAGAAATCTCATCAAAGTGAGCACATTCCTGAGAAATACTTTTTGTATACAGCAAGTCTGCCAATTTTATTTCTGAGGCAGTCTGTCCAAGGAAGCTGTTACCATCATTGATCAGTTTAATATTTCAAGATCAAGTGCTTAGATGCTCTGGTTGGCAGATGTTATTTTGCCTGCACAGGGAGATCATGAATTTTGAATGTTTCCCTTTCCAAAGCCTTCAGAATCTTTTGCCTGTTCTGAGAGACTGGACGTGCCTCAAGTATAGCTAATTATTTCCTTCCCTCATCAAAGGTAAGCAATACTTTTCCTTGGGGTCAGTATGTAACTCACTATACTTACCTATATCTGCTGCCTTTCCCCTCACTTGCTATAACCTTTTCAATATTTTAGGTATAGTGGAATGTGCACACATTTCTGGAGCTATCAGCCAGTTTGCTGGAAAAAGAAATAAAATAAACTTTAAAAGAAGCCAAACACCCCCCAAAACACTTGGGACTCAAACTATCAAGGAACTTGCATATAGAAGCAGTGGACAGAAAGGAATGTTCTACTCGGTGTTAAAAAGCATAAAGTGTTGTTATAAACTCTGGCATCCTAAGACCCAATGGCATCTCTGGAGGCATCATCCTCAAGCAAATTAAAGACAGAATTGGATGGATCTAAAGATATCAATGTAAATGTGGGGCTGGCAATGGGGTTCATGCAGACATTGTGTGTTGTTTTAACACTGTGTGTTAACTCACGTTAACCATCCCATGCCCCAGTTTAATGAACTCTGTGGAGTCTCTTTCAATCAGCTAATTCTGAAATCACTGTGTCTTCACTAACCAGGTAGGATGGCACAGACATGCCTTAGTGCAGCTGAAGTGCTAGATGCTCTTAAGAATTATTATAGGTGATCCTTGATGGTACTGTCTATATTAAAAGTGTTCCAACTCTTTGCCAAATGGTTCAATTATAGGAATATTTATACATTATGATTCTTTGACCTTTGGGACCATTGCCTGCTTCAAGCTCTCCTCGTGTCAGCAAAAAGGCACTTGTGTTTTTCTAAGGTAAAACCTCTTTCCCTGATGTTAGTTTTGTCCATTGTTGATATTGTTGGGTTTTTTTAATGTGGTTTGGCTTGGAACCTCTCTCACCCCTTGCATGCTAGAGGAGACACTTCAAACTTCTGTTACGTGTGTAGCTTTTCTTACCTTTATGACAGATCTGTCCAGATTTGGGCAGATTTCACTTTTAGTAAACCTTGATTTCTGCACGTACACTAGAGGCTTGAGGGAGTTTGGCAGCTAAACGAAACACTTGCTGCTGGGTGTGATCTATTCTGGCTTTGGTTTTCTCACCCATATCACTCAGAGGACTGAGAACTGGGAGTGGGGCACCCCGAGGTGTAGGAGAAGAATGGAGAGTGCCAGCACCCCTGTAACTGGGGAGCAAGTGGCTGAGCAAATTAGAGAGGACCGATGCAGGAGTTGATACTGGTGAAATCAAGCAGATGGATCTTGTAATGGGTATTTAAAATGTCACAGAGAATCCAGAGTTCTCTGCACACTCATGAAATCAAAACAGAGCTGTGAAACCCAAAGGCACAGTATAATTTTCATTTTCCTCTGGTGAGTGGCCCACCTATAGACTGCTACTGCTTTATTAGTTCCAGTGGTAGATGTCTGTACGGATATTTCACATAAAATTCTGTATTATTCCATATGGTGAAGGGGGTTTCTACTATGCTTCCTTTTCTAGAATGTCAAATGAGAAAAAATTCCCATAAATGTTGTTGTTTTCCCCCAAACAATGTTCATAATAAGAATGGTTTTCCTTTCTCATCTTATAAAGCAAGTTGGGTAATTCTGGAAAATACTGACCTAGTTCTTTCATGTAGAGGAAAAAAAAAGGCAAAGGGAAAACCACAGAAATGAACAATACAGTTAATTCCACATGGATCTCCTTTTGTATTTTTATATATAAAATAGCATTATGGGCAATAGTAAATAGACTTTTAATGAGCTGGGGAATGTAGCCTCAGGTATTTGGCTACCTTCCCAAGTCCTGTTTCTAATGCTGTGTCAAATACACAGGGATAACCCTGTCATTGTATGTTATGTGTGGATGATAGTAGGGACTTCAGGGTAACATGTTTAGGCAGTAGGGAAGCTGGGGCATATTCCTTGGAGGAGTTCTAGTATATGCTTATCAGAGGAATTTAAAGAATAGGCATTGTTACTCTGTTCATTTTTCAGATTAATTTTCATTTATGGTTATGTAGATTAGGTCTTATGTGCCAAACTCATGGGCTTTCTTTTATGAACTTCTGTGCTAAGAGACAAACTGTGCTAATGGGGAATAACTTGAAACAATTAATTTCTTTTCCAGTAAAATATTAGCAAATAGTTTTCATGCCCAAAAATTACTAAGAATCATTTCTAAAATTTTATGACCTTGGCCAGCCTGGTAAAAAAAAGGTAATCTTTTAAAGATGCTCATATGGTAAAAGAAATTATCAGTCTTTTTTATGAGTAATCAGTATTTTCTGATTGTTTTCTTTTAACAGAACTGAGGGTTTTCTTCACTAACCAGTTTGGGGTTTTTACAAGAGTTATCTACTTCATGGGAAGAGGTCCTCTGGTTTGGAAGTGCCCTTCCTGTGCTCACTGGGTACTGTAGTCCTGTGCATCCCATGGGACAGAGCTCAGCCATGGTGCTTGCAGAACATGTTTCCACCGAAGTTTATAGCATCTAAACAGAAACTCCAAGGAGACACAGTAAAACCATTTCTGGGAGTTTAACTTGCTCTTCTGACCCAAAGGTCTCAGCCTAAAGTTTTTCCCAGGAAATGAAAGGAGGCAAAAGGCTGGGCTGCTCAAGCTGCTGGTGTTGGTTCCCATTCACTGTCATTGTGTGCGTGAATCCTATTGACATCTCTGGCTCCTCTGGCATGTCTTAATGGAAAATATTCTCTAAATATTCTCTCTTCATTTTGGCTTTCTCTGTTCTCTTCTTGCTCTTCTCTTTTTCCCACTCTTCTTTCATTCCTTTCTGCATGGTCTGACTCCAGCTCCAGGTGCTTTTCCTCTGTGGTAGATAAAGCCAGGGCTGGTTTAGATTTTAGCTACAGTTCCTCTTTAAGGAAGCTCTTTAACCTGGGCTTTAATTCCCTGGGGCAGAATAGAGCCCTCTAATCCTTACGTGTTGATCTCAGTGAGCTGGAGATAATTTCCAAATTCTGGAATTTCCTGCTGGCCAGGAGGACTCAATGACAGGATAATGAGTAAGGTTCAAGCACCCAAGTCTCAGGATTTTAAGGGTGTATAAACTTGCTGATTCATGTGATGGAAAAGCCACTGGCCACTCTTTAGTTTCTGGGATCAGCCCCTGCTGCTGTAAATATTATCAGAGTGCCAGGAGATGACAGAGGAGCTACACTGGTAGGAAGCTGAGGCTCTAATGATTTAATTAGTGTAAGGGTAAATTGTTAGAGTGATTGTCCCTTTTATAGTCTCAACAGTGAAGAATTTGGTAAGGTAATGGAAGGGTACTACGAATAATAATCCAAAGCAAGCTCTCAAAAAAGGTACCTAATTCAGCACTGCAGCTCAATGTATGTGTGATATATAAATTATGTGCATTATTAAATCTCATTAAAGTAATCACTGTTGTAGAAGAAGAGATTGTCTTAAAAGAAAAATATGTACATGATACAGTTTCGTACTGGAAGAGTGAAAATCATGGGGATTAACAGCTGCTTTTCTCCTTTATAAATTTATAAATGTCACCTGAGTGATATTCTCTCATCAGTTATAAATGGTATTTGAAAAGTTTTTTTCTGAATTAATTCTCAGATTTTTAGAGTGTCCTGTTAAATCAAACCATTGTTTGGAGAGATTTTTTAAAAGTGGAGTGGGTATTTTAAGAGTCTTAGAAAACAGCATTTGGAAGTCTCGTCAGGTTTTCAACTCCATGGTTTTCTCTAAATATTTTACAGCGGTTTGTAGCCTCTTGTAACTGATTTTCATTAGTTTTATTGCCCCAGTCCATTCCTGCCAAGTTTGCTGTAGACTCTGGTGTGTGGAGGGTGGATTTTCAGGCAGTGAGTCTGACAAGGGACGTGAATGTCCAGCCTGTGGTTCCTGGTGGGATTGACTGCTTGTTAAACTCCCCAAGGAGCACTGTGCAATGAACTGCATCTACCTTGCCCTGCAAATAATATACTGTAATTAATGTGGAATGACTCACAGAGAATAATTTTCTTTGATAATCATACCATTATTTAACAATAATTCCTGTGGGTTTACTTTTAAGTAACTTCATGTGAGGAGTGTATGTGCCCACAGGTATTGTTTAAAAAGCTAGTTGGGTAATTAAACATTTTTGCTCTAATTGTTACCTCTCACAGCTGCTTCACTGTCATAAGAAAGAAAACTTGGAGAAAAAAACAGCAGGAAATATGTAATTGAAAAAAAAAATCTGATATTTTGGAATATTTCAGTAGTCTGGCTTAATTTAAAAGAAAATACAAATAGGAAGTTAAAGGAACTGTTTTTTATATAACTTAGTGTGTCAAGTTTCATGTTAGCAATATGAATAGTAACATCAGCTGCATCATGATAATTTAGCACCCCTTTAGTATATAGTGGTTAATAGAAATTGAGCAGACTTTTTATTCTACTCCTTGTTTTTCAAGTCATAATTTAAAGACAAGTGAGGAATCATCCTTCACTCTGATCAATTCAGCAAAGTTTTGCATTGATTATTGTGAAGACTGGGGGAAAAATTTTTCTCACTATTTTACATGGAATAAAGTAGATTTTGCTAAGGGATCAGAACTATTTCTGCTTACTTTATGTACATTTCTGTCTGTGTGGTTCTCTAAGCAGTGTTTATATTATATTATGACAATCTCAATTCCTGTTCTTGGAGAATGGGCATTCATAGTTGTAGTCTGAGTTTGTGAAAGAAAGACGAATAATTTAGTCAAGGACCTGTCTCTTCATAGGTCTTCATAGACAGAGATGCATTAATGTGATCTTATATCAAATTAAAATATTTTCATCTTCAGTTCACTTGGGAGGGAGGTACCCATTATCTTTTCCCCAGTCACCTTTCTGTCACATTGGCACAGACAGGGAAGGCAGGGAGGTGCCTTGTTTCTGTTCAGCCTGGCTGGGAAGGTTTGTGGATACAGGATGGAGAAGAGCTGTTCCTGGGCAGGAGGAGGGGAATGAATGCTTCACGATGAAATCCAGGCCATGTATAAACAGGTGAAGCCTGGTGCTCCCTGATCTTCTGCAGATAAGTGTTTCCTTCCCTTTGGTTGGCATTTTTGGCAGGTGGAGGGCGGGGACCGGGGATGCTTATCCAGCAAAGCCCTGCAGTTATGGCTTTTGTCCATTTTAGCACTGCATTGATGTAAGGAAATAAAATACAAAGTACTGTGCAGCAGGGGCAGATTTTGCATTGTGTGCAAGGAATTTGAGGATTTTTCTGGAAGCATTTCCAATGAGTAGAGTGGGATGAAAAAGGAGTCTTAGCTCTGAGATTCATTTCCACCCCTGCCTCTCTCCCAGAGTTGTCTGTGGACGTTTGCACTCTCAGAGGGACCAAAACCTGTGACTTGGTTAATAAATCTTTCAGAAATTCTGAAACCCTGTGAGTTATGAAACACTCCTGTTGGTCTGTTCACAGGTGTACCAGAAGTAAGCATAAAATCTGCAGAATTTTGGGTACTGCTGTTGCTGGAGACTGTCTGTGCTGCTGAGGGGGTCTCCGGTGCAGACCACAACACGCATCTCTGTAGGTTTTTGTGGTCTGGCATTTCTTTGATTCACTTACCTCTGAATGCTGCCAGTTTTGGAGCTGCTGTTTAAGAATGGAAGATTTTCGAGCTTTTAAACTGTATTCTCTGTAGTACAAGTATTGTTTGTGAAACATCAGGCTTCGAAAAAGAGATGTTAAGCCAAGCGTGTTTGCAAAGGGAGATTTGACTCATGCATCAACATCTGAATTTTAACTTGCCTTGAGCAGATGAGAAGTCATAGTTGCATCAAAATCTGACAGTCATAATCCCCAGCTCTGTCCAGGGAGCAATTTATTTCCACTTACATTTTAATTGTCTTCAGTTTTGTGTTTGAAAGGGGGTTTAGTTCATTGTCAGCACCGTTTGTGACCATTTTGTTGGTGCTCATCATGAGAAGAGCTGAATTTCCTGGCGTAGATTTCCCATAGACTAATTTCTGTATGCATGTGCTATTGGTACAAAAAGATTATATCTTTGCATCCCCAGAAAGAATCTAAAGCTCTGATTTTTCCATCAAAGCAGCTTGAGTAGAATTAAATTCTCTGTTTCCTCTTGCATATTCTAGCATTCTAGCATGGCTTTTTATGGATTCAAAAACTGGAAGAATGAATACGAGTATAATTTTGAAAGCTAAATGATACATGGGAGGAAATTTCAGTAGTTGTGAAGCTCTTAGTGATAGAAATGTAGCTACTATGAAGTAGGATTCTTTTTCCCCTTAGGTTCCTTTGATAAATCCTAACCCTAGAGCTCAAGAGTTGTCTGCATCCAGGGGGCAACTGTTCGTATTTCCTCTTACTTAGAGGGCAGCTTTGAGTACTGATGGCCCTGGGAAGTAAGTTTAGAGTAATTTAAATTTCAAATGTCTCAAAAGAGTTCCTGCGATTTGCAAATGCTTCTGGAAGTCCAGATCAATAGAAAATCGAGATGGGTGTTTTCTTACAATCCAAATGACCCTTGGGCAACATCAAGCTCTGGGCACGTTATTCCTGAACTGCATCCTGAGCTGCGCTATTGTCTGTCTTAAGTGATATGTCAGAAGGAGTAATCAGATAGTTATGTTAAATTGACTACAGTTCGAATCTCTTTCTAAATGGTGATTAGAGCCCAAGATAAAGCCAGTAGTTCAAAGTGACTCCCAAGCAAGTCACTGAAGCTTTCGGGATCAAACGCTCCTAGATTCTGGGAAGACCTTAGTGTGAACAGTGAAGATATTTCCTGTTTCTTGTTCAGCTATAAAGCTCACACCTATTTGGACACCTGTAAACTGGAGAAGAGGAAACCTCCCACAACACTTCAAATCTTACCTGAAGACACAAGTCACCTCTGGAGATCAGCGTGGCTTCTTTTGGTCTTTTCTGTCCCACAGCTTCACAGCTGGCACATAAATGCAGCTTTCCAGACAGCCACGTGTTAGTAAGTCAGAGTGGGTTTATATATGTAAAAGTTGTTGGAATTATGCAAATTAACTGGTCAAACATACCCTTTCAGGGGGGAAACCCGATTTCTATAAGTTATACTACAAGTAAATGCAGTCTAAAAAGCGATGCGTCAAAGAAGCATAAACAAGTGTTCAAGACATGATAGGAAAGCATGTTTATACATTTCAGAAGACCAACCAAGGAAATAAACCAAATACTTATAACAAAAAGGGAAGGAAATAAGCAATGATAATACTGAACAGCAGAGCAGTGCAATGATCTGTCAATCTCAGCAAATTATCCATAAGTAGATCATCCTAAAGCTCACAACATAAAGGAAAGGATTTGATACAAAGGCAGAACTCAGGGCAAGCTATAAATGATTACAGTTCCAGAAAATGAAAAAAGCCATTGGTAAAGGTAGCTCAGTTTTTAGAGCATGGAGTCATTAGAAAAGTGTAAGTAGGGAGAAAAAACAAAAAGGGAAAAAAAGAGAAATTAAAAATGGCCTGAACTACTACTAATAGAGTGATGTAGTAATTTATGTGATGCTGTCCTTTTTTGTTGGTGGAAAAGTCTCCTCCTGTGCTGTTTTCAGGCAGAATAAAGGGATGAGTTGAAGTTCAGTAGAAGAGATCATATGCTGACCAAATTTAATCCTGGCCATGACTCAACTAAGCCCTTATTTGAAACACCTCCCCCAGTGTTTTATAACCTAGATTGTTCTCATAGATTTAGAGATAAATATTTGAATCTGTCCATCAGGACTGATACTGTAATGACTGATACTTGAAATGACAGAGTATGTTGAGAGAAGTAATTGCTTCATTAAGGCTTTAGGTCAAGGTGCAGCTTTCTTGGTTGAATTACGCTCCTTTGTATAGACAAGTAGAGGTGCAATCTTTCACTCCTACTATTTGGAGCCACTGTTTAAGTGGGAAAGAGTGGGAGATAAAAGTTAACTCAGGTAGAACAAAATCCAAAGCTGGGTTGTTTTCTGGGTAATGTAGATCCAACAGTCTCATGGACAAAAGAAAGGGCAGGGGGGGAAGAAGGAAGAGAAGTTCAGTTAAAAAACAAACAGACTTAACGAGAACCACAGTAATTTTCGACTCTGATAATGTGGTGCAAAAACAAGGTACATGCAAAACAGGCATCTTCACATTGCATGGCAGTGAGATGGGAATGAACAGGATGTCCAGAAAAAAATCGTGTGATAAATCAAGGAGACAGCGGCTGCATTTGCCAGCATGAAGATTTAGGTGTTGGTAATCCACAATTTAAAACTGATCTAGGAGCCTTGCACTGAAATTCTGTTTCCACCTTAACAGTTGGATGTGAAAGCTGGAAATCCACCAAAGGTACAGACAGACGTCTAAGAACTTTTGAAATTAAATGCCTCAGGGAAATAGAAGGTATTAAATGGAATGAATTTATAACAAATACTGAGATTCGTCGGGGAGTTGAACGAGACTTAATCTCCTAAATTATCCAGAAATGAAGATGGAAATATCTAGGATATGTGGTAAGAATGAAGCCAGATCTGATGCCAGACTGTCTGCCATGGCAGGAATGCCTTCAGGCTGACTGTAGAACATGTAAAAGGGGCTGACCAAAATAATTTCTCCATTGAAAAGTGCTTAGAGCTGGAATCATTATGGGTGACTTTACAAAGTGGGGGACAGTCAAGGATGGATGACAATCAGCAGAGTCCTGCATATGTTTGAGGGAACTCTTGGCAGTGTAAGGAAAGAATGTGAGTTTGGTGTCACCAAAGGTTTTCCTCTAATATTTCATGTCTCTTAGGGGCTGTAAACACTTGGCAGACGCGCAGAATGATTTCAGGACTTTTATCAGCACCGCTTTGGTCCTAATAACTGGAAAGGACATATTTTAGCCCAGAGTCCAAGCTCTATCCATCGCTTGCAACTGGCAGCTGCAGCAAGGACTGCAATTTATGTAAACTCAGCACCACCCACAAGTTTCTAAGATCAACACCCAAAGTGGTTTCTGCCGGTATGAGGGAGAAAACACCAGGTTGTCGTCCTGCATCCGGGTGGAGGAAGTCAGCGATTGTCTGCTTGCAATAATAAGAGAAGGCATGTCTCCTGGAGCCCTTTCTTCAAGCAGAGTATCTTGGCTTCTGACCCAGCCAGTGCACCTCTGTTCTTAATTAGCCATGGCTTGACTATCTTAATATCCTGGCATGCAGCTCTCTGGGGTTTTGGAGTCAAGCATGCAGTTCTGCAGCGTTATCCGCGCTTCCTCAATCTCTGGAACTGTGTCGCCTGCGCTGTTACACCAGTGGCATCCTCAGTGACCACATCTGGCTGTTTCCAAAAAGCTGGGACTCAATGGTTTGGTCAGAGGCATCCTGTGCTGTTCTGCTCAGCAGGCTCCTGCCTGGCCACCAGCTCCTCCTTGGCAGGGCGAAAGCCTCCTTGGTAATGCCTTTCAGCCTTGGGAAAAGGTTAAGGTGCCTTAGCGGGTGTCAGATGGTCCTGGCACCTGCACTGTACCCAGTGTGTGTTGTTGAAGGGGCAGGAGGGCTGTGTCTCCCAAAGAGAGGGGTTTAAACCAGGATTTGTTTGTTTCACTCCCTGTCTGGAATACAAGCCTCGAGAGAGGTTTTTAAAAGGCGGTGTCACCTTGGTTTCCAATTTCAAGTAAAATGAGTGATATTTTTCGTATCATGACTTTTTTCTCTCTGCGAGTTGAATGACTTTTCCTTTAACTTGCAGTATCTACTTTATTGCTTAAAATGGTCTTCCAGAGCCACAGTAGTAAAATAAGATCTCTCAAATAATGAAAACCAGAATTTTATTTCTTTTTCTGCCACAAGGTTGGCAGTAATGACGGAAAGTTATTGATTTCCTTTTGAAACTGTTTCTGAATTGTTTCCTTGATGTTGCCTACCTCTCTTCTGATCTCTTCTTTCTTTAGAAGCAGCTGCTTTCACATGCATGGCTTGTTCCAGAACATTTCTTTTACACTTTGTTTATCTGTAGTTTGTTAGACAGGTCTGTAAATTCTGGTCACAAGCCAGGAAAAGTCATGAAGATTTTTGTGGTAAGGCAATCACTGAAGTAACCAGGTGTAAGGAATACAGAAACTGATATGGCAAAAGATTATATAAAGTGGATCATGAAGCTTTATAAATACATCTTCTTGTCTGCAGCACATTTTTACTTCTTGTCACACAGTGAAGTATTCGATCTCGAGAAGTGTTTAGAGCATGTCCTGTTAATGAATCCTAGGAAAATAGAAAGTATGAGATGAAAAGCTGTTGCAAGGCAGGTCCTGATGGAGCTGACCTGCTGTCACTTTTCATCATCTGGGGTTAAGTTGTCTCCCTGAAAAACATCTCATCCCATGCTGGTAATTTAATCAGTCAGAGCAGTAGTAATATGAAGGTATAGGTTATGTATGGAAAATAATGTATTATGTGGTAGATCATTGTTGCAGTGCTCGAAAGCTTCTGAGGAGGATTGTACTGTTTTGGCAGGAGTTCAAAATTCTCTTTCCTACAAGGAACAGGTTCGGTGGTTTGTTTTTTCTCTAGCATGTCATTTTGAGGTTACATGGTAACATCTGTCAGAGCTGTGCTAACCTCTGTCATCCAGCTGTTATAATTGTGGTATTTTCCTTCCTTTTCCTGCTTTTTCCTCTCCTCTCTGCTTTCCCTTTCTCCTTCCTCAGAAAAAAAAAGAAAATAAAAAAGGTAAAAAAACCCCAACAACGAAAACCACCTCCTTTTATACTGAAACTTCAGGTGGAATGAAGTGGTTATAAAAGCATCTGTCAACACAGGAATGGTTTGCCAAGCCAAGTATTTGGGTTGGAAGTCATGCCTTCCCAACTGCTTGAAAACAGGAAGTATCTCTGTTAAGTGATGGATAGCTCTACTTTGCTGAGAGGAAGAAAAGGCTTTTTTTCTTTCTATATTTTTTTCTTTCTTTCTTTTTTTGCCTCTGGGCCAATAAATGAGTTCTGCAGTTGTTCTGTGTATGTAAAGAAAGACTCCTATAAAAATGCGTATATGGGTGCACACATCTGTGTGTATGTGTATATATGTGTGTGTGTATGAATATACAAACTAAAAAAAGGCAAAAAGACCCAACCCAAAACCAACAATACACTTTGTACATGATCAGTCCCTGTCAGAAGCCAGCCCAGGCACATCTTATCCCAGTGATTCCTGTAAAGCTCTCAAAATCTGTCAGAAACAGCCTGCAGGATTGCAACGGCTCCTGGGTGATTAATTGCCAAAAGAGTCTGGTTCCAGGTTCCATTACATGTAATTGTTATCTTTTCTAAAGGGGTTTTTTTTTTAAAACCTATTCCCCCGCCCCCCCCCCCCAAAAAAAAAAAAAGGTGAAAGAAAAAAAGACCTGACATTCCTGAGGTTTTGCACCTCTCAGACAGGAGCATGGAGGACTCTCTTGTGTAAACATACACTGAAGAGGGCGTGTTATGTTGTTTATTAGCTGATGATAGATTTTTTTTTCCTCCCCTTCCATTAATTTTAACTTTACTAAAAATCATTTTGTTAGAAATGGAGGAGGAAGAGCTGTATGGCAATTAGAGCAGAGAGCATGTTTCAGTATCTTCTCCACATCAAAACCTCTCTGTTAGCTCAGCAAGTGGCAAAGGACTAGATTGCTCCTGCTCCTTACTAAAATTGCAGGAAAGCAGACAAAAATTGGGACATTCTCTGTCCCCAAGCCGCTGCAGTAAGATTGCTCAGATTGGACGTGAGGAGAGGACAAGATCTTGTCCTGAAATCCTTTTTGTGACTTTAAAACGTGTGGTTGAGTGTCCTGGAAGTACAGGCAGATTGTGAGGAATCTGCTATAAATTCCTTTTCTGAGACCATATTGACAAAGCAGAGGGGATTGATTCCCTTGTGGTGCCTCCATGGGTTTGCATGTGATTTGGAGCTGAATTTCTGTGGTGCCAAAATGGAATTGTATCAGTAGGGTTGCTTAGATTTGCACTGCTTTTTACTGCATTGAAAATGGGCTGTGTTACTGACAGGTTTAGACTTTTATAGATGGAGGCTTGGGCAAAGCTTGGCTCCCAATGAGCACCGTAGTGATTTATGCCAACTGGCCAATTTAACTGTTTGAAATATCAGATGGAGAAGAAAAAAAAATAAAATAGACATGGAGATACTGGTTCTGCAGCTGTGGAATATCTGCCTGCAGATGTTTCTGCCAAGAGAAGTGATTGAAACTCAGTTTCTTGAGACATTTTAATCCTATCTGAACAAAACCACATAAAAACGTGCTCTGCCATTGTCTGCACGGGCCAAGGAGCACATTGTTCCTCACAGTTGTGTTTACACAGACTCATTGCTGCAACGAAACAAGTCTCCTCAAGCCTCCTTTCTCCACGATTCCCCCTGAGTTAGGTGTATTAATCAAGCTCTGTCAGAGGCAGGATGGTGATGTACAGCAGTGGGGACACTGCTCTTACTCTGAAAAGATGAGAGTATTTTGTTGTGTCCAGCTTTGTGCAGATTTGGAAAGACAACCCTGGCCTCTTGTAGAAGTTTTTGAGGCTCAGTATGTTTTCACATCAACTCTGGAAATTTTTGCTTTCTTGAAGAACTTTAAACACTGTCTATTCATAAGTTAGTTATTTAAGGAATATCTGTTTGAAATCACCACCTTTAGTGGAAATGATGGATTTACTGTGAAACGTGCAGAAGCAGGGTATGTCATTCAAGCAATTGACATCACTGGCTTCTATTGATTCAAAGCAGTTCTTTCCCCAGGTTTCTTTTTATAAGGAAAGATGAATTTGTTATTTTTCTGCATGCTGGCACTGTAGGGTAAACTGTGTTTTGCACAGTTTTTGCACAGAGAATGATGGCTGAAGTTGTTACTTCCTACTGGTAGCCAGCAAAGAGAGCAGTTCCAGAAGATATATTGAATTACAAAGGAAAGTTTCCATCTGTTGATGGGACAAACTGGAAACAGGTAAAAATTAGTTGTTGAAGGGAAAAGATTAACGAATGATGTTGACCTGGAGGATAAGCAAAGTGAGTAGATGCTACCCAAGCAGGGGCATCTGACTGCTCAGCAATGAGGGACAGATCACATTCTTAGTTTTGAGGTGGCTTGCTCTCTGTATCTCTTCGTCTCCGTTTGGACTCAGATCACATCTCCCCGTTGAAGTTGGTTTACTGTTTGCCAGTGTATTAAACCATCTTTGCCTTTAATCAGTGCTTCTGGTTGCTGCCTGAGTAAAAGGTTCCTGCCCTGCTGCCACTCGGTAGTGCACATTCTTCCTGAACACCTGCTGTCAAACCTATCATGTCTTTTCTTGTCAACTTGCACAACGCTCCGGGTCTTGAGCAAGACTGACACGATGGAAGGGTTGTGCAGCCTGATTTTTAGAAGTCTATGTGGAAAACGATGCCTTTGCAGAGGGATTGATAATAGGAGACCACAGCATTTTCTAGGAGCTAATTTCCGACAATATTTAATAAAATTCTGTCAGTGAACGCAGTTTATGAAGTAGTGGATGTGCCGCAGGACACAGAACCCAAGTGCTCCACCCTGAGAGGAATCGTAGATGTTGTGTAACGACAACAGAGAGTAATCTGCACAAATCTTGGGAGAAGTACAAGGGGTGGTGACCAGCAAAAGAAGTCATCAAAGAGGGGAACTGGTTAGAGATGTTGGCATGTGCTGACGGTGGTGACAGACATTGGCACAGGAGGAAGAAGGTGGGGAGGTGGAAGAGTGTGAGGAAAGGGGCTCTTGGCAAGAACAAAGCAGTATCGCTTGACTCGGGAGCCTGTAATTACAAGACTCCAGCCTTGTGACACAGTGAATAAGCGTGTCACCTGGAACACAGGAATTCGGGTTGCCTCCCAAAGCAGCTCATGCCAGATGGAGGGGGAATAAAAACCTCACGGAACAAGAAAATTTAGCTTTCTGCTGGGCTGTGGTTTTTAAGTCCTTAGTAGTGACACTCCAATGTGTCTTTTCCCCTCAGCACCTTCTAATTTTGGCAATTCATCCTTGGTTGCAAAAAGCCTCTGCTAGGCTGTCTAGCAAACAGGATGGATGAGCTTCCTGTACTTGAAATTTTCAAAGATCCTAAAATGCTGATGGCTTCCTGATCTGTTGGGCTGGGAGCACGACCTGCTCTGGCACAGAGCGAGACTGAAAATATCAGGCACTGAGGTGAGCCTCAAAAGCGTAGGAGAAGCACCTTTATGGGAGCTGACTTCACTCCTGCCAGAGATAAATGATGGCACAGGGAAGGCCTCAGTGCTTGCCATGCTTGCAATGCATCTGTCCTGACATGTGGGCAAAACCATGGAAAGCATCTGACAAGCAAGTGCTGCTTGCACAGGCTACAGGAAGGCAATGACTGGGTGATGAGGCCCTGGCAAAGGTTGCCCAGGGAAGCTGTGGATGCCCTATCCCTGGATGTGTTTAAGGCCAGGCTGGATGGGGCTCTGAGCAATCTGGTCAAGTGGAAGGTGTCCCTGTCCATGGCAGGGGGGGTTGGAATTGGAATGATCTTTAATATCCCTTCCAACCCAGCCCTATGATTCTATGATTCTATTCATTCTATGACTTTAAAATGCTTTAGAAATGCTCAAATACTGTAGGGATGAAAGTAAAAAATATGTGCATTACCCAGTGAGGTTACAAGATAGAGAGCATCTCTTGTACTGGGGAGTCCGTGTAAGTAGATTCATAAATAGCAACTATTAATTTAAATTGGAAGGATTTAGTTATAGAGGAACTATCTCCAGTCCTCTCATTTTCTTCAGTAGTCTAATTCCAATGGACTCCAAAGGCAAAATTAAACTTTTAGTTGCATGTTTAGCTTCTGCATTAAAAGCAGTGTATTTATTTGAAAGACAGCATCTTAAATTTAGTATAAAAATCTGTTCCTACTTGTGGAGATTATTGCAGCAGAGAATGTGCAGTCGCACTGATTCTCCAGGTGAGCTCTGGTACCTGCTGAACTGACTTGCTTTCTCTTACACACCTCAATGCCATATATTGTTTGGTGTTTTTTTAATTTTTTTTTTCTTTTTCCTAATGTCAGGTTACCCTCTTGCACAGTTTAAATATGACTTTTTGCTGTAAGATCTGGTTAAAAATGCTTTTGTTGAATTGGACATGGCTATGGAGGTACGTCAGTAGGAAAGCTATTTTTTTTCCTATCTCACAGACACCTCATCAGCTGGGTCTGCTTCGGCCAGTGTTGTAACTGCATTCTTCAACCATGTGACCTTTGAAAAGCTAACTAAAGATAGATGCTTTAAAAAAAAAAATTAAAAAAAAAAGGAAAAGAGGAGGAGGAAAATTAGCAAAGCCATAAGGTTAATTCTGGTCCATTCTTAACAGGAACCACAAATATTTTACCGGCTTTACTTGTTTAAGTTTTCTTTTCTGAAATAATTACCTTCATAGTTGCACACAAAATACATTTTTGACCCAGCTATCTTTTTCAATTATGTATTTTGAAGAAATACTCTATTTTAATTACAAAAAAAGAAATTAATGATTTATTTTGGAAAGGGTAGCACTTTCTTCTTCATAAAAATGTGTTTTTGCCATTATAATACTGTGTATTTACATAACAATTATCCCACCTTCTTAGTGCTCCCCAGAAGAACATTGTACCTATGTACCACTAATAACCTTTCAGCGCATGTGCACTTAGACCCCTTTCCTGACTCTTGTGGTAACAACAACAAAATTACATAAACCTGCAAAGGAATTGCTTAATGGCATGAAGTATTCTGGTTTTGAAGTATTCTGGTTTCTACCAAAACCCCAATTACTTAATTTTGTGCCCTTCCTGGCCCATGTAAATTATGCAACCCTTGCATCTTGACATCAGTGAATTATGTAGCTCTGTGCACACATCAATTAATTTTGGCCCCATCAACTTCCCACCTTCAGTGTGCTCCTCGCCTCAAATCGCTCCTGCATCTCCCAGCCGCGAGCGGTTAGTTCTGTGCCACTCGTATCTGCCTCAACCTGCAGCCCCACTTCAACTCTTCACCCTCCCCCCCTGCCTCTCCTCCTGCCCAGCCAAGCCACCGCCTGCTCCTGCTGAATCCCTGCTCCTCCAGCTCCACAGCAATCCAGGTGCCTTCACACTGTGCCTCGTTGATGGGTCATCACTGAATCCCACAGGCAGTGGGGCTGGGCTGGAGGTGACCTCCTTGTCCTTATCACTCTCCTCAGAATTTTCACAGTGCACATTGCAAGACTGAAGCTCCATCTTCTGGAATGGCCTGTGAAAGCCATGGCATGCTTGGAGCAACCACCTCCAGAACTCTTCCCGCAGCAAAGCCTGGATCACGCAGCATCCCACTGAGAAAAGAAGTAGCTTCTAGGTCTGTACAAAAAGTGGCATTGAGGAAAAAAGTGGTGCCAGCATCCCTCAAAGTCAGCACTGCTGCCAGCATGCTGGTGGGCATGACCTGAGCCCTTACTGAAGCTGACACCGCTGGTGTCCACACCTCTTGCCACAGCAGGCTTCCCTAAGCAACCCAGGAAGAGCTCACTGCCCTCCAGTGACCAAATCATCACGAGGGATACCTTTGTCCTTTATTGCCAACCTCCACGTGCTGCTCAGTTCTGAGCCCTGAATTATTTTGGCCAGAAAGGAAAAGCATCTCTGTGAGAAGCATGCAGAGACCAAAGGTCTGAAAGGACAACATGATGTCCTGCAAATCAGAGTGGCCATGACTTGCTGTAGCTCTCTGGTTGAGTTCTGAGCACTGGCAGCAGAGCAGCTCTGCAGCCCCTTACAGCCCCTCACCAGGGCTTTGTCCTCCAGTAACGCAGGATGGGTCAAGGAAGCCCCCCCTGTCACCCTCTTGCCCTCCTTTTAGTTCCTCAGGAGCACGGGGGGAAGGTGGCTTGCCAAAGGGACAAGGTGGTGACAGCAGAGCAAGGAGCAGTCACACTCTGCCCAGGGTCTCCCAGGGTCACCACACTGGGAGGGCTGGTGGAGACCAGCTCTCAGTTCAATCTGCTTTTGCCTCTGGGGGCTGGAGGGAATTTGACTCTTGTCTCAAGCCGAGGTTACAGAATATTTTCTCTCCTTTTTGTCTGTGTCAATATAAGCAGTGAGCGCTGCTGAGACTGACTTGTGCTTTTTTTGTACAGTTCCCAGCACATCTGGCTGTCTTGGACAAGGTCCCTAGGCCTGATTGTAGCAAAAAAAAAGCAATGATAGCATGTTTAAAACTTGGGCCTCCAGCTATGACTATATATAAAACACAAAGCATTGGGGACAGACTGGAGGAAACACAATTTTTAGTAACTGACCCAAAAAAGTATATTCAGTATGTAACATCTGCAGTTGTGCTTTGCCAGCATGGGTGCTCCTCTGTGTTAGGAGACTGTCTCTGAACCGAAAGCCCATGTGAGTGCTTGCTCCCAGCTCGTTGGCACTAGGCATTTTTCCTGTCCCACTTGCACAACACCCCTGGTCATTCATCACTGGGAAGCTAAGCTGACTCTAGAAAACGTTCTAATTATCTGGGTGTCTGATGAAACCTGCCTTGATTTAGAAGAGACACACCACCGTATTCACAGGAATGTCTCTTGCTTCTTCTAAATAATAGAATTAGCTATGGGCATTTCCTTAAGAGCATGCAGAACACAATTGCAGGATAATTCCTCTCCCTCCAAGCCTAGTCTTGAAACATGCAAATTTCTCTTTCAAGTGCTTTGGCAAAAAATGGCAACATCCTGACACACACACGATGTGGACACTGAATTACACACTGGTCAAGTTATCATAAGTGAGCTGAGCTCTTGTTGGGAGTGCTGTGGAAAGCAGCACAGTCTGCTGAGGACAACCTTTTTCTTGCTCTCTTTTGTAGGGATCCAGCACTGGCCACTGCAGCGACAGGGTATAGGGCTGGGTACGGACCTTTTGGTCTTCCCAGCACAGATATTCCTTGTTCTGTCCTTGCACAGCTCCCTGCTGCACACCATGGTGCTGTGTGCTTTCTGCTGAGCGTTTTCATGTTCTGTTTTAAAAATAACAAGACATCTCTTAACATTCAGGATACATTTTTCCACTCTGAAGCACCACAACAGTCTTTTTAAAGAAACTCTAGGAAGGGTGTTAACTTGATCAATGCTGTGCAGGAAGGAAAGCTCTTTCCTACTATTTTTTCAGCATGACTTTCACTGACATGATCAGGCTGGGAAAAGACTTACTGGCTGACAGCCCAGGACAGCCATGCAATATCTCTAGTCATCTGGAACTCAAACTACTCTGCCCAAGGGAGAACCATAACATAAAAACAATTTAGGTTACATGCTGAATCTTATAAACATTGTTCAGTTTTTAAAAAAGAGTTTAAATACTATTTCTGTGTTTGCTGTACACAAGATTATTGTGTTTTGGGTTTTTTTTTCATATGTCAAGAACGGATGGGAGGGTTTTTACTTTTTTTACTGTAGATGGCTTTCAAGAATCTTGGAGATTTTTTTATAAATATAGGGAAATGAGTTTCCTCTCTTCTCATATATTTAAGAGCTTGGCTTCTTCTCTGTATCGGATATAACTGTTTTATATATAGATAATGTTTACTTTTTGACCCTGTCCAGAAAGCACACATGTGTAAAACTGCAAAGTTGGGGACTTTTTGTTACCTGCGTTGATCTGTTGAATTTTCAGTTGTCTTGTGGCACAAGGGAAGAAAATCCCAGTGTTTTTCCAAGAGCTCAAAGCTGATCCTAAAATGTATTAACTGTAGTGTTTTGGGGAATCTGTGGGGTTTTTTCTCACTTTTTGAAGCTGAGCATCACTGGCCTCGGTCTGTTGTTACCTTATTTTGCATAAAAACTCTGTCAGAGGAGCCTGTTCTTCTGTAAGCACATGCGCCTCTAATAATTTGGGATAATAATCCAGAATGTAAGCTTCACTTCAAAAAACCTTTTTTTCTCCTCTTTATGTCTTGATGGAAGATCTGAACTTGGGATGTGTCCATTGGCACCTGTCCTTCTGCCAAGTCCTAACATTCCAGCACACCTTGCAACAAGTCTAAAAGTATTATTTTAGGAAAATGACTGTGGTTCCTTTATGATTCCTTTTTTCCATAAACTGGTATTTCACAAGCTGAATGGCCTGTCTTTTTTTTGTGGAGCATCATGCTTTTGCTGAAATTGTTGGTTATTTGGTGGTGTTGTGGGTCTGAATTTCTGGGTGTGCTGTAACTTTTCCTGTGTTGCTTTCATTGCAGGCCTTGCTGAGACCAGGACGAATAGACAGAATTATCTACGTGCCATTGCCCGATGCAGCCACGCGCAGGGAGATCTTCAAACTTCATTTCCAGTCCATGCCAGTCAGCGATGAAGTCTGCTTAGCTGAGCTCGTTGAGCACACACAGAAGTACTCAGGAGCAGAGGTAAAACTTCCTAGAGTCAGTGCACAAAATGGTGTTTAAAGTTGAACTTGAGTATCATCCGGATGCCATCCCTTCTCCAAGTGCTGGTGGGAATTCTGAAAGGGAACATTTGAGAGGTTTCCATGTTTCTGCTCAGAGAGCAGAATGCAAGCTGGGGCTTTTTTTGCTTCAAGGTCTCCATCAGAGAATTGTTGCCAAGGGAAAGGTCTCTTCCAGATTGAGCCATAGTATGATCCCAGGTGGCCTCATGAAGGATGTGCTGCCAGAAGTGGAGGGAGGTGGAGGCAAGTGCCCCCAGACTCCCCAGGCAGTTCAGCTGGCTCTTCCCACATCTCTGAGGATCTTTTGAGTTTGGGATTGTGAATGAGAGCCTCCGATGGAAGGAGGAGAGGCAAAGTTAGGAAACAGTGTAGGGGAATTGCAGGGGAGTCACTGGTCACTTTGAAGCTCATATTTTCCTATTGCATGTAATCAAGACCTCACAGCAGCATTTACTGTTACAGCTCATTGCTATGAGTTAGCTTCTGACAATGGCTGTCAGACAATTATTTCCTGTCCTGGGTAGAAGGAGAAACTCTCTTCTTTTATATAACTGCTGCCTGGCAGTTATAATAAGTATCAGTACATTAGTGGTCACCACTCTGCTCCCTGACTATTATTCATGTCAGTGTCTCACAAAAGGATATTTCATTCTTTCCTCATTTTAATTAATTGAAAGTAATTATATTGCTTCAAAAATTCAAAGAATGTTATTAAGATTGCCAAGTCAAGCCCTTAAAGGGTACGAAATACCTGAATTTCCACCTTCTTGTAATCAGTCCTAGTGTATTATCATACCCTCTTTAATTACATAGTCACCTTCAACTTTTTCCATAGCAGAGTGGAAAATGTGATATTCTTGCCTTGGCTTCCCATCTTTCTGTGTGTTGTTTACAAGGGCAGATAAATAAGCTAAACTTTCTCTTGGTCCAGAAGGGTGATGGTGGAGTGTTTTTGTGATTCTTGTAATGCTGAAGGTCCTTCTCAATGGCCTGGTCATTGAACATGATGCTCCCAGGCAAGACTTCTGCTCATTTAGCTACCACTCAAATGCGGGTAAGATGTAAAATGCTCTGTTGCCTACTAATAACCTCTGGCTGCTCAGGGCACTGCTGTGTATGCTCCAGGCTCATTTTGGGAAGCTATGTCATCAGGGGGACACCAAAGTTGAACCCACAAGATCTTTCCTCCTCCACAGGACAGGCTGTGCTCTGGGAAAGAATGAATGAAAGCTGTGCAGTGAGCAGAGCTGGTTTGTGTAGCACATTTCTTTGCCACAGAATGTGGGCTCTTATAATGAAAAAAGGCACCAGTAAAAAGGATTTCAGGCTTCAGTGTTGGTCTGAAAAAGTGTCACAGCTCTACTGCCTGCACATTTTGGAGTAGTGACCTGAAACAGTACTGTGTTCATATCCAGGTGACAGTGATACAGCTTTTGCTGCCTTGGGAAAATTTATCTGCCTCTGGCTGAGCTACCAGCCTCCAAAAACATAAATATAAACATCTCCTCCCTTGTGTATGGAAACTGTTGTCTTACCAGGCAACAACTGTAAGGCTTGTATTTTAGAAATTCCAAACATATGGGGATTTCCTTTGGATCTGGATCAGCTGAAGCTCTGTTGGTGAATTCCTTTGCCTGGTTGATAATGAGTCACAAATGTCTTGGTGCTGGCTTTGTACAGAACCAAATGTAAGTTAATGGGTCATTGAGTGCAGCTACAGAATGGATTGAAGGGGGGGAAAAAGGGCTGCCTGTTTCTAATACGGCATTTCTCATGAATTTTGTTCTTTTGCATCATTCAAACTACTATAATAACTAGGATGCAGAGAGTAAATACAGAAAAAGCCCCAGTCAGTGTTCCTTGGAAGAATACATAAAAAGTCTTGGCAGTTGGCACGCACAGTGGCCAGTTTCATTAAAGCCTTTTCTTCCTAGTGTCTCCAGCTTCCCAGCTTTACAAATAGTTTCCGCTGCTGAATGGCAAGTTCCCATTCCACTGTTCTACCCTTTGTTTAGGAAAAGAGATGGAAAATGCTTGGTTTTGTGACTAGGAGATGCTGTATGAATAGGGAGTTGCATGTAAAGATGCGTTGAATCATCCTGACATGAGCTGAATAAACAGCCAGTGAAGTGGATAGTTCAAGGAGCATCTGGCTTCCAACTTGGCTCCTTTTCAGATCAGATACTTGTGTATTTTTGCCTGTCGTCGCTTCTGACCAGTTATCTCTGTTCACCTGCTGGATGTGCGTTTCTCTTAATGAGTACCTTTAAAGATACATCAAGATAGCAAAATAGGGTGATTACTTCCCACTGCTTCATGTGAAAGAAGATGGAAGGTAATTTATGAGGGTGAATTACAGTTTCCTTCTCTCATGTGTAAGTGAGGTTTAGTGTAATAAAAAAGAGGCATTAGATGAGCAATGTCTGTACAATTAGTTTTTAGGGCAAACAAAACCTCAGCTTTCTAGAAATATTTGGATTTGAGTTTGATCTGCATTTCCAGACCCTTTCTGGGGCAGTGCTGTGCTTGGGGGTCTCCATCAAGGCTACTACAGTATCTGTAAATCAGGAGAGAAATTGGTAGGCACAGAGAAGTGGTCCTTAAAAGTGATGAAAATGGTCAAAACAACAAACGTCGTCCTGCATTGAAACTTTTATAAGGTTGAATCTGGTGTTTCTGCATTTTATTTTGGGCAAAATTGCTGGCAGTTCGACTTTGATAAAATTGATAATTTTTTAATGGTTTTATATAATTAGGATGTCTTCACTCTGAGATTGTTCACAATTTGATCACAGCTTTTTCCTGGTGCATTTTCAGTGTTGTACTTCATGCTGAGAAGTTTTATCTGTTTGAGTTCTCACTAAAGTAGAATTAGTTAAAGATCCAGCCACAGAAGTATTTAGAAGCAATGTTTTAAAGTACAAGCAGTGTGAGTTCTTTTTTGCTTGTTTTCATGGTGCTGCTACAGCCATGTAAGCTATCCTTAAGAAAGATTGGCTTTTCACAAACTCCGGTGCTCTGTTTTTTTAATGTGAGGTTAGATGAGCAAAGGACAAAGCCAGAAAGTATGTGATAAAAAGGAAAATAAACCCATTAGAGTGAGGGACACTCTTATTGTCTGAGCCTCAGATGGTGTTTTTGTTAAAATTTAAAAGGCCGTAGCAGAGGGGGAGTTTTAGGCAGAAACTGAAATCAAGTGTTGAGTTGTTTTGAGTTTGAAGTTGGTTAGAAGTAATAAAAAATTAAATAATCTGGATATGATGACAATATTCTTCAGACAAGTGTGCTTATAAAAGTAAGATAATGGGACTGACTGCTTTTAAATTGGTGGAAAGCAGGTCATGGTGAAAGCCAAGGCTGGCATGGTTTCTATAGTATTATCAGTTTCCATGCTTACAGGACACAATAGTAAAGCGGGAATCTTGGAACCTGTAAATCTTTCACTGGTCCTTAGTCGAAGTAGAACAGCTAATGTAAAAAATATCTTTCTCACTTTGCAATAACTCTCAATGGGAGCGCAGAGAATGAAGGGGAAGAAAAGCAAGCTGATGAAGGTTTGCTCTGGCTCAAATAAGAGCGAGTTTGATGCCAAAAAGGTCTTTGCAGCAGCAAAGTGGCTTAAATCAGCTTGAGTCTTTGACTCTTAAAATATGTACTCCAAAACATGCGTGTTCTTGTTTACCAGATATTGACATATTTAGAGTGTTAACTATAATAAAAAACCCATCCCAAACAACTAAAACCTCTCCAAATTCCTCTTTTTGTTCCAGAGGAAGGTACTAAGTACAAAAGGAATGAGGATGAGTTCTGTCACAGGAGGGTAAAGAGTCTTTTAAGAGACTGGGAAAAATTTGTCTCTTTAGTAAACAACATCTGCAGTAAAGTGGAGAAAGGGCTTAGATATAGGGGGGGAAAAGGGCATTCAGCAAATAAAGATGTGTTGTCTTCTTCACATCTAGCTTTCCATGAAGGAAAAGATCTTCCATACTTAAGGAAAAGGCTTTCTGCCTAGCATTTTTAAAGGGCAATGGATTCAATCCTATGTAGTAGCCTAAAAAGAGACACAGGCTTTGGAGTGAGGGCACCATAAAAGTGTTTAAAAAGGAAGGAGTAAAGTCTCTATATGGAGAGAAAAAACAGTAGACCATTCAAATCATGTCCTGGCTGAAGCTCAGGGTTTTAATTTTTAAATGCAAAGGTGTTTGTTGCTTTTCTGTGTAGTTATGCTAAATCCTGAGTGTGTTCAATTCCCATTGGATTCAGCGGGTGTCAAAGGTGCTGAACAAATCATGTCTTGGGACTGGGCTGTCAGAGTTTGTACTTTCAAAATACCATCAAGAAATGCATATGTTGCATCAGAAATGTGTGATTTGAAGATATTCTTTAGTAGTTAAAGCATCTGGGGCTAAAATTACTCTGGCCTGACACTGCTGGATGGCCTTTCCTCCTGAGGGCACGGCTTAGCTCCACACCAAGATATGGTATTACAGTGAAATTAGAGATTTTCAAAGTGAGGAACGTTGTCAAACTGAAATGCAGCAAGATCAAGGCCTCGGATGAACCTCTGATGTTTCTCTTGGAATGCTGCAGAGGATCTGTTCATTTATATCACTCATTGAAAAGTGAACATTTTTGTGTGGGTGGGTGAGGAAAAGAGACTCAGCCTTCGTCCAACATGGGTAATACGGGATCACCGCCTTCCTACACACATCTATCAGTGCTAAGGATGTGCTTGGCACAGGTGGCTGGAAGGTGAGGAAATACCTGGCATTGGGAATGTTTTCCGAATGTCAGTGTTTGGGATAAACGAGATGAATCACCGGAAAGGAAGTAACTAACTACACAGGACTTCCCATGGGATTCTGCTTGCTGCTGGTCTCGCAAGAGCCTCCTACGTGCAGAATGTGCTTGGGCAGATTGGGAACGAGGGCAGCAGGAGCACCTGGGTATGTGGGTAATCACTCATGGGCATGGCAGTGCCCAGAGCAACACTTTGTGCCCTTACACCACCTCTCCTTTCCCTCCAAACTCTCCTTTTTGGTCCCTTTAGAAAGATTTGGTTCCCATTGTGCATTTTTCAGAGGTGAGATGGAGGGGGGGTTGTTGCCCAAGGTGAACAGGTTTTCGTGAAGTTGTGTCTCAGCTGAGACCTGATAAAGTAAGGGGTGCACTCACTCTGGGAGGATATAAAACATGGTTGGCAATCAGCATGTTTATGCAAAATGTGAGGTTTGGTATGGAGGGGAATATTTGCACTGAAATTTATGCATGGCAGGCTCATCTGGGAAAGAACATTCTCTCCTTCAGTGAGATAATGATTTGCTAATAGTTTAATCAAGCAGAGGAGATTTAATGCATCTGGCTGAAGGGGCATTAGCGTTTCCGAAAAGGTCAGACCCATTAACAGCTCAGGAGGATCCAGACAAAACTGCTTCCTAAGTTACTCAGAGGACAGTGATCCTCAGAGGAACTTGTGCAGAAAAGCCAGAGGGAATCTGAATGAGCACCAAGCTGTGCCGAGGTATGAATTTTCACTTGCTTCTTAAACCTGAGATTTTCTGTCCTCATAAAGCTCCCCGTGCCTTTGCAGGGTTGTTTCTTGTTGGGTCCCTGCTTGGAGAAGCAACGTCCATAGGAGCATCACCTGTGTCAGGATCAAGCTCCTTTCTCATGAGCTTGTGCAAAGCAGCTGTAGTTTCACCAAACCAGCCGAGGCCATGGGAGATGCCTGAGTTAAGCACTGACTGTGCTATTCCTGCCTCCTTCCCTGTCCTTGCCTTCCCTTTTCCACACAAGGCAGAGTATCCAGGAGCTGCCCTTTGTTGAGGGTGGCAGAGGGGAGTGTGTTGCCAGCACAGCAGGGGACTGTTGAGCTGTCACCAACACAGAGGCTTATAAAAGAGGGACCTAGACTGATACTCTGTCAGCCAGCTTCACTTGCCCCTTTGCTCTTGCCTCTGGCTTTGCTGCTTTATTGTCCTGTGTTTGGCTGTAATTCCCAGCAATGGAAAAACATGTTGCTCTTTAAAAGCAGATGGGAATTCATTCTTGAAGGAAAAAATATGTGTCTTTAGGCTACTGCTATTGTTTGAGTTTTATTTTTTGCCTGTGAGTTATTTCTAGCAACTTTTAATTTTTTTTTCTTTTTTTTTGAATCAGACAGGATTATTCTTCAGTGTCTTAAAGCACAGACTCTCACTGCAGCAATGATCACAAGTAGGGGTATATAAAGTTCAGAGTAAAAATTGCATGTGCAGTGATCAGGAAGGAATTGAAAATGTTGGCTTATTTCTGCCTTTTGAAGTATTTTCATTTATGTAATACAAATGCTTATATCAGCTTGAAGTAGTAGAATTGGCTTTTATGTTAAAAAAGGGAAAAGGAAAAATAATAAGCACTTTTCCCTTGCACTGACCTGTTTTTCTGATTTAAACCTGTAGTGCTGGCACTTGATCTTGTGAGTTATGATGTGTCACAGGGTATGTGGTTAGGAGTGGACTTGCTGCTTTGGGTTTGTCTCAACTCTAGTCCTAAAGTATAAGACAAGGCATAAAAATTAAAGTCACCGAAAAGTCATTGCGCTTCATAGAAAACTGTTTCCTGATCCTTCACTCTAATATGCCAACTTCAGGGCAGATCCTCTGTGTATACAAGTGCTGTAAATACTGAGTATGTCTTAGTATATTAGCAAAAGATATGTCTGAAGGTTTTTGTTTCATTTTCCGTGACATCACTGAATTGTATCCAGTTCTTTCATAAAAAAGAGGAGGAGAAGTAAATATTCTTACATATCCATTGCTATTTCTCATGCCTTTAAAATTAGCAATTGTCTGACTTGCTTAAGTGGCTGTTATGATTTTTTTAATAGTATGCAATGTCTGGCTATCTGTCAGTGTTCAATTTATCTTTCCTTACATATATATTAATTTTCACTTTGGATATGCTGAGTCCAGAGGAGGGGTCACCAAGTTGATCAGAGGGATGGAGCACCTCTTCTATGAGGAAAGGCTGAGAGAGTTGGGATTGTTCAGACTGGAGAAGAGAAGTTTCCAGGATCACCTAATTGTTGCCTTCCACAACCTTCAAGAAAGATAGAGAGGCACTATTTACAAGGGCCTGAAGTACAGGACAAGGGGAAGTGGCTTCAAACTGAGAGTAGATTTAGATTAGATATTAGGAAAAAATTCTTTACTGTGAGGGTGGTGAGGCCCTGGCACAGGTTGCCCAGGGAAGCTGTGGATGCCCCATCCCTGGGAGTGTTTAAGGCCAAGCTGGATGGAGCACTGAGCAATCTGGTCAAGTGGAAGGTGTCCCTGCCCATGGCAGAGGAATTGGAACTGGATGATCTTTAAGATCCCTTCCAACCCAAAGCATTGTAGGATTCTATGAATTGAAGGAGGTAGCACTAAGGCATAATCTCAGGCATCAGCTTGGCCAGGAGAGCTGCAGAAGGCTCCTGGCTTCTGTAGTAGAATTACCTTCCCATCCTTCACGGAATCAGTCCTCCAAAAGGAAGGGTACTACTTGATCAATGAGATCTAAAATAGTTCTGATTAGGATCTGAATTGGCACTAGGAATATTTAAATGTAGCACCTGAAGGCTAACTCAGATAGGATGTTTATACCAGATGAAACCACCCAGAGGAACACCTTGTGCTGACCTACTTGTATTTCTGGCACCCTGCCAGTGTACTTGCTGTTGTGGTGGAGAATTGTTAATGAATGGCAGAAGAATAACGGAGCCCAGGTGTAAAAGCTTATTAATCTACCTGAGTATTGTTGCTGTGAATGAAGAACATGTATTTTAATGACAACACTAACAGTTTACGCTTCACTGAGCTGCGAAGATTGGAGGGGGCTTGTGTGTATGAATTAAAATATTTGAACACATATTGATATCTTTGTGTACATAAAAAATAGGATGTTTGCCTTTGGCAGTCATCAGCAAAACAGTTGTTTCTGTTACAAAAATATGGAGCCTAAGAATGAATAATAGCATAAAATGTAATAACAGTAATAACAGTAGACTGTGAATATCTGGAACAACAAACACACCTAATTTCAAACTTAAAACTGTCACTAGTAAAACTACATTTGTGTGAAACATGAACTAACTATTTTGCTTCCACTGCTTTCTCCTGTGATAGAAATAATATTTCACTTTTGTAAAGTTAATTTTGAGTTTATTTTGTGAGGGATGACCATTCTTGATAAAGTATTTGGGGAGGTTTGGGTTTTTTCCCTTAATATTTTAATTGTGATATGTTTTAATATTTCCCATCCCTAAAAATGTGATGAGCCACAGGCTTATACCCTTGTCATCACATAAAGTTATTTGAGTTTAAAAATGCACTGTGCTATATTCCTTTCAAAGAGGTTTTGATTATGTATAATTTTATTTTTCTAAGTGAGATTTTTTTGGGGAAAAGAATAGTTGAAATATCTTCTTTTTTCCACTTTTTTTATCCCCAAACTTGAGCAATAACACTGTTGGAGTTGGTGGCTTTTTGGTGATATTAAGCAGCTCAGCGTTAATTCTGAAACCATTTGAGAAGTTGTTAGTAATGAAGATATTTACTGATGCTGAATGTGGGAACAGGGAAACTTTCATCCATTTGCAGCCAAACCTATGTTGTCAAACAGGGCAATTTTCATTCTTGCCCTGTAATTTCTGTTTTCCAGAACCCTGCTGGAAAGCTGATGGGCACAAGCACTGCTGCAGCTCAGATTGTTTTGTATCAGAAATTGGAAGTTGTTATTTCCAAGTTATCTTTTACAGTTACCCTTAAATACTTATGGAAATACATAAAGCTGCGGATTGCCTTTGGCAAAAGGATTAAAAGCTTATTGGCAGATGGAAACAGCACCATAATAACTCTGCAGCAAATTATTAGCTATGTTGGAAGCAATTCCATGGTCCTGTTTTGCTTTTTAATTAAACTTTTTCAAACTAGCACCTAGTTCTCAGCTTAGGCTTTTTTGTCTCCCATCTTTGAGTAATGAAAACGTCAAGGAGAGCTGGGTAGGGAAAAAGCCTTTCAGGCCTTAGTCTTCTGTAATTTGTCCGTGGCATTGCGTGTATAGAAGTGAGCCATCGGATCCGGCTTGACCACTTGCAGTGGAAGAAAACAGAGCAAAGCCCAAGATGAGTGCAATTCCTAATCGGTCTTGACATCCCCATTGTCAGGGGAGGAGAACCAAGAGCGTTTTGTCCAGTTTAAAAGAGCTGCTTTGGATTTTGTTTGATGGTTTATTTTCTTATTTAGGGAGGTGGGGGTGGGAGTTATTTTTTTTTCCCAAGTAATTGGCGTCTTACAGAGATGGGCTTTGTGGGGTTTGTTACTTCATTTCCTAGCAAGCAAAGAAAATTTGTGATAAAACTAGAAAATTGGTATTCTGCTTAACATTGCAGAGTGAAACACACCATTGGAGGGGAAGGAGGGGGAGAGCAGCAATCTGTGTTCTGTTTTGTCTTATTGTGCTTTTTCCTGGGATAACCCAACTTAGTCTTTTTCCAGAACTGCTCCCAGTGAGCTCCCATTTGATGATAAACTGATGAAGAGGGGTTAAAAAATTGTGCCCAGCTCATAGGTTAGACTCTCGGGGTTTGGAAGGATTAGTGAGTCCATATCAGGAAAACTCATTCTGCTCGATCGCTTCAGCAGCTGATTATCCCTGCACGACATGCTTTTTGTCGTTCATCCAAGGACGAGGGACTAAAGGGAGGGAGGGCAGGTTGCTGAGGATTTTTCCCATGACAGGAGCTTGGGTATTCAGCCACAAGCAAGAAAAAAACACCAACCCCAAACCCGAAAGGTGCCACTTATATTTGTGGTTACCTGTGCAAGTGACAGTCATGTACCTGGAGAGAGGGGTTTTGGGGAGCCCCCTTGCCAGGGAGGGCACACAGTGTTGCTGGAGGGCTCATCACAGGCTCTTGTAATCAGCCATGTTACCATTTCATGCAATCTTGCCATTTCTGTGGTCATTTTTGTGTATTTATGTGTTACACAAACCGAGGGGAGAGAGAACCAAACTGCGCTCTTTTGTTAGCGAAACAGAATTTGCAGTCAGGAAAATGTGTGCGGTAATTCAGGGTAAACAAGAGAGAACAAAACTTTTCCGGATTTTGACTTTTCTAGTTTAAGGCCTGAGGACTTCCAAAGAAACATTGGCAGTCATGTTTTAAAACAATATTCAAATAGCAAGCGCTCATCATGGGGAGATGTCAGTTCTCAGAAGTGGAGTATAGTCAGAATGTTAAAAGCTGAAAATTCGCTCTTCGTTCCTAACATTCGTTGCTACTACATTTCCAAAAGTACAGTTTGTCTTCATTAAACCATGTTTAGTAAGAACAATATTTATGGAAGAGCAGGGGAAAAAAAAGGAAAAAAAAGTATGAAATTAATTTGTCTTCTATCAGTGCTTGGAAGTTGGAATAAGAAAGTGAACTTGAGACAGGATCTTACCCTAGGCTAATTGTTTACCATTACAGAGAGAGCTTGCATGCAGGAGGGAGTGTTATGTTTTGGACTTACTTCCTTGTAACTCATAAATCTTGGCTGTATAAATGTTCAGTCATTAATTAAGGCTTTCAAATTAATCTGTTTCCTGACTGGACTTGGCTGTTTTTGCATAGAGCAATGCTGTTGCCCAACCTCCCAGTTTCGGAGCGCTCTCAAATGTGTGACATGGAAGGATGATGTTTATTGTGGAGAGTTACTGAACAGCAATGAGGAGGGAGGGGGAGGCATTTGGTTACCAACATGTGCAGGAAATAGGGCAGTGGTATCAAAATGATTTTGCATAATGTAATTGCTTCCCTTACTTCAAACAATGGCAAAAATGCCTATTTTATATTGATAAATGTCAGTCCCGAGCAGAAGGATTTTTCATTCCTTTTGTTATTCTAGAATAGTGTTCTGTCTTTGCAATTCAGCCAGTTTACTCGGGAGGATGTATAAATACAGCCAAAAAGTGTCTCTTGTGATGGAAAAAGATTTCAGCTTTTGTTGGAGACTTGTTAGAAATTATTTGCTACTATTATCACTCAGGTATCACTATAATTTCATTTATTTGGCCTGCTGCTCATTTGGGTTTTGTGTCCTACTTGTGTTCTTCTGTCTATATAGATTTGTAAATGTAGATATACTTGTGTCTCCTTTTTTATTTATGTAGCCATATAACATATAACATGTTATATAACAGCTTTTATCATATATTTAATTATTTCTCTAATATTAAGTATTTTCAGAAATTTGTCCTGAAGATGTGCTACGCATTGTAGCCATTTCAAACCAAAAATGTTCCATTATCTGGGTCCCAGTTCACCAGATGTGAATTACAGCAGTGGCCTTCCCTCAGTTCTGTATGTGCAAGGAATTTAATAAATAACTTGTAAGGTTGAGATTTGATTTATGGAAGAAATGCTTCCCTGTGAGGGTGGTGAGGCCCTGGCACAGGTTGCCCAGAGAAGCTGTGGCTGCCCCATCCCTGGAAGTGTCAAGGCAGGCTGGATGGGGCTCTGAGCAACGTGGTCTGGTGGAAGGTGTCCCTGCCCATGCCAGGGGGTTGGAACAAGGCATCCTTAAGGTCCTTTTCAACCCAAACCATTCTAGAATTCTTGTATTTATTTTTAGTAAAGTGATTTTTCCCAAACCAAGAAAACTCCTTGCATTTTAACGACATCAAAGAGAAGGCATGTTTTCAGTGTCAGTCCCAGGCTAAGCCACTGTAAACATTTCCAGGTCTTTCAGTATTGCTTTTTGCAGATTTCTGATGAGTTTAGTTGGCATTTTGAAACTGAGCACAACTCAGTGTGGCCTCAGTGCTAATGTAGGCATGTGAAAGAGCAGCCTTTTAAAACCAACTCTGCCACTCTTACCATGTCTTTTTGGAGCAGCTAAAGAGATTATTGTCATCCAGTAAGTTCTTTCAGAAGTAGAAGCTGGTCACAGAGACGCAGAGATGCAAAGATGTGCAGGCAGAGAGTGATCCACCGAGTCAGGCAGGTGGTGTTAATCCAGGTGAGCTTCTTGTGCTTGGTAATAGTACCATGTGGAGCATGATAGCAACACTTGATACATGAGAAAACATGGCATTAAGAAACTGTGGTAATAAATCTCTCTTCTGCCAGAATACATTTGATTGGAAACAGTCCTGGGCTTGCTGGGAGATACGTTGGATTGTCTCATGGGTTTCTTCTTTCCTGTGAATTTGATTAGATCACTTGACACATCATATTTGGTAAGAAGTAAACTATGTTTCAAAGCCTGAAATTATGCCTGTGTGACTTTTATAACTTGAAATCAATTGTTATGTAAGACTTGGTGCGTGGTGTTGCATTTGGTGCTATCTGTGCAACCCAAGTAACAGAGCAAATTATAATTTCTTATTCCTTGCCATATACTAAGTAGGACTGGCTTTGCCATGTGCAGATTCAAAATCAGGATCCACATTCAGAACACCTCTAGGGCATTATTACAGATGGTGTGTTTAGCAGGCTGGGCATATGTTTTGGTACCTGTCTCCTGAAGGGTGTTGCCAGTGGGTTCCATCAAGCCACTTTGGAATGCCTGGTGCTGGTTTCACTGCTGTTCTGATACTGTACCATACAGCAGAAGTCATCCAGCCTATTTAAAAAGAGTCTGAAACCAAATAAATGAAATAAATAAAGAAGGTAAGTTAATGCAGTGGTGGGAGCCATGGCTCCCTGAACCACAGGAGCTGCTCTGCTGGTCAGGCAGTCCCAGAGCTCCTCAGGCTTTCCCTGCAGAGCCCTGTGCAGTATCCCCATATGGCATCACTGCTCATGCTGTGGTTTCTCAAGGTGAACTAAACAACAGTCCTGGTGTTAAAATGATAAACCCAGTCCAGTCCCAGCCCAGTCAGGATCTGCACAGAACAGGTTGTTCCCTGCGAGTCGGAACAACACTGATAACATTTGGCAGGAGTAGCAAATACACATTAATATTTGCGTTGTGATAACAGAGAGAGGCTATTTTGAGGTTTGTGTGTGATGCTAATAATTCATCCTTGGTTTGGAGATGATTCCTGAAAGAAAGTATCTCCTTGCTACATGAACAGTCTTTCTTGAAAGTTTCCCACTTTTAAAACAGAGAGCTTTTAGTCGCTTGATTTTACCATTTAAAATCCAGCAGTTTTATTGTACTAATGTTTAGCCTCCCAGGACTTTCTAGCACCAGACTTTTTTTCCTTTGAAAGTAATGAGGGTTTTTTTGTTATTTGTTTCTTCTTAATTTGTATGCAACATTTAAGGAAAGCTTAATTAACCCCAGCATGCAGGGAGAGGGGGAGGAAACACTGTTCAGCAACTGAGAATATAATCAGCTGCATTTTTACAGAAGTGATTGTATTACCTAAATCCCCTTTTCTTTAATGTGTTTTTGGATGAGTTTAGGGACTAGGAAGGGAGGGCAGGCATAGGCTTGGTTAAAAAAAAAAAACAGTGGAGGGAGGAAAAATGCTTCCATGGCTCTGGAAACCAGAAATATAATGAGCTATCTCGGTTTCTCTGTAGAGCTGAGGCATTGGTCTTGCTCTTAAGTCCTCGACAGAGTCAGAGCTGGAATTCAGTTTAGGTGGTTTGCAAAGGTTGGAAAAGCCATGGAAGTCAAATCCTGTTCTCAAGGTGTAAATGTAGGACGGTGCTTATCCTGGATAGGAAGGCCAGTCTTGGTACTGTTTTTTATTAAAATATTTTGTTACTTCTGCTGCAAATTAACATTGGTTTGAACATTTTCTCTCTTAAGTATTGTTCAGTCTTCCTCATTAAAAAAACATTTCCTCAATAATAATAGGTTCCATATGTAGATGTACTATGTATGTAAAATGATACATATTAATATAAGTAAGCACACATGAAAATGTGTTTTTTTGCTTTTCACCATGTAATGATTCTTCCCGCTCCAGCCTCCTGCCCCCAATACAAGCAGAACAACAAGGAAATGTGCAGTTTTAAATAATTTTCCAGATAGGCCGTTTCTCAAGCTGAAATGGAGCTGGCAGAGGAGGCAGCAGCCGGCAGAGCTGGATCCCTAGCTGTTCCAGGAGCAGCCTGACTGTGCAGCAGGGTCGGCACCAGGGGCTTGCTGCACCCGACAGCGAGAGCGCCCAGCTCAGCAAAGCTGTTCACCATGTGCTTCACTCCAAACAGCAGGCCAAGGCCCTCCTCCTCCTCCTCCTCCTCCTCCTCCTCCTCCTCCTCCAGGATCCTTTCCACTCACAAGGACAAGGCTCACTCAGGTGCCTCCAGCTGAGCCTTTGCTCCAGTGCTTTGCTGAACTACAGCAGAGAGATGGAAAGATCACAACAATCTATGGGGAAATCTCTAATTTATTGGTTTTAATCCTTTCTTTATGAATTTGACGAAGAGATTTCCCTGTGTGCTGGTTAAGCCTTGGAACATGATGCAATCAGTCAGTTTGGCCCATGAGATGCTCTCCAAGTATCCTGCCAGCTTCCGCAGGGAGGACAGTGTAGGGAGGGGAGGTGGGGGAGAGCTGCAAGCATTCCTCAGTCCTGGCAGCTGCATGTGCAACAACACTTTAAAGACTATCCAGAACCATTCCCCAAAGCTAAAGGGGCACATCAGATTTTTCTTCAACCCAGAGGCTGATGGCAAATTTAAAAAAAAAAAAAAAACACAAAAAATTGAAATCTTGAATAAGATGAAGTGGTACAGGGCATAGCTGTCTCATTGCCTACTTAGGAACAGATGCAGATATTAATTTTACTTTTATAAATTTTCCTTTAGACTTTCTTCTGGTAAAAAAATATTTAGCAACACTAAATATGATAATTTCTTTAGTTTTGTATCAACTTAATTTTTTACATTAGAAATAGAAATCAGAAAAGATTTTAAGTATTCCAATTCAGAAGTACTTTTTCAATATGTTCTTTCAATTTTGTTGCTATGGGAAATGTGTGAAGTTGAATTTGACCCTTTGTTTATTTGGCTTTGGATTAAATAATACACTCTGCTTGGGAAATATTCTATTCTCTGTTCAACAGAATGCTTTTGCAATCCTGCTTTTGGATGAACCTAAAATTAGAGGGAGTTTGCTTTTCTGAAACAGAGAGTAAAACCAAAGTTTTTTGGGTTTTTTTTTTGAACGTGTTAATACATGCACTTTTTCTTCAGCATCAACATCTATTTTCCGCTCTTTTCCTGCTTCACTTCATCATTCTTTTGCTAAGAGAACTGAGCAGCCCAGACTGATAGTTTGCAGGCTGCACTTTCACATGGACCCAGGTGTTCATGTTCTTCTGTTTATACTGACTCCACAGGGGAAAGATAAAGCTTTCTGTCTCAGGTGGAAAGGGTAAAGCTGTAGGAAATAGGTCTTAGGAACTTATAGAGGAATATTTAGTTGATCTGTATCTCAAAACGTATTCTGTTTTGAAAATGTATTTAAATGATTGTATGATTAAACATAGTTGTGGGTGACTAATCCAGTCTGTTGCTGCAGGTCATGGGAATAGTCATAAAAAGTATTTATTCGGCACGTGAACCCGGATATGTGCTTTCCCAACGTGCTTCCCATATGGCCTGTAAGTAAACACTAAATCAGATAGAGAAGAATTGAGGAAAGAGAGGAAGTGGGTACGTGGGGATTCTACAGCATTAAAGCTGCAACCCTGCGTGGCTTGAAGCTCTAACTTGTTTTGTCTTGGAAGAGAAAGAAGAAAGAATTAGTTTCTGCAGGCCCAGGAACCCTTGGAGGTACAGGCACTGAAATCTTTATCAGAAAAGCATTCATGGAGCTGCAGAGTGGACTGGTCACCTCCAGAAATTGTGTTCTGTTTGCTGCTCACTTACCCTTGGTCCTGGAGCAGAGCCCAGCACATCTCTGCAGCCTGCACTCTCTTCTCCTGAATCCAGACTAGTTTTAGGGAATTGTTGGTTCCATTTGGACAACTTGCCATTCCTGTCATTATTGACCTCACCTGGCTAATGCCTCACAGGGTGTATCTGCCAGAATGTCCCTTTCAGACGTGTGCTTCCCACTTGGTCCTTGCTGCTTGCCTTGGGAATTCTGAACTTGGGAGGCAAAGACATTGCAGATGGCTGTGCTGTGGTGTGGCTGGGGGTCTGAGCTGTAAGCTCTGCAAAAATGCCTTTTCTAATGCAGCTAAAGAGCACACAAGAAGACCTGAGTTACAGTCTCTGTCCACTGGATATGTGACTGGGAGGACAGGAGTTCTGCTTGGCAGGAGAATCCCTGTTTTGACATTGTCCCTTCAGTATACTTGAAAAGTATCTCTGGTCATTTGTTTGCTCTGTGTTTATCTGTTTTACCTGATTTACCTTTAATTCCAGCTGGGGAATGCATCCCAAGGCTCTGCAGAGTTGTTCCTAAGTACTTGAAGCCTAAGCATGTTTTCTTTTAGCTGCCATGGCAATTTCTCTGTCACTGAAAGGGGCCATTTCATAGCTCTGGTATTTTAGGCTGGACAATTTGCTGTTGGATGCAGCTCACACAGACTCTCCATGCCCTGCAATCCCTCTGATTTTTCCTAGTGTCCTTGTCTTCTTTCATGGGCTAAAGAAAGTACTAGCTTTCTGTGGGAAACGATTGGGAGATTAGAGAGAAGAAGTTGGTTTCAGTCCAAGGGGTGGTGAGATACATTAGCACAGTTTATAAGATAAAGCCAAATCTCTATTCTCTGTTACCTCGTGAGACTCCAGCCTAGGGCTAAATGCAGCCACAGACGAATGCTCTTGTACTTCTGAGGGCACGTCAATGTGAGGAAGTTATCCTGGAATGAGATAGGGTGTGAATGTAAATGCAGTAGCTGTTCCAGCATAACATCCTGTGGAGACAAGGTCTTGGTGAAGTGACTAAAAGCAATGGAATGGCTCCAGTGGAAGCTGAGGACACCGAGCCCCCCCCTCGTGCTCCCTCCCCTGCAGCCAACTCTGGGAGCAGAGGACAGGCTGAATACCATCTCCCAGGCCTTTTGCTTTGGTGGGGATCCAGTCTCTAACCATCTTTGCACTGGCTGCTTTTTCTGTCACTGTGGAAATCATGATTTATTGCTCATTTTATCAATTGTCAGAACGAGGTGGAGGGTGATGGCCAACAGTGTCACTTTAGGTATCCTGGGAGCACAAAACACAGTTTAGCACTCAGTGTGTGAGTGATGGGGAATATTTTAGCTATGCCATCTCTTACTGGTTTTTGTCATTCCTACATATTATCACTCCAGCTTTGATCAAAGGGTATCAAAGGCCTGTAAATGTACTGCTTAGAGAGGTATATGTGTGCATACACTCTTCACGTGGTATTCTCCGAGTTAAAACACACCTTTTTCAATGCCTGAGCAGTTGCTGTGCCAGTTTTTAGGCCTATGTGATGTTATTCAGTTGTTACCTCTTCTTTATGGTCTGCTGGAAATTAGTGTTTATTTTTCAAGTGCCTTTTTCCAGATTAAATAGAGCATTAATTAGCCCATGTGAGGAACAGAGTGCATTATTCTACCGCAGCTTTCCATCAAGTCGAAAACTCATTACCAGATGTAGAGATCATAAACAAACACACATGGCTGCTGCGTGTAAATCTTCTGCAGGATAAATTACTGCTGATCTCCTCTGATTAGATCACTTTGTCTTCCAGCTCATTAATGCACTTTTGACCATGGAGAATATTTAGGTGCTAATAACTCACAAAGTAATAACACGGGAGAGTTTTAACCTTCCATGTTTGTTAGAGATAATTTCCATCTGGATTTTTTGCCCATGGTCTAGGCTACTCTTTTTTTTTTAATTATTTTTATTTTGGAAGAGTAGTTGTGTAGTCAAAATTTTACTTCATAATTGGTATTTGCTTCCACAAACAGCAGAATATACAAACAGTCTTCCCAAAGCCACACAAAGATGATGCTACAGAAATTAATCTGTAATTATTAGGCCAAAGTCTTTGCTGGCACAATCCCCAGGGGAGTTATTCCAGCAGGTAAATTGGCCTGAGGATGAATAAACCTAATGAAAGCTGGGAATTGCTAATTTAAGAACTGATCCTGCCTGTTACTGAGGAATCAGATCCCACTGCAGTAACTCCCAGTGGCTGCTGTCACCCTCCACTAATAATGGGCCATGAGGTCTGGGACATGAGTGAGCCCTGATCTTGGGAAGGCAGGTCATCCCAGGTGTCAGCAGAGCTTTCAGGTGGTGAGAAATGGCGTCTGTGATAGAGCCAAGGCTTGTAATCCTATGTTCAGTCCCTGTAAGGGATTGCCAAATGGCTGACTCCTGTTTGGAGTGACTTTTGCCTAACCCCACCAAGGTCCCTGGCATGTCATTTCTCCATGCTCTGGCAGAAGAGCCCATATTTCTTACCCTTCTCTCGTATTTCTTATCCTTCTGCCAACCTTTCCCAGAGCACCAGCCACACACAGCCTGAGCTGCTGACCACAGCAAAATGACCTAGCAGGGATGAGTAGCCTTGTACCAGACTTTCATGTTTCTTCCTATTTTCCTTTTACTGGAGACATCAATGTATAAACAATAGGTAGAAATACTTAGTGAATAACTGTCCTGTTGCCTGCTCTCTGCTTGTATTCCAGCTGTCAGTGGAAGCCTCTGGCTTTCTGCTTCAGATATTTGACAAATTTAGATGTGAAATGCAGACAGTTTCCACCTTGGGAACAGAAGGTTTGCGTGACTGTGAAAATGAAGGATGGTGGTTTTTAGATTTTTATGTTAAATACATACCATGTGGGAGTTTGGGAACCCAGGATGCCACTACTTGTGATAGGTGCTTTGCACATAAACCCCTAGTTTAACTGTTAAATGTCAATGATATAAAGCACCAAAGGAATGTGCCACACTGGCATTAATCACAACTTCTCTCTGTTACCAATGTGTGGATTTTGGCATTTGTAATTTGATTGAAACCTGCATTAGAACCTGTCTCTAGTTCTGATAATGAGTATTAGTAAGGCCAAAGTCTTGCAGAACCTGTAAGTGCCATCACCTTAAAGCTGAAAAGGGTCTTGTTGCTCATTGAACTTGTTCAGCTCATTGATTTATTGCTTCCATTTATCTTCCAATTATTAAAAGCAGATAAGCATTTTGGAACACATTTAAGCGTGTGCTTTACTTCAGTCGTGTTTACTGACGTCAGAGGAACCCAAAGCAGATGCCTGTGTGCTTTCAGGGATGCTTTCTTGAAACAGGCAGAGAGGAAAAGAGAGAAGTCTCTCCTTCCCATCTTGACTCTCCTCTTTTCATGTGTGAGTAACATACTGTGCATCTGGCTTTGTTTAAATTCAAGGATGGCAAACAACCACACTCTGTGAAAACTTCCTACTTCTTCCCATCCTTCTTTATGGTTTGGTTTTTTTCTTCTTGCTATTGATATTTGGGAACCTGCAGAGACAAAGTGATGTGAAACTTGGAGGTCCTACAGAGGAGTTTGTTCTAGCAGTGTTTGTTTAAAGCCCTGTGGTGCCATGAAAGCCCCCCAGTTCCATGGCTCAGTTTGCTTTTTTTAAACCAATTCTTCCTTTACAGGGGATCTGTCAGGAGAGAGGTAGCAGGGAGATGGCTAGGGGAATCTCCCAGCTCACAACAGTCAGTTGAATTGCCTCTTTTACTGAAATAACATTCTTGAAGCATATTCTAATATTTTATAGCTCTCATGAAAGACACGGATACTTGCTGGTAAATTGCAAGTCTGTGAACCCAGTAAACATGTTGGTTCTTCTGACTCAATTGTGTTTGATGAATTTCTATCCTGAGTTTAAATGGCAGTGGCACTCTTTGTGTACTTTAAAATAACTACAAAAAAAAAAAGTGTATACACAGCATTTACTTTTTAAAAAGGAAATAAATTGATAGTAATGTTGTTTGGGGATTTACCTTTTTTTTAAGCAGGAAGCATTTCCAGACACATTTGCAACAGCTAAGCAAGGTGTGTGTTGAATTCACATATATATTTAAGTGCTACATGGCTATCCCTGCTTTGCCACCTACTCAGTTTGTGTCATGGCAGGCCAAACAACTGCTAAGTGATAGGGCTGAAAATAATTTTGCAGGTTTCTTAAGAAAGTGTGAAGACAAAATTCTTCTACCATCTAAAATTAAGGGCTGTTTGCATCACATCTGAAATATTCTGTGCCATGTAAAGCTGAGGAGAGGAAGATTTTGGTACTAGTCAAGGGTGTGTATAGTTCTATCACATCACATCACATCTTTATCTCTCCATGCAATTTTGCGTTACCTGAATAGTGTTATGTTGGCCCTAGTTGTGAAGTCTAGTGCTGATCAGAGATTTCAAACCCACCCTTCTGTGTGCAAAAATGTCAGTGTGAACTCATGTTGAAGCCATGTAGACTTGATTAGGGTCTTCTTTTAATCTAGAAGTCATATTACAAAATACATCTGTTCCCAACAGTTTTAAGAAATGCCGGGTGGCAATTAAAGCAATCGCTTGCTCAGAAAGTAATACCAGGAAGATACTGAGCACATTTTTACTGATTTTTTCCCCTTTTAGGTATATATATAGTGTGTTAAAGAGAAGGATCAGCAGTCCATCAATAGTACATAAATTACAAAGTCCCCTGGTGGCTGATTTACTAATCTAAGCAGTGTGTATCAGCTAAAGGAGAACTGGGAAGTAGTGTGTCCTGCGTAGCTGACTTGCTGCAAGGTTGTCCAGCAGTCCTTAGTTACAAATCATGGAAACCGAAAAAAGCCCACCCTGATAAGATTACCAGGACGTGACAAATGCTGGCTACAAATAGATTTTTGACTTCCTGCTCATCTCCTTTCTCCTGCCCTTCTTGCTCTGCTGCGGTGTAACAAGCTGACAGGGCTGTGCAGCCCCTCCAGGTGAAGGTCAGCTCTTGATATGTATTTGATCATCATGTGAAGTTCTCCTGTTAGTATGTGGTCCCCATTTTAACCTCTTTGCAGATTCCCCCGATTATCCCAAATCACTTTCACATGGAGCTGAGGTTAAGCTTTATTTCTCTTGGCTTGTCCCTTCTGTAGCAGACACTTCGTCTTCACTTTGAAAGGACAAAGCGATGTTCAGCTGCCTGGGCCTGTGCCCAGCATTTGATTTATACATTATTTAATTTCCTTTAGAAAATTGGAAGCAGAACTTTAGGAGTGGAAGTCAGTCCTTTTCATTTGTTTAAGGATCTTTTAGGGCTAATATAATCATCGATAGTAGATGTCAGCATGATTAGGGTGACTTAAGGTAAAGCAAAGAAAATTGAATACCAGGAGAAATTCTCCCACAGCAGAGAGGGTGCCAAGATTTATAGCCGTGCACAACATCTGTGGGTTATGAATTGTGGCATTAAAAAAGGAAAATGGGAAATCATCAGGTTTTTGAGTGGCACGTTGAAAACACCTGCCTCCCCTGGCTGCACAGCAGGCCGGGGCAAGAAAGGTTTGCCCCCTTGGTGTTACATCTGCAGTCATTTCTTGGACAGTGGCTCTCTCTGGAACTTGAGTCAACCAAGTAACTAATTCTGCAGAAACTCTTCAGCCAGTGCCAAGGTTTGCATTTGGGCTGACTCTGCATTTGCTCCTGCAATTAGGTCTGCACATGCCGGTAAGTGACTGCCAAGGCAATTCGAAAATTTCTCATGCACTGGAGTCAGGAAATTAAAAATTAACTCTGGAAAGGACATCATATAATATTTGGCAGTGTGGTTTGAGTACTGTGTCCACTGAGGGGCGGAAGGTCCTCCTCTTACAAAAAAAACCCAATAAACCCAAAAGTATGAAAGTTAAAATATGTCTTCCATGGGATTTTGAATGATCCACAGCTGAGGAAAATATCGGAAGGGGAGAGGCCTGTGACATGCATGTGCTTTTGGATACAATATGACTTGTGGCCTTTGATTTAGCAAAATATCCTTTAATGACACAGAGTGAGAGTCCCACGTGGTTTCAGGCTCTGTGGTGCTATGGCTGCTGTTCCTGACCTGGTTATGGGGGGGGGAAAAAGGCCTTCAGTGCCTGAGTGTCACTGTGGGTGCTGTGCCCATTGCAACCTTCAGAGTTATTTGATTTGTAAGTCACTTGATAAATAGGAGATGCACATTACAGCACCTGTGCTGTGCAACCTGCACTTTGAAACCTGTGAACACACAGGTGAGGCACTCAGGTGCACCCTTTGGGCTAAAAACATGTGCCTTCACAAATCTGGGCTGCTGAGGTAAGTACCAGTTGTGTGGTGTCACACAAATGAATACATTTCATGTATTTAAAACTTGCTTATGCCATACCAAACAAATGGTTGGTATCACAGAGTCTTCCAGATGCCATGAAAAGTATTAAATTTAATATTGAGCAGGAAGTGTTAAGAACACCTCCTGATCTCTGCGGTGCTGAGTAATTGCAAAGCTGAGAGAAAACAGCATTGGGGTTTTGGTTCAGTATGGAAAACTGTGCTTCTGTAGCATCCTGTATGTGCTGCCTTCACCCTTTTGATCACCTTTTATTGCTTTTGCAGAGGGCTTAATACTTTCTGTCTGAGTTCTACTGTCTGTGCATCTACCTTAAACAGAGTAAATATAATACATGAAGCAGTGGGAAATTCCTGCTTTCTCATGCACATAGGCAAACCTGACTGAGGGATGTTTAGGATCTGTACCATTCATGGTACTGGGTTTCTTTTTTCTCATATTCTCATTTAGTCCTTCCCTTCTGCCAAAAGCCCTTACAGCCCATGGCTCCTCTCTGTCTTTGCTTTTGCACTCCATAGCAATTGTTCCCTTCATCTTTCTTTCCTCCTTTCTCTTTGTAGCTGTTTGGACAATTCCTTTTGGGTACAATTCCTTTCTCTAGTGGTAGAAACTGGATGGGCAGCAGAATTTTTTCTCTGACTGAGGTTTAGGCTCTGGTAGGTAAACCAGCCCTATAGCAGGAGGCAAAAACCTGATGGTGACTTCAGTTCACAAATGTCCTTCAAACCTCAGGATCACTTCAGGATAGTCCTAACATTCTTTAGTGGCTTCTCAGGGGGATTTTTTAGCTGTCATCCTTAGTTCTGTTACCAAAGTTCAAATGCTGTTAACCTTAAAAAGCAAAGCTAAATAACACATAGAGGAAGGGAAAGGGAGACTCCTCTGCTTCCCCCTGTGCATATTTGCAAAACTGTTGAGGGTAAATTTTGAATGTAAAATGTCTTTGCTAAGAGAAATGGAAGTGACCCATTTTCTAAGTTTTCATAACACTGGAAAGTTGCATTACATTGTCTTGCCTAGACAAGAAAGGAGGGGGAGAAAACCCAGGATACCAAGGAGGTTTTTGCAATAACATGGCACAAACTGAGAAGGAGTTTATGAATATGAAAGAGAAGAGATACCTTTATTGGCTTTCTATTCCATTGAAATGTACCCCTTACATAAATCCTTAACTCAAGGTAATTGTTGGCACACCACTTTTCTTGTTCCATATATTTACATCATTCATGGTTTCTTTTCTTGCTATATTTACTTCATTTCTTTTCTTGCACAAGCAAAACTTTCATTAAAACTTAAATAAGTTTTTTACCAGCATTTTTGCTTCCTATTTTAGGAGTCATAACTGTACATAAAGGCATTTAGCTGTGTCTGACAGCTTTGCTTTCTAGGTCTGACTGTACTCCCAGCCGTACTCTGCCTCTCTGGAGTACAGGCATGCAGTAGCCCTCCTCTCTGGTTTTCCTGGGAAACATGAGCAGCTGGGTACCATGGGAAGCTCCAAGAGGTAAACTTAGAAAGAGTCTGAAATTCCTCTAGCATTCTGCTGAGGAAATAGATACTCCACAGGAGACATCTCACACCTTCCAGGAACTGAGAACCCAATAAATAAAAGCAAGAGGGCTTCCATTAAGGACATTATTCATCTTGCAATCTAAAGGCCTTATGTCTTTTCTCTCCAAATGTCTTTTCTCACCTCCTGCCTCAACTCAGGATGTATATTCATGTATAAGTAGCCATACAGAGACCAGAAAGGATGTAGCATTTGTGTTTCCCCTCCAAACTGATAGAAACACTAAGTTTCCAGAAGGTTTGCCATTATTTTTAACTTGGTGAGTTTGCTTTTACTGTACTGTGTTATGATGGCTCATATGTAGATAACTGCAACTGCAGTTGCTATTAATCTGCTGTGTAAGATACAAAACAGGACAGTATTTGCCATAGCTCCAAAGACACAGGGTAAATTTAAATAAACCCATGAAAAAAAGGATTTTTTGCTTTCCTTTTTTGCTGGGTGAATTCAGAAGTTTAGGACTCTAGCTACCTTAAAATATAATGTAATAGAAATGCTGCTGGAGCTGAAAGGATATGAAAGACAGTTCTAGACTGGCTGTGCTCTACTGACCAAAAAAAAATATTTTTAGGGAAGGGAGGGCACTTCTCCCAATTCCTTTTGCAGAATCGCTTTTATTTGCTTTGTTTTGATAGGAGTCTGAGGCCTTTGCTGCTCTCCCAGGTTAAACTTGAGAAAGGAAAGGCATGAATTATTTTCCAGTGCAAGAAATACAGAATATGCTGAATGTATCACCCAACCTCATATCTGTGTGCCTTGAAATTTGAAAAGCAAGCAGGCAAATGTGACAACCACTTAACACCTGCACTCTGGTAGGTTTCATAAGGTAGAAGCTGCCAAATCTGTTTGGTAGGGGTTTGGGTTTTTTCTAGTGAGAAACTCATGACAGCTACAGCTAATGATGTCCTCCAAGTCTTCTAGTTTTAAATTTTTAGTTGCATAATTCAAATCTCTCTTGCTGGCGGCGTTCAGCAAAATACCACTGGCTCTGTGTGCAGGTCCTCTGCAGCACCAGCAGACTGTGAGTGAGAACACAGTATTCTCTTAATTGCTTTTAATTAAAATGAGTGCATGCACACACATACACATATAGAAAGACTCTGTTTTTCTAGTGGCTTGGCTTCCTTTTCCTCATTGAAGGGAAGAAGTTAAACTTTCTCATTAAATGTTTATATAAAAATGAAATAATTCTGAGGTTAACCAGAAATGCAGCTTAATCTTGTATAGAAACGTGTGTGATTTTTTTTTTTTTTGTTAGTTGCACAAATATAGCTGAAACTTGGAGTTGGCAGAGAGTGCTGTTTAAAAATATTTAGTCCCAGCATGTAAAAACTCGTTTTGTTACGGAATTCCTTTGTGAGAGGTGTAGCTATGCCATGTCTCTGCCAAAGTGATGGGAGCCATATCGACAGAGAGCGTCTTGGAAAATAGCTGCATTTTGGGCTTGTACTTACAAAAGTTAAATTGGAATTTACATGTTTTATATATTGCTTGGAAGGATACCACATCTAGTAATATTTTTTAAGAGAGTGGAAAGGAGAAAAAAGAAAGCTTGCAGATGGAGTCGAAGCCTTGCTCTGTTGGAACATGTCGGGATGAGCAGAGGTATGTGTGATGACACTGAGCATGCACCACTGAAAGCTCTGCTTTATTCTCCTTAGCTGTCATCATGTGCTGTAGTTATGATACATACACTTAATTTTGGCCACATACCTCATCTTTCCCTTCTCTGGGCGTGTTTAAGCTTTATAGAATAATAAGAGCTACTGATACATGTGATACTCTCTGCTGCCCAGGCACAACCCGTGCTCAGGTTTTGGTACTGTAAGAGCAATTAAACGCAGCATTTTGCTGTCATTCTGTCTCATTAATTGTTGCCATGATGCCATTGTGCCACAAGAGCAACCAGCCAGTTGCCTGGCTCAGCCCCAGGCTTTGTGGCACCAGGTGACCACAGCAGGGAGACCTGGTGAATTTGAATCCTGGTCTTCCTGGCTGAGAGGAGGAGGGAGCAGGAGAGCTGGATCTTTGCCATGGCTGCCATGGAGAGGGCTGAGTGGGAACCACCATCCTGGTTAAATCAGATATATTCAGAAGGCATAGCAGCTTTAAGTCCCTGTGCAGCACCTCAGGTAAGCTGTGGACACTCACCTGTATGGTCACATGCACATCAAGCCACAAAATTACACAAATAAGAAAACGGTGCATTAAATAGTGAAGATTTGGGACGGACTGTTCTGAACTAAGGTCTCTTACAGACATGATTAAAGGAGCTCGTGTTGTTCAGTTACATGTTACATTAAAGAAATCAGGAATGGAAGAGATTGTTTGCTCAGAGACACAGAATACACATAATCATGTAATCACAGAATGATTTGGGTTGAAAGGGACCTTAAAGACCATCAAGTTCCAACCCTCCTGCCATGGGCAGGGACACCTCTCACTAGATGAGGTTGCTAAAAAAAAAAATAATACCTGTCTTTTTAATTTAAGAATTGCAAAGGTGCTGCTTCATCAGTACAGACCTGTTTTAAAGTAGATGATCCAATGCCTGCTCATATTGAATGTCTCTTTAATAAACAAGGCAGAAAAAAGTCTCTATTTTTATTTTAAAAAAAAATCTAATTATAGACTATCATTGCAGAGGGTGTCTGCAATATGAACTCATCTGTTTCAAGGCAGTGTTTGTAAATATAGAGCCATATAGAAGTAAGCACTTTAACTTGAGGAAAATTAATAACATTTTAAAACATAGCTGCTTAGAGATCAAACAATGCTCTGTTTCACTGAGGCACTTGTGTGGCCTTGCACGCTTTAGTTGGGAAAATTTTCTGGAGCAACAATTGTATACAAAGGAAATTCACTCCAAAGCTCCTGTGGTAGGTTGCATACATGAATCTGAGGAGTGAATGTATGGAGGATGGATACTGCATAAAAAGCATTGTGCTAATATACTTTATCCTCCTCTGCTTAAAAGAGGTTATTTTCCATTTGCAGAATGCCCAAATGTATAATTATAGAGTTTTGCCCAGAGAAATTTTGGCTGGGAGTGTTCAAGGCCAGGCTGGATGGGGCTCTGAGCAGCCTGGTGTAGTGGAAGGTGTCCGTATTCATGGCAGAGGGTTGGAATGAGATGGTCTTTGAAGTCCCTTCCAACCCAAACCATTCTATGATTCTATAATCCATCCCATTTAAGTCTACAGATCCTAGAATTGACCGGAATGAAGAGATGCACATAGAGGGGCTATCCCTTGTCTTTCAAAAATCAAAATTTATCACAGTTATTCCATAATATTGGAAACTTTTTCTTCTATACAGAACGTAGTGATCTGTAAGAATTTCTCTGTGCAGAGGAGAGAGAAAAGCCCTGTTACCTTGTCTTTCATGGGTTTATACATGAAACAGGAAAGTTGAAACACGAGAGAAGTACTGAACTTCAGCTTTTTTGAAACACCTCAAAAACTCCACCTCCCAGCAGCTAAGACCCTCTGTTTGGCTTGTTTTAGAGAAAAAAAATTTTATTTGTGACATCTTAAAATACCATTTTTATCTTTCCGTGTAGCATGCTGTACAAAGGTGTTATCTAGGGCAGGTCTCCCCAGCATCTCTCCATTCCCTGGAGGAAGGGGCTGTGCTCTCCCACCTCTCCCATACCAACTGGGGCTTGTCAAATCCCCCCATGAGCCCACCTCAATACCCCAGCAGCAAGCTCAGGCTTTATTATTTTATTTTATTTTCTGGATTAGTTTTCTGATGGCCTGGTGCATTGAATCAGTGAATGAAAGGGCCAGCTTAAGCCAAAGCCAGCATAAGAGCCGGGTGGGAGCCGCAGCTGGCAGCGGGTGGTGCCTGCACAAAGGAGAAGGGGGAAAGAGGGGCCATGGGGTCCCAGCCTGTGAGCAGGAGTGACCTGCTGGGGGTGGCACAGACCTCGAGGGATTTAACATCTCTGCCCAGCACTGCGCTGAGCCTCCCACAAATCCCTTGCGGGAAGTTCTGCGCTGCTGGAGCTGCGTTGAATTTTTTATATCAATTTTAGTCAGCAACCTTTCCCAGCTACTCTCTGCCTACAGAGCATCTTCTTCTGATGTGTTTTCTCTTTGGAAAGGCATCCGTGCCCACTTTTTCCTCAACCAGGTGGCAGCCCTGAGTCCCGAACACTTTCCAGCTTCCCTGGTTTTGTGCGTGTGTCGCTCTCACGGAGCAGCTCCTGACATGGGTAGGAATTAGCCCCAGTCAGAAACAGATGTCCTGACCCAGGAGTTATTCATGTCCTTTTAAAATGCCATGTATGGAGCTTTTATCTCCCCTGAACTGAGCGGGAAAGCAACCTTGCCCCAGCCTCCCTTTGAGGCTGCCTGGCAGGCGGGCACCGCATGGGCGCTCAGCCTCGCAGGTAGTTCTCATCCAGGAAGCGCCCCAATTTGTGCTATTCACAACCCCCGGGGTACTATTCTGTTTCCAGGCTCCTAATCCCTCTCACACACACAATCCCTTACAACTTTAACTGGCGGGGTGGAGGAGCAAGTTAAAAAGGAAGGAAAAAGGAAAATGAAACACAATGTACAGCCAGGCAGTGGCTGCCAGTGCCGGGGCGCACAATCGACACCAGCTGCAGCCCAATTAAAGCCACATCCACAGGTGTTCCCAGCACACTCGGCGCTAACAAAACCACTTTCTTGAAAATACCTAAGGCTTGAACACAGAAGCTCGTTTCTTTTTTTTCCTTTTTTTTTTTTTTAATATTCTTTAAAGCTATTTAGAGCACTTTAAATACAAAGAAGCTGAAAAGGACTTTCAGGCCACTGGAAAGAGTTGGGGGAGAACGGGCAGGGCTGAATCAGCCAGTGTGACCATTGGTTTGGGGAGAAAGATGGGTTGTGCTGAATGCTGTTTGTGCAGGGCACAGTCACGGGCATTTTATTGTTGCTGGGAGGGAAATGGGGAAGGAGGGAATGACTAGGTGTAAATCCATTTCTGCTGGGGACTTGTCGTGGTTTGCACTGTAGCTGTGAGCTACAGCGAGTGTGTGGCTTTGCTTCTTACTGATCTTTGTATGTGTGTGTGTGGTTCACATAGCAAATTTTAGTTCTCCTTCCCTCCCAGGATAACTTGGTACTGTTGTCTTTTTTACTTTGAAGCAGGATTCTAAGTTAGTTGTTTATTTTCTGATCTTAAAGCACTCCTACAGGTCATAAATCAGTTCTTAAAAAAATTAATATACTGGTTTTCATACATTAATTCAAAATTATTCCTGTGAGATGACTGCAGGCAGCAGGTAAATGCACAGGTCAGTAATTTGCTCTCGCTCCACTGAAAATGAGAGTTCTGTTTGTTAAACTTTCATTTATAATGATAATAATGATCAAATTAGATATTGTGGTACTCACAGATTCAGTAGCATTCAGCTCCACCTGGCTGGCTCTTCATTGCTGCAAGAGCACTCACAGTGTAGTTCCAGCTTAATTACCTGGTGCCTGGTCTGGTGCTGTTTAATCACTGTTGTCGTTCCATACAGAGAGCTGCAATTTTGCCTTTGGAACAGGACTAGGATATTATTCCTATTCCTCACAACACACAGAGATCCAAAAGACTGCACTTTGATTTGTGTTTGTTTGTTTGGGGTTTTTTTGATTTTTTGAGTTTTTTGTACACTGAAAAGGTAAAAATGGTGACTGCTTGCACATGTGTTTGAAATTCATTAAGAATTACCTTCTAGGTAGGTAATGTTGGCTCTCAGCACTCATTTATAAAGGCAGACAGAGGCTGTTCATGCTGCTAAATGCAATGGAGAAAAAAGAAAATCACACAGACTTCAAATTCACAAGTATTTGACCTAAATTAGATATTGTCACTCAGGAAAAGATTCTGGAGGCAGTGTGGATAACTTTTTGTGAAAAATCATCTCGCCACTAACACAATGATAGAAATGAAATGGGAGCAAGCCAAGGACACAGCTATCGCCTGGTATGGCCCCCTCTATGCCCTGCATGGCTTCAGCCACTCAACAGTGAGACGATAGAGCAGAACTAGCCAAGACAATATGGCAGATGGGAGGAAGAGTGGACAAGTTGTGCAGGAACAGGGACTGGATTATTGAGGACTCTTCAGCTTGCAAAGATTAGACTGGAAGGGGATGAGATAAAACTATATAATCATTGATTGTACAGGGAAGGTGAACAGGGAAGAACAGGTGAATCACCGTTCTCATAACACAGGGGTTATGAGGTACTTCCTGAAATGACCAGGTTTAATACAAAAGATGGTGCTTTTTTAATACAAGACATGATTAAACTGATGCTCAGTACAGGATGATGTTGTGGAGGCCAGAAGGAGAAGGCATTTAAGAAAGTCATTGGACAAATTCACTGAGGATAGGTCTGTTGCAGGGTTTTAAAACTGATGAACTTGATGCAGCCTCTGGGTTTGGAGTGCTGCTAAGCCTGGGAAAGATCCATACCTTGCTGCAAAGCCACAGATCTTCTTCCTTTGCTATCAGTCAGCCCCTTCTGCTGCCTTCCCTCTTTGCCTCACTTGACCCAGTGTACAGAAATAACATTTAAAAACCCTTCAGCTGCTCTGCCTGGTAAGAAATGTCCTAATTTGACTGTGACAAGAAATCTCCGTGAAAAACCAGTGACCTTGGGCCAATAACGGGGCAGATCTCACCAGATGAATTCACTCTTGTGTCATTGTGGCTGCACTTCTGCTTGTGTTTGCTTTCCACGACTGATTTAGCTTTACCAGCTAGTGAGAACGCTCGTGACGAGTTGTTTTTTTTTTAAAGTTTGCATACTTGAACAAAGAAAAATAATCAAACTTGCCTTGTTGAATTTCTTACCTCAGAAACCTGATCCTCTGGGATAGCCAAGGAATGGAAACAACACCATGTGACTCTGTGACCAGACATGAGGGCCCATATTTTCAATGCTGTGCCATAATGCCTGCTGTTTATTGCTCAAGAATATTTAAAGATTTAGTCCACAGAAGTTCTAGTGCAGCCAGGAAAAGGGAGAACAATAATTCATATCTGAAAATTCTGTCATTGTCCCTTATAAACGGCTGAAATGCTTTGGAGAAGCCAAAAATAATCCAGTTTTCTGGTGCTTCCTCACATCTAGTGGTTTTCAGTTGTCGCAGAACTTAGGGTTTGGTCTTTAAGAATAAAATTGAAGCAAAAAGTCTTTTGGAGTTTAATTACCATCACAGTTATGGATAATGTTGTGAAAGCATAGACAAAACGTGAACGCATCATCAGAACTATGAGCTTTTGGGCAAATTCCTCCTGAGTGTATCAGGGTACAAATGAAATGGGACTGGCAGTGTTTTTGGGGTCTGCCAGCTTGACAGTGTTTCCTTCAGCTTCTCCTTATCAGCTCCTAACAAGGAAACACCTTGTTAGTGACAGCCTGCTTCATCATTTTGATGCTGCGGGTCGGTGATGGTCTCGGTAGTCAAACCTGCTGTACTGCATTTGGGTTTTTTGATAAGGGTCTCTTCCTTTCAATTTTGTGGGGAAAAGTACCCTTAGTGCAGTATTTATCAAGGGGAAGTGGACCTGTTCTTCAAAGACCTGTTCTTCAGAGTCCAGCATGCTTGGGATTTGGTTTTCCATCAACAGTCTTCTCCCTTTTGAAAGATTTCTGGGTTGAGTGGTAGGCAGGGAGTGAGGGGAGAGTTTGATCTGGTCTAAGGTTTTTTCCTTTTCTTTAAGCAGCTTAATGTTTGTGTTAGAGATGGGGACATAGTCATGCTGTCTGCTTAGGGAAGAACCTGCACAGGAAGGCCAAGGTCCCTCCATTAACTTTCTGAATGATGTATTCCTTATCTCCTTTAGAAGCATTAAATCTCAGCTACTCTTCCATGTTATGCTGTCTCTGAAGTCCTGAAAAGCATTAAAATGCGTACCAGCAGTGTTTAGCTTCCCTGCTCATTAGAGCAGCACAGAACTAATAGTAATATTGTTGTAACTTGACAAAGCCATCTAAATCCATGCATGTTTTCTTGTGAAAGCTTCCTAAACATGCTGCTAAATCCCCTAAAAAGCTACTAAACGGCTTTGGCAACCATTAGCAGAGTATAAGCGGGGGAACTCCTTTCAGTAAGTGAACAAACAGAGAAAATATGCTGAATAGCCGGACAAATGTGTTTCAGCTGGCTCTTTCATTTACAGATATAAGGCAGCAGTCAATATCAATCACTGTTTTCCCTGTTGCACTGGAAATCACAATATCTCTTTTCATTCCACAAGCTCCTTTCACCACAGTAATGTGTCTTTGGAGTGACACTGGCATCAGTCTGTTTCCGCTGTCTGAAGTCCAGAGAGCTTAAAAACACATTGCAGGGTATGAGACCTTAACCCTCCTCCCCTTCCACACACCCGTCTCCTTCGAGCCTTCCTCTCGGAATTAATTGTTTTTACTTCTTTCCCAGTGCAAAGCTGAGAAAGAAAAGTGTCTGCAGAGCCTGGGAATATCTGCTCTTGCACTTTGGGGACCGCAAAATGTGTGGCTGGTGGTTGGGGTTTGAATTTATCAGGTGTCGTGGGGAGTTTAGCACAAGGCAATATGATTAGCCAGTTAATTTGCAACATGCTGTAATATGAAATGTAATGTTACTGTGGTTTGGATTTTGAGCTGTATCCTGTGTCTTGGATGTCCTAATCGCCCACAACCTCATTTATTAAATTAAAAAAAAAAGGGTTGGAAAAACTCTACTTGTGAGTATTTGGAGTGCGTTGATGTTCTGGTGTTTGCTTTCTTCCTTTCAAGTAATATGTTTTCTAACAACAATACTAACACTGTGGTTGTGTTTTCTCCTTGTTTCCTCGCAGATAACAGCGGTGTGCAGAGAAGCAGCCCTTCTGGCTCTGCAGGAAGACATCCATGCCAAATCCATCATGGGACGGCACTTTCGGAGCGCACTGACTGTTGTGACCCCGAGGATTCCCGACTCGCTAATCCAGTTTTATGCAGATTATCAGCAGCAGAGTGGACTGCACGCACTTTGAAAGGCAAATTAATACACACCCCATTCACAGTGTGAATAGCAAATTTCCTTTGTAAAGCTGTCAGAAGCCAAAGAATTTTGTACTGTGAGTGAGTAGAGTGACCAAAGTTAATTAAATGCAGAGTTGTTGTAATAAAAGGCTGTGTGGAAGTTTTGAGTGTAATAGATATTGTCCTAAACTTTATATTTTCCCATTTCAGTGGTATAATCTGCATTTTACAGATAGTAAGATTGCCCATTTAAGTTAATTTCAGTGTATATCCATGTATAAAAAAAAATAATTATAAAATTCTGAATTTTTTGTGGATTCTTGTCCCTAAAGAGAGAACCAGCAAGTGCCATTTCTGTCTTCATTTGTTCCTGCCTCAACCACAGTTTAATCCCAGGGACCATCCCAGTGAGGTGCAGACCTGGGGAGTGGCCTCGCCACAAAAAATGCTGAAAATTACTGTGAATCTTTTGATTTATGATCTCTAGCAAAGCTGCCAAACAGGCTTTCTGAGATAAAGCTGAAGTATCCTGATTGATGACAGCCAACCATTTCTCTTTGGTCTTAACCAACTGCTGTTTAGACATACTGACAAGTAGGCACCTTAAAAACTGCCCACCCCTTGACTAACCTGAACCCACAGTGAAAGATTTTTATGGCTGATGTTTGTTTCCATCAAAATAAAGAGGAATGCTGAGTGATAATTTAAAACTTACAATCCTTAATGAATCCTAATTAATGAATAAGAAAACCTTGCAAAAACTGTTATAAGTGACCACAAAATATCTTGGCATGGATAAAATCTTTTCAAGTTATTTCTTTGTTATATCATCTGTTGAAACAGTGACAGGTCCTTTTGGGCTCTTTGCTCTTACACTCAGGATGAAATGCAGTTAGCAAACTAATACTCAGGTTTTTTCCCTACAGCAGAAAGACTGAGCTTTTCTACTCCACACATAAAAAGCAGGAAAGGCAAACCAAAACCAATACAGACTTTAACAAAAATTTAAATAATAAAATAAAAAAAAAATGAACACACAACCAAAAAATTAAGTGACAAGGACCTGAATTTCAGTGGGTAAATTCAGTGTTTTCCTGGTGTTTCGCAGGTAAGGAGAAGAACTTACAGGTCAAAATTTTAGCCAAATCCTTTAATTTGCTGAAGTAAACAAGAAATGTCATTTCAGGCTTTAGGTAAGGTTATTTTTTAGATTTGTTTATTGATGGTTCTGAAGACTTCTCTTTCTTGCAGCCATTCTATATGTAAACATGAGGTAGTAGTAATTATTTAGAAATTTTATCATTTCATGAGGAATTTGTATATCAAAGAGACATTTCTACTGTATTTACTTACATTATCAATATGAAATTTAAAGAATTTCTTCATCTTGATTTTAGTTTTTCTCTCCTGAGTTCCACACTGTACATGATTTGTAGCTTTTAAGCAGAAATCTACTATTTTTAAATGACCACTTTTCTATTACTTTTGTGCTAATCTATTGTTCCTGTAATCAGCATTTAATTTTTCTATCACTGACAGGAATTAAGGGATGAGGAAAAGGAGGTCATTTACTTAGTTCATCTGATGTATGTGCAGGTTTTTTCTCTTTTTGTTTGTTTGTCTCTTTAATAGTACAAAGGGAATTAAGAAAATTATAAACTGGAAAAGTTGCCTTGGAGATCAAGACTGTGTCTGAAACTATCCTTCTTTTTGAGATTGTCTGTACTCCAAGTTGGAGCTCAGGATGTGAACCATTTATCATAACCATTGCATTTTTGAGGTTTCCAAAAATTAAATGCCATACCTTTATCCCCTGGTATTTTAGTCCAGTATCTATTTCTGAAGGGAAGAAAGAGAGACTGCAGTTTTTACTGCCAACAGTGAATTCTATTTGTAATTTTGTAGCCTAAAAATAACACTTTGTGATGCTCTAGATGGCCTTTCCTTGGGAAGTCCTCAGATTTATTGGGAACGTGCACTAAGGTGGGGAATGTGAACTGAGAAGCTGTGAGAGAGGCAGGTAGGAGCTGACTGCCCTTCCCATTCGTGGACTCCTGCTGCCATCAGAGGGAATGTTGCACACTGAATTTTAGGACATTTAGGACAGAATTCAGGCCCATGTCTGTTGTTTGTGCCTTGGGAAAAACCCCATCCCTGTGACTGTTTATCCTCTCAGCTGCATGGCACTGCATTTATCCACAGGGTACCAAACCTTGTGAGACACACCTACATGCCTGAAGGGATTTTCAATGCAGGAAGCTCCCCTTTTTATCCTTGGGTTTGTGGAATTTGATTTTTTTTTTTTAAAAGTAAAATATTCTTGAAAAAAGGTAGGTGATGACAAATTTGGGAAGTCCCGAGAAGGTGTCTGTTGCTCCCAGAAATTCTCTTTGGAAAACTTTGCCAGTCTGGCGCTGCTCAGGATTTTAGTCCGTCCCAAGCCACTGATAAATTGAGATTTAAAGAAAGTTATGATGATTCCCTGTCTTATTCCTAATGGCAGAACATTGTTATCATGGCCTAGCAACTTGAAACCCACTCAGCAGAATTCTGGACGAATAACCATAAATTCATTTTTGGTCAAAACACATCAGTACAGTAGTCCTTTCATAACCCAGTTTGGTGAGAGCTGTTGCACCCTGAGCCTCTCATTGGAACTTACTGACGAGGGCACTGTAGGACAGAGCACTCCAGAGGCATCTCCTGCTGGCCTGTCATTTAAACGAGTGGGTTTTAACTCAGAGCTGAACTTTTCACAGCATGTTTTACTGAACACGTTGTGCCTTGGCTCTGATTCAAATCTCTTGCAGTGTGAGGCCGTAGAAGCCTGAACACCTCTGTGCTGCAGAGTAAATCAAACAGAGGTGTTCTCTCTTCTGCTGAGTCAATCACCTTTGTTGTTGTTTGCATGTTTTAGTTTTAACAAAGGGAGCAAGGTTCAGTGAACAGAAGAGAAGGCATCTGAGAAGAACATCTCTGTCCCATCCTCTTTTCAACTGACTTAATTACTAGACTTAATTCTTTATGTTCTTTAGAAACAGAGACTTTTTCCTGCCTGCTCTTATCTTTTGGAGTCAGTTTTTGGCCCAAATACTACTTGAGTTGCGGAATTGTTAACATTAAATCAAGCTTTTCAGTGTTTCAGGCACATTTTGTTTAAATACAAAATCTACCTTTTTCCTCCAGTGACAGCATCTTACAAAATGGCATAAAATGTCTTTTGACAGGTTTGCCAAAAATGACCGAGAGAATATTTATGACCAAAATGCAAAAATATCTTCACTTTAAAAAAAAAAAAGGGGAAAAAAATCAGTCCTGTGTTCTCCTTAATGCATAAAACAGATTTTGAACTGAAGTACTATATGCAATCCTTAATCCTGGAAAAAGAATGAAGTTTATTGTGGATATTTTTCCTGCAGTCTCTGAATGAGAGCAGAACATACAGTTTACTCAGCTCAGGTGCGAGGGAAAATATCAGGGACAGAATAAAGATTGTTTTCAAAGACAGTTATTCAAAATAATTGAATTTAGACTTGTCAGCCCTTTCAGATATTATGTCCTTAAAGTGATTTTTTTGTGGTTTGTGTGTGCTGGCTCTTTCCTTTTAGCTTCTTTACTCATTTTAAATGTCAGAGTGTGGTGATTCCCCTTCGGAAACTGGGCACGTGCCAAACATAATGCTCCTGTAACTGAGCATCCATCCATTAGTGCTGTGGCAAGGCTGATGTTTCCTGGTGAAGGAGGCTCAAACTCTGCTGATGGGCTGTGGAGAGCAGGGAAGAGGAAGCCAGAGTGTAAATCTGGTCTTTTGCCATGTACTGCCCAGGAAGGTGAAGTTCAGTGATGGACACAAATTCATGGGCAGGAGAACTGTCTCTCCTGATTGTAACAGGTGAGTGTGAGGCTTGTGAGGAGCCTGACCATGAAGGCTTTTGGTTGTTTCTGGCTCTGCCAGAGAAGACAACTGATGGCTGGGTGAAACAGCATTGGCAGTACTAGAAACACCGGCATCCAGGGGTTGTGGTATCCCAGTATCTAGTGCAAGCTAGGAGAGAACTAAGGAGGAATTGTGCCTGGAGGATGGAGTCCTGCGTGTGCCTGGAAGGCAGGCACCCACTGCAACAACCTTGGCAAAAGCCCCTGAAAGAATGAGTAAAAAGCAGGCATAAAAAACTTGCCTTGCTGCCTGTGATCCTGAAGCTGGAATCAAACTAAATGTGTTTCCTCACCCTTCTGAGTTTTGGGATTTCTCCTGTGCTGATGCAGTCAGGGCCATGGGAAGTGGCTTGCAGTGGGAGCAGAGTTACATTTGGAAAATTGTTTTACATTGTGACCCTTTTGTTACTTGTATTTAGTGTTGTCGTAACAGTTGTAGTGAATTGCAATGATTTTTGCCTCCTGTGAACTCCAGAATCTTTTGCTGATGCCTTTTTTATTTCCTTTGACATGAAAGAAAACATCACAGGTGATGTAATGTGTGCAGTTTGATAGGGAGCTTTTCTGAGGGAGTAGGTGCAAGAGGTGTGCAGAATTGCAGTTGTAGCTGGGCATGTTTTGCATGGCAGGTTAACATCTGGTAGACAAATATTTCAGCTGAAAGCTACTCCTAATCTTGGGGTTTGTCTGCTTTTTCTGCAACTGCTACATATTCATTTATTAACCTTTTCTGCAGGAAACTCAGCCACACGTTTCCACCAGAGCTTTATACTCTGTGTGTTCTGTATTTTAAATGGTGTCATTCTTCTCTGCAGACTTAAATCCAACAGCTCCAGCGCCCTGATAGGAGAAGATGTGTGTTTTCTCTGTGGTGAGGGGGAGAGAGCCCCTCTCTGTGTTTGCATGGCAGGCCTCCAGTAAGAGTGCAGGTGTTGCAAGAGGAGGCAATGGCAACCAGATGACATTCCTTCCCCTTGAACTAGTGTGGAGCCATTGCTCAAACACATTATGGGTCCAAGAGTTGGACTCGATGATCTAAAAGGTTCATTTCCAGCATAAATGATTCTGTGATTCCTTCCAACAAAATTTCAGGCTATAGTGTGTTGTCTGCCCATGTCTGTGTAAAATCTATGACAATAGAGCTTGGGTCCATCCAGCTAAAAGATGAAGGGAGTGGAATCACTCTTGGCAACTATTGGAAAGATACTAGAAGATGGTCCAGACAGTGATTTATCCCAGCTGAGAGCTAAACTAACTTTCTGGAGGTGCTGAAGGGGCAGCTGATGTCAAGAGAGGCCCTAAGCACTCACCTAGAGAAAGTGCCTGGGGGTAGATTAAAGGAATTGAGAGCAGCAACTCTCAAAATATTGAGAAAAATATTTTGTTGACTTGTGCAGATATATCCTGTTTGAATAAATGGTTCTGGAAATGCCATTGGTCTCTTCCTCTCATACCTGTGGAGGGGGAGGATGGCAGCGTGCTCTTAACCACACACCCCGTGATTTTTTTATCTCCTTTACTAAAACAGAGGATTTTTCACATCCCTGTTTGGTAAAAATGGCTCTGCATCAGCCAAGTGTGGAAAGGGCTTTGATAACCTTCAAGGTGAAACACTTGTCAGCTCTCACTTTACCCAGGAACGGATTATCTGGGCTGTGGAATAATGAGGTCATGTCTTTCCTCCACACTGCTGGCAAGAGCTTCGAATTTCACACAGGGGCAGCTGCTTACATCAAACCTGCTCTGCTTAATGCTGCTTAAAGCTACCCCCCCTTCTCTGTCAGCGAGTTTTCCCCAATCTGAGGGTGTGAACTGTGTTCACACAGCCTTGTTTGCAGTAGCTGTGAGGGGGTTTCCTGGTGCTTGGATTGCTGAGTTCCCCGAGACAGGATGCAGGAGTGCAGGACGCAAGGAGCAGAGTGACTTGTGTGTGCTGCTGCAGCAACATCCAGAGCCTGTATGAGGGATGTAGAGCAGGACCTGGCTGGCTGGACCAAAGCCACGTAGCTCTCTGCAGGTGAGAGTCCCATCCTCAGCTTGCTGCACTGCCTCGGGTCTAAATCTGCAGCTTTAATGCACAGCTACAGCACTGAGAGTGGCCACGGCCGTGAAAGATCCCTAAAGCACACAGGCTGTGGGTGTTAAAGCCTATGGGTGCTTAAGTAGATTAGCAAACAAACAAATCCTTTAATATTCTGGAATGCTTCCTCACCACCTAAGTAGGGATTATTCCACCAAGCCAGCAAATTCTACCCTTCTACCTAGTGTAAAGTCTGCCTTGCAGATAACGGTGCTCTTTAATAAGTTGTACTCTTAGGTTAAAAAAAAATAAATAAAATTTTTTTTTAAAAAGCACAAAAATGGTAAAGAGACCTGCTAAAAATGTTCAAGACCCTGTGAAAACTGAGGTTACCACAGTGCTATTACGTGGGATGCTGCACCAGAGAGGTACTACAACAGAAAATGTTATCCTCAAAATCTGTTTTACAGAACCCTCCACCATTTTATGTAGAAATCCGTGACATAGCTCACCCTGCACTTTCTTCTCAGCAGTGTGAAAACCCTGGTTAAACTGTCAGCTTTCTATCTGAAACATGTAGAAACAACCAGTTACCTTGGTCTGATTCCACTTCCAGGCTTTCATCATGTGTAATTTTGGTAGAAAGCTGCTTTTGTTAATGTGTAATGCATCATAGTAACCGGTTACACTTTTACTACAAAAGGGTGTTTTATTTTCCCGAGGGATGAATAGTAATCAAGGATCAGCTGGTAGTGCCAAGTGCCTTGATAACACAATTGGCTGCATACAGCTTTGTTAGGCCCCTTCCTGCGCTTGCCTTGCCGGGGGAGACTTAAGAGAAGATGTTGGGAGAGCTGTTCTTTATTTCCTTGGCTGTTGGGGAGCTGAATTTTGGGATCACTTTGTCTGCTGGGTGACAAGGTAAGTGCCTCCTTCAGAGCATGTGAAGCCCTGACCGATTAATGATGAGGAGGGGAGGGTGGGAGAGGTGATAGATGGCAAACATGCTTGAAAATAAACGTGATTAGGGAAAATTGCCCGGAAATTAATCACTGGCTGATTTTAATGTAGCAGGGTGAGGGGGTCGATGGAGTTGGAAGGAGACAGAAGGTGGGAATACTGATTCTAATCAGAGCAGGGGCTGATTTGTGTATTTGGATGCTGATTTAGGTGAGCTGAAGGAGGGCTACGCTCACCCTGGCCCTGGGGTAGGAAGTGTCTCCCTGCTAAGCGCAAAGTGGAATCTGGCTTTGGTCTCGTTAACCCCATCAGCACTGGACTAGCAGATGTGTTTCTGGAGCTTGACTCTCTCAGACACTTGGGGTTTATAGAAAGTTTCAGAGATTACCTCAGAAGGAAAAGGTAAGATACAGGTTCCCCTCTTCATTTTTCAGAAATTTAGTATCTAGTAGAGGTATCAAGAGGGAAGAGGGGAATTCTGCCCCTTTTCTCAATAAGAAGAGGAAAAGTTGGGGAATAAAAATTAAGAAGTGGGAAGGAAGAGAAATGAGTAGAAAGCATGTGTGAAAAGTTTCCTCCTTTCTTTTAAGTCTGCTCATTGTTCATTTCTAAACTCCCCAAGAAAAACAATGAGATGGAGAAGAAGGAAAACCCACAGCAATAGTAGCAGGAAGAGCATCTTGGAAATGGCTTTGCACAAAGGTGGCCTTTATGTCTGGCAGTCAGTTCTCTTAGGACTGGACTTAGCGTGATTTTTTGGGAATAGCCAGTATCCTCAATATTATAAGTGCCCTATAATTTTAAGCTGGATTTATCCTGTTGCATTGCTTGGGAAGAAGGGTCACAACCACAGAAATTGAGACCGAGCTGTGCAGACCACCTTGATATCTCTGATTAAAAAATAGAATATAAAAGTAAAGTTCTGTGTTAGTTTTAACATTTCACTGTTGCATCACTGAAAGATCCCCCCTCATGACTTTGATAGTAGTGTGTGTGGAAGGCAAATAATGGTAATTATGACTTGCTGAGACCCTCCAGTTGTAAAACACTTGTCCTGTCTTATGTGAGGGCTAGAAACAAAACTCATATAATAACCTCAGGTTTTTAATCTTTTCAAAACATAATTAACTGTTTGAAAGGGTGGTTGAGGGTTAAGCTAGGAAGAATAAACTAGTAGTATAATAACATCTATATTAAAAATATAAAAAAACCCAACCAACCAACACAGATGTAATGTGTTATATAATCTCTGTTAAACTCACTCTGGGAAACCCTCCAAGAGCCAGTGTCAGTCTCCATTTTGTACAAGTCTGTACATAACCTTCGTAAGAATTTGTGTGGAGTTGGGTGGGGAGACAGTGAAAGCAGAAGTCAGAACAGAATGTAGCCTGAGCAAAGTCTTTCTGTGACGGCGCCTTCAGAGCAGGGACGGAGTGGGGTTTGTTCCTTCGTGGGTCTTTCCACCAATCCACCCCCCCAGCACAGGTGCTTTCCACAGCCTTGTCCCTGCAATTGAGCTTCCCAGTGCCATCACCTCTCACTCTGGACATAGAGCAGCAGTCTGAAAGGCTTCTGGGTGTATTCATCTCCCAAGTAATCATGGGTTTGAGGAGCTATGTTAAAAAAACCCCATCCCTCTCTCAGCTGGGTGCTGCCATGCCCTGGGAACCCTGTTCCTGGCCCTGTCAGCCACACAGGCGGTGCCTATTGGCTTGTGTTTGTTGCTTGCAGCAATTAATTTAATGACTGCTAATAAATAATATATATAATAATAATACATGGACCATGCCACAGGGCTGTTTGTTTTCCAGGAGCTCAGTCACTCTGCATGTTACCATAGATGGTATTCACTTACCTCCCATCAGAGAATAGCTTGGAATAAAGTTTGAAACATAGTGTTTGGATACAGGGGGAAAAGATGCAGAAAACAGAGGAATTACAGTAATATATCCTTTTGTGAAACATCAAGTAAACTTTTAACACATTTCTGGCAAAACACAAGTCCATCTGTATCGATCTACTCCTCCTACTGAGCTCCTGCCAACTTTTGTTCTCTCCTTTCCACTGTGCTCCTTCCCTTGCACCGCTGTCCTGGTTGGCTCTTCTTGTGGCACCTTTGGAAGCCCATTTCTCTTCACACAGGCCTTGCTATGCTCCTTCCTTCCCATTCCCTGCCAGGAGGGATTGTTTTCCTCTACACAACTCAGCGGAGCAGCAAGTGGCACTGAAAATATTGATGATGTAGAAGTGATTTGGAACATGGCATGTTTCCCCCAAACAAACAAATAATACAGTGACATTCCTAAGCTTTGGCAGAGATATCCTGTCTGGTGAAGGCAGTGGGATATCCAGAGAAATGGGCAAGGAGATCAGGATGTGACTTTCCTGCTTTTATTTGCTTTAGGCCAGACTTTCTCTCATAAAGATATGAAGTTCTGCTCAGGGAAACTAAACTGTCATAAAGAGTATTGCAAAAAGTTATACTGTGTTTGGTTTTGCAAACAGCTCGGTTGGTCTCCAAGAATTTGACTTTTCATGGGAGCTGTGCAGCTCATTTTGTATTATGAAGATTAAAAATGCATTTAAGCTCGGTCGAGTCCACAGCACTGGGAACTCCAGTGTCTTTTATTTTTTTTTTTTTTAGCCAGAGCTTGACTGAGCAGCATTGTGATTTCATTTGAAATCAAATGATCTTTCATTAAATACACTGAGAAAATGTGGGGTTTTTTTCTGTTTTCTTTTAGTTCAAAGCCTAAGTTTACAACAGAGCCAATGGGCCAGCCATCTTCTGTCTAAACTACCTTTAATAGCAACACTAGAGCTAGTTCAGCTGTTCCCTAAGGAGCAAATTTGAAGTAAACAGTGAATAATTTCACATTTACTGCATCTCTCACATTTACTTTGCATCTTTTTAAGGACAAACCAGTATATGTAAGGGTATCCAAGTACCTCACTGCATGTGGAAAGATGGATGTGATTTAGGAAATGTGTGCCTTGGAAGTTCTCAGCATCTCAGCTTGGTTTTCCTGACGTGGCTCTTCCTTTCAGCCTCCCTTTTCTTTGCCCAGGGAGGTTAGATAATGGGAATTCTCCCTTCCTGCCTTAGAAAGAACTCTCTGATCTAATGATTCTTTCTGTCTCTTCCTAAGAAGTGCTGGGCATTTTTACTTTAAAGCTATTGGCACCCTGGAAAATTAAGTCTACAGGAGCTAATGCGTCCACGGGAGTGTTTGTAATTGATTCAAAGTTGTTGTTTTTTTCATGTGGCAACTTTAAAAAATTCAGCAAATGGTTTTGAAAGGTAATTCTTGACACCAGACCAGCTTCAAAAATGTTGTTTTCCGTTTACTTCCCATGTTTCAAACTGTTTGTGTGTGATGAAATATGAGTAGTGCTACTGCTGTGCTCTTGCAGACTTGTGGTGAGAGATCTTTTCCATGTCTTTTCAACCATAAAAGAGAAAAAGAAAGGTGTGGTGTTGGTTTGTTTGGGTTTTCCCCCTCTACAATACCTTCAGCATAAACTCAGAATATGGTAAAATATACTGAAAATTGGATCTTACTTGCATAAGGTTTAAATTTTCTGAAAATGGGGCACTTGGAGGAGAATGAGAAAAGTCATGTCAGTTTGCTGTGAGGACGGAGTGGTGTTTAAATTTCCAACAGATTGATGTTTAGGTTTTGATAATTACCCTCTACAGGGCTGAAATCCAGCCTGGTGATGACAGGTATTTCACTACTTTGAGAGGAATGGACATAAATAATAGCTGAGCAGTTGACCTCAGTATCTGCTGGAGCTGAGGATGACCTTTTCTGAGTACTCAGAGGTCTCTGTCTGGCCCTCCATGTGGAAAAGACTAGAACCCACCAGGGAACTGTCATCAGGGATTTTTTTCCTTTTATTTAATAAACAGGACAGGGAATTACTGCAAACACTGAGTTCAGCCAGGCAATGATGTCCACAATTCTAAGCTAACACAAAATGTGTTTTCTGTTTTTCAACTGGGCACACTTGGCAATTTTATCTTTATTCAGAGGCTTTTTAGGCTGGATTATACTGCTGTAAATCTACACAAAGAGCAACAGTGAATGCTCCAGTATTACAGCAATGCTCCAAGAAATGTCACCTTGCAGTAGCATCATTGCAATGTTTTGGAAGGTTAGCGGGTTACTTTAGGGGGAAATTCCATTTTCTGCATAAATTTTTGAAGCTACTGAACTTGGGAAGCAGCAGATGCAGGTTCCTAATTATGCTTTGAGATACTTTTAGCAGGGTATGTTTCAGTAGTAGGTGTGGCCTTTTTACACTGCAATTCTTTGGTTTCTCAAGAACAATGTTTAATTGATAGCAGAAAGAAACAAGAATCAGGGGAGTGGTTTCAAAATAGAGAGTTATTGAGGGAATCCAAGAGAGGGACCACCCCCCTCCCCAACACACACACACACACACAGAGTTTTTGGTGTCATAACCTCCCTGTGTTAAGTGTGTGTCTGTACAAGTCCTCCTGGGTGAGAGCCAGCAGGAGAGGCAGTGCAAGCTTTCCCTATGGCTTGTGTGGAATTAGAGCAGCACAGCTCCAGCCTGTCTCCCACCCCGATGGAAAGGAGAGGGGGTTTCGTCAGTAACGTGACAGTATGTGCATGGGCATGTGCATTTTCTGTTCTTCGTTGTCAAGGGTTTTCCCAGTTCTTTTTGGTGGGAGAAATCTGACCTTTTCAACCCAAAATCTCTTGAGGGATAGTATTTTTTTATACTGTCTCCAAAATGAAGTCTCCTGACTTCATGAGTCCCAAAGGAAACCAAGATTAACTTTGGTTTCCCTAGGAGCAGAATCCAGCCCTTGACACTGAATATTCCTTGGCAGGTAGTTGTTGTTATTGTAGAGCAAAATTTCAAGATGTGACCAGCAAGCTCTCCTAGAGTACAACAGACCACATCAAGGGGTGTCTTGGCACTTAATTCTTGAATTGCCAAATGCAAAACAGGATCTGTCAGAGAACTAAGACCCAGAAAATGGGAAAAGGAAATAAAAATACAGGAAAATAGCAAATTATATTTTATCATTCTCACAATGGGATGCACCAAAGTACCAGTGAGGTCTCTGTACTCTTGCAGAGGTGTGGTGAGAGATCTTTTCCATGCCTTTTCCACCATAAAAGAGTAAAGCAAAGGTGTGGGGCTGGTTTGTTTGGTTTTTTCCATGAGAAGTCAAAATCTGTCAATATTTATGTATTGAAGTGGAAGGTGCTGCAGCCAGAAATCCATGCGGCTCCTGCGGCACGTTCCTTTTCCTCTGGCCAGTTTTTGACCCGAAAGCAATGACAACACCCAAGCTGTTTGAGAACTGTCTCTCTAGACACACGCCTTCGTAGCATCGTTTGGTGTCATACACCTGTGTGAAGGCTCAGGGGAAGAAGTTTCTGTGGGAAAAAAAAAGGCATTGCTTGGTGCAAACTTCTCTTCAAGGGATCCATGGAAAAGCTTCCTCCCTGTTTGCATTCCAGGGAATCCAAGGGTGTCTGTTAAAACCCCACTGAAATGCCTTTTGACTGGTAAAGCAGAACCAAGAACGTGACATAGATGTTAAGCTACTGCTTCTCCACAGAAGCTGCTGCAGCTTTGGAGGGAACCTAAACTTTGGTTGTTGACACACTGTTCTCGAGAACGACAAGAGAGATTGTGTTCATTAGGCCAACCCCATCACTCTTGCTAAAAGCAGGCTCAGGTTTCCATGTATATTTTCAAATCAAATTAGAAACGCTGCTCCTGAGACCTCCTTCAGCTGACAGTGACGGATTGCACAACCTGATAAACAGGAGGCATTCCTGGAGCTGTGCTAACACCCGAGTCGCCACAAGTGGCTGGATAACAAAAACATACACAGAGCCATGTATTTAAATTAGCGCAGAGCTTTACCTCTTCCTCCAGCAAAGCAGCCCACACCTGGGGAGTGGCCACTTCTCCAAGAGAAATGGGAAGGGTTTCTTTCTGTACAGGGAATCGTGTCTCAGTGGATAGTAAAAGGCAGCTTGCTTAGTGTTAAGACAGGAAACAATGACTTGCAGGTAACATAATTTATGATGGATGTGTAAAGTTACCGGTATTAAGCAATAATGGCAATTTTCCTTTTTCACAGTTTATTTTTGCAGGTAGATGAAGCAATATTAGCTAAAATAGTTAACAATTAATACAATGTATTGAAGACATCCTCAGTACCTTAGCAGAGTACCTTGTGCAAGTGCAGACAATTAGTGTAGCAGCTAACCATGAAGGCCACAGAGACAGTTCTCCAAGGAAGAATTAAGCTTGATCAGAAAACTGTGGATACCTGAAGGAGAAACGTAAAGGTATCAGCTGCCTGTATGGCAAGTGAATTGTGAAAAATGAAGAGACATGCTGTGGCCTGCACTTAGGAGAGTGAAGCTTTGCCTCTCCTTACCCAAGGAAAGCACTGGTCTCTCTGTCACGGTGCAAGAGATGGGGAAGGGAAAGCACGTTCTCAAACGCTAACCCTATGGTACAGACATTGGCATTTTCTTTCTGTTTAATTTGTGCTGCATTTGGGCGCAGACCAAACCCCTCTCTCTGCAGCGTTCCCCCTGTGCTTTGATTCCACGTTCAAGTGCTCGTGAAGCAGGTTCACGTAGAGGTTCGTCCCTTTGTTCTCAGAGGTTTGCCTGGCTGCTGCCTTTTACTGTCTCTTCTGCCTCTAAGAAAAACTGATGTTATCTTCTGAAGTGAAAACCCCGGGTTCTATTTGTAACTGAGGGTTTCCTGTGTGCCTTTCCCCAGCCTGTGCAGTGACGCCAAGGGGTAGCAGCACACGGGCTGTGCTGCTGCAGAGAGCTTTGAGAGCGGCCCTTGCACACGAGCTGAAGAAATCCCCAGTTACCTGTGCCTTTGATCTCAGATAAAGGTCAACCTGTCTGGCAGAAAGTGTGATCGGAAACGCTGCCACATCAGCCTTCACTTTCTCTTTCTTATCCTGAAGTGATTTCACTGTGCCTGCCACCACAGCACCCGTGGTTTTTACTTCAGCTCATGGGAAGAGCTTTGATCACCCCATGCACCAGCTTAAGCCAGGACTGCCAAGATTTGCTGTGAGCTGCTAAGAAACTGTCCACAGCACTTGTTATTAGAGCAGTGTTTCATAACTATTGTAGGATTTTGTTGGTTTGCTGGGGCTTTTTTAATCATAGAATCATTTAGGTTGGAAAAGACCTTTATGATCTTTGAGCCCAGCACTGCCAACTCACCACTAAACTGTGTCCCTAAGTGCCACATCTACACACTTTTTAAATCCCTCCAGGGCTGGTGACTCAACCACCTCCCTGGGCAGCCTGTTCCAATGCTTTTGGTGAAGAAATTCTTCATAATTTCCAATCTGAACCTCCACTGGCACAACCTGAAGCTGTTTCCACTTGTCTTGTAGTATATATAGGCCTACTGGTGTGTTAAAAAGTCAGTTATGCTGGTGTTATCCCAACAAGCACATACTGGTTCCTTGCACCAAGAGTTTCTGAGGCTCTGGAAGCATTAACACCTACAAAATTCCATCTAGTGCAACCTCAAAGCTTTGGGGAGCTGCAAGTTCCAGCTGTTTCTCCCTACACCCACCTCTGCAAGATCATCGCTGCATGGCTGGTGGGGGAAATACCTGACTTACACATGCTACAGGTAAGGCTGGCACAACAGTTTTGTTTATAATTTTGTTATAAATGCTAATGTGTGTGGCTTTTTTAAATTGCTTTTGAATTCCTCTATAATTTTAGAAGCGTTGTTGCAGCTGTGAAGATTGGTTATTAACTGATATATGACTTGCATAAAGGGAAACACATTCTCTGCTGAGTTTCCCCAAAGCCATCTTGGCTTTGTGACTGGGACTGAATGGGTGTCCTCCTTCTGGATTGGGATCTGTGCCTTAGCAAGGCCTAAGAGATGCTGCTTAGGGTGAAGTATAATGGTATTCCCAGGTGGGATGCACCATGGAAGCAGTGTCATTCATTACTGATAGCAGGAGCATCACAGTTTATCTGATTCATCTTTACAAAGATGTATTTAACTACTTATGAAGGTCAATCAAGGGACATAGAGATAAAAGTTTCTTCTAGGTGTGGATTGGGAAGAAACACAACCAAAACCTAAGGATGGACTCTGCCTTTATTCGGTCCAGCGTGCCTTTTGGCACACTGAATCTTGTGTGAGGGAGAAGTAGCATCTGCCTGCAGAGGGTGGAGATTATCTGTGGAACATGATCCTGGAAATGAAAGTGGAAATGGCAATTGAATCACAGCTCTCGGCCATCATTCAGTCTCTTGAACCTCATTCTGGGAGGGTTTTCAGAAGGACTAACTTTGGGCATGGAGGGCCTGTCTCTCTTGACTTATTGTCAGACAGGCACCTTTAGATGGCAGTTTGGAGCTGGAGAATAACTTGGTTTCATCGGATTCCTGTCTGTGTGTCAATCCTCGAGCTAAGGCTGTGCCAGGATGCAGTCATAAGGTGTGTCAGCCCTCTTCCATAGTGCCAATTTATCCTCCAAAATGTAGTTCCCCCTTTTCTAACCAAAACTTCTCCCTGCCATAATTTCCAAGAAAAATCCACTGGGATGGGTTGCGTGAGGTGCAGGCATGTTTGCCTGACTCTGTGGAAAGCCTCCTGATATCGCTGGAGGGTTTTCCCTTCTGTCAGTGAAGTATTAGTTTGGGTGCCAGGTGAGAGTAAACAGCTGCCAGTATTCTTGCTTATTTTACTGACCCATTTAAGCCCAGCATTGTGTTTCTAAAATCAAGCTCTTAGACTTGGCATAGGATTTTTAGGGTGGTACCAGGTTTAGAGGTGTGAAAGGAAAGGTGCCTGAGGTGTTTTCACGGTAGTATCCTAGGAAAAGGGCACATGGACTTTTGTGAGAACATAGACAATTGCCAAATATGTTTTCAGTGGTGGAACAGAGTTCTGCTACCCCCAATGCTCCAAGATGGACTTGCAACATGAAGGACTACTCTGCAGGAGTAATTCTTTTACTAATTTTCTTAGTAATTTTGTGTCTTCAGTTGTTGGGGTTTTTTTGTGTGTTAATTTGAAGTCTGATAGATTCCCAACTTTTCAGATGGATTCCACTGAAAATGGTTATGTACTTTGTGCTTGAGGTGTGTCTGAGAATGCTTTTGAGTGAGCTACCACATTTCCTAAATCCCCCAGCAATACTAACGCTAAATTGAGATGTTTTTATTCCATGCCAAAGATTTGTATGCCATTGTTTGTCTTTGAGCCTCTGTAATTGGCAGATGGTATTTATGGTTTGTCTATATCAGCAACTTGTTCATTATAAACTCAGAAGTATTAGAAGTCATATTATTAGTAGTATTTTAGTATTCAGTATAGAGCCTTTAATGCACAAGGATTTTGTTTCCTAGAGAAATATGTGGTTGAGGACAAGTTTTTGTATAATCATTAAATTTTCAAAAATGCAGCTTAGGTGTTTTCTTTCCAGGCTTAGTGAAGTTTGATGAAAAGCAATTGTGCTACATCCATGAGTATGAGCTGAGTGGACAGACTGTCACCAAGTGCCACCTCTGTACTAGTGTTCTTGTTTGTAGGGATTGTTTGCTTTTGAATGAATGTTCCTGCTTAGCAGCTACACTTACTCTTTTTCTTGAGGCAAAAGGTGGGAGAACATGACTTTTGGTGAAAGAGGTTGTAAAAAGCTAATTAGAATGTTTCGGATAAACTTGGGGCAGCAGTGACGTTTAGCCAAGCACTGTAAGTCTCAACTGCTTCAATACTTTTCCATGTCGTTATGCAATAATTCTCAGAATTTTGATGTTCTTTACATCACTTTTCCATGTTCTTTTGGTTGCCTTTTAAAACTCGCTCAAAAAAAACCAAAAGAAAACAACCGAACCCCCAAACCCATGGAAGATAGTATTTGGACACAAAACCATAAAACTAATGGCTTGGATGACATCCCTGTACCTCTTCAGCACCACGGCAGAGATGTAGTGGTGAGCTTTGAAAGGGACCTTGCTGAGGCTGGACTGGGCAGGCGGGAGAGAAAGACACCGGGGTGAATAAGCGGTGTCATCCCTCGGTGCCAGCTGTGACACGGCGGGAAGAGCCGCTTCCTTCTCTCACGGGAGGATGACAAGAGCCAGTGCCTTCAAAGGACCAGAAAACCCCTGGTGCCTGCAAAGGCGCGGCTGTCCCTCCCGGCCAGCCCCCTGCGGGCCGGGCTCTGGCGGCACCAGCCGGGCCAGCATCCCTGTGCGGGGCCGTGTGCGGGACGAGCCCCCGGCGGGGGCGCTCCCTCTGGCGGTGCGGTGCGGTGCGGGGAGCGGCGGCTCCCGGCGGGCGGGGCGGGCGATCCACGCCGGGATTTCGGTGACACGCTGACATCAGGGGGGCGCGGCCGGCGGCGGGCGGGGGCTGCGCGCTGAAAGGCGGCGGGGCGCGGCCCCGCACACTGCGGCGGGGCGGCGGGGCAGCGCGGAGCGAGCGGCGGCAGCACTGCCCTGCCCTGCCCTGCCCTGCCCTGCCCTGCCCTGCCCTGCCCTGCCCATGTGCCCCGGCGGGCGGGCAGGCACCCTGGCCGTAGGTAAGCCCGGGTCAGGTGCGGGCGGGGGGTCCCCGCACCGCGCTCGGGACGTGCGGGGCTCTGCGGGAAGGGAGAGCCGTGGCTCGGCTCGGCTCGGCTCGCCCTCGGCGGCGATTCGCGGTGTAGATCCCCCGGGTCGCCGCCTGCCCGGCTTGGAGGGGGTCTGTCTGTGGCGCGACCCTGCCGGGGTGTTGCGGGGAGCCCGCGGGGGACACGCCGGGGGTGTCACCGGGGCGGCGGCGGCACAGCCCGCAGCACATGGCTGTGTGCGGGGGGCTCGCAGGGCCACTGCGCCCTGCCCCGCACACTGCGAGCTCTGCAGGGCCAGAGCAGCGCCGCGGCTGCTCTGGAGAGAGAACCGGGAGGAGATAAAAAAAAAAACAAAAAAAAAAGAAAAGAAAAAAAAAACCACCGAATTTTTCGCACCAGGGGTTGTGGTTGCACTTTGCCAGACGGGACTTGCGGCAAGGACCATGCGGTGAAGGCGAGCGCCGGACCGGGAGCGCAGCCGGCGGAGTAGAGGGGATAACAAGCAGCCCGAGCAGCAGCCCCGCAGCAGCCGGGGGCTCCATCCAGACGCCCCGCTCTGCAGGAAGGGCTGGATTCGCTGCCCCGTCGCCTGCGGACCGAGGGAGATTGCTGCGGCCCGGCTGCATGCTGACCCCGCGGAGAGGGGCGCTGCGGCGGGCGGCAGAGCGGGGCTGCCCTCCGCTGCCCCGCTAGGGACGCGGGGGTCTCCGGGCGGGGGCTGTGCGGGCACCAGGAGGGAGGCGCAGCCCGCCGGCCTTCCCCGCCCCGCGGGGCCGGGAGGGCGAGCAGCCCGGGGCCGCCCCCTCGCAGCCCGCTGGATTTGCCATTCCCGGTGGCTCCGCGCAGAGAAGTAAGTGGTGGGACCCGCGGGGCGCGGCGCTCGCAGCGGGGCCGGAGCGGAGCAGGTGCCGCGGGGCGGCCCCGACCCCCTCCCGAAACACAGGGATCGGGGATCCCCGCTGGGCACCCGGTGGGCCGGGAGGGGAGCAGGACGGCCCCACCAGCCCGGGGGCAGGCGGAGGGGCCGGGGCGTGGGGAGCCCCCAGCGCTGCCGCTTTAAGCGCCGGGCAAATCCGCCCTCCCGAGGCATTGCCGGGATGGGCTCTGCCCTCCTCCCCTGCGGGAGGGACAGAAGGAGGGAAAGAAGAAGGAAAAAAAAAAGCCCATGTTTTCATTCATAACTTTTTTTTTTTTTTCCCCCCTTTCCCCTCCTCTTCCTTCCACTCCGATCCGCTCCGCTCGGGGCGCAGAGGGCGCCGCGCCGCCGCCCGCCCGGGGCTGCGGGACGGGACGGGACGGGACGGGACGGGGCTGGCGGCGTGTCCGAGCCGGGAAGGGAAGGGGAGCCAAGGGGGATCCCATCCCACCCCACCCCCGAGGTGCGGGGAGGGAGCGCAGCCCCCGGTGCAGCACCGTGCGGGCTCTCTCCGGCTGCGGCGTATGTTGGTTTATTATTTTATTTTCCTTGGGTTTTTTTATTTTATTGTCCGCGGGGAACCGGTTTACGAGCGATCTGCGCGGGGGTGGAGTTGGCTGGCGGAGCTCTCGCCCCGGTCTGCAGCTGGGCTTGTCAGTCTGCGCTCCGCGTTGATGTTGCGCTTTCCCCCCAAAGATGGCACTGGATGTCTTTCGCATTTTCTTGGGATATTGTTTTTCATCCCCCGGGGAACCCGGCTCCTGGCTGGTACAGCTGTAAATCTTTCCTTTTTCGCATTCATTCACCCTTGGTCTGTTGTGGATTTGTATTCAGTGCTCGTGAAGAAGGCGGCTTGTTGTGTGGGGTAGGGGGAAATTCTGCTCTCTGAGGGTGTTGAGACACTGGCACAGGTTGGTCCGAAAAGGTGTGGATGCCCCATCCCTGGGAGTGTCCAAGACCAGGTTGGATGGGGCTCTGAGCAACCTGGTCTAGTGGAAGGTGTCCCTGTGCGTGGCAGGGGAGTTGGAATTCGACGAACTTTCAGGTCCCTTCCAACCCAAACCATTTTGAAGTTGTATTTTATGAATTAGAAGTGAGCGTGTTTGGTTTCCTTTTCAGTCGCGTGGCCCTAAAGCCCACACAGGTGACATTAGATGTAAAATGAAATCTTTGCGTGCAGGATGAGCACAAAGACTTTGTGTCCTGGCAGAAGCTGTCGCTTGCTGTTTGTGCTGACTGTGTTAGAAGCAGCTTTCCTGTTCTTGTCCTCCCTGTGCTTCCAGGACACGGTGCCTTTTTCTCTGGGCAGTGGGGAACAGCTCCGTGCTGGCTCTGGTCTGGGTAGGCAAGATGCTTTCTTAGGAGGATTGAATGAGTTTTGGAAATGCTTGATAGCACTTAGCTTTCCCTGATTTCAGGTAAACGTGTATGACATCTCGGGGGGACTAAAAAGGGACTTTTCCTCCAGCGGATAGTAAAGAAAAGCAGCTTTTTTCATGGTTCCCCGTGGAGTTTAGATACTCAGCTAAATATTTATATACCTACAGAACTGTCACTGCAGTTTTCTCAGTGAGTGTTGCAATCTTCATGTCACCAGCTAGGCAGGATGGAACGGGATGGAAATATGTGACAGTTCTACTATTCTACTATTTAAAAGACTAGAAAATGTTCTGTTTATTTGAGAAGCTTTTAATTCATCTGTGAAAATGGAATTGTTCTTGGTTTGTGTTTTGAGGTTGTTGTTGGGGGTCTTTATCTGCTCTTAACATTCTCATGAATCCTCAGGTACTTTTTGCCTGACACCTAGTTCATCTTGGCCTTTCAGCCCTGTCTTTCTTTCACATCCTGGCCTGTGGTCAGGGAATAGTTGAAAACAGGTTCTTTGCACCCTTGCTTTAATTTTATAAGGAGCCTATTAGATCTGTAGGCTGAGTTGCTTTCTCATAGAAAAAGTCTTGGCCACTTGACAGCACTTAGTTCAGGACTCTGTAATGCACATACGTCACTTTAAGAAGGAGACTTTCCAAATGCACTAGGAAGCAAATCTGTTGAGCTTTCTGATGCTGCAGATTCTGCAGACAGAAGAGTGAGAGCTGGGCATGTTCCTTACTCTGCCGTGCACAACGTGAACATGTTGGTGGTTTTGCCTGTTTCCACCTCAGTTTTGGGGGCATTTGGATTTGTTATTGCTACTTAGACAGATGTTGAGTTCAGTAGCAAGGGAGAAGCACTTCCCATGCTTGCTTGCCAAGCAAGCATACAGGCTAATACTGGATTTTTTTAAATGGCACGGGGTCTCCTTTGCATTCCTCATCTGTGATGCCATACGGAGACTCTCCCCATTGCTGGACTTTGGCCAGATCCTCAGCATTGCTGTAATCCCCTGCTGAAAGAGATCAGTACCAGGTGGCTTGGGCAATTTGGGCTTTGCCAGATCATTTCTGCTTTCAAAAAGTCTCCTGTGCTTTATCCTCCTCCTGCCCTTGATCTTGTGTGTGCTTGTGTATATGTACACGCACAGTGTTTATTTACACCTTGTGTCTTCTTCTTGTTTTAGGGTTTCAGATGCATGCCAGGTTCCCGCTGAATGCCAGCAGTAGAGATCACTCCAGATGGAGCCCCAAGGTCAGCATGGCAGCGGTGGTTCAGTGGTGGTGATTCAGCAGCCTTCCTTGGACAGCCGGCAGCGCTTGGACTATGAAAGGGAGAGCCAGCCCACGACGATCTTGTCGCTGGACCAGATCAAGGCCATCAGGGGCAGCAACGAATACACCGAAGGTCCGTCTGTGGTGAAAAAGTCTGCTCCGCGGACAGCGCCGAGGCAAGAGAAGCATGAGAGGACTCACGAAATCATACCAATTAATGTGAATAATAATTACGAACACAGGTCCAGCCATGTGGGGCACGTGGCACATCAGCATACCACGAGGGCTCCCGTCCTGAGCCGGTCGACCAGCACGGGGAGCGCGGCCAGCTCCGGGAGCAGCAGCAGTGCCTCCTCGGAGCAAGGGCTGCTGGGGCGGTCCCCGCCGTCCCGGCCGGGCTCCGGCCACAGGTCCGACCGGACAATCCGGGCGCAGCCCAAGCCGTCGTCTCTGATCGTGGATGATCTGAAGGGTCCTTTGAAAGAGGACTTGACGCAGCACAAGTTTATCTGCGAACAGTGCGGGAAGTGCAAGTGCGGGGAGTGCACGGCGCCCAGGGCGCTGCCCTCGTGCCTGGCCTGCAACCGGCAGTGCCTGTGCTCGGCCGAGAGCATGGTGGAGTACGGCACCTGCATGTGCCTGGTCAAAGGGGTCTTCTACCACTGTTCCAACGACGATGAAGGGGACTCTTACGCGGATAATCCCTGCTCCTGCTCCCAGTCACACTGCTGTTCTAGGTACCTGTGCATGGGAGCCATGTCCTTGTTTCTGCCTTGCTTGCTCTGCTACCCTCCGGCGAAAGGATGCCTAAAACTCTGCCGAGGGTGTTACGACCGCGTCAATCGTCCGGGTTGCCGGTGCAAGAACTCCAACACGGTCTATTGTAAACTGGAGAGCTGCCCCTCCCGGGGTCAGGGCAAGCCCTCATGATTTTGGGAGGGAGGTTTACTTCCTCCAACTTCAGTTTTTCAGGTTGTAGCTGATTTTTATGTTTTTTTTTTTCCACCCCCATTCTTTCTTCCCCTTCCTCTTCCGTTTTGGGAGGACTGTTCTTTTCCTTTCTGTCTCCCCAGCTTCAGATACACAAGTTCTTCCCTTTGCATCTTTGCTCTCCTCTTCCTATTGACTCGGCTGAGTGTGGAGCCTTTCACATAGTCATTGCTGCTCTTTGGCAAGTGTGGACCTGGTATCTGCACCTGCTGCTCACTTGGGCTGGGTCTTTGAGTTTGCGACTGAACCACTCCTGAAAGAGACAGTGAGGGCTCACTGGGCTCTTGAAGCTTCTTGCTCTGTGAATATCTCTTCCCAAAGATGTTTTTCCTTCTCAGCAATTGATGTTTTGGGAGTTTTTTTCCTTAACCTCTCGGGTGTCTAGGAAGAATAACTTTCCTGAGTGAGCTGGATTGTGAAATAACTTTTTGTGTGTGTTCTTTCTGGAGAGGGATGTAAAATAAAGGCTTCACCAAATGAAAGGCCTGACTCTTCTATAAGCAGCCTGCTTCTTTTTGCATCTTTTTTTCTCCCCCCGCTCTCTTTTTGTCTTAACTTTTGGAACATTCTCAGACCTGAGAATTACCTTTCCTCCTTGTCTGTTGGTTTTTTGGTTTTTTTTACATTTTCAATGTAACTTCAGTTTTTGCTACACTATGTAGATCTTCACATTGGAGACATTGTGGCTGCAACATACTCATTTGTTTCTTTTGCTGTCCAATCTTTGAAGGATATTGCTCACTCTGCCCTCCTAATCCCGTTTTTATAGCCTGTCAGTATCAGTTGGTATTAAACTTGGTGGTGTTCATATATCCAAACAGCCTTCAGGTGTCATTGAGTCACCTAAACATTCTTGAATCCTTCAAGTTTCTTGTGATCCTTTGGTTTAGTGAGTGTAGCTCTGCTCTGTACTTTATAATTTTATTCTGTCCCTGTTTTATTGCCTTAGCCACAAATTGTGGTCCTTTTTTGTATATTTTATGTATAAAACACAAAGTTGAATCCCAACTATTTTTAAGACAAAAGTCTGTTAAAACTTTTTTATTGTAAAGAATATTTATTATGTGAATCTCTATTATTTTATGATATTTATTGCAAAAGACTTTGAAAATGTACTCATGTCTGAATATAACAAAATATCAATACTTAACGAAATAAGGATGACACGAAGAAAGTACATATGTTAACTATAATGCAGAAAATATATTAATTAATGAAAATGGCTCTTGAGTTCTTTTGTTGCAGTGACAGCTTGGGAGGTACATGTGGAATTTCTCCCTGAGGTCTGTCAGGTGGCAAATAACCTCCTATTGATACTTCAAAACCACTAGTCTGTGCTCTAGTTTAGCCTACCTAATTTTAAGTTCACCAGCTATATATCAAATAAGGTTCTGCTATGGGATATTTAATACAATTGAATATATATTGTGCTTAACAGTGCCAAGAAGTGGAGCCTCTATTTATTTACCAAAGCATTTAGAAATATAGTTGTGGAGGAGGAAACCACAACTTCTAAGTTGGTTGTTTTTTGGTTTTGTTTTTGGTTTGGTTTTTTTCTTAAGGAATACCACATTAACATGTAAAGCCATTTTAAGTTTTCCCGTATAAAACTTCTTGGCTTGTTAAATTGTGTAGCAACTGAGGAAATTAATCTCCCAAGCTTGAATCCAAATAAAAAGCAAGAGGCAGGATAAAAAATAGAGGTTGTTTTGCTGTAGTTTTGCTAGCTTTGAAATTTGGGAATGTGTGTGTGTTTGGGCCTATGTCTACAGCTTATTTGGTACTTTTCCCATAGGTTTTCCAATGTCAGCTGAAACTATCTCTGTCTTCAAATTAAAGGCTCTTAAGGGTGACCTAAGTGTCACAGCTACTTGTGGCCATTTAACACACATTCAACAGAAAAAGCTTTTCATTAAGAGTGAATAGGGAGTCCTCATCCTTCTCCTCATGTGGGTCAAGGTTACACTGCAGTTCTCCCGAACTTAAAAGTTTATTAAATGCATGTAATCTCATATGGTGTTCAGAGTAAGTGGTTCTAGAGAAGCTCTACTTTAGAACACAGTAATGACTTGACAAATATGCCATATCTTGCTGCTTTGAATTGCCATGTTCAAGCTGTTCTGACTCCCAGTGCACTGATGTTTGAATAAGCTTGTCTTCTGTAGTTAATTCTGTCAAAGCTGATTTAATGTCATGTAAAAGAGCTGACTGAAAAGCTGCATTTTTATCAAATGGCACAGATGACCTCTGTGAGGTATGAAATGATCATCTGGCTACCTCTAGGAAACCCCTTGCTTTGCAGTGTGCAGCTGGTACTGCTGCTCTCCCGGCCTCCGTGTGACAAAAGTGACAGGCTGGGAGGCTTGTGGGGCAGTGATGGATGTATAGGAATTCTGCTTCCCAAGATTTGCTCTTCCTGAGATGAGGCAAAGCCAAGAGAAGAAAGTTTCCGAGGAGCAGGCGACTTGCTTTGTGCTACTTTGCTCTCACCGCTGCGTCTGTAACAGCGACAGCTGCAAACAGGCCCTGGGAGACAATGAAGTCCTTGTCCAGCAGTCACTGTTGGTCAGATCTGTGCATTTCTAACTGCATTGACACCCAACAACACTGAGCCAAAGGCCTCTTCAGAGCTGGGTGGGATCCAGCTCTGTGTTCACTAAGTTTGCTCCAAGGGTGTTAGTTGTGCCTCTTCAAGAAAAATGTTCCAGCCAAGGTCAACCCACCACAACTGCATTCCTCTGTCTCTTCCTTTTTTCAGCCAGGTGACTTATCTGGGGGTTGGTTTGGTTCCTAGCAGAAGAAAACCCAAAGGGCCCACATCTATTCAATGTTTTAATTGTTGTCTTCCATCATAAGCTGTGTCACAGCATTGTTTTAGATCTCTTTTTTAAAAATCAACTAAACCTACACTAGAGTCACACTGATGCTCCCTTTACTAACTAGACTTTAGGAATAACTTGAGGTTGCAGTTTCTTTGGAGGAACATTTGACTCATCTATACAGCAATGAGAAGATAACAGTTCCTTATATGTCTTAAATGGTTTTCTAATTGCCAAATGTTACCTAGAGAAGGCAGTGTTAAAATAATGAGAATAATGCAGTTTTTGCTTGGGTTAGATGATATATCATTTGTACTTAATATATATGTGTATTTGAGTTCACCTACAGGTCCTCTGGTCGTTCCTTGCCTTATATTATGGAAATGACTGGGAATTCATTCAGGCAGATGGATTTTGTGGGGTAGAACCATGCAGGATTGCATGAGAGCTCATGAATGTCTTTCTAGGAGAAAAAGCCTCAAGCAAGCTGACAGATGGATGAAGTCACATCCACAGCTCGAAGAGACAAAAGTTACTTCAAACATGCCCTAAGTGGTCAGTCACTGTAGCCTGTTCTGCTTTCCAGCATTTAACAACCGGAATGGCCTTCGAAGGATGCTGTGTTCTGTTCTAAGGGGGTTTGCTGAGGGCCAATAGGATTTCTAACAATTGGGAGGCTCAAGTGCAAATTTCAGCCCTTCAACCCCAAATTTGCCAGTGGCCTATTCAAGATTACTCCTAGAGGTCTGTAGAGCACCAGAGTCACTGCTACAATGCAGGTCATAACAATTACTTCTTGACTGTTTTCTGATGGCGTTGAGATTTTGTTTTGAAAGATAAAGAGAACTCTGTGTAAAATGATGGGTATAATTAGGTGAGAAGTTCAGCTGACCTACTAACCCAATTGTAAGGGTCAGTGATGGATTTGGCCAAGGCTGCCATCTGGCTATACACAGCAGAGGCCTCAGATGTGTCACACAAGGTCTGGGCTGAAGGAAAAAGGGAAGTCCCTACAGCAAGCCAGAAATCAAGTCTTGCTTTGCTTAGTGTCTTGAAACTCATGGTAAGAGATGAGTTTTGGAAATAATAATTTACCAACAGAAACAGTTGGGAACTAACGTTTCTGTGTTTCCTGCTGGAGGAATCCATGGCTAAGATGTGAATTTGAGCTCAGGACTGAGGTGTTTCTCTAAAGATGGCTTCGTTACACTAATGCTGGTGTGGGTGATAGCATTATCCGAGGGGGGATAATGCTTAACAAATGAAAAGGACTTGCTCCTGTTTATGGTTCCATATCAGAAAGACAGGTGGGAGAGGATTAGCTCCTCTCTCTGTGATAAAGCAAATCTGTTAAGAGGGATTAAAGGGGCTAGATGAAGTGTTTTAATGGACTTATATGAAGTAATAGATTTTTGTCCTGGAGGAATGTTCAGGACTCACTGATGCTTCTGCATTTCTTGTTCTGCTGAAATTACCTCCAAATTCTAAGGAATCCTGATTAATTGTTGGCTTTCTTCCAGCTGGAACATTTGTGTCGGTCATGGTGCTTCAGAAAACCTGGAATAAAACTTTTTTCTTCTGTCACACAGCTGGATTTAGCAGCCCCACAAGGCACAGGGATTGCACAGGTCTCATTCTGATTAGCCTTCATTTGGTGGGCAAGTTGCTTTTAGGGCAGATCTTCATCATTTGTACTTCCTTGCTGTTTCACCTTCCCTCTGGCTGATGGGAGAAGCCAAGGCATGGCTTCTCCCCTTGGCATTGGTTACCCAGCCTGTGTTAACAAGCTTTATACTTACTGGAGGGATCTATTCAAAAAACTTGTGATCTCCAGAGTGATATTTACAGTTGGTTTATATTTGTGGTAAAGAGATGCAGTGCTGTTGGTCTTCCCAATGTAATGCTTGCAGCTGCCATTCCCACTTCTCCTAGGGAAGGTGTCTTGAGGCGATATCCTCATTTACTTATTAAAAATTATAAATTGAGGACAGGTTTCCTGCAGACCACACATGGCCTCACTTCATAGGTTTAAGTATATAGGGGTGAAACCCTAGTCTTACTGAATAACTCTTGGTTTTATTATCAAAAAAAGAACCAGAAGTTTACCCAGTTCTTTCAATATTCCTGATAGTCACATATGACAGCACTGGAAAAGGAAGAGAAACAGTGTACTTCAAGGGGAAATAATTCCAAAATTAGCTTGACAGTGTGTGAATTACCTTTTTTCTTTTTTTTTTTAAGCAAAGAAACATACATTTGGCTAGTCCATAGAGGAAGGTGTGCCCCATGGCTGTGCCTCTGGCACTGGAAGCACGCCCTGTTTTGTAAACCTTTGTATACGACCTGAAAACAAACATCCTCCAGAACACGTTGTCCGGAGGCACAAACGCCTGACAGAGGCTCTGCCCCAAGGGGCTGAACCCCATTGTGTTTGTGCAAGAAGGAGCACAATGGGACATCCTGCCTGACCCCTCAGGGTCGCTGCCATAGTATGACTGGGTTTCTTCCATGGAATATTTCTTCTGAATGGAGCTGATGGATTTACACCAGTGACTGAGTTGGCTGGGCGACAGAGCCCTTGCACTGCCTTAGGAAAGTGTTAGGGTGTTCTTAGTTGGTAGGATAAAGGGACTGTAAGAAGTGACTGGAATACCCTGAACATATGCTGACATTTCATAACTGATTAACTATTTAATGGATATTTTTAAATGCAACTGCTGGTGATTTATGCTTCAACTTCCAAACCACCTGACAGTTCTTCCAGTGCCACGAGGATTCGCCTTCCACAGTTCAAACAGGAGGAAGAGATGAATTTACATGACCTGGTAAAGGTCCTCCCCAAAGCATTGTTTCTTATGTGGTGTTTGATTTGTTGCCTTTGGATCCATACACTTTATGAGTAGGACACTTCCAAATGAAAATGAATAAACTGGTTGCCTGGAAGGAAGGGGGAAGTGCTGGAACTTTTCTCTAACCTGGGTATCGAGAGATTACACAGTACCTTCTTTTTATATCAAGGTCTCCTTATCTAAATCTAGTCTCATTTATCCAACCTCTTATTTTTTTAGAGAATAGTTCTACACTTGTTCATTTTTCTCCATGGCATGCAAAGTTCTTCTGGATGAGATGTGCTTATGACTAAATGAGCATCTACGCAGTCCTGGGGCACTTGCTGATTTAGTACATTTCTACATGTTCTATATATCTTCCAAATCACACTGAGAATAAGCCTGGTAAGTCAGGGTGGGAAATACAGTTTAGCTGGATCTCACAGGTTTTTTTGGTCCGAAGTTCAGCTCTAGGTATGAACTTTGCCAAAGTTTGGCCCTGTCTGGGCTTGAATTTACTGCTCTGCCAGAGGATGTGAGGAAATACTGTTATAGTTGAAAATGCATCAATTCTGCTGCATTAAATAGTCAAAGGGTCTCTCTGGGAGAAAGTGCTAGAAATATAAGATGCCCTTCTGGAATCTCCGTGGAGATTTTTGTATGGGCTTTCAAACGTGGAGCTTTAGAGCCTGTGTTCTTCTTTCCTCCCTTTCCCTCCCTTGCCCTGTTCTGGAGCAGGAGCACTTGCCATGGTAGCTCCAGAGTCATTCACCACTGCTGCCAGGTGCAGATAACATGCCCTGGAAAACTCAACCTGCTTCTCTCTTCCTGCTGACACCTCTAATGCAGTGGGTTTGAGAGAACGTTATCTGTTCTGGTGGCAAAAATTGCAATACCTCCTTAGCAAGTAGCTTGAGGCATTTTGCACTTGGACTTAAATTCTTTTAAATCAACTGTGCCTGGCAAAGCAGCTCTGAGGGAAACATTCCCCTTTGGCTGCTGGGAAGATTGAGGCTGGAGGGCTGTGAAGAGCCACGCTGTGAGGCACTGGCACAACCAGGAGCCTTTGACCAGCAGTGGTTTAATTACTGAGTCATTCTTCTGCACAGAGACATGAAGGCATGGATGGGTAGATGGGAAAACCTCTTCCTGCCTGAAACTGTAGCAATTTATGGGGAATATTGCCAAGTTGTACGTTGTAATATGCCATAGATAGTGTGTGTGTGAGATGAGTTAGAAGGACTGATAATACTCTAGGGGGGAAATACATAGTCCTAACACAGGAATCAATTTGAAATGGTCAGGGTCCAGCACATTGTATGGTATCAACCATCTGTAATGAACAGTTTCCACATTTGTTAGTGTTTTGTTGTTGTTGTTGTTTTGGGATTTTTTTCCTTTTTTTTTTTTTTAATAATATTTGAAAATGGAAGCGATGCTGATCTCTGGGTGTCAGCTTTTGGGTATGTGGGAAGGGAGGCAGGAGCCTAAATGATACATGTTGCTTGCAGGGCTGGAAACTGGAGCCATATCCTATGGCCTTCTAATTAAAACTCTTTATTTCCACAGATTTATTCTGTGGGCCTTACTAAATAGATCAGCCTTGGGTTTCTAATGGTGACTACTTGAGGAGGAATGTCGCCTTTGTTCCCCTGAATGGTGGGGAGCAGATTACCGGGCTGCCAATTTCCTGCTGCCTTTCAGAGCTGCAATTTGAGCCCTATTTGCTCCTGGCTCTTGCACAATTGGAAACAATGGGTGGCTTCTTTCAGGTTTCACTTCAGAGCTCTTAGAAACCGGGGAAGTGGCAAAAGCCCTACTTTACAGGTAATTAACAATAGATAATGTTTGCTCTGCGTTTTCTCCCCCCCCCCCTTTTTTTTTTCTTTTTTCTTTTTTTTTTTTTTTTTTAAGCTGATAAAGGTAGAAGTAGACACGGAGCTCCCAACACAGACACTGCATGGGTAGTCTTGTGGATGCAGCCCCAGCCATAACCCCAGCAAGGTGATGGTGTGGGTCAAACCCCCAAGCAAATGCATGAAAAGGCAGACCAGAAGAGCTGCTGGGTTGCCAGCAATGCTGAAGGCTGAGCAGCACAGTCTGGACAAGCTTTCAATGAGCCCAGCATGTGTGTTTGCTGGTGTGAACCTGCTCTTTGATTTAGGGCCCCTTTTTATTGTAGCCTCTATCTCCTTTATTAGGTGCACTCTTCTCATACCTTGTTGACGTTTATGTAGGATAGTTTAATGTTTTCTTGTGGATACTCTGTTCTAGGAAACCACCTGTCCTGTAAAGTTTATCTTAAATACAGAAGCTTGTTTTACCACATAAAGATATAAGTGGCTGTTGTTTAGCCTTATCTTCTTAATGGAGAGCTGTGGGTACCTACAAACAAGATAAAAAGGATCACTTTTGCATTGTTATTAATATTTATCTAAAAATGGGTTGGGGCAGATGGAAAGTGTCTGAATTGGGATGCTCAGGCTCCTTGCAGGTAAGAGATAGAGAACAGAATGAGAGTCACCTGCCCTCAGAAGTGAATTCCATGTGCACAATGCAGGCTGGGAGGTAGCATGGTGGCAAGTTATGAAAAAAGAAATTGGGAAACTAAAAATAGAGCTTTGAATATGGTGATTGCAGAGATTTCTCTTTGGGAATGTAGAGCTAACCACTTATCTGGCCTTCGTGTGTATGTGGAAACTTCCTGAGGACTCAGGAGATTTGTGCACACATATGATGTAGTTGCTGGGTATATAAATGCCCACTTGCCTTCTGCATCTGCCAACCTTATGTGTGCAGAAACTGCAGGAGAGATGGAAAAGCTCAGTCTGGTAAAACCTGCTCCTGTAAATCTTGGAATGGCTTTAAACTGGCAGAGGGCATGTTTACATGAGATATTAGGAAGAAATTCTACCGTGTGAGGGTGGTGAGGCACTGGCACAGGTTGCCCAGAGAAGTTGTGGATGCCCCATCCCTGGAAGTGTTCAATGCCAGGTTGGATGGGCTCTGAACACCCTGGTCTAGTGAAAGGTGTCCCTGCCCATTGCGGGGGGATTGGAATGAGATGAGCTTTAGGGTCCCTTCCAACCCAAGCCATTCTGGGATACTTGGCAAGGGCCCAGTTTGATGGTGGAACCACTAGCCTGAGGAGTTGCTGCCTCCTTTGGTAACGCTGATGCAACTGTTTATAGCAGACATGGTACCCAAGAGAGAAGAGGGGAAGGTGGCAGTGTCATATGTGCTCTTCAGGGCTGCCTTTCTAGGTTAAACATGCTCTCAGGCTCCGAGGCAGTCACCTGCTCTCCTTCCTTACCACCCTGTCTGAAGACACAGCATTGTAGGTGGTTGCTGAGGCTGCAGACGTGGATACAGGATTGTGAACCAGAAATGGGATGTATCTAGCAGCACCTGAGGAAGTTCATGCCCTGCACTCCATCCACATGCATTTTAACAACTAAACAAAGTATTAAAAAGAGAAACAAAAGCAAGAAGCAATTCTGCACTTCATGCCTGTGTTTCTGAGTCTCCCATGAGGCTTGTAGAATTTCATTAGCTTTAACCGTGAACATGACTTTTGCTTCTTGTTCTCGCCATCTGCCAGGCTTGGAAAAACTGTCTGACTCAATAACCTACTTCTGTTTCTCCTCCTTCCTGTTGTAGCTGCCCCTCTTACTACTGTGACTTCAGTGGTATCTTTTAGACTGTAAGTCTTACCATAGAAACTATCCCAGAAGGAGGAAAGGATGGCGGAGTTGCAACACTTTGGACGTACCTCTTCTCCAGAGCGGGAGCAGATGGAAGGGTGCCCATGACCTCTGTTGCTCATCTCCATCAAGATCTCTGAAAAAGAGGAGGAAGAGATTCTGAGTAGAGGCTTTAAGCCAAGCTGTAAAACTGCCTCACTGATAGTGGTAGGTTTGTTAGGGGATTCTGGTTATTTCCTCCTTCCTCCAGTTTCTCACAAATAATTTAGGAATATACAGAGATATAAATGAAGAAAAATTCCTTTCTTTAGAAAACCACAATACATTTTGGCAGAGGTTCAATAACTTTGGCTTTTGCTACTGGTGCTCTAAATCCTGTACCCTTGTGTTAGGGAAATGTGAGCTGCTGTAGCACTAAATATATTTATGTGTAGTTATGACATAAACTTATGCTGACAATGTAGTTCTATTTGTAAACACAACCTGCTTTGGACCACCACAGTCCACTTAGAATCCAGTCGCCTGTTCTCCATTATTCCACACTGAGGTGTTCCAAGCACCTTCCTTGTGCCTGTCCTTAAGATTCCAGGTTTCTTAGGCTCTGTACTCCTGAGGGGAAGCAAAACTAGCCCTTGGTGATCAGCGTGCACTGCAGAGAGCAGGCTGCTGTAGCTCTGTGCTGTCAGAGCCCTCCCCAGGTATGTGCCCATGGTAGCTCTGTGCTGTCAGAGCCCTCCCCAGGTATGTGCCCATCGCCTTTCCCACCTGTGACTCTGCAGCAGTGCTTCCATGAGATACCCACGTAAAGGGTCTTTCTGGTTCTTCTGTGTTTATGTACAATACAATGATATAATAATAATAAAAACTTTGGGCACAGAGATGTGTGGCGATATTTGCATATGCACTCAGCATAAAGCAAAGCTTTTCCTATCTTCCCTCTAAAACCCTCAGTGCCTTTGGGCAGACTGTTCTGTGTGTCAGCCTCGCTCGTACGTGGTATTCTGCTGGGGAAAATGATGCCTCCATTCTGTTTTTCAGGGGATGTAAATTTGCCAAAACAAATGATGGGCAGAGGAATGCCTGACAACTCTGTTTTGATTTGACGTAACCTTTGCAGTATCTTCCCGCAATGCCTCCCAGATAAGGAGGTGGTGTGCCAGAAAGAGAGAATAGTTACAACTCCTGGTGACCTCACCCCATCTCTGTTTTAAACAAGGCGCTTGTTGATGGGATACGAGACATGACATCAGTTTTCGGTTTCAAGCCTGCAGCGATGGTGGGAAGCATCCCATGGAGGTGAACCCCCTCGCTGTGCAGTGAGACAGCACAAGTGTGAGCAACGACAGCAACAAAGCAAGGCATGAGTTGGACAAGGTTGGGTGATGATACACCAGAGTCAGAAGGGAAAATGTTTTTCAACATTCCTTAAGCTGGCTTGAGGCTCGGCTGAGATGGAAGGGTTAGGTTTTATCTCCTATTATTTGGAAATATCACTGTTCCTGGCATTTTTGGATAAGTGGTAGCATTTGGTTTTGCTACTGTCTCTTTCCCCACTGTTGCACACCATCTCACCATGCTGTACATCAGGGCAAGGCTGAGGATTTTGTGCAGCATAGTCTGGTCATCACCTTACTTTTAAAGCTGTCTGTCCCAACAGGACAGCCACAGGGAAAGGGCTGGAAGGTAAAGGCTGTCAGGATCAGCCAAAACTGGAGTTAAGTGCTTCCTCAAGTGAAGGAGCTCTGTCTCACCAGGATATGGTTATAAAGGGAGCGTTTCAGGTGGAGGTGGCTCTGTCTCCTTTGCCCTCTTGCAATGAAAATTGGGGGTATGGCCCGTAAAGCCAGATTCCAGATGGCATTTCTTGTCTAAGGAGTCTTAGCTTCAAGTTTCTGCTGAAGCCTCAGTTGGGTCCAGGCAGGGAGAGGAGATGCTACCTGGCAAAGGCAAACAGGTGAAAGCACTTAGTCATCTGCAATCATTTCCTTAACAAAAGGCCTTGGTGCTGTCAGCTGGTGCATAGCCTGGGGGTTATATTCTTATCTAGACCGAGGCAGGAAACCATTTGATTTACAGCTGGATGTAAGAAGTAGTGATTGCTTGCCTCATCTGCACAGTGGATTACTGGAATATATTTCCCTCAGGTTACAAACCTAAAGGATCCCACATCAGCAAGACAGGGCAGTGTATGTGTGTGTTGTTGATTAAGCCAGTTAGGTTACTGAGCATGGTAGATTAATGCTCCAGAATCTGTAAATTCAGGGTAAAATGAAAAAAGCCTTTCCTGAAAGCCCTGAGTAACTTAGCTGGTGGCAAACTCGTTTCTGCTTCTTGAGAGCACCTGGGGTACTACACAGAATTGGGAGATCCAAATTCACCACAGCTGAGGGAAGACATAGGGCAAGAGCCTTGGGTTATATATAGGGGTATTAAGTAGATCTACTCTTCTTTTGACAGGTTATAGTTTGTCCTGGTCTTCTTCAGACTGCCCTGAGAGCTGCAGCCTTAAACCCAGGGGACTATTTTTACAGGAGAGCTGTGCTGTGCTTCTGCATCCCTTCTGGAGTCCCACTGGAGTACGTGACATGTATTTGATGAGTCTGTACTAAGAGCATTGCATGAAAGTGGCCTGTGATGTGTGACCAAGTTACACATCGGTATGACAATTACAGCATCTGCCCTCGACGAAGGGCTGGTTTTGGGTCAGCCGGAGAGACCAAACTGAGGTTCTTACCATCTTAGTCTTTGTTGGGTGCCTAACTAGAGCTGAGCCTCCTCCAGGACAGGGGCTTTGAGCGGCTTTTGTGATACAAATGGGGCACGTTTAAAGCCTTGGAGCCTTGCTAGTGGCTGGGAATCGGAAGCTGTTTGTTTGAGGGTATTAACTGTCTGATAGCCCGCCTGGTCCTCCTCCAGGTGGCCCCAGGAGCAGGGTAGCTTGAAAATGCCACTTGCAATTAAAGCCTGTATTTTTAAGTGCAGCTCTGCTGTTTGTTCACGCTGAGAAGGGTTTCCTATCTTTCAGAGTCTTTTGGTCGCTGGGCTACTCTTAATAGGATGAGATTTATTATTCTTTTTTTTTTTCCCCCCTTTCCCCCTTGAACTACAAAGCTGCCAAGCTACCCAAGAAAGAGGCTTGTAATTAATGCTAAGTGGAGTGGAAAGCAGGGTGGCTGCTCAGCACAGGACATGCTCTGGCCTCAAAGAATGCTGGTGAAGCTCTGAAGTAACTGTGGGTCTCTAGGTTTTTAATCATGGGACGTGGGAGTAGGAGCTGCCCCCACTGCAGTGAAGATGTTTGACTCCGTTGTGACTGGAATGTGCATATTGCATATTGCACCGCTGGGCCATGGAAACATCCCTTTGGGTGGATTTTTCTCTTCGGGCACTCCAGGAAAGGCTGGGTTTGCTTCTCTTTAAAAGCTTTGTGGAAGTTCCTGTGGGTTGTGACCTTGGAGTTTGGGGCTGTGATCTTCCTGATGATAACCTCATCATCTCACCTTGGCTTGTCCCTAAAGGGGCTGTTCCAGGGACACATTTTCTTGGCTATCCCCTCCTCCTTGCACAGAGCTTTGTTGTTCCAGCAAGTGGTTTCACTTTCTGAAGTGTTGAAAGTGGCTGTTAAGGCAGCAGCTGTCTTAACCTGAGGCTCATCTCCTTTAAGTTTGGGGTTTTTTTTCCTCCCACCTTCAGGTTGTTTTCCCACTGGGTTTGATGAGCAAGTGGAATGCAGTTTCCAGGTCTTCTATACGGGTTATAGACCTCACTGTGAGCAACAGGACAGGGCTTTTTGCTCAACTCTTGAAGAAATAGGGAAAGTGGTGGGAAAGTCCTTTGCCTGTGCTTTTCTAACACCTTCTGGGTGTCTAAAAATCCTCAGAGAAAAATGCCTGTGACTTCTTAGCAATCCTTAGCTGGGTAACAACTGAGAATAGATCAGTACTGAGTGGGAAAAAACCCAAACATGTGAGGAGCAGGAGAAGTGACATTGGGTTTTTTAACCCACTCTATAGTGATCTATTTCTACTCCAGTCCTTTCTGGCTTTGCATCTCCAAATTATGTTCTATGTTTCCATATCTGTGTGTTGTCTAGATTTGTGTTGAGGTTATAGCAGAAACTCTGGTATCTTTGCTCTGCCTTAGCTTGCAGAGCTGTAGAGAGTAAATACCACAGCTGTTGGCTTGGCCATTTGGTCACCTTGCTGTTGGTAGTGGGTTTTTTTGGTCCTGTAACAAATAGGCTACAGCAGAGGACCTGCTGTGTAATGTTTCTCAGTTTTAACTCCTGCTTTGTGGGCTTTTTTGCGGGCTTGTTTGTTTTTGATTTTAAAACAAAGCCCCTCAATTGTGAAGCTGTGTCTGACTTGCTCGGAATTCTTGAAGTTTTCTTTTTTTCCCCCTTTTGGAGGTGGCCTTATGGCAAATCAACTTATGGAGTATTTTTCTCCTCCAAAGTCTATATGGATCTCTCTCTAAACCCTATGTCGGTGTTTCCCAGCTGCCTTGGTTTCTCATGCAGATGAGCCCTGCCAGGCGGTTTCCTCCTGCACCCTCTTAGGACAAAGGCTCAGTTGTTGTTTTCTGTTGATAAACTGGACATTTAACTGCTTCGTTTCCCCCCTACTACAGCAGAATTAGTCGGGGGCTATTTGCTCAGGCCCCAATCCCTGGGATTGCTGGGACAATCGTTCAAGAGGTTCCGATTTAGAAACCAATGAATGTCAAGCTGAGCCTCTGAACTAAACTTTCTTTGAGATGAGCCAGAGTGACCTGCAGCGAGCTGTAAAGAAGAGTGCAATGACCCCCCTCTGCTCCCCCCCTCCCCTTCCCTTCCCGAAAGGAAAAATATTTCCCAGACCACTGGGAACCCTCCTGACTTCCTCTCCTGTGAATTCTGGATTAGTGTGATTTGCATGCTTAAAGTTAATTCACTGGTGAACGGAGGAGGTGTCTGGGTGCCTGAATAGACTGAGCTCCTCGCTGCTGAGTGCCAAGGGCCTCCGGTGTGAGCCATGGAGGGGAGCGAGGGAAAGTGAGGACATGGAGGACAACTGCAGGGCTGAAGGGAGGGAGGAGGGATTGGACCATTTGTACTCAAGTGTTTGCAATTCTGCCCTCCCACAGGCCATGGCAACTGGACTGAATGTAATCTGGCCCTTTTATTTTCTTGCTCTCATTCAAGTGAGGCCATATAACAAGTGGGGAGCGAGAGGAAGGGGGGAAATGCATGAAGTATACATAATAAAGGTGATACTGCTGAAAATGCTGTTTAAAAATGCAACCAAACTCAGTGGATTGGGAATTCGAGCGTGCTCGGTCCCTGGGAGGTTTCTTCTGAAGTCATCCTTAAAAACAAAACAAACGAAAAGAGCCCAGTCTGCTTATCCCCAGGCCTTGCTCCCTGATAAGAACCATCTCCCATGACCAAATTAAAACGTGGGCTCCGTCTTGCAGCTTGCACTTGATAAGACGCGACTATCCGCCTTGTTTGGGAAAGTTCCCGTTCCCAATTTTTTGGTGCCTGGGAAAGCCGCTTTTAAATTGATGGGGGAGGAAGAAAAAAAAAGAAGAAGAAAAGTTTGAATCATTGCACAGAGTCACTGGCCCCGCTGAGGGGGCTTTCTCTCTCCTCTGAAGAACAGACCACGCACAAAGCCAGATGGTTCCCGTCTGCTGGCTTTATTCAATGCACTTCCTCCCACAGACGGGAGCCCTTTTGCCCTCCTTCCACCCCCCTCTTTCAAGCATCCACCACTGGGCCTTTCTGCTCTGCGGCTGGAAATAATCTTTTATTGCCCAGTTGTTCGGAAGTGACCTTTTGCCCTTGATTAGATAGCACCAGGCTCTATCGCCGGATTGCTTTTGAGCTGGCAGTTGCTTTTTTGTGTCCGCTGATCCGGTGTCAGGGAGAACAATGCGAGGCTTTGCAAAATTTTAGTCCGGCTAAGGCTCCATGTGGGATGGCTGGGGGTAGGGAGGAACAGCGTTGGATAAAGCAGCCTCGCGGACCATGATTAATTATATGAAAACATTTCCTTTAATAAACTGAAAAACAAATCGTGCTTTGGTTTGGTTTTTATATTCATCCCGCGCACTGATGCGAACCGCTGCGCGCTCCTTTCCAAGCCGTTGGCTCCTCGGCGGGGATGAGCAGCAAAACTGCTCCTTGTTTCTCTTCTACGGGGTTTTTGTGCCTTGGTTGTGCAGGCAGGTGAGCTGCAACCTGCCCCCCAAACCCTCCCACTGCTGTGTTTCACTGGTGGGGTGGCCAGAGAAGTTATTTCAGGGAGATGCTCTCAGGCCATGGAGGAAAAAAAATGATCTTTTTCTTTTCCAAAAAGCAGCTCTGATCTTTCCAGGTACCTGCGGAAAAAAAGAGGCAGTATTTATGGAAGTTTATAGAAATTCTGTAAAATGTAGTAAGGAGGAAAAGAGGGTTTCTAGAGAAACTTTAAAAACTTATACTGATGGTACTTTATAACTCACTTGGCATATCCTGTGTAATTTTCTATTAAACATAACATGTACTGCATCTATTTGTAGGGGTGGGAAACTCTTTCCTAAAGAAGTGGGCCTTGAGTTTTAGCCTAAAACCAAATAAAACAACCCCCAAACCTGCCTTTCCCCTCCAGCTTGATCTGGGCTGCCTTAGAAATAGCAGGAGAGAGGCTGGTGTCCTGTAGATTATTCAGTGATCTGAAAGCTAAAATCAAGAGGGTTGTTTTTCAGTGGGTTTTGAACTAATTTTTCTAAATATGTTCAAGACAACTTAGTCTTCAGCAGTCTGGAAAAATAATAAATAAAAAGTTAATCCATCTAGTCTTCAGTCCTGTAGAAGTTAAAGGATAAAGACCACTGTTCTGCAAGGTTTTTAATTCTTTGTATTTGGATTTGATTTTTTTTTTCTTTTTTACCCTGATGGAGCTTTTCTTTTAGATTCTATCACTGCCCAATTTTGGAGGAATTGTCTGCAGGGGATAATTTGGCAGTTACCACAATCCCTTTGTTAATAGTGGGCACTGCACTGCTCCCTTGAATAGTAACCTTTAAAAAAAAAAAATATGTATTAGCTCTCTTGGACTCAGTGATTCATCAGCAGCTTTTTAATTCTGTCAAGGCCACCCCTTCATCTGGTAAATACCATGAATGTGTGTGGTGTGAATTGGACGTGTTCCGTGTCACGAAGGCAGCGTGTGAGCTCTGTTCCCTGGCTGTCTGGGCTGCAGCTGCTGTGAACCTGGGGCTGCTGAGGAACGCTGCCAAGCCAAGGTGCCAGCAGGAACCTGGGGCAGGTGCCTCCACCTGGGGCTGCCTTGCTCCCAGAGCAATCTGCTACACATGCCTGTTGGTTTCGTCACTGTTACATGTCATAGGATGTGTCCGTGAGAAGAGTTTGCTGAGGATTCTTAATTAATTACATGCATTTTCCCTTGCATACACAATTTATCCATTAAAGTGTTATTTTCAGACAGTAAGAAACACTTTTTTTCTTTTTGGTGTAGGTTTAGTTGCACTGCTTGCAAGATTTGCCAGGTGGTACCTTGAGGGTTGTTATCACCTGTAGCTCTCAAGGCTGTGAGAACTGTTCAATTAACACAGGCTCTGTTAATTGAACCCATATCTTTCCCCTTATCTTTTGGTTGCAATCAGAGTAATGACTGCTGCTCTGCCTTCTCCTCTATGCCAAAGTTATTGCTATTATAAGGAATTTACATCTTAAAATATTTTAGGTTGGAAGGAACCTCAAAGCAGTAGTTCCAGCCTAGATTGCTCTTATATAGTTTCTGATTTGTGCAAGTCCAGGATACTTTTTTTTTTTTAATGAGAATTGATTAAGAACAGCTATAGGAAAATTCATACTAGCAACTTTATTTTAATTCTTTCCACTTGTCAAACCTCTCATGTGGGTTCAGTGATGGCAGTATGATAGTTAGTCAGGTTTGAAAGAAGTCAGTAATAGCAGAAGAAACTTCATAGTAACTAATGACTTTTTATCAAGTGGAAAACAACATAACTCAGTATGAGGCAATGTAGTGTATCTGGTTCTCATTATCCTGTGTAGGAGCCCACGTATGTGTAACAGAGGGCTATTTCCACTTGCTAATGTCTCTGCTGCCGTCAGCCAATGAGATGCCCGTGACTGCCAGTAATGTTGTTTTCAACTTCTGTGCGTGTTTTCAGATTTTTTTCCATAGATAGTGATACCTCTTTGCCCTCTGACTACATCTTGTGGGCCGGGCTGCAGCCCATGGCTGCTCTCACCCTGTGCCCACACATCAGGGGTCTTAAGTGTATGTCAACACTTCTGGCTGTGGTGTTGGAGGACACAGACAGGCAAGCCAGCTGAAGCTTCCACAAACCAACCACAGCAGCGTGGGCTTTGATGTGGGCTACCTTAACTGGCTTCTCCCTGTCATGTCTGTCATAACCTGCTCACAGAGGAAGTCGTGCTCTAAAACACATCAGGCAGTCGTTTCGTGCCCTAAATCAAGGATGTTATCATCCACAGGTTTCCCTTGGACTAAAGCTTGATCTTCCCTACTGCTTTTGGGGAATTGGTTTATGAGCTGCTCCTTCTCCTTGGTTAGAGAGGGCACCTGGGGCTTTTTTTTGTGCTTAGATGGAAATTGCTCAGACTGGGCTGCTTGTCCCTACTGGGTCCAAGCCCACTTTCAGCTCTCACAACACAAGATAGGAGGAAATGGTTTTAAACCAAAAGAGGGTGGGTTTAGATTGGACACAAGGAAGAAACTCTTCCCTGTGAGAGTGGCGAGGCACTGGCACAGGTTGCCAAGAGAAGCTGTGGCTGCCCTATCCTGTAAATATTCAAGGCCAGGTTGGATGGGACTTTGAGCAACCTGGTCTAGTGGAAGGTTGGGATTAGATGGTGTTGAGGGTCCCTCCCGACTCAAGACATTCTGATTCAGTCCTGCCAGCTCTAGCCTAGAATAACTGAAGCAATACACCTGCAGAGAGGAAAAGGGGATGGAGTTAACTGGGAAGCTTAAAGGAAGACTGCTTTGAATTATTTAAATTCAAATGTTCAAATACAGTTTTCCTTTATTTTCAGTTGTTTGGATTTATTTATTTATTTTATATACTTATGGGACGCTGAACATTTGAGATGCTTTTTGCTTGCTCACACTGTTTTGTCTTGAATAATCTTTGAAAGTTTTTCTCTTTTGCCATGTTGCACCTGCCTAAATAAATTGCTTTGGAAAATTAATAAAGCATTATTAATGCTGAAAAACTGGGCTGCACAGGGAAGAAGCTTTAGATACCTGAAGTAATTTCAGAAGTTTCGGGATGTGTGCATGTGGTGGGAGACTGGAAATGAGTTAATTTTCTATATTCCTAACTTGTTCCTTTTTTTTTCCAGCTCTGTTTGCCTGGGAAAACAATGATTGTCTTTCAGCCTTTTCTTCCCTTTCAAAGAATTGGGATTTAGTCAATGGGACTATTTACATGCAAAACGTGAAGCATATGCATAAGCGCTTGCAGGGCTGTGGCCTTTCATTGTCACTAAAGCATCTCTGCTTTCCGGTGGCAGATGAACTTGTCATTTTAAAACTCGTAATAAACAAAATTAAGTCATTGCGGGCAGGTAATTAGCCTTAAGAAAAATAAACAAGCTCTAAGCAGTTTAAGAAATGTTTTCCCCACCCCTTAGCTGGGGAAAATGAGGCACTACCCCTTGAAACGATGTTAAAGTGTAGGAATAAATGCATTGGAATACAACCGGTGACGGCGGTAAATGGGGTAGAATCTGCTCTTGGTTGTGTTGAAAGCAAAACTTTCAATAAGACGCTGCCAGCGTTGGGTTTTCTCTACTCAGATTATATTTAGTTTTGAGTTATATTTAGTTTTTGAGTATAGTTAGTTTTTTCTCTCCTTGCCTGGAAGCCCTGCAGATGCCCAGCGCTCCTGTGATGGTTTGCCGAGCGGTGTAGTCTGCTGTGTGAAACAACAACCAAGCAGGACAACCTCAACATCCATCCCCTCTGCCATCACCCAGCCCGGGATCTTTAACTTCCTTCTCCGGGCAGATTAACCAAGGCACTTGTTTTCTGCCTAAATCGGTGACTACAAAAGACAACTGTGACAGGAAACTTGCTTATCAAGATATGTCGTGGAAATAGCTCTAAGTGTGAGACAAAGCCGCAGTGTTCGTGCTCTTGTTAAGGCTCCTTGAGGTGAGAAAAGCTTTGTTGTAAAGCTATTTTCCGCGTAATCTTCATGTTGTAAGTATCCTACTCCAATTGTGCTGGGATCTAATTCCAAAAATTCACGCTTTCCTTTGGGTGTTCAGCCGGGATTTTATCGTGTGTAAATATTCAAGCCTGAGGTAAATTGTGAAAGTCCCTGGCTCCCTAGACGGCTCCTCTGTCACCTTCTACCCTCACTGCAATAACCAAACCAAACCCATTCAAAACACAGCTGAGAGAGCATTATGTTCTTTACTACGAGCAAGGGCTCTGTGTCCTACCCCTTGTACACCGAGCACTTTCTGAAAGCTAAACAAATAAGAACCCTATCAAAATAAACCAATTTAAAATGGTATCAAATAGAAGAGGAAATACAATCATGTGCTCCTTTGCCCGACTAATGTTTCTATGTGCTCAGACCTCGGTGTTATTGCCTTTATGAGATTTACATAAATTAGTCATCACATTTTATCATTTTCCTTTTACATATGTATGGCTGTTAGATGTGTGTGAAAAAATGTCATGAGTATCAGAGGTCTATTTGCATTAGAATTTCCAGTGGAAATGTCAAGTATGACCTTTCTCTTGTCCGGGTGGCTAATCCCATTTGAAATTCCTGCCATGCTCCTAGGGAGGGTCACTGCGCTTGTGAATTCAAGCACAGCACCTGCTGCAGCCTCTGCTCCTCCTCTTCCTCCCCGAGCTCGGGTGACAGAGCTGGCAGGCTGCAGACCCGGGCTGATGCTCTGCCTGGCTGCGGTTCACTGCCATCGCTACTCCCCAGTGATGGGGCTAAAATGCTTTGTTAGGGATTTTATTATTTTTTTTTTTCTTGACATATTGTTTTTGGAGTGTCTAAAGAACATAAAGGAAAGTTGCAGCAGACAGATTAATGGTGATTTGCTTGCTTTTGAAATAGAGGAATAGCGATTTGGACATTTTAGGGCAGAAAAATAAGACTTTTTCATGTTAAAAATAAAAAAAAAAATAAGAATAAAGTCGTATCTGGGTTCATGGTGCCTCCTGGATTATCGGATAAGAGATGCACATTTTATAATGAGTGACTTGAAGTCTCCCCTTGTTGCAAACCAACCTGGAGCCTGCAAGCAGGTGCAAATATATTGTCAGGACATCCAAATGTAATAAACTAACCCTGCTTTGCCACTACCTCGGTCTGTTAACAATTTCTCATCACAGGAAATGCTTTTTGGTGTTAAGAGGAAACCTGCTCTAGGGTTATAATGTCTATTTCTATCACTGTGACTTTTTAATCCCACTGTATGCTAAGGGGATTTGGAAGTAAAATTTCCTGCAGCCTACAAGAGAATAAGTTTTATAACCTTGCTTATCTCTAATTACATTTTATTATTTTTTAGATGTCAGTTTATTTAAATATTTACTTTGGGGAATAACCATCAGAGATTAAGCTCTTGGTTCCTGTGGTCATGTGGGTATTATCAGTTTATGGCTCCTTTCTGAACCAGCCCTCAATCAAATAATTTTCTATCAAACTAGAGCTGTATTGGCAAGAACAAGAACCACTGGTGCCTTTGTAATCAGTTCCTGACATTAGAGATAGTACGGCCAGTTCCTGGGCCTCCTTGATCTTATATAAAGTTTGATTAAAGCACAAAGCCAAGAGAGTGGGAATGCCAAACTTGCTCCTAATTCTGCTGCCAGATTGCTCTGTGAGCTGTAGCAAACAACCCATTTATAATCCTTAAACTTTGCGCCCACTTACAAATTGAAAAAAATACCCTTGTAATGTGTGGAGGAGGTTTAGCGAATGAAGATTTTTAGGAAATAAAAAAGATTGACTTCAGTTAATAAAATTCAATAGTCGCTTTTGTAATACTGTTGGGAATTCACCATTCCTGCAGCCCTTGCCTGCTCCTGGTTCAGACCTTCTGGCCTGGGCAGGGCCCTCGTACCCGTGGGATGCTGCAAACAGGTTAGGTCCACAGGGAGCCTACCTGTTCCTGTGACTCATGAACAGCTTTCCATCCACGGTTTACATTACACTGTAGTGTGTAAACCCACTTAAATTACTGCATGACAGCAGGATGTTAACTCTGGATGACAAAACTGACCAACATGCCAACTGAATTATTCCCTTTCCTTTTCAGTCCAAGAGGATCCCCTTCCCGTAGCACCTGATTGAGATTGGTCCCAACACCTTTATTGTTCCTAAAGTCTTACAGCAAGTGTTTTGGTGGGCGATTGGCATTCTCTTAGCGCATAACCTTCAATGCTCTTCCTGAGGAAGTGAGCTGTACTGACAAATGAAGCGTGTTTATCTGCTGAATAGAAAAAATACAAACAAGAAATGTATTTAACTGGGAGGTGACTCAGTATGTGACAGGTGGGATGCTGGTTACATATTTTCCTTAAGGAGTGGTGAAAGATGACGGGAACAAATCTGTCATGTCCTCCCCAGGGTGTGTATGTGGGCACTGTGAATCAATATATTACAAACATGGAGATCACGGAGGATGGTTTTAAATTCAGGGCTTCTAAATCAGTGGGGACTGAAGCTGAGGTCTTTAGGCAACCACCTGCCCTAATGCACTTTGCTGAAATGCTCTCCTTGGGTTTCAGAAAAGTTACTTTTGGCTGATGTCTGAGCAAGTGCAATCAAGACTAAGTCCACAGAGAGCAGGGCAGAGTTTCCTTTGTGAAAAGCCTTGTTTCATCGTGCTCTGTGTGTTTATCTGAAAACAGAACATTTTCTTGAAATGACCAGCTATTGTCTACTACCATTTTCTCAGTAAAGAGCTCTGCTTGCCTCTCTGGGGAGCAGCAGGGCCAGCTGCCAGCACAGCACCTGGAGGGAAGTCTGAGAAGACTGTGGACACAGCAGTTCCTCTTCTGTCTTTCTGAAAGTCTGCATGTGATATAATCTGCAATTTGTACCACCAGCTAGACAGGCCAGCAGATACCATAGGTGTGTGTACTGGGCAAAACCCAGCTCATTAAAACCTTAGGGAATTTATTTATTTATTTATTTAAATAGGAATGTTTGTATGCCACTGTTAGTTTGTCAGGCCTTCCTGTGGCTTTTTGTTACTAAGACAGGAGCAGAAGAGGAAGAAATTCCCAAAGGCATGAAAGCAGAGCTTACCCTACATAGGCAGTAGTGGCAGTGGCTGCTGTCCCATTCTCTTCCCATTAGTCTCCCTAATAAACCCTCCTCGTGGCCCACATCACTCTTACAGGAGCAATCTGACACGGATGAAAGGCAGGGATGATTGCTGTACTGCCCTGAGCCTTTTTGCTCCCTGGCCATTCCTCTGAGCTCTTAGGAGTGTTCCCCATGTTGGACAGCTGGCTCCAGCCAACTGGCCTCACGGGAAGTGTTCTCATGTCCTCAAATCTTCCCGTAAGTCTAGCTTTTCCTTTAGCACAGAGCCTGCTTCCTTATATAGGAAGTTACACTTAGAAGTGCAACCTCCTGCGAAGATTTAGGAGCCTCTCCAGGCATGTGTCTCTTCCAGGCACTGTGCTGATACAAACAGGCTGGGTTTCTGATGCTGTGGAGACCTTACAAGGTAGTGGCCAGAGCCTCTGTAATAAAACCTTTCTATTTATTAATGGCTTTCGTAGCTTTCACACGTTACAGTCCTGCTGAAAACAGCCTTTCTCCAACAACACCATTTCCAATGGCCTCACCTGCTTGGGTTAAAAGTTCAAGTCAGACCAGAAATATTCTTTAATGCTGCATTGCTAACAAAACCTTCATGATATACCAGTTAAATGGCACAGGCATGACACGATGTGATTGTGCTTAAGGAAAATAGAGGACAGATAGGGCCATAAACAATTTTTATAGTACTAGGAGGGGGAAGAGAGAACTTAACATTCTAAGGTGTACTATTACATTTGAGCTATGTTTCTGTCCCCCTCCTTGGTTTTGTAGTGTTTTGTTGTTGTTTTTTCTTTTGTTTTGGGTTTGTTTGTTTGTTTTTTAATATGTATACACATATGTTTTCTGACAAAGTAAGAGAACTAGTTAGGGGGTTTGCTGTTGTTCCCTGATTTACCATCAGGGCTTATCTGGGCTTCCTCATGCAGCTGAAAATGGATTTACCTCTACACTAGCTGAGGGGCTGGTAACTTGCTAGGTCTGACCTGTGCCAGTGCAGCTGAGTGGAATTGAGGTGCAGTCCATTGCCTTCCTGACTCACGCAGATAAACAGGAGCTAATTAATTGTCATGCTGGCTTGTGAGGTCACTCTCAACCTAGGGAAAAAACCCACAGTTTTGACCTCTTAAAGTTCTAATCTGTTTATTCCAGCACAAGATGTTTTTCATGTGTTCAGAATTTAGGTCCAAAGTTACCCCCAACACACAATATTTGACAAATTCTGCTAAGTACTAGATAAAATAAATAATAGATTGCATGGCAAGTAGGTTTTTAAACAAAAATTTCTGTATTTTATATTCCTGTGATTTCAAACATATGCGGTTAAGCTTATCAGATTTCTAAAAATGAACGTTCTATAAAAATCACACTGGGCCCCTCAGCTGTGTTTTCCTCTATTATTTATAGACAAATTGAAAACAACTGGTCTTCTCTTTTTCAAAAACAAAAAGGCACAATGAAATGGAAACAGCTGTCAGAATGTGCTTTTCCTCCCAAAGTCATCTGCAATACAAACTAAATCAGAGATTATTTCCTTTAATCTGAAGTACATTGCCATTTAATGGTGGTTTCGGTGGCAATTCCAGTGGAAGCAGAAGGGAAAAGTGTCAAGACTGTTGTGGTGGGAGAGCCCTTTTCTTGGCCGTGCCACATCTTAAATGCTTGTGTTTTCCACGGAGACAAAGAGATCAAGAATTCAATCTATTTAACTTATCACAAAAAAAGGTTGAGGAGCGACTTGATTGCAGCCATTAAACACCTTTGTGGAGAGGAAATATGCACTAAAGGGCTCTGTAATTTAGCAAGATAAGTCACAAGACTGAACTTGAAACCAGAAAGCTTGGAGTACAGGCATGTCTCTTTAGCAGTGACGTTTAATAACCGCTATAATAAACTACCAAGGAAAGAAGTGATAAATTCCCCAGCTCTTGATTTATTCAAGAGCTGCAGCCCTACTTGGAAGCAGTGCTTGAACCAAACTCACGCTGCAGGGATGAGCAGAGAGGTAACAGCAATTAAATGGCCTCTCGTACAGACGGTGGGATCTTCGATGGCACAATAGTTAAACTTTGTGAATGCACGAAATAAAGTGATTCTCTTGCTGGGGTCATCCATTCCAATAACAGAGAGCAGCCTGAACCTGCTGCAGAGATCACCTCACACACAGAACAGGACCACAGAAGAGTAGAGTGTGACATCAGCCTTAGAAACAGCTACATGGCAATGGCAAGTGTTATATAACTCCTCGCTGTATCACAAGACTGCCGTAACTCTTCCGGCTTTAGGTCCTGTTGGAAAAGATCCAGTTTGAGCTTTTACTTCTGTCCTGACTCCAAACTCAGATATTCCAACTTCTATTAGCAAACAAAGTCATATTTCACCTGTATAGGAAAGAGGATTGCTAATTTTTATGATAGTTATCTTCTGTGAAATAAAGGCACAAACTTTTCTAAAACAAGCATATATATAAAATCTCAGGTACCAGGTGAACTAATTTGCTTGAGTTGCTGCAGTGTCTGTTTGACTCCAGACAACCTTCTGTGAGTCTGCTAAGAACAGTGGCTGTATATAAGTGAGCAAAAGGTAGTAGAATAGAGTTTACAATGGGAGGGGCAAGAAATCAAGATGATGAATGAATGCTTTGATAGTGTAGAATGTCATTACATTTCTGAAAGCTGAAACAAGGGCAACAGGAAAAAAAAAATCCACCATGTAACCTTTGATTTTAGACTAAAGGGTGTGTTGCTTGCAAGATGTCTCTATTTCTGAGTTTTAGAGATTTCAGGAAGAGTTGACTGAAAGCCTTCTGCTGATTCAATTGCATTTTGTGTGCTTCATAATCTCCCCCAGTTACTGTGCTTCTGCTTCTCCAGTGTCCAGCTTTTCACCCCATCTCCAAGTGGCACCATACGTAATCAATACAAGTCCAAGTAGCTCTATGAAGGCAGGTGACTGTAGGAAGAACTCTGATATTCTCTTACATTTTTGTAAATTAAAAGAAAAAAGTTACTTATTTTAGGTGGCTATTGCCTTCTTGTCAGCTACATTGTTCAGGGTTACTGTCAGGGACAAACTTATGGCCAAAATGAACTGCTGTTCTGATAATGTATGGCAAATGCTATTTTTCTTAAAAGAAAAAGGAATCAAAATTAGATTTAGTTAGGAAGTAGACTATCTTATCTGGAGAAGGTGCTTTGCCACCCCTTCTATTTAATTTTTGAATCTTGCCAGCAAAAACACAGAGTAAATGGCAATGACTGAAGAAAAATCTCCATTAGCACAGTGCTACTGTGTGGTATGCACTCCGCAGCCATTACTTTCAGAAATCACTTAGTTTAGGGCACTTTCTTGTGACTTTTCTCTCAAACACACCCTATTAACAATGCACTTTGTCTCCAACTGTATTGCAGCTGATGATAAACAGATGGATCTCGGTCACTGGCTGAATATGAGAAAGCTGTCGGAGCATGGTATGGTTCGTATTCCCATCCAGCTGCCTCAGGCTTCTGTCCTCTTGAAACCCTGCTAAATAGCGAAGGCTTCTAATTAGGGTGAGGGTGAGGGTCTCTTTCTGGCCATTTATCACTTTCTTAGGCAGGGCTTCCATGCATTTGAAAAAGGGAAAATGCACAATGCTGTCAAAACAGCATCTTCTTCAGAGTGACCCGGAGAAAAATGGGGTTTGTGTGAAACAAACACAGAAGTTTGTTATGCTGGTGGGGAAGGGAAAAGAAATAAAAAAGATGGTGAAAATAGCTGATATCTGCCATAAAACAGCTCCTGACGTGCTGATTGGTTTGAAATGATGCTGTGAGTCGCTGGGGACATAAACCAGTATCATAGGCTTCAACAGTGGGCATGTACAACATTGGTTGTGCAGCATGAAGTGATGATCTCTGGGTGTTTGAATTGTAATTTCATTTTTTTAAGGCTCATTTGCTTCCATATTAAAACTTCCTGTTGTGGCAATAAGGTCTAATGCTGCACTCAGTGCCATTGTGGGTGAAAGATTTTATCTGTGTGCAGTGAAGTGGTCTGAGGTGATTGTAAGTCCGCTAAAACACATAGGAAAAGCATTTCCACGTGGCTGATGCCTTGTGAGGCTGAAATGGAGCCCTGGCATTGTCTAGGTGTGCCAAAGCAGCCACCAGCCTCTTTGACAGATGGTTTTTTTTACCCCAGTTCTTGGAAAATGCCCTGTGTGCTTGGTTGCAGTTTTGTCCCCCATGTCGTGCAGGCGTAGCTGTCAAGGAGTGCCCACCTGGCTGGAGGGTTGAGGTGATGTGCAGAGCCTTCCCCATCTGTCCCTGGGGGAAGGATGGAGCCCCAGACTTTGCAAACGCATTTCCAGCTGTGTGATGTGCCAGAAGGCTTGCTCACTGTTTTGTGGGAAAGTTAATAAGGTTTTATACCTGCCTGGAGACAGCCTCCTAAGGAGGAGAAGGGAGAGACTGCCCTGGGGCTGCTGGAGCTTTCCCTATGTTCACCAAGTTGCCCTGCTGGGTTGTTTCCGCTCCCAGCCGTGCTGATAACCCTCACCTCCCTGACAGCAAATAAACCCTGCGGTTCCCCAAGCGCTGGGACACATCCTGCAGTCCCGCCTGGAATGGGGTCACTCAACTGTCAGTGAGTGACCCATTTTTCCAGCTGCTGCCAAGTGCGCTCAGCCTTGAGGCAGCCACGCTGCGTCCCTCCCCCGAAAAGTGTTGATGTGTGAAAAGAAAATAGGGGGTTTAGCAGCAACAGGGTTTGAAAGCCAAAAGGAGGCTGAGGTGGGTACTAAAAAGTCGCCATAAAAATCACAAAATCTAGGTCTGGAATAAGCCCTGTGCTCTCCCAGTGTTTTTGCTTGCCATAGGGACCATCACAGTTTAGAGAAATCTAGTTTTAGAGGGACATTTTTAAGATATCTAAGACTTATGCTAAAGGAGGAAGGGGGTGAGCAGCTATCTGAAATGAGGCACTTGCAGTGAAAATCAGATGCTCGCTCTGTTTCAATTTTACCTCATGTGGATTGTAGATTTCCTGGAGACTTGAATATATTTGTGCATCGAGGGCTTCCATCTCAACAAAATGTGTTATTGCTGCATACAGGAAGGAGGACCTGTTGTTTCCATGTAGGGTATTTTTGCCTTTCTCTTTTAAATCTTACTGCTCTCTCAGATGGTCCCTTTTGCGCTGATTTCACCAACATCTTCTGAGCTGCTTTTGAAAAGCAACAGGAAAATCTTAAAATATTTTTTCCACCTTGAAGGTGGTGTGCTTCTAATATATGGGTTGGGACTGAATGTTTGCAAATACAGACTAAGTAGATAATTTATTCTACTGAACCATTAGAATTAATCTCAAAGACCTTCTTGGGGTGTATTTGCTACTTGAGTTAAAACCATTTGCAAAAAATTTTTCAAAGAATTATGCTTATAATTTTTTAGATGTGAAAAATAGCTGTTATTTGATCTTTCCCCTTAGCAATGGAAAGTATTCATAACTGTAAATAAAATTGATATCAATATATATCTCGATACAATTATATAAATGTATATTGATATCAATATATGAAATATATATAAACTATATATAAATATCTAAATTTCATATACATCTCCCAATTTTGTTCCTCTTACTTGCACAACAATACTCTTACATTATGCTCTTGTGTGTTACAGTAATCTCTCCCTTCTATCTTGGGAGTTAAAAAAAAATAAGTCTGCACATCTGTCCCCACTCATAATAATAAAACCTTTATGCTTCAGTGAATATTTATGTCCAAACACTGACACCAAACTCCTCAGATGGGGCTGCACAGAGAGTTTAAAAGTAGGATGCCCTGTGGCAGTTAATCATAGCTAATGCAGAGCTCAGGAGGAAGAGGAAATGATTTTATGACTGTAAGTGGAAAAAGGACAAATAAACAGGGCTGGGAAGAGGAGCTGCCATGCGCAGGGGAGCCTCAGGCTTTGCAGGAAATGGGCTCTTTGCATCAGGAGGGGCACCCACAAATGCACTCGAGGCTTTCAGAGATGTATTTAGGTCACTGACACTTTGAGAGCTTTATACTTTTTGAGTCTCGGGGCTGTGACAAAGGCCTGTAAACTCAGAGTGAAGGCTAGCATCCATCCGTGGCTGGCCTTATTGTATCCCCAGGAATTTCGGATCAATGAAGGATGTTAGCAATTATGTGCTGAAATAACTAAGTACAATAGGATGAGGTAAGGAAAGCGACTCAGCCTTGAATGTGAATTTCTTTTGGTTTCTGTCAGTTTGTGCCAACCCCCCTTGCAATGCACAGTGTGTCTCTGGGGCTGGGCTCTACTGTTCAGTACAGGAAATTTGAGACACAAGTTCAGCAACAAATGTCAAAAGTTGCCAGTGTGGGTGCAGTCTTTTCCCTGGTATAGGGGGCAGTTTCGCTGCTGGACTTGGGAAGGTATTTTGCAGATGCGATGCCAGTTTCTCTTTTGTGGCACAAAATCTTTTACAGCAGGTATTGTTCTGGTTTTTAAGGCTGAGAAGAAGTAGCCGTCATGTCACTTGACTTCCTGCACAGCTCCAGCCCCCAGCATGCTGTGAAGAAAGTCCCATGTGCCGCCTCATGCTCCACTCGTTCCCTGTGCTTCTTTCCGCTTGTAATTCCCAAAGGACCATTCCCAGGGTTGTATGCCTGACCCCCGTATCCAGGCCACTGGGCAGACTGAGGCACGGAGCTGGAATTCCTTTGAAGTCGTGGAGCTGCTCCCCAGTAGCTGCCTTGAGCCCAGTGGTGGGTGCAGTGTCCCATGGTCCTCACGCTGCCTCCCTGAAAGGGAGCTGATTCCCACTGCTCCCTACAGCTCAACCATATCAGCTCCGCTGCAGAGCAGCCTTCTCCCATTGCAGAGCAGTGCACTGAGCCCGGCCCTGAGCTACCTCAGGATGACAGGCACTCACAGAAAACCCCATTACAAACTTCCTTCTTAAAAGCCAAAACACATGCTAGGAGAGGCCAGAGCCTGTGACTTCCAGTTAGGGCAGTTAATCAAAACATTTGCCATGTATTGTGTGAGCTCCTTCACAGTTTGTGCATTTATCTTTTAAACATCTGCAGAACAGCATGGCTTGGATAGTTTCTGTTACTACTCTGAGCCTTCATTGGCTTTCAAGAGTGAGTGAAGAGGAGCCAGACAACATAAAGGGCAGGCAATCAAAGCTTTTGACTCTTAGATCCTCGCAGATGGGCCTCCTGATGAAATGACTAACAACTGTTGCCAGATCAGCAAGTAGCAACCACAAGGCACCTGTATTTATTTAACTTTCATTTTGCCAGATAACTTGTCTTTATGCTCTTGCAGTTTTAACTATGGATTATAAGTCACGAGGCTTCCTTCTGATCTCCCTAGCACAAGTGTAAAATGAGTCACTTGAGATTGGTTGGTGATAAGAGTTCTTCTACTGTGCAAGAGGTAGACACACAGACAGGATCAGGCTGAGGTGCAGATCACGGGTCCAGTGTACAGTTTGTTTGAAACATCTTTATTTCCAGCCTCCGGGGTGAAGTCTTCAAAAGGCACGTACTGAAGGGAGGAAAGGTTTTTAGCAGCAGCCTTTGGTTGTTGTTAAAATAAATAAATAAATAATAATAAAAAATAAGCAACCTCATTTTTCTTTTCTGAATGGCTCTGCATCCTGCGAATTGCACTGTGCAAAAAGGGACTATGTGCAGCCAGAGCCCCTCAGATACTTCAGTTCTGCCTGAGTGAGACTCTAGGTGAGGGGCAGCCAGCTTCCCTGACCTTGCAAGCTGCCTGCCAAAGCTGAGATATTGCCAGATGCCTTGGGCTACAAACCTCGCACCTCAGAGCGCTCCTTCCAGGAATGACTCGCAGGTGGTGTTGCCAGCAGCTCCACAGGAGCTTTGTTGCTCTGAACATCATGGGAAGGAACAAAGCTGCGTACGTGGCCGTGTCCTAGGATGACCTGGTGGCATTGGCTTCAGTGGCTCCTGCAGTCTTGCCACCTCTCAGAGGCACAGGCTCTGATTGCCCAGTTGCCCCAGTGCCAATCCAGCCCTGCTGCCAGACACCTCAGTGTAGCCCTGTCACATGGAGTCCACTGCTTGCTCGTGGGCCATATGAGGCTCGCCCATTCCCTTGCCTTCCTTGAAGGCAAATATCCAAGATGTGCCATGCTGAATATTGGATAGATATTGAATGTTCTAACAGGACAGGTTAGAACATGCTTTGTGGCTCTGATTTCTACTGGTTTTGGGTGCTGTGAGGGGGCCTGTGGTGGGTGCTTGCCTGTTCCTGGAAAGCAGTCAGCTCCTTTGTTCCTGGAGTCAGATATCTGAACAAGGGCAAATGCCAAATCTGTAATTATTTCTGTATGTACCATTACCCAATTTTATAGCCGATGCTTTACCTGTGTGCTTTTGGTCACTACTGGCTTTTGTTCACCAAATAACATCCTGCTCATGTGTGATATGGCTTGTTGACACAAGATGAAGTCACCAAGTGAACCTGCTCCAGTGTTAGAAGCAACATTGCAGCACTACTATGAGACTTGGCCCACGGGTTTTAGCAATCCATGCAGCTGTGCCTGTACTTCATGATTTAAGAAGATGCTCTGGTGTCTAAATGAACACAGTTATTCTCTTTCTGATAGTGGAAACTAGTTAGAACCTAGAGTTCTGCCAGATTTGATTTTTCGTGTGTGTGTGTGTCCACAACAAGATCTGATAGTTTAAAAGGCTTTCATGTAACTCTTACTGGGCATGGTTTTCTTTGGTCACTTCTGTCTAGCTCTCTTCTGATTCCAAATATGATGAAGAGGAGATGTAGCTGATTTAAGTACTTCAAGCTAGTGAAATTAGACCAGATTGATTAAGGGCATCTGTGGCAAGCACAGAACTTGGAAGTCAATCAGCTGATACCTCCCAGGAAATATTCTTGGCGAGGGACTTAAAATTCAGATGGATCCCAAGTTTTCAATAACAGGATTGTTTAAATATTGAGCTCTGCCTTATTGCTAACTTTAGGCTGTAGAGTGTGATCTGTCTTCATGCTAAGTAAAGCTTTCTTTTGCAAGGAATTTTGCTGAAAGAAGTGACATTGAGTGGAGCCAGGGGAAGCTGTGGCATATGGTGTGTCACCCAGGCAAGAATAGTCCAGTCTTTCCCCAGCTAAGGCATCTGCTTCACTCTGGCTTCTTTTCCTGGAGTCATTTCCTGCAGGGAGTAGCTTAGATCTGAATTTATACAAATATAGGAGCACAGAGGTGTCTTGCATTGTTCATAATCATGAAATGAAAAAGCTGGTTTTACTCATAGGTTAGAACAAAGGTTAACTGTGAATTTCCTGGGCTTTGTGAATTTTAAAAGTCAAATTTACTTTTGCATTAACATCACATCTTAGAATCAAATTTCCTTGTTTGTTTTTAAGATAAGGGGAAAACAACAGGAACAGGATTTTATTTCACCAAGAAAACGTGGTGAGGCCAATTTTTGTTAGGTTTTGCTAAAAAAAGCAGGCAAACACACTGGCCGGACTTATCATTTGTAAAGCAATGGACAACTTCAGTCAGGAATATTTAGATATGTAATTTTTTTTTCCTCTTATAAAACAAAATGTCTGATGTTTGCTTCTGTGCAGAGACTTTGGCAATACTGACATCATACAGCTTTTACTGTAAGTTACCACTGGCAGCAAGAGTCACATAAAGGTGCATCAATCTGACCAGTAACTCCAGACATACTGTCATTCCCACGAAATGCTAGGAAAAAACATCAGCATAGGACTTAGAGGCTGAAAATGAGACCATTACGTAGATACATGGTTTCATTTCAATAAGTACAGTTAAAATTTGCTTCTGCAGGAAATAAACATGTGTGATATGAAATAGGGTCCTCATTCACTGTCCTCTGTGATGCTTCAGCTGGTGATATTGAAGGGGAGTCATGAGTGACCACACAAATCCAAGCCTTTGCATGGTTCTGGACATGCTTTTGAGCACAGCAGCAAAGCACAGGAGCAGGGCTGGGCTTGGGAGGGGAAGGCTGCTGTAGGAAATGTTCTTCAGTTGTGGCTTAAGCCAGATTTGCTCATGTTCTGAGGGGAGCTGGTTTGTCCAGCTTTACAGATAAAATGTGCGATCTGCTTCTGAAAAAAAAAAAAAAAAAAAAAAAAAAAAAGGCATGACAGAGGTTGACAAAACTTCTATTTTTTCTGTGCAGTTCCTGTACCTGTCAAAAGGATTTTATGAGACGGAGAACGAGGCGGGTACATGGTTTCCTGAACTGTGACTGAAAGGAGATGGATTTGTTGAGACAACTTTGACAATGCGTTTGTTGCTATAAAAGGAACATTTGGGAAATCCTGTTCGGTGCGTTCGAGTGTGGCAATCCTCTGATGCTCCTCCTCATGGCAAACCACAGTAACCCTGACGGGGATCAGAGCACGTATTGCCCCATTCATAATAAAGGTGTTGAAACCCTCTCTGCAGCAGTGTGTCCAGCGTGGTACCTTGGGGTGTATTTGCTGAGTCAGCACTGCCCCTGCTTCTCTGGCAGCCCTGCACTCGCTGTGCCTGAAGTTGGGGCAGGCTCTGCTTATCTCCTGGTGGGCAGGAAAAGGGCACAGGAGCAGGAGAGCTGGGAATGAACAACGTAAGCACAAGGAGCAGGGTTCCCATCTATCTTCAGTGGCTCTCACAGAGCGACCTGAACTTCGCTGCCCTGCTCTTGCTGCTGATTATGTGACAGTGTTCCCTTTGCTTTGCCATTAACTAACTGAACCTCAGAATGCCTGTTAATGAAGTAATTTGCTGCATCTGCTTCCACTTTCCATGTCACGGACAGTCGCTGGTTTTGCAAAGTGTTGTGTGTTTGTCAAGCTGCTCTGCCTGCCTGGAAATGTTTTGCCTGCTCAAATTTTTTAGGCTCGTACCTCAAGGACTTGTTACTAGGTAACAGAGTTCCATTTGCCAATTGCCCACTATTTCCTTCTCACCGTATTACAGGCCTGATTATTAACATTTAGTTCAGAGAAATTGCTGTCATTATGTGAAGTAACTTCCTTTAGAGGTTACTCATTAACCTTAGGTATTTTACTGTGCGATTATAATTGCCAAATGCCATAGGCATGGAAAACCTTTGAACTCCTCAAGGTATTAGTGTATGGGAGAAATGGTATCAGCTGTGATTTTTTTACATTCTCCACATCTACCCCGTTATTTTTCCTTTTGACTGTTCCATTTCTGTTGACATGCCTCACAGCATACAGGACCTGCTCAGCTGCTGGGGAAGAGAATGTTTCCCTCTGCAAGGGAATCCAAGATTAGCCCTAGCCAGCTCGGTGTTGTTACAGTGCCCATTAGCTGCTTTCCAGTGCAACTAAGAACAGAATTTGATCTCTTGCCCTTGTGTGAAAAGTGAAGTAATTGGAAAGCCAACAGTCTTGTGTGGCATGGTCCATACTGTTGCCATGTACAGTTTTCCAGCATTCAGGATGGCTCTTCCATATTTGCTTTGGGGGTGACTCTCAATCAACTCTATTGCTCTAGATTGTGTTCAAGAAATGGAAATTTTCAGACAAAAACCACCATTCCTCTGGTTTTTTTCCCTCTCATTGTCTATACAAACAGAATCAGCTGCGTACTAAAGTGTTTGCCTCGGGGCAACATGTGTTCTCTGGAAAAATCTTGCTAAATATATTTGTCTTTCTCCCCTAACCCATTTCTCCTCAGAAGGCCACTGACATTCCTGGTAATTTGATTCCTCTGACAGGATAGAGCAAAGCTGCTTTAGCTGTAGTGTAGGCCTGAGTTGTCATGTGATTTCAATGAGGAAATATATATCACATGCAGGAAATTAGGGAACAAGTGAGATATATGCATAGTGCTTAAACAGAACTAAAAAAAATATAGAAAAATTACCCAGGCAATAGGCCATTTTTACATGGAGTCAGACCTAGTTTTGATGATAGGAAACAAAATGTCATGGTGGACAGGGAAATATTAGTCTGTTAAATCTTCTAAATACAACAGTAGAAAAACCAGTTCTATAAATAAAAAGTGGGGAAAGCAAAGGTGGGAGTAACAAATGAGTTCCCCCAAGTCTGAGCCAGGCAGTGGGGAGAATAAAACCAGAAGATCATGACAGAGCAACTTCTATCAAGCTCTTGATTTTATATTGCTGGTAATTTGTTTCTTTTTTCATTTGCTAGAACAAATCTTGCTCCTGATTTCAGTGGATTTTCTCATTTGACAATGTGTCAGCTGTAACTTCTCAACTACTGTGTGTTTGCAATGAGCTAAGCACTGGAATTTGTGTTGACATCTAATGTTACTCTCAGGGATAAATTTAGTGATCCGTGAAGTCCAAGCAGTGCAGAATGTGGGTAACACTTTAAAACTTCTATTAGTAAAACTGCTTCACTGAATTCCTGTCTGCTCCTCTTATTTAACCTGCTCACCTGCAGCTCCAGGTCTGATTCATGGATATGTAATTCAGTGCTGTAGGAATAGCTCAGCTTCCAGTTTTTGCTTTATAGGTTTATTGTTAATAAATCCACACTGTTTAATGTAGGCTAGTAATAGAGCTTAAAAACAAGCAGACCTCAAACTAGCATTAACTACTTAAAGCCCTTCTATGATACACTTTTTCCATGTGTTGAATTTGCAAGCATAAGAGAAAGAGATTTATTTTTAGGCCAAAATTAGACTACTTGGTAATACACACTGAAGTACTTTCTCCCATGGAAGTTGCAGCAAATTTTATATGAAACAATCATTATTAGGTTTCTATAGAAGACAATGCAATGGGATAAATCTCTCTTGTAGCAACCTGCATTGTAACTTCGCTTAGACGGGGAAAAAGCCAAAGGAAACAAAAAGAGGCTTAGAGTACAGCATGAACTTAGATGCTGTCCTTAGGACATACAATATCAGGCTGAAGTTGTCATAAACACTCTTTATTTCCTTTAGATCTGGATATGCACCTTTGAGAGTCTGGTTGGAAGCAGCATTTATTGATGTGGAATCTCTTAGAAACACCTGTGAGGTTCAGTTATTATTTGCTTGCACAAGTTTGGTTTTTTTTTGAAAATGAAATGCCTATTGATCTCATAAAATGGACAAAATGTTATTGATTTGCCACCAGGAAGGTTATATTTAAACTTACTGGGGGAAAAAAAGATTTTTTCAAGGTGCTTGGTAAAGTATTCCAGCTATCCATCTATCTATCTATCTATCTATCTATCTATCTATCTATCTATCTATCTATCTATCCATCCATCCATCTATCTAATCTATCTATCTATCTGTCTATCATCATTCCTCTTTACTAGTCCTGATGTGGTCAGATTTTATTCCTTTCATCAGGAAGGGAAGAATGGAACCTGTGACTGATGGTGTATTGCTTACTGGGCAATCTCTAAAAGCAAAGCAGGGTTGGTTGGTTGGTTGAGGATGTATATTTGTTTGTTTGTTTTCCTCTGGAGGGGAGAGCATGAGAAGAAATCTTGGTCTCTTAAAAACAACAACAAAAAGACAAGAAACTTCTGATTTCAATAACACCTCACTTGCTGCACTGTGATGACAATGTCTGATTTTTCTATTTGCTTTCGCCCTTTGAATGCAAAGCTTGGGTCTGTTGTTTCTCATTAAATGTGTGGTGAGCTGTGTGCCTTCAGAGAATTGCAAACTGTGCTCTCCCTGCCCCTCCGTTCCTCATGTTCTCTGTTGCCCAATGTGGAAGTTGTGGCTCTATGGGGATTTACTGTTTCCTCTTAGGATCACCTGTGCTGTGGCTTAAATAAAAGTTTGTTTCTTCAGCTGTCTGACTTCGGAGTTTATCTGACTCAGGCTGACCCCTCAGTTTTATAATGAGCTAGTTTATTTGCTTGTGCAAATTGGGTTTTCTTAGACAGAAATATAACAGACTGTAAAGAGGCCAATCTTTTGATCATTTCACCTCCGGAAGGGGGAAAGCTACAATGCCTTTCTGCACTCACTGGGCACTCCCTGGGTTGTTAATAACATTAAGTTACTGTTCCTGAACGCTTTGTGGTAGGACTTTTTTTTTTTAATACCATGTTGTAAAAGTCTGGTGTGTAGAAAAATATTGTTTCTTCTGTCTATGCTAGAAATATTGATAGGGTTTATACTTTAATTACTTCTCTATTCTCAGGAAATACAGAGCCTTTGTTTAGCAACCAGTCTGACTGTTTCTAATTCTTCTTTAAATATAGCTTTGTGTTGCACCTATAGTTGTGCACACAGGCAAGCATGAGGCAGAATGCTGGAAGAAAAGGAGGAGCAAACAGTTTGTGAAAATGGTGCCAGTTTTTCCTCGATGGGGCTCGATCCTCTAATACAGTCCGACGAAGCCGTGAGTGATGCACCAAAATATCTTTTTAATAAACAACGAAGGCAGTAGGAAATAATACTGGTCAGGGCTTGTTTTTCTGGCTCAGGGCCTCATTCCAACCTGTTGCAACCAGCTATTGAACGTCTATGGGGACACCCCCACACAAGAGGCCCCACGGAGGAAAGGAACTTTTGCATTTGTGTTTGACTGGGATCCTTGCCAGTGGCTAAGTTCAAAGTGCAGTTTCCAGTAATTTGCTGTTACTACTCCGTGTGTTTGATAGGCCAGGACAGAAGCATGCAACCCGAAGTAATATTTCCTGATTTCTGACATTTCTCAAGATATGAATAGAGGTTGCTGAGGCACTAAAACTTGGAAGGGTTTTCCTGACTCCAACACCTTTGATGCTTTCCTTTCTCCTCTTGCGTAGCCCCTTTCCCTCCCCCCATCTCCTCCCTTAGATCACATTCCCTGTTGTTGTCAGTTCCGTATTTGGATGACATTCATATTGATTGTTTCCCTATGCAAACACTGTGCGGCTGGTCTTATGCAACCGGAGAAATCCTATTGATTTACTGAGTGTGAGGGTTCTTTAGATTGATATCCTTCTTTGGTAGAGATAACACTTTTATCTCCCCTTATAATTATGGTTACCCTTTCCATTTTGGGGGGAGGGCATGCAAATGAATTTCTTTTGCCTTGCTGACTGGTAAGAGGGAGGTAAGGACAGGGAGGAGCCAGTGCAATAGCAACTGTTCTCTCCAGCATATGCAGTTGGAGGCCATTTGTGTGCCATTGTGGTTATGGAAGAAGCATCCTCTGTAATTAAGATTGTATAAGCATTCCTATTGTAATCCTTTGTTTTCCTCTTTCCAAAACTTGCCTCTTTTGGGCTTATGTTTTCCTGGCTTGTTCTTTGCCGTGTCACAACTTAATTATTTATTTTCCAAGCAGGAATACAAATGTTGGAGAGAGCTGAAGAAACAGACCTCTCTTGTCCATTTGAAAAAAAAAAAAACAAAACAGACAAAAACTTGACATTTTTGAAAATTAAATCCTGAGTCCAAATGAGCTTTAGGTAGAAAGTTGCCTGGATGTGACTGCTAATGAGTGAAAAAGGCTTCTGGTGAACACTAGTCACTGAATAATCTACATTTGTGCAAAAAGTAATGCAAATGGGCTGTGTGAAGGCAGCCTGAAATGCTTTAAATCTTAATTCCCTGTTTTTTAACAGTTTAAATGTGCAGACTTCCTACATCCACAGGGGCGTGGGGTTATTAGTACAGCTACCTACAAAAGGAGAGCAGTGGGAAATTTCAAGGTGCAGTATTCAGCTCTAACTGCACCCCTGCAGCAAAATGAATGCCTACAGGAACAAAAGCTGAGTGCTGAAACTGTGTGCTGGTTTTGCATTGAAGCTTCACTTTTCAGCTGAAACTGTCATCTCACTTCTGTTTTGAAAACCAAATAAAATTCCTTTCACTAGTATGTAGCTTGAGTTTTCAAATAAATAAGCAAGCAAATACCTTTTCTTCCAGAGAGCACTGACAGGTGTTCACACAACCCAAGCACTCCTGAGGTTTTAATCATTAAACTAAACAGTTCCTTGAAAGCAGAGGAATTTGGAGTTAATTCTGATCTTTATACTTGTGCTGATCACTTCGCATCCACTGCAGTGCGTCCGCTGTGGTGACATCCATGGGACTGCCTAAGCAGCAACTAAAGGAAACAGTGAGGACATATTTTTGAGCTGAACGTTTCAAGTACTGTAATTGGAATTGCATTATTCATGACTAGTACCTTTTTTCCGATGTTTAGACAAGAACGCTCGAGGGGGGGGGGGCGGGGGGCAGTGGGAGAAAGCACTGAGTAGCAAATAATCACAAGATAATCTACAGTGGCAGCTAATCTGCCCGTGGTGCATCACTGGCACCAGGGTGTTTGTCATGTGGCAGGCAGCTGTGTTCCACTGCCGGATGCTCAGCCCTCCTCTTTAGCCAGCTGCAGTGCATTGGCCTCCCTCTGTTTTGGTTTTTAGCCAGGAGAATAGGAGTAGAGTGGAAGGAAGAAACCTGTAAAGTGGTCCATGACTTTTCTTTTTTTTTAAATTTTTTTAAAAATTAATTTTGTGCAACAGATGGCTAGGCTGCATAAATCTGCTATACCCACAATCTCCTGTTCTTACCAAAGCCTCTGGCTATCTTACACGTGCTGTGGAGTGGTTGAAGAATGTCAGGTTGCATCATGAGACCAAGCAGCAGGTAAACAAAAGGAGCATGCCACGCTCAAATGGAATAGATCCTCATAAACCTGGAGGATTGCAGTGAACTTTGTTGCTAAGTGGTTTCCTGTCCCAGAGAAGAACCAAAGATGTTACACTGAATAACTGTAAGGGATTACTACACTGAAACTGCAGTCCAACTCTATTGAGGAAGATGTAGGACTCCCTAAATCCCACAGGAAGTTTTCATTATAGTCCCTAGTGTCTTCAACGTTGATATGTGAAACCAGAATAATATTCAAGAGGCTGTCTTTGGTTTCCACAATATTTGCAAGGATGTGAGTTGTACAGAGGGAGTTGGATTCGTACTTTGAGATCATCTGTACAAAACAAGAATTAGTGAAAGAAGGAACGTGCCCTGTTGTTCACTGTAACAATAAACATGGAAAACAATTCAATGATCTGTGAAGTTCAGCACAAGTCTCACTCAAATAGTGAAATTTCTGAAAACAGAGCAGTTGAACTAGATTAGTTCAACGATTATTGTGACCCTGTATCCCGTCTCCTACAGAGACTGGTGCGAGTGGCATTGGGAAAGAGACTAAGAAAAGAGGTGTATATTTGAAATGATCTTTCCCTGCTGTAACTTCTGACGGAGAGTTGTATATCAAGTGGTATTCTGACATTTGCATTCAAACCATTGTGCTTGATAGCTGCTCCTGGACGTATTCATCCTTCATTTCTCTGATCTCCATTTGAACCTGTGTGATTCCTTGCCTCAGCCAGCCCCTGTGGGCACTGAGTTCCACACTGTAATTGTTTCATGAAAAAGCACTTCCTTTTGTTTCTAAATTGCTGCCAGTTTAAAACAGGCTTCCCGACTTCCTTTATTACATACAGTAAATAATTCCCTTTTTTTACCACATCATTCCATTCATTATTTTTCAGATGTTGAGTCTGTCCTCTCTCAGCCAGCTGGCATGCCCTAATTTATTTATTTTCTACTTGCCCAGAAGTTATCCTTTACTTTCCACATTGCCTTTTCCTCTAATCTTTTCTAGCCCTTTGTGGGATGCACGGTGCAGAGGTGAAGGCAGTGCTGTAATCCAAGGGCCCTAATGAGTAACCCTGTAGGTTGCTTGTAGGAGCAAAACGCCTGTGGACTTGAGCCAAAGGTTGTACTTATTAGCCTGGGAAGACCGGTACTGTCAGGCTTTGTCTGTGTGGTGTCAGAACAAGATAAAGCTGCACAAGCGCTCCTTGTTACGTGCTCTCAGTTCATCATCTCTGTTCTGAAGTTACAGCTGTGATGCCAAAGCTTTGGGCAAGCCACACGTCAAGTTCCAGTAACCTAAAGCTGTGGGTGCCAAAAGGAAAAGATGATACCAGCCGTGACAGGGTGATTAAAGTCTGTGACATGCTGGAGAACGAGGGGAGTTCTTAATGTGTTCAACAAAAGGCTACTGCATTCCCCCCAACCCCACAATCAATAAATGGGTAGTTTTTTAGGGTTTTTCACGATCCTTTCGGGTTATTTGCCTACGTGGATTTTTGCCTGCGAGTGCTGATATGCACCGCTCTTAGAAAGGGATTCTGTAGTGGAAGGTGGGGATGTGTTTGAGGCTCCTCTCAAATCTTGGCCTCAGAGAGAGCCGAAAGCCCCTTCACTTCAGTGAACAACCATTTGCACAAGCCTCACAATGCAGCAAAAATTCAGATGGTTCCTTTTGTGGCGAGGTTACAAGTCAATAATTCGAGCTCGGATTGTGTCCATATCCGGTGAGGAGCGAGGATTACACCCCCCACTCCCCCCTTTCCCTGTCCTGCCTAAGGAATCCAGACCCATTCCCCGCAGGGAGCCGAGCAGGCGAGAGGAAGGGAGTGTCGTCCTCTTGGGAGCTGTTACAGCATCCGCTCCCCCCAGGAAAGAGGAGGGAGGAATTCCGACAATTCCTTGCCAAGCTGTTCCAAGGATAGAGCACTTACACCCCACCAGTTAATCAGGGCTGTTCCTTAAGGCTTTATTTTAGCATCTGGACTTCAGTAACTTTTTTAAGCCTAGTTTTGTACTGAGGATTACTGTGAATTTAGATCCAAACCATTGCTTGAGTTGCATATCCAAAATAAGCATTGTTAACAAAAGCCAAGTGCCTTATGCATTTTATTCAGTGCTAAGAGCAGCTTGACTGCTAATATTTCATGTGCTGAATGAAATGGAGCTGCAGTGCTTCAAGGTAATTCTGGAATTTTGAAGCATATCCTGCATGGCAAACTGTAATGCCCCAGGTTATGCCAGGGATGATGCCAGTTTGAGGCCAGTGACACGTGGGTGTGGAAAGATACAGGATGGAGTCCTTATAAGAAGGCAAATGTGCACTTTGCCATGTTTGTTTAATATTGTACTATTAGTTTTTTGAAGTGCCTTTGTGTATAATGTCTGCCCATGTTACCTTTTAAAATTTTTTCCGGGTCTGCTACCATTCAAATAAATCATATAGCCAAGCAAGAATTTATCCTGTCTCCTCCTAAGGCATGTGGGCTTAATACTTTTGCTGCCTTAGTCACAGTCATGGTGTTAAACATTCTGGTTTAAAGGTTTAAAAATTCTTCTCTATATCCCAGCAGTTACTTTGGAGAAATATGTAGGGAGCAAGGTAAGAAAGGAGAGAGTGGCTGTCTGAGGGAAAGAGGAAAGCATTTACCTCTTCTCTTGCTGGGCCAGTCCAGCCTGAGTGTCTGCACGAAGGAGTTTTGAATTTCTCGCTTTGTAGGAACCCATGAACACAACAGGGTAGAACTAAGCAGGACTGAACTAGTCCAGAAGGTGAATTGCTTTGCTGTGCCATAGCAGTGTTTCTCTCCAGCTCCAGTCGAGCGTTCTGGCTTTACAGAGCTGGTAGCTACACAAACAGAAGAAAAGCTCCATTTTCCTTGCATTGCTTTTGCCCTTCATGCTCTCGATTTTACATGGAATGTCATTTTTCTGTGTGTTGAACCAAAAAATTCCTAAGTGAAGGAGCAGATTATTTGTTCCTCAGTGTGCATGTTAGTGAAAAATGCAGAACAATGGGTGTAGCCCATTTCATAGCTATTAAGCTGTATAGATCATGGGTGTAGCGACAGCTTCAACTTGCATGGGTGGCTTTTTGGCAAATACAAGGCTACAGAAAGAAATGGAACAACTCTACCAGTGTGTTGGAAGACAAGGCCTGGATAAGTAGTGTTATTAACCAGTGGGGAAAACAATTAATGATCAAGTGGAGAGCGTCCACTCCAGGTGCAGGATCTGAGTATAGAAACAGCACTGGCCTTGGACACCCTGACTTTTACAGCAGAGTAATTAATACGAATGGGATCTGCAGATAAATGAAAGCTAACTTGGTGATGTCTGACTCTAATCCCTTTGTCACAACCCCCTTTATTATTGTAAGTGCAAAAGGAGAATTCACTCCTTTCTCACCCTTGTAGAGAGAAAATGGTGTTGATGGATGTAAAAAATCTGTAGAGTGAGACAATAATGTAAGTATCTGTATAATGTAATTGTTATTGCTTGAAAGGTAGAAAAATGGCTGTCAGGAGACTACTCTGAAAGCTTTTAATTATAAATTGGGTTTCCAAGTGTAAGTTCTGTAAGGGACTTGATTAGAGTTGCTGTCTTCCCCCCCTCAACACCCTGATTAGTTGACTAACCTAAGCAGTCTCTAGTAATGGAACAAATCTATTAGTTGTATGTTTCTGCTAAAGTTATTTGTGATAAAATAATTGTTTAGAGTTACATTTGCATGATAATGAACAAGCTTTGGCTTTCAAGGGAGGATGAACAGACCAGATTTCTGGGTTGCTCACAGAATCAGGAACATGGGGTGGCATTGCCTTTATAGTTTGTTTTTTGGAGATTATTCTACTGTTCATAATGAAGAACTTGGGAAGCTAAAGAGATGATAGAGTTGTCTGGTGTCTAGGACACAACTGTCTGGAGTGGGGCACCAGCTTCTTTCTCCAGTGAACATTTGGAATATTAATTTCTCAACTCATCTTTCCTCTCTTGTTCTGCTGTTTTTGCTTTTCTTCCCCTAGCACCAGTCTTGTGGGACATGGTAACTGTATGGGAACAGCTGCTGGCTGTGCTGGGGATCCTTGCTCTACCTACCTGCTGCCAAGAAGTCTTTTTGAAAGATTTCTGGGGCTAGATCTTATCCTGTGCTTACAGCCAAGGTGTTTTCTGGAGTGAGGTTTGCAAGTGCAGTAGGCAGAAGAAAAGTTAGCCTGAGAATCCCATCACCGGGGGTGGGGGGGGAAAGGAGCTGAGAAAATTAGTCTTAGGATTTAAATTCTGAATTTATCTGCTGATGAAAATCTAGAAACCTACAGGATTAAGATTAGCTAGGTCAGGGGGTGAAAGCAGATGGTGTTACCAGAGAGAGATGTCCAAATCCATCTTTTGGATTTAGGATTTAGCTTTGTATATTAACTCCTAGAAAGATGTAATGTGCTAACCACACAGTTAAGCTCAGAGCATCCCTTTCCTATTTCCCTTGGCAGCCAGTTTGTTTAACTCTAGGTCATGCCAGGAAAGGAAAAAAAAGGAAACAAATCAAAGCTGCTCTTCATTTTCTAGTCTGACTCTCTCACCTGATACATTGTGGAGCATCACCGTGGGAAGCTTGAATTCTGCCACATGCTGTGGGATGTGGTACAGCACAACCTGACTTACCCAGGCTGTGAGAGCTACAGGATGTCTGACAATGTGACTTCCTGAGAAACAAGTGAAAGGAGGGGAAGTATGCAGTTTATGTTTTGAAGGTGGCATTATTGGAAACTCCATGAGCACTTATGTCAAAATACCTACGAAGTAGCTATTTAGTCATAGGAATAGTTGCCATTTATTTACAAGGCATCTGTGTGAATTAGGAAAAATCCTTAGACATGTATCAGACCTCACAGAGATGAGTAATTCTGTGGAAACTGTGCGTGTCAGACGTGACTGAGCGCTTGTTACCCTGTATTCTCTCCTTTGCTTTTGAGTAAGACTCAAATGTATGTGCTAGCAATAATTCAGTATGAACCAGGGAGTGTCTGGGAGAATCTACTTGTCTCTTGCATTTCAATAGAAGATGCAAGATTTTCCTACTGAGGAAGTTATCTCCCTGACAGAATCAAATTGTGAGGCAGCTTCCCAGCTGGTGTTAGGCAGTAAGCACTGGTTTGCATCAGGTTAGGATCTGAACTCATTACTTTTGTGTTAATAATAGCTATTTTAAAAATACATTTCTCAAAATGCATAAGCAGCCGGTGGTGAAACCACCCCGTGCTTGTGCAGGGGTGGTTGTGATTGTTATCTTTCCTTGATCTCTTAATTCTGTGTGTAGAACACAAAGCTCCTAGTTTCAGCACCTGTGGTCTAAGGTAGGAGTGGGATCTGTGGCTGATGTGTGAGCTAGGAACTGGAATCAAACTCAGGGCCTCTCTTTAGGCTCCATATGTTAACTTTAATTACTTTTCTATGCGATTTCCTTGAAATGTTTCATGATTTTCCCAGTGCTTAAATACTGAATCTCTTATTTCCTGGACAAATCCCTGAGCAATCTGATCTAACTGAACCTGCTCAGAGCTGGGAGTTGGATTAGATGACCTCCCAGGGGTCCTTTCCAATGTAAACTATTCCATGAAAAGTAAAAGATGCTTTTGGGACTGACAGATGAAGGATAGCAGGGCAAACTGTGGAGCAGAGGAAGCCACAAGTGCTCTGTTTTACACAAATATATGAAGCACTGTTATTTTCCCATATTTGTTGTTTCCATCTTCTTGCAGTAAATTTAATTACCATTGTGCAGGACTTTTTCACAAGGGGCTGGCCAGGAAATGATCTACAGAGGGCTGGAGATAGAATTTCTGGTTGGCAATTTGTGTTAAGTCAACCCTTCTTAACACCAGTTCTAATTCAATGGATGTAACTTCTGTATCTGAGTGCAGATAATTTAAGTGCAGGCAGAAAGTAAATGTTTGGCAAGCAAAATGATGCACATCTGCAGAGAGCTTTAATGTGAAGTGATGCAACTTTCCTGAGCAAAGAAACATCTGGAGATGCCAGCAATAAGAAATCAGAGTATAGATTTATTTTTTAAGCAGACAGAAGGGCCAGGGAAGACTGAATATGTGACATCTTGTCCCCACCAAAGACAGTGACAGAGTGAGGGAGCACAGCAGACCTTGCTGGCCCTTGTGTTTTTCCAGGGATTTCAATCCAGACAGTACTCCTGCATGATTTGAGAGAAAAAAGGCAGAGAGTGCAGTCCTCATCTGTGTTCCTCATCTGGCTGAGTAGTTGCAGCCCTACAGGGCAGTTGTGGGCCAGCTTTGTGCCCAGTTCTTCCCTGGATTTACACTGGTCAGCCAGCTGTAAAGTGTTTCTCCTGGGCCTTTATTACACCTCTTTGCTTTGAGCTCCCTACTAACACAAGTGGTTTATGTTGGCCATGTTATTTTGGGGGACAGAAAGGGCTAAGCTATGCACCTTGAACTTGCACAGGCATGCTTTAAATGCAGACCAGAATAGCTGTAAAAACTCAGCTTGGAGTTTTGCATCATAAGCTAAAATGTCATGGTCCTTCAGTGTTATGCTTATGCATGGATTATGCACAGGGATTATTTCAGTTCTATGGGAAATCAGTGTTGCAGACACCTGAAATAGTGCATTTTTATCAAAATATGTGCAGGGTGTATTTTTTAATTCAGCAGTCAAAGACTGTTGACTCAATAAAAGCAGTCTTGTATGCTCATGAGTTATTCTGTATAACTGTGTGTCTGTGCCTAAAGAAAATACACAGTAATAGAAGCATCTCTGTTTTACAGTTCACTTGTAGCATAAATACCGTGATCAATACTTTCCCATTTGCCAAAATGCCCAAGTCCTACCTCATGCTTTGGACAAAGGCCCTGTGTAAGCACAGCACTTACATTTCCTACCTGCAGAAAAGCTTCCTGTGCAGGCTTTGTCAACAGATGCACTGAGCACAAGAATTACTGTTGACAGTGAACACTTTATTATGGGGCAAAAGATCCTCTTAAGAATGTAAGGTCAGCAGTCTGTGAGTGAAGAATTTTTTATGCACATCAACACACAAATGCTTGATGTCTAATCCTTTAATATGATTTTTATGGATTGATTTCAAGAGGAATCCAAGGACAAATCTTCAGTAGCTGAACAACCTTCTAGCAACAAGCTGGCTTTGTTGGAATTCATGCTCAGGAATTTTTTCACTCTAGTTACTTTTTAATTTTCTGATTGTCAGGGCCTCGTGCTGTAGCTCATCTTCCAGTTTTGAATGGCTCCTTACTGAGGCAAACTCCTACTGACCTTTTTGAGCATTTTGCTATGCTAAGTATGCCTGTTTATAGGGGGATGTCTTAGGGCAGGCTATAACAACATGTGAGTGACTAATCATACATGTTAGTCTGAAGTGACACCATTTCTTTGCTGTGGATTTTGTCAGTCTTGCAAGGCTACTGCTCATTCAGAACAAGATTTCCATTTTATGTGTGCTCCAACAGCCTTCTCACTTCCAGCTTTCACCTTGCATGGCAAATTGCAGCTGGTTTGAGAACAAACTCTTAGTCCTTTGGTAATTTCTCTGTGAGAGTCTGTCCTGAGTGTCTCTAGAGCTCTGGCTTGTTATTCTGAGACTTGCTTAGTCCTTCCCTTCCAAAAATAACCTTGTAGCTGTAAGTCTGTTCTCTAAGCTGTCACTACTTTTCTGTTCTGTGTTAGAAGATCTTCCTGCTGTATCTCATTTTTATGTGGAACACAGCCCTTCTCTAAACTGTCACGTAGTTTGTAGTGAGTTCAGGAAGAAGAGGCATCTGAAAGCTACTAAACCCATCGTGTTTCAAAACCAGCAGTTGTCAGAAATAAAAGATACCTTTTGATTTAAGGGATGGCCTTTCTTTTTCCAGCTGTTGCTCTAGTCAAAGAGTTTCAATTTGGAAGGAAGTGAAGGCTTTTCACTGTATTACTCCTCCACCTGAGGTACTGCTTTAGTTCATTGCACTCCAGATATTCGCTAATCGCTCCGAGCAGAGGAGCTGGACACAGGTTTGTTTTCTTTGGTGTGCAGGTTCTGCCTGATCCACCCTGTTTCCTGTGATCTGTCTATTCAAGGACTGCGAATCCCTGAGACTGTGCCTGATTACTTGACCCAGGAGGTCTTCCCAATTCCTGGGACAGGGTGCATGTGCCAACATGCCCTGAATCTCTATTAGGGAGAGATTCGGGGCTCAAACAGGCTTCCAGTTTCCCCTTGTTTCTCCTCAGAGGCAATCCAGGTGAATAGACTGGTTGTGAGCCCTAACATACCCTGACAGGTCCCAGATCTGGATGGTTCGAGGGCAAAGAGGGAATGTCAAGACTGGAAAGCACGCCAGGCTATCTCCAGCAAGGATCTGGGCAAGACCTCAGAAGACCTGCTACCTACAAAGTGTCTGAAGAGATTTCATCTGCTTAATTTCTCGTATTTCTTGACTTTGTTTCCTTACAAACCTTCTGGTCATTTAACATAATGTTGCAAAGTTTATGCCACGGATTCTTCATGGCACCCCTGGAAAATGTGGGTAATTCCTAGGAGAGGAGAGGTTCTTAAATCTATTTTCAGTAGCTCAAAATCAGTCAGGCTTTCTTTATTGGGGCATGTTCACCACTGTAAATCCTGAACATTTCCTACCTTTCTGCTAATGCCTGGGGCTATTTTGTCATTGCTGATGCTGCATTTTTGGCACTGAAGACCTGTGCCCAAAATTAAAACAAGTGTGTTCAGTTTGCTGATTGTTTTTCCAGCAAAATGTTTCTTAGGCTGAATTAATATATTGCTGTCTATTTGAAAATCTGAGCTTTATACAAAAATTATTTGGGCTTTTTATTTTCTTCTGTAGGTGAGAATATTCAACAAAATGGTAAAAATGTAGAAAATAACCTTTTTGTCTTATAAAACTTGCCTTTTTTTTTAATGTGTGGACAATCAAAAAATAGAAAATTAAGAAGCACAAATAAATATATGCAGTAGTTGTGAAGTAAATGGTTTGAAAAGTCTCTTTATTGTGAGGGTGGTGAGGCACTGGAACAGGTTGCCCAGAGAAGCTGTGGATGCCCCATCCATGGAAATGGTCATGACCAGGTTGGATCGTGCTCTGAGCAACATGGTCAAGTGGAAGGTGTCCCTGCCCATGGGTTGGAAGAAGATGATCTTTAAGGTCCCTTCCAACCCAAACCATTCTATGATTCTCTGATTTTATCCTCAGCTTCCCTTACATTTATTTCTGACCTCGTAGGCCTATGCTAAAAGTATTTTTATTCTACGATCTGAGGGCAGAAAATGACACCAGTAAAACTGTCAGGTTGCCTCTTTCAGCAGCAGCTGCTGCAGTCAAAGGCTTTCAGAGCCTTTCCTGCAATGAAAGGGTTATCTCTCCAATGTGAGAGCACACCCTGCTCTAGCCTGCAGGCACAGATAATAATAACATGGAAGGATGGCAGCCTGTGCTCTGGAACGGTTTATGAGGAGGAAGTCCGCAATTACATATTTCTGGGCAAACATTAACCAAGACTGAAGCCTAGCTTCGAAGAAAAACAACAGACTGGAACCTCCAGTAATATAGTTGTTATGTGGACTGGAAACAGCAGCCATGCATTCATGGAGCATTAGAAGCGAAGTAAGAATAGCCCGACAACAAAGCAAAAGGCTTGATAATATTAGCACATCCTGGTGTGTGCTTGCAGAAAGTGTCTCTGCCCCTACCCAGCCCTCCAGTGGTATTGGAAAGAGCAAGGAGAGGGTTTTTTTTAAGTACTCTCTAGCTCTGTGAAAACAGACCTAAGCCAAAGTAATGGGACTATTGTTTGCTGTGCTCATGGCCTAATCCATTTATATCGGTGGTTTCAGAGCTTGCCACCACACACTGAAGTTTCTCCTTTAAAAAACAAGTTACTTTGGGCATCTCTCAATCACTGCGGTTACCAGGCTAGAAACAATTGCCATTCTGTGCTGTGGTTTTGTAAAGCAGCAGCCTTATTTAGAGCTTTGTGTGCTAAACTCGGATATGCCCATTCTATTATGGACTCTGTGTACCTAAAAATGGAATTGTTACACTAAAATTAAGGAGACAGCCAAATGATACATACTTCCTCTCCTTTGTTTTTTCTGACAGACCACAACTACTGGGGAGAAGCTGTCCACTCATTACTGCGAGCTCTGGGGAAAAGGAGTGACAGAATGTAGACCTGTATAGGAGAGGAGCCTTAGTCTAAAGAGACACTTGCTGTGGCAAGCATAATATGTAAATTCCAAAGTTAAGCACTTTGGAAAAAGTCCAAAAGATGAAGATACATACATTACTGCTGCTGGGGGGGAAGGAAGGGAATCTTAAATGTCTCCATAGAGAATATTTACTTGGCTTTATTCCTTTCCTTTTCTTAAAGGGCAAGACAGCTGTGCCTGAGAGCCCTTACACTTGGGTTAGGGTATTTGGTTCAGGTTTAATGGTAAAAGTTAGTTTATTCTGTTGTTAGCTGGGCTAAAATAAGGTAGATCATTCAGGAGACAGGTTTAGTGTCCTAACATCATTCACTGCTAGGGCAGGCACATACCTACCCGCTCCTGTTAGGGACCTGGAATCATTAACATCTAATAGCCCTTAAGAAAGCTAAAATGAAGTTCCTGGTTCAGCTGGCTTCATTGTGGACAGTTGTTCCTGTCCCAGTGCTGTCTTCACAATTAGCAGTGATTAACAGTCACGCTGCAACCAATGCTCCACAGAGAGACTGGAATGGAAAATGCAGCCCTGGGGACTCCCTGAAATCTCTCACAAGAACAAATTATCTTCAAAAAGCAGCTGATCCTGCTTTGCCTATTCTGATACTGGAAAACTATGCTTTTTGTTTTTGTCTTCTCCCTTCTCCCCTCTGCCTGATACTGCACATTTTTTGATGCCAAAACAGCTTTTAAAAGCCTTCCCCCAGCACCCCCAAGCACTTTAGCAGGTTAATCTTTGGGAAGTGTTTTAACAAAACACAATCTAAACAGTGCTTTCTGTCGTAGAATGATTTCTGCCATGTTTATGCTTGAGTTTTGAAAAGATATATTAGAATATTTCTAGATAAGTACCAGTAGGTTATTTTTGGTACACCTGAAGGGATCTGTTTCTGGTGTTTTTGAAAGGGCCAGGTCTAGGGAGATAGAAAGAACTGGCCTGTTGTAGTAAGTATAGCTGGATTGTATTGAAATAAAGGAATAAAGAATACTGACTCCTACAAAGGTATCACTCAAAATATTTTAATCTAACTAAAATAAAACTATGCTTGCATTAAAATAGGGCGGATGATTAATGGGATAGTGGGAGGGGACATAGTTTCACCTCTTGTAAAAGGAGTACAAGTATAAACCTGACAGAAAGCTGCCTTTTTGGTTTGTTTTGAGGATGGACAAATCATGGATAGCTTACAGATTTACTGTTGTCTTTTGGCTTGTCCTTTCATAGCTTATTGCATCTTTCAAATTATGCTTTTGGAGGTTGTACGAGGATTTAAGTCAATCTTTTAGTGGTGTCTATATAAGCATTTCTAAGTTGATGCTGCTATCTCCTGAATGGTAGCAAATTTGGTCCCTGTTGAAGTCGAGTGTCTTCTACTAGTATGCCCATCTCCTTTTGGGAACCTTAGCACCATGTCAGTGAACCAGCAGAGGATGAGAAACTAAGCAGAATATTCAAGTCAGATTTTCTTTTTTCTTTTTTCTTTTTGCCTGTTTAAGAAGTTACTCATTGCATTGTCATTCATAATCATCTTCCCGTGTGACAGGATGGGCTCGTCAGATCCCAGGGAGATAAAGCGGAATTTGTCAGCTCCTAGGGGGCCAAAGTAAGCATCCTTCTGACTAACAGTCTTTGAGCATTGGGAGTTGTGGGAATTGGGAGTTACGTGCTGTTGAGTGGCACAGCAAAATATGGTTGTGTAAGTGTGGTTAGTGGTTAATGATTTCTTTTTTTGTCCTTCCTTCTCTGCCTTCTGTGCTCCTTGCTCTGTACGTGAGAGCAGGAAGGAGCATTTGGATGGAGCAATGCAGCCTCTTCATCTTTTCCTAATTGAGTCAATGCTTTTGCTATTTCTAGAAATCATCTTTGGTCTTCTCTGAAGGGCCATCGAGAGATGAAAGATGTCTTCTGACATGGCAGTGTGGAAGCTGGGACTTCTCCAGCCCACTGAAAGCTCTACCTGATGGCTCTTCTCCAGTCTTTGCTTACATCAAAACATGAGCTTGCCCATGTTTTTTCCTGAATAAGGTGCCCATTTAAAAGGGGAACTTCCCATGGAGAATTTAGTTACAATCTGAGGGTCCCTGTACTCAGCTGACTACATAAACCAAAATGAAATGCAAAGATTTCATGATACCTCCTAAAAGGAGAGAGAGGGAGCCCTGAACCCAGCATCTGATTTGCAAGAGGGCCTTGATCATCTTTATGCTGGTGGTCAGGGTTGATAATAAAGGTGAATTAAGCAGATCTTCAGCGGGCGTAGTGGTTAACTTCAAATGAAACAAAACACTGAGAATCACCTGAAATCTTACCAGTTGTTGTGAACCCACCACGTGATACATTAAATTCTCCCAGAGAGTCTCATATTTTGACTCCCTAATGCATTGCTTCAGAGCACGAGCCTCTGCAGCACTGGGTGTGAGAGAGAGCCTTGCGTAGGCAGTGCCGTGTTGACAAGTGCCTTGTACCATCTGTCTCCTTCCTCCACAAATCCATCAGCATCCATGCAGCAGCTTGTACTTGGTAAGAACACTGAAAGGAGATGTGATTTGGATTTAATCATTAGCAAATGTCCCTTGACTGTTTCTCAGTTGCCCATCTGAGTTTAATTCCAGGAGAAGGAAACTCTGATGTATTCCTGCCTTCAGGTATAATTACTTCAAGACAGATTGACCATTTAAGCACACACGACACTGCTTAGCTTTAATTAGAGTAAATTGGCAGAATTTATATGACCGGTAGTTTTGGGGACTGTCAGATGCTTGAAAGTATATTTTGCATATCATTTCCTGCTGAGGCTAAGACCAAGGTACTAGCTGAAAGGCTTGTAATTAGGATAAAAACACTTTGTAAATTTAACCCTATCTCCATTAGGAACAGAGTGGGACTGGCTGGGGAAGGGGGTGGTGCTCCAGGGAGACAAAAACATTGAAACAGAACATGAAGCAAGAAATTGCTGGAGACTGTGCAATAACGGAGACAAGTGTTATTGCTAAACTGAAATCTTTCTAGATAGGCACAGGTGATTTGTAAGCACATAAGTAAGATTTATAAACCTAAAGTTAATTTTTTTGGAAGGTTGTTCTGGTGTATTGTATAACCCCAGTGTTGATATAACTGAGATTAAAAAGAGGTTTGACTGGATGTTCCTAGTGCATCAATTCAGAGTGCCCTGGAATAACATTAGCCTTTACTGGATCCACTCCTGACTTGACCCTCAGCTGTCACAGCAGTGCAAGCAATGAGGGTCTAGTACACAAAAAATCCCAAATCATTGACTGAGCAGGAAGTGATGACCAGGAGTGCTCTTGAGTCGCCTCTGTACTGAGCCCTGAGAGGCAGTGCTCAGAGAAGCCTCCCATTGCTGTGCCCTAGGGCTCTTGGGTAGAGCAGCATTTTTCCAAACCAGGCACAGGGAGCTGCTGGTGCCAAGCACCTCCTGATGCTGGTGGATGTCATCAGTGCAGTTTGAATGCAGTTTATGGTCTGTCTCTGCCTGGCAGCTGGGAATCTCCATTTAAAAATTTGTGGAAGATGAAGGACCCTCAGTTTTCCCAAAGAAAGAATAGCTGAATAGAGGAGGGTCAAATTCGATTAACTTATTGGCATGGGGTTTTCTGACTGATCTCTGCTTGATGCTGGGAGCTGTTACTGGTGGTATTCCCTGAGCAGCTTCTGGATTAACAAGAGTTGTAGACAGCAGGTTTGGGGATTTTTTTGGTGGTGTTTTGGTTTGTTTTGGTTTTTTGTCTCCCCCTCCCCCGCTCTGGTACAGCCCAAAATGCATTATTTTCTTTTATTACTTGGCACATGAGAGGTGGCAACATCACCCTTCTGATTTGGAGTTTGGTGTAAAGGCTTAGTGGAAGTGGTCTCAAACCTCTCCTACGATGAGGTCAGGATGACATGTGAGTCAGTTCACCTGAGGATGCTGCAAATATGGTGGGTCCAGCATACTGAACTATTCTACTTCTTATTTTCTTCAGAGTTTGTCCTGGGCCTGAGATCTGTGAAGAAAGTGGAGGGACTGTGGGCTTTCGCACTTGGGTCCCCAGACAGCTCAGTGTTCTGAGAGGAGTTTTATTTCCATGTCAGCTATATCTGCTTGGACACATCCTTGCTTTAATTTGTTGCAAGTTTGCCACTATCCAAACATGATACATCTGGATCCAACAGTCCCTTGAAGCTGTGTTTTCTCTAGGCAAGGTGATGGAGTCCGTAGATGGATGGAAGTGGATATCTTGTGTTAATCATGAGAGAGGCCAGTCTGGCTGTTCCTTGTTTCTTGCTGCTATCATGGGATTTTTGACTCTATGACTGAATTTAAACACAGTTGACAAGATCTACATCTGCTGATGAGTTAAGAGCTTGCTGTCAGCACCCATTCTTCCAGCGCAGTATCAGTACTTCACATTTCAGCCACCCTAATCTCTCTGCTTTCAGAAGTGCTTCCTGCATCCCTGAAAATGAGACACAGTGGAAATCCTTTTGGTCTTTCTTCCCAGGATCATGCATTAGCAACACAGTGGCAGTACTAAGGTAAGAAAGCTTGAGGAGAAACTCTATGAATTCCTTGCTGTCCATTTTTCTCCTTCCCTTAATACAAACATTGCAATAGGAATTTCTGATCAGAAACAGTTTTTTTCTGAAGTCCATACAATCCAGACTGAAGTGAAGTGGCAGAAATAAGGGCTCAATGTGAGTGAAGAGTATTTAGCGCCGTAGAAGAAAGGTGATGTTCTTGGTGGTTCAGCTGGGCGTTCGTTTCTGAGCCCAGCACATATATTTTTTCCTGTCATTTTTATTTTTAGCAGGATGCTGGGGATGCAAAACAAATATGAAACGTTTAGGCCAGCAGTTTGTTCTGTGACTAATCTGTCTTCCATGAAGCTAATAATCCTCCCAACTACTTCTACCAGGGAAGTCATGGACTTGCATTTTTCACTGCATGGCACATCACAAACTAGTAAAGTGGTTAATGGCTGCTAATAATTCCCTGAATTCTCCTCTTCAGGGAGCCTTCCCTTGGGAGAGCCGTTATCGTTAATCTGGTTAATTCGGGATGTTTTCCCTTCCTTTCTTAGACTGTTTGCTCTGCTTTGAGGTAGTTACAGTTCATTTATGTCTGGTGAAGGAACAAGTGGTGTTTGCCAGAGCTGGCTGCAAGGGCTCATGGGCACCCTTTGCATGGGCCTCGTTACAAAGGCAGACCACATCCTGGCCAGGACAAAGTGCTGTCTGATACACAGCCGGCACACACCAGTGCCTCCCTGGAGGAGAGCCAGCATGTGGGCAGGCTTTGTGAGAAGGCACTGTTTCAGTCTGCCTTGGAAGTCGAAGGAAGGGATAAACCAACTAAATTAATCTTTCTTTCCATTCTCTGGCAGAGCTTCCACCAGTCAAAATATGCATATGATTCACTACAGGATAAATTTTTTCCTGTGCTTTTTGTTTGCTGTCATCTAGGAGAGAAGCAGTGTGTCATTCACCCGGCTGCTTCGCTTGGAGTGTATCACAGCTCGAGAAAACTGGAAGACCCTTGCTCAGGCAACTTCTTGCAAAGATATTCATGCTCCAGGTCTAAGACATAGCTTTGTAACCAAGTGATAAATACGAGATGTTCATCATCTTCCATCTAACAAGTTTAAAAGACCCACACAGAGCAAGTTCTAGGATTAAAACTTCCAGCTTTTGCTGAAATGGGTGGGTTAGCATCTACGTGCTTGTCAGCTGTGTCTAACTTTTATATAATAGAAATATAAGAATATAATAGAAAGCCTGAGTGATTTCCCTTGTGAGGAACAAGGTGAGGGTGCTGTTGTTGTACAAATGCAAATCATTTTTTTCTGTGAGTTAAGGACAGCAAGATGAATCCACAAAGTGGATTTGGTGACAGAAGTGGAGGTATCACCCCGTCCTTCCTTGATTTTGGGTGTTAAAAAAAAATAAATCAGAGGAACAACTTTTTCTTTTCATTTAAACACCCCATGAAGAAAATGTGAACTTGGTGGAATGCTGAATGCAGCTTAGAGTGACTTTCAAAAGAAGTGGGGCTGTCTGGGTTTGAGTTTTTTGAGCCTTGCAATGCATTTCTTGGGGGAATTATCATGCGGCTACAGGGTTTTAATAAACCTTTTTGCAGCTAAAATAAAACCTTGAGGTTTGATGGGAAAGCAGATTGAAGTGGAACATTGGTTACATCAGTAAATGTGCCTTATTCTCAATTGGCAGTGGTGAGTGTGAGTCAGTATGTTTGTTTCAGCCTCTAAAAATACCATATGTCTTTATAATTCCAAACAAGCTCTTATGATGGACAGAACCAGTGCTCTTCTTTTTTTGCTGAAGTGTCTCTTCATATTGAATATCTCTGAAAACAAACTAGCCCACATCCTCACTGACCATTGTTTTTTGCTGTCTACTCATCAAAAAGAGTGACCTGACAAAGGTGTGAAACTTCAGTCAGCTCTGGGGATGCTGGTCCCCACAAGAATAAGGGATGCCTTATGTTTGTAGATGCTGGGGATCAAAGTTAGTCCTGGCATAAACAGGTGAATTTTCCATTCCATCCGATGGGAGTTGTCCTCATCTGTGCCAAGAATGAACTCTTTAAGAATACACTTGTGGATGAACTCCTCACAGATTTTGTTTATCCAGTTCTGAGTAAACACGTCCTAAAAACTACTCTGTAAGCCTAGCTTTACCGTATGATTCAGTATCAAAACTATGTGAAATTAGCCCTTTTTCTTTGGCTCTCATGGTTTTGACCTGAGAATAATTCCGAGGTTTTTAGTTTACTTGAATCTAAAAGTTGAACAAAACTGGAGTGCATAGCAATTTTGTTTAAACCAGCAGAAGGGCTTAGGGAAAATAACTATCCTCTAGAAGAATTGTTGGGATCTCCATTGATTTAAGACTTTTAAAAGGAGGCAAATGCACTGCATGGGACTCTTTTTCTTCATTGACATCATTCAAATGTGCTCCTGGGCAAACTCTGAAAGGAGGTGGATTTTGTGTTTTATTGGGAACAGATCAGCCATTCACTGTGGGGATTCAAATCCATTTGTCTTCAAAGCTTGGAGACCATTTGCTCACATATATTCTGGTAAAAACTAGCAGAAATTCTAGTTGCCATCACGTATGTGTCTGCTTCACTGATCTATAGGTGCCCTAAAGTTGTGAAGCCTTTTCTAGAGCGAAGAGAATTCTTTTTTTGAGTCTTAGAAGGAAACAACTCACCATGTTCCCAAACACATTTCTTTTGGTCTAGAGCTGACTTAATTTCTTCTGCATTTTTACAAAACACGTTTTATGTATTTTGCCCCAAACCTGTTAATAACTTCAGTTTTCTGTATTCTAGCTGTAGTGTTTAAAATTTTTGTTCTTTGTTTTCCTTTCTGCTTTTATGACTGGGACAGGATAACTAAAAATATTTGATAAATCTGTTGAATTGCACAGAGGGACTGTCAGAAGCATCATGGAGAGGATCCCTTATCCATCTCTAGAGCACTATGGAATATTGCACCCATTTTTGCCAATATGGCCTGTAACTGAGCACAAAGCACTTATTCAGACAAGTGTTGCAGGTTGGCCTTTTCAGGATTGTGTTGGCTTTTTTTGGTTGTGGTGGGGTTAGTTTTGTTCTTTTTCTTTTTAATTTGTTAGGAACATGGATATAGAAAGTATTAAAGCTTTACTAGAGTTGTATGTGAAGGAACAAACTATTGTCACTGTTTGTGGGAGGAATCTGCTCAATAAGCCAATATATGGGTCCCTATGTCAGCTGATAGTACCCTTGTTAAAACCTGTCACTATAGGCCTGTCCTTCCTCCTGCTCTTGTCACTTGAAAAGCTCTAAAGCCATCACTCTCATTGATCTGGTTTTAGAGAGAATGGGAAGAGCTGTTTCAAATCCCCAGGAAACAGACTGAACAAAGGGTGTGATTTGCTAGGTCAGACCAATGGCTTATCTTGTCTCCTGGCTGCTCCCAGCCTTTGGCCTTTATCAGTGCTTCAGACAGCAGTGGTATCACTTGCCCAGGTATCTAGATCCAAATGGGGGGGCTACAGTGAGGGGCTGGCTGTTTCTTTGGCCAAAAAGGACAGTTGTTTTATACCTTGAAGCACAATTCATTGTTTTTGTAACATTGGCTTTGTTCATTCAACAACAAATGTGGCTTCTACCCAAGGCTTTTTTCCAAATGTTTGCCTTGATGTGCTGGATGCCTGACAGCAAACATGCAAAAAGAGCCCTGAGGTTGTGATTTGGAAACAGAATTAACTTCCCTGCAGAAGTTGCCTGAAGGAAGTAACAGCTAACAGCACAGAGCTTGAAGTACAGCTTATATACTCAGGAACAGGAGGGAACATGGAGATTTTTGTTTTTTAGGTAGATTCAGTTGGACACATAGAATTTTTTTAAAAAATATATATTTTTAAATGTTTTTAATAATTGTTTATTTTAATTATTATTTTCCAATTCTCTTCTCTGCCTGTTTCAGGGTCAATTCAGAATGGTGTGCATTATAACTGGCAGGCTCCTCAACACTTCCAGTGACAGAAGCTAATGTGTGTTGGTGAGAGGTGCTTGCAAGGCATAAGGATTTCTATTTTTAGAGAGCATGAATTCCCAAGCGGTGGGTCTGCATGTAGAAGGCTTGTCCGTGGCTTTTGGAGGCATGGCAGGGGATGATATTCCTGGATTACATGTCATAGGAATCCTTGCAGTGCTTGGGCTGACTCGGACAGGATTCCAGAGACTCCACTCCTTCCAGGAGTCTCTGGAGGGTGTAAACCAGAGACAGCACGAACATCCCTCCCAAGAATGAAGTGTGTGCACTGGTGCAGAGCGAGGGTGAGATTGTGACCTTTCCCTCTCTGTTCTTTTGTAGCAGCAAGCACGTTCTCTGCCTGCTTTCCAGGCAAGTGACTGACCATCCTAGGTCATTTTATGACAAGCTGCCAGTTGAGGACCTTCTGTACACAACACCACACCAGGCTGAGGGTGAAGGCACAAAAGGTGTTTATTCAACTGGGGCTTGGGTTTTTAGAGGGTCCCGAGGGAAGGTTCTGGAACTTGGATGCAATGGGATAGGGAAAGGGGCAGAGAGTGTGTAACCAGGCAATAGAACAACCAGTTGAAGGCAAGTCGCCAAAGGCTGGAAAATGGACAAATGGGGAACCAGGGTTCAGGGCCTAGGTGGGAAAACTATGAGGGGGAGGAAGCCAACATGGAAGGGAACCAGGGATAAAATAACAAGGGATCTTCCATGCTGGGGAGCAACATAGGGGTGCACGTGGGGAAGCAACCATGGGGAAAACCATAAAAAGGGGAATTAAAGCTTTCTATGAACAATTGTACACTCGTGAAATAGTCCTAGAGATCAAGAAAAGTCCAGAGTCCAGTATTTCCCTTAAGCTTCTGCCATAAATGTTTGGAGCTCCACAGTCTCTGCTTTGTCCTCTGTCTCTCTGTCTTCGTAAGTTCACTTCTGAAAGTTTCTTTTCCGTGTCTTGTAGCTATCTTGTTCTCCCACAATTTTCCACGGTTTTATTCTCAGGATGGCATCGTTAAGTGTCTGTGACTTGTTTTTCTCTAATAATCCATTTTTTCTGGGGCCTGGTTTATCCATTTCTGGTGTACAGTCAAAGTTGCTCAATGCACAATGAATAAAATAGAAGTTTTCAAGAATTTGTCCTCCCGTGGGCTTCCCTTCAGAGACCTTTCAGGCTTCTTTTTAAAAGTGACATTCTATGTCTCCAAGTTCCACCTTCTTCTCTGCTTCATTTTGAATCTGTAAAACAGAGATAGAGATTCTTTGTGACCAGAGGACTACCTTAGGTTATATATATATATACACACACCTCAGTTTCACCATGGAAAGCCTCCAAAGGGAAAGGTACTTTGCTCAGCTGCTGTGCACAGGTAGCAGAGGGTGATCCATTGAACAGATGCAGTGCTGACTGGTTCCTGTGCTGAGCACAGATGGCAGAATTCCCTCCTGTCCAAGGGGCCTGCATGGTTGCCTTTCCTCACTTCAGGGCCACTTCAAGGCTATTTTCATTGCTCAAGGAGGACTTAAGTACTGCAGTTCTTGCTGGCACACCAGGGAGGATGATTATGGGTAAATCTTTCAGTAGTGCCAGGAGACAGTAACTTATGATTTGATAGTTCTGCTGGATTTATTTTTATCTTACAAGTTCTTTCTTGCTGTGATGAAAATTGATGGAACTTTGGCTTCAAAATCATGGTAGCGTGTCTGAAGTGCTTCTACAGCACTTCATTTCTTTCTCTGTCTTCATTTAATGTGTCACCACAACAAGCTTCTAGTGGAGGGACTAATTAAAGTTTGTTATTTGATGATTTCAGTTATTAGTTTCTTCTTCATAGGTTTGGAGCTAAGGAAATGAATTTCTCTGTGTTACCCTCCGATGCATTTTGCAGAGTCACCTTTATAGGACTTCAGGGATGCCTCTGCAAACTCCTGCTTGCTTTAAGGTACTTCAGAGACTGAGTTTAGCTATCTGAATGAAAAAACCCTTGAATCCTGAGTTGTTTTCAGGCTCCTAATTGCTGTGTCCCTATGAACTTGGCTGCATGGAGCTGTACAGCTTTAGCCTACCTTATTGAATTCTTTTGTTGCTTGTTGATTCCATCACTTAGCCTGCGTTGTGGGGGGTGGTGGTGGTGAAATCATGAGCTGTTAAGCATTCAGTCTTGCAAAAGCTCTTGGTTTGTAGTTTCCTCCCTTCAGTAGCAGTAAAATGCTGCTGACTTGCATACCATGGATACCTGTCTATCCACTTAAAGCAACCAGATAGTGTGCTTTATGGGTACAAAGGTCAACTGGACAGGTTCATGAAAGAGAAATTAATTGAGGGTGACTAAATAGATAAAAAGGAGCCTGGCACAGGAAGTCTCTGCTCCTCAAATTGTTGGCTGCTGGGAGACTGCCAGGGAGGTATCATATGTGCTCATCCAGTTCTGCTCTTTCTTAGAGACCTGCTCTCTGTTACTATCAGAGAACAAGCTGTTGGGATAGATGATTTGTTCTGAGACAGCATGGTAGCTCTTATGCTTTTATACATAACCCCATTCTCCACAAGCAGAAATATTACTGTATGAGCACCTCCTTTAAACAGCTGAGACCTTGTTACTGTATGTGGATCAAGATGCAAATCTAAAGGACCTGATCCTGACATGCACTTTGTTTTGAAAGCTTGCTCTCTCTCAAACTTAAAAATATCAAAAGCTTCCACTACCCATGGGGCCCCTGCTCTTTCTGATGCAGTCAAAAAGGTGAAATGATAAAATTTAGAGTCATGTAGTTGGGAAAAGACTAATTTGGGAATACAAAATACTTGTTCTTAGTTTTTATTCTCATCTCCAGGATCGATACTAGCCTAGTTCTTGCAATCCAGTCCTAACTCCTGGCTGGACAGATCCTTTAGGAAGTTTCTTGTGTCATCGTCCGAGAGTGCCATGTTTGTATAATGTTGAACCCGTTCTTCCTGTTGAGTGAGTCGGTGCAACCTAAAGCCAAGGAGCTTGTGTTGGTTTCCACAGCCGTCACTAAGATAACACTGCGGCCCCAGGGTCCTGGTTAAATGTTAACAGCCTGCTCCCAGGAGTGTGTATCCAGGGCAGTGTGCAGGTACTAGTGGCTGCAAGTTCAGCATGCTCTAATTGGCAACATTAACCTGCCTTGGCATGCTCTCAGATGTGTTTTTCCCTTTTACAGCTTGCTTCAGAACTGTTCCAGGTTCCCTGTATTTGTGTAGTCTCATACAGATGGGAGGTAATTTTGTAGGCTTAAATCTCTCCCAGTGAGCTTGCCTTTATTGTGCTAAAACATTTTGAAGCAGATATGTTGTTTGCTTTTGCAAAATTCAAACAGCGTTGGACTCTGATCTTACACCAAATGAACAGTCAGCCTTACACGAGCCTTACATTTTTGAGGCATCCCTGGCTGGTTTAATCATTCCTGTGCTCTTTGCTGTGACTCGGAAGTGCCCAGTGAACTCATACTGGCTTTGAAATCCTGACATGTTAATGCACTACCTACTTAGGTGCTTGATTAGCACAGTAACTAAGTAACTGGGCTGCAAGGAAACCGTGTCTGAGCTGGCATGGCTTCAGGACTGCGAGCGGGCACTGTTCGAAGCTGCTCCACTGGCAGCAAGAGCAGCATTTCTGATAGATAGAGGGGTTTTCTGCCTGAGTTAATGAAGCCTGCAGCAAAGTCAGCAAATCTGGCGGCTTGGCTGGCAGCTCCCAGTAGTGAGTGCAGGTAGGAGCAGGAGCTGTAGGACACGTCGGTGATTATCCCATCTGCCTCCGTGCCTGCCAAGGGTGCAGCTGAACGAGCACGGGGCGGACACGGGCACTGTGATAGCGCTGTGCTCCTTGCTCCTTGGGGCTCTGCCCCCCTTCCCTACTGCTGCTGCTTCTGCACCGTCCAGAGGCTCCATCCCATATTACAGTGGGGACCATCCCACTGTCTGGGGCAGTGGAATTTCATGGAGTTGAACTTTCCTGTGACAATCTGTTGCTACCTTACTGTGGAGACTTCTTTCAGCACTAGTCTTAGGACTGAGAGCCACAGAGCATCGCACCAGTGCCCTAGTGGGCAGTTCCCACATTCGTGTGCTTGGAACTTCCTTCAGGGTGGTTGGAATCATTTGTTTCTCACCAGTTTCCATCTAAACCAGACACTACAAAAAGGCCTCATGTATGTGTTTGAAAGGGTCAGTGTGTCAGAATTAAATCATTTTGAAGGAAATTTATCCAGCTATGGTGCCTACACACCCCTCAAATCCTGCTTAATCTCTTAAATACTTATGCAATGCCTTGGCCTCATGCATAGGGGAGAATTTCACCCCGTGTGAACAGGTCTAGGGGAACGTGAGTGATCCTGAGAAGTAGGTAACACATAGGGGTGACTTAATCCCCTGCTGAAATGCAGCCACAGCAAACACCTTTTCACTTCCAAGAGGAAATGAAGAGCAATAGCCAAATATCCCCTTGAAGGCTGAAGACACACTTTAAGCAAATGACCAGAAACAGTGTTTCAGGCAGGATACCTGCATTTAACAACCTAATGTTTCTTTCCAAAATGTCCGAGGATTTTTGCAGTCACAAGTGTCCAGGACCTTATTTCAAAATGTGGGCTGAAAGTGCATGCCTCAGATTTTGCTGTTACCCTGATATTAAGCCACATAATTACAGGGAAGTTATTCTGTCTTTATACTGGTGTAGTGAAAAAGCAATTTAGCCTGGTGCCAGTATATCTTAAAAGCAGACTGGTAGAATCTGTGGCACCATAAAGATAATATTTTGTGTTTGCTTCAGTAATAATGACAGCTCCTGACTCAAACATCTCCTCTCTCTGTAGACTTGTGAAGCCACTGAAAAAAACCCCCAGTAACATTATTTTGCATGAGCAGTCTGTATATCCTGCATTTAAATTATAGCCTGCTGCAAGTGTAGCAGAAAACTGTGAACATAGAAAGATTGACGTTTCCAGAGAGAATTTAATTATTATTTTAAAAAAGGGCAAAAATTAGTTAGTTTTTGTTGGTCTATCTATGGAGTTTTTTTCTTTGTTTGTTTGTTTGAGTAAATATTATAACCTTATAGGGTTAACTGTAGGTTACAGACTGACTATCTGTATGGGACTTGTGTTTGCTCCTATTAACAGTATGATTTTCAGCGATGTGTTGCATGTTAAGAGTGTCTGAGTGATGTGGGATGGTGATAGAAATCTGCCCTTTTAGAAACAAACCCCACCCCTGCAACCATCAAACCAACCAACAGCCCTCCCCACCCAACCAGAAACAACAAAAAATTCCCAAACCAAATCTAGATCAAACCCAATGTCCAATAAGAACTGTGAGTAGACTACATATGTTTTTGTAATGCCCCTTTTCATTCTTCTTGTGTAATACAGTTATTTGGTGTGAGGGATGATGCCAAATGAAATAGTGGAATAGCCTGGATGGCGTTCCTCTTTGTGCTGCTCTGGAATAATGAGGAATTATAGATATATCACCTAGTGTGTCTGTTCCTTGGTTTCCTCCTCTGCAAGTACGTGTGATGTTTCTCTTGCTTGCGTGAAGAGCCCAGGATCACTTCAAGATGGTAGAGCTGCTCAGCAGGAGAGTTATGTGCCACTAGTTTCCTGTGTATATGCATTTCCTCCCATTATTGACTGACAAGGAGGAGGAAGGGAATTTTTCAAAAAGGCTGAAAATGAGCCTTAGACAGCTGCTTTCCAGATTTTAGAGAAAACAACTGATTCCCCATCCCCCCCCCGTTTTTTTTTTATCTTCTCAAAAACATGCCTGTTTGCCCACTGCTACTGCTGCTTTGCACTGCAAAATACCCAAATGTGCCAGAGGTTCCTGAGAGGCAAGCAAAGCTGGTGTGGGAGCTGCCTCAGCAGGAGCTGATGCAACAGGCAAGGGTTAAAAATTGGCTGGGGAAAGCTGAAGGCGACAAGAATAAGCTCGTGGTGATTATGCCACAAGGAAACTTCCAGCCCTGGTGGTTGGACTGAAACAAAAAACATTTTTGTCACTTTTCTCTCTGGCTCCCTGTGGGACCATGGGGCTGTAGAAGGGATGAATAAGGTGAGAGAGATGACCTTGTTGTTAAGTGTTCTGGCTCACTGGGTTGTGCCTTTAGCATGGTGTTGTATCTTCGTGAGTTTCTTTGGGGAGGGAGTTTGTTTTTTGGTTACTTGCAAAGGCCATGTCTTGAAAACAGCTGTCTGCTGGACAATGGAATACTAAGCATGGCAGGCTTGGAAACAGAAAGGAGTCTTTTGAACCGAAATGTGAAAATCCTGAGATCTATGCAAGTGGAAGGAAGAAAGAGAATGTCTTGTGGAAATGCTAGCAGTGCAGATCAATCTCTAACACAGTGCTGCTAACTTTTTTTTCTTTTTTTCTTTTTTTCCTTTAATTTGGAAAAAAAAATTTAAATACCTTGTAATAGTTGTTGAAGTGATTTTGCTGTTGTGGCTTTGGTATTACTTTTCTTTTTTTAATAGGCAGTACAAAAAGAAATGAAAAGCATTACCAGCCTTGCAAGGTCACTGGGACCTGAGCAGAATTATTAACTGGTTCTCTCTCTGTCAGGCACTCTGTATTCACTGTATCACAAGCTTGAAGCCAGACCTTATTTTACTAAGCAAAAAATGGTCCTTTTGTTGCTGTTTTTTCCCCTAGTGTCATCTCTCATGGTTACCAGGGAAACCAGTGTGTATCCTTTCAGCATAGGTTATTGGGCCTCAGGAAGGAAGTGCTCCAGTGCTGGCCTGCTATTTTTATAGAACCGTTACATAATACAATCTATTAAAGCTTCCTCTCGGTGTTTTATGGCACAAAGGGGAAATTAAGTTTGATGACTCCTAAATGTTTGATGGAGGATGTCAGGTGACTTCTGGATTGTTTTGTGCTCGCCGCATAGCAACAATATTTCTGTATGCAATTCAAGAAGAACAAATATACATTAGTGCCCTGGGCAATATTTGCCTGCATGCAGATCACCAGAGGAAATTGAATTCTAAGCAGAGCAAGTACAAACAGTGCAAAAGTGCAGAGCGCTATCAGCCAAGGAGAGTGAGATGGCAGAGTAGTTGATGTTTTGACAGAATAAGGAAAAGAGGTTTAAAGGAAAATATTATTTTTTTCTTTGCCATATTCTATTCTACTGAACAGAAACTGGGAGGCACCATAACGCATTGGCAATCAACATATACAGCAGTAACATACATATTGTAGTAGCTGGTTCTTTACTGACTCTCATTTCTCAGAATTTAGTACTATGAGAGAATGTGGATTGTAGCTTTGGTGTCACAAGCCGTGGTTATTTCAAGTAAGAGAAAACTGTGTAGAGGTAGTGATGTTGGCTATATGTGAAACTTGAATGGCTCCCATACATATTCCCATCCTAGGCAGGCTATTGTTTCACATGCACCTGGATTGTTCAGAGTTATATTTAAAAATGAATAATTCTGGGTTTAATACCCGGACAGGAAGAAATCTCTGCTCAGAGACTGAGGGTTCACAGTTCCTTCAGCTGCTTCTTGTCAAGGTTGGATCAACACTGTGTCCTGACTGATACATTGCTCCAAGTGTAAAGGTTTAGCATGCAAATGAGTGGCTGTGAAAAAACTTTGCTGCACTTGCTTCAGGGGAACTGTCCACATACTTGCACTTGGCCTACATCAAATATGAGATAATTCAAGACAGATTAGCCATCAGTGTCTGTTCTTTGTCTATTGCACATAGAAATGGATGATATTCATAACTTTATAGTTGCCAGTATGAGAACTGTGTTGTAATTCAGCCCAAATTTAACATGGATCTAGAGTTTCTAATATAGACTCAGCTTAGTGCTGAGTGCTCAGTGCTGTCCTTTGAAAGAAGGACATAATGGGACTGTGAATGGCAAGGTTTCAGGCTTTGGAAGGAGTAGGAAAACATCCTTTTAAAAACCAAAAATGTGGGGGGCTAGACTGCCTTCTGATCTTTACTGCTCATGAAGGAAAACTGTCATTTCCACTTGATACTGAAAGCTGCCAAGAGAAAACAACTTCATTTCTACACAGGCAGGAATTCCATTAAAGCTGAGAATGGTAATTCAAGCATTTGCATTTACAAAAGTAGTTTCAGTGATGCTGTGCACTGTGTTGGAGGGAGATTCATTGCTGTTTTCCACTGTCCCTGCTTATTTCAAAGATGGCACTGCTCTTCCAAAACAGCAGGGAGCAAGAGAAGAATTTTCAGTTGCTTGTAACCCTTTGCAAGTAACAGGAAACTTTCTGTGCTTGTAAAGTCTGTGCCACACCATTCAGGGAGGACACCCGAGATGATCCTTCCTGGGGGAATATCTTGGTCGGACTAAATGACTACAAAAGGGAAGGTTAAAAAAACTCAGGCCTTGCTGCTTTGTGCTTGAGAAATAACAGCAGTTTGATTCACAAAAAACCCCAAAAGCTCTGCATTTTTGACCGGGAGGTTATATAGGACCCAGAGGATGCAAGACTTTACATGTCCCTAAGGAGGGGTGGAGGAGGAACCAGAGCTCAGTACAGTTTTACTAGGCTGCAGTCAGCATGTGTGGAGCGAAGCGCTGTAAATCCATGGCCATGATTTAATGTGGAGATTAGGGCTTGCTAGGAATTTTCCAAGAAAACGTTTTTTTCATCAGAACTTTTCATGGAAACTTGTCACTTTGGATGAAACTTTTGCGTGGAAAAATTTCTGTGATCTGGCACTGAGTTCCTGTAGAAAGCCAGAGCAGAGAGCTCAGAATAGCCAATACCCCGGAGGGTAAAGCTTTTCCTGGGAATGCAGGAGATGTGTCTGCCAAACATGAGGTCTTGATTCTCAGGTTCCTGTTCCTTCACTGTTACAAGCTCTGACTACTGGGCTTTTGGCTGCCCTGTGTGGATGCCTCTTTTCAGGGGAAGGGGTGGAGGTAATCTCTCTCACTCTGTCCTATTTTGTGACCTGGTGCAGAAGAATTTGTTGTTGTAGTCCTAAAAAGGTTAGTGGGACAGGAAACAAGCTTGCCACCCTGTCCTAACGATGTAATTTCACATGTTCCCACCATATGCAGTTTCTGGTGTACTGTAACATGTTTATGGGCTGTGGATCAGGTGGGATCTGATCTGCCTAGTCCTGACCACTCAAACTGGTGGGTTGGCTGGAGAAGTTAGGTGATTACCCTCCTACATCACTGCTTGGATTTCCTCTGCATTGGAACTGGGCTGTATCAGAACCATTTCTGCCAGCTTCAATTTGGACCAGACACTTTTGACATAGGGCTTCAGATGTTCTGCCTGATCTCAGCCTTGTAAATTTTTCTAGTTAATGTCATTTCTGATGTAATCTGTAAGTTGTAACTCAATGAATCAGGCTTTGGAGACCCTGAGCTAGATGACTAGCTTAGCTCTACCAGGTGATAGTCTGTCCTGGTGCTTAATAACATTTAATTTAATTAAAGTGAAACAACTGTAGGAGAACATGCTGAGGTACCTTTCCAGCCTAGCAGGTATGGCTGTCTTTGGGCAGGTAGGACATGAGTTTGAATCCTCTCTTGTCTGGACAGAGAGGACATAACGTTATCTTCAGAAATTGCTCTTTCCCCACTCTTTCCCCCAGAATTATGTCTCTAATTTGAGACAACTTCTTAAAACCATGACTAACTTGCAAAACTTTTGGTATTGATGAAAAAGTGATTTCTGAGGGAAACTGGACTGATTTTAATACTCCCAGTTTTGTGCTGTCCAGAATGAAAGTGCCCAGCGAAGAGAGAATGAAGCAGCAGGCAAAGCAAATGAAGGTATGTGTAGGAGACTGGAGAAGATACTTCCTGTGTTTGCTTTGAAAGCAGTGATGTATAAAAATCCTTGTTTGTTTTCAGAAGGAACCTCTGGAGGAAAACAACTGTGGGCAAGAACGTGCAAAATGTAGTGCCAGAATTATCTGACTTTGTCCTGTCAAATGGTAAGCCAAACAGGAAGGTTTATTTTTCTCCCTTCTTTTTTCTTTTGGCAACTACTTCCCCAAGCTTCCTATGGGGTGGAAATGGGCAATAAATAGCAGGGTATCTAATGGCATCATTCCAGGCCTCCCAGCTACTGGTGTTGGCAAGGAAATGGCTCTCCTTTTGCTTCCTTCTTATTTTTAGAGTGCTGAGTTTTCAGGGGGTGGAGGGAGGGTCGGCTATTATCAGTGAGAGTCAAACCACAGTGGCTGCCTTCCGCAGAGCTCTCACCGCCCTGCCAAACTGGAGGAAGTTGGAGTCATATAATTCACACCACTAGCGGTTTTGCCTTGTAAGCGAGACTTCCTTTAAATCTAAAATACATGCACATGCATGCAAAACCGAACTGTCTCATTCCTACAGGACCCCTGCTTTAAATACGGTCGCATTTTTGTCTTTTGGCCTCTCCTTTTTTTTTTTTTTATCCCACTGCCATTTCTTCAAGTTTAAAAGTGCTCACTGGAGAGATGAATTGCAAACAGAACCAATGTTGCTCTTGGAAAAGTTGCTCAAAGAACGAGCCCTGGAGAACAACAGGCTGAAAAAAAAAAGTCTTCTCTCTGATTTGATGACTTCCATATAAAAATGATCTTCTCCAAAGTTCTATTTTGAGCTTGGTGTGTTTGAAGTTGGTGGGGCTTTTTTGGTTTTGTTTTTCTTTTTTTTTTTAAAAAGGAATTGTCAGTCATGCAAAATGTAGGAAATGCAACTGGGTTTATGCAAAATCGGGAGAATTGTTTGTCATGAGGTGATAAACAGAACCAAAAATACCAAAGACTATTTTCAAGTTTCAGAAGTAAAGTTTTTTTTCCTGTGAAACTTTAAACACTATTCTTAGTTTTTGCACAGGGGTGCTTGATTTTCATTGTAAATTTCTAAGCCAGCTCAAATAATTCAGAATTCATTCACACACGATAGGCTTATATTTCTATTTGGCTCTGGTGCAGAGCTTTAAACTAGAGAAGTTCAGCTTGGTTTTGATTTTGACATGAACATTTCAAGCAGCTCTATTTCTACAATCTTCATACAAGAACTGTTTTCTTGTGCTCTTTGTTGCATATCCTGGACCTGGAGCAATCATGGCTGGAAGCTTTGATCTCCAGCAAGTCCCCTGGGTTGCTCCTTCCCCAAAGTGGACTCAGGTGTACCAAATACTTTAGGAAAGGTTTTCCAAGGCTCTTTCCTGGCTGTTGGTCTCAGGGAAAGCTTTAGCATTCATCTTGTTAGTAGGGGATGTTGTGGAGATACAGCCTACAAATATGTCTGGTTTGCAACTATCTGGTTGTATGCAAATGTAGGCCCTGAAATTTCTCCTAGCAAAGGAAAAACTGATTCCTAGACTAGATTTGTAACTTTACTTGAAGCCTTGAGGCACAAACAAGGTATGATACTCGATACCAGAGGAATGGGTAAGGGAAAACCAGAGCAGAAATATCTGCTTGTACACGTTTGAGTTCTGCTGGTCCAGATTGCACCATAGAGTTTAATCACAGCAGAGATCTTTCAAATGTGGCCTTGGTGGTTTCTGAAGAACAAGTTCATAGTCATGAAGATGTCTCCAGGTGGTTTACTAAGTCTGTGCTGACTGATCTAGCCCCTTGGGTATGTGTCAGTCTGGGATTTGGCAACACCTTAGCTGAAACACAGTATTTTCCATTTACATTGTCCCAGGAGAATGGTTCCACAATCCACAGCAGCTTGTTGTTTCATACAGTTTCTGATGCAAAGACTGAGGAGGACCCTGGGATTGGCCAGTCTTGGAAAGTCATGATGCTGAATCGATGGTGGAAGTTTGTTTTCACTTGTGCTTGGTGTAGTAATGTGGGAACGTAGACTTGAAGCAATGACTTTTACACTGTTTGCACTTGATCTCCCACAGAGGTTCATTTTGAACCTGATCACAGACACATTCCTGCTTTTGTGCTATGATAATTTTCTGCAAGTCTGCATTGTGCTCAATGTGAAAAAACCATCCTCAGCTAGGATGGTTTATTATTATTTTTATGACAAAACTGAAAGACTCTTCAAACAGATTAAAACCCCTTTGTTAGTATGTTTATCCCCAAAGCACTGAATATATACCCTGAAAAATCTCTGTTGTCTAAGTACCACTTTGATTTCTGTGAGAATACAATCCAATCACTCTGTCATTGCACTTAAATACTCCTATTTGTGTTGCTTTCTTGGCTGATTTGGGTTCCAAATGGACCTTTTCTCCAAGCAGTTTGATGCTATGAGTAGGCAAGCATGATAAATTCATTATAGACTTGCTTTAGACTTGCCTTATGATGTTCTGCTCTTTAGAGTGTATTAAAGACAGGATTTAACAGCCTTCTGTACTTAGTTTTCACTCATACCCGTGGCATAATAGTCTTTTGGAAAGTGTAAATTGCCTTTTATTACAGAGTTTGCAGTATCTACAGTGAAATATTGTTTCTATCAAAGACTCATTTATGATGTCAAGCTTCTTATTATAATGAGATTTATCTGACATATCTTTAAAGGTTTAAGGGCTCTTTCCCCTTTCCTTTTGTCTTTGAGAGTCCTGGTTTAGTGGTATAAGCCATGATGTTTCCTGAGTGATAACATTAAATGTATTATCCACTTGGTGGGCATGAAGAGGAATTATGACAGAGGAACCCTTTTGGAAGTAGCTAATAAATCTCTTATCACTGTAAGCATGAGTGCCAAGACAAGGAGACTTGGGCTAAACCACATTTAGGGATAAAGTCTATCTTTGATATCCATGGATGTTGTGATACAGGACCACTTTGAAATATGGTGCAATGTTAAGTGATTACCTGTCTAATTTTATGTCAAACACACGGTGTATATTTTTCAAGATGGATCAGTAAGATCCATATAGGAACATGCAGCTTTCTGTGGAATAAATGCAAGGATAAAGTACTGCATATGCAGCTTAACTATGGCTGTTGAAATAAGTAATCTCTATATAGTGAGCACTTTAATGACCTTCAGGGTGAAAATATTTACTGGAAAAAAAAATCAAGGAAAAACAGTTATGATTTTCCCCCTATTGGGATGATATGAGCTTATTTAATAAAGTAGTATTTTGCAAAACATATAACTTGGCACATGCGACTGTTAAATCTCTTTAAATATATCTTTGTTGCCTTCTATGAAAAGTGCAAACTGCCTTTTGTGGATCCAATACAGCCAGTAGTTAAGTTCAGATATTTTCCAAAGGTATCACTTGGTCTTCTGACAGGCATGGTGAGACTTTACGGGAAGCACTGTGGAAGATGAATAATTTTCAGACCATTTAACAACCACAGTCCTTATCTTTCCATAGGAACAGGGTCTGGATTTTCTCCAAGTGGAAATTTTCTACTAAAAGATGAGTCTCAAACCATGGTTAAGGAAGCAGCAGAGGAAAGAACATAAAAATAATGTGGCCAAACCCTTGGTAATGTAGCTCTATTAGAGTTGGTGGGATTTGACCACCGAGAATTTGTCCTGCTAACACTAAGTCAGCCCAACTAACACTAAGTCCCAGCCCAACATACGTATGATCTAAAGATCCCATCCTGTTATGAAGTTGCTGGGCCATCACATTGGCTACCTTTGATACTCCACTGCAGCTTGGGGTGGCTTGGACATTAATGTATGAAAAAAGAGTGGGAATCCATGAAACTGGGATCCGTGTTAGGGAAAAGAGACAGCAGAATTTCTTGCTCTGATTTTTATTATCTTACCCCCTTTTTCAATTGGATAGTTTTGATGGAGGTTTGTAGGCCAGGGATTGTGAGCAAAATGGAGCTAAAAAAACCCTGAGGAAATCAGACAAATTGCCTTTTAAAATAATAAAACTTGTAGATTAAAGTATAGCCCAGTCTTTGACAGTTGTGTCAAAAAACTGCTACTGAAAAGTAGCAGATACTAAAGGACATTTCTTTTCCCTAAAGAAACACAAATATTATTGTATCTTCTGATAGACACAAAGTCTGACTGGCAAGTACTGTGTTTGCATCAGAGATATATATATATATATATATATATATATATAAACACACACACACACACTCTCCTTCTCTAAAAGTAGAACTACTCAAAGATTTGGAAACTCCTGTTTGCATCACCTTTATGTGAATTTTTTTCCCCCCTTATAATAAAAAACCAAAGAACACAACCCTCAGGTGTGTCCAGAGATCTCAGTGACCTGAACACAGTACAGATTTATGTGGCTGTAATTTATTTGAAGCCTTGTCATCTGCCTTTAGTGTTGCAGTGAGATGCTAATCTCCTCAGATTTTGTGCACTGTTAGTACATGTAAAAAGCTGTCCAAACTGTTGGTATCAGCATTGTTTCGTGACATTTACAATGAATGTTTCAAAACGTATTTGCACTAGTTTAGAGTAAGTTTTACAAATTGATTTCAACCTTTGCAAATAATACCAGGAAAAAAGCTTAGGATAAACATTCAGGGGTTTGATTTTCGGATGTGGGCAGTACAGTGTGAACTGAGTGTGTAATAATTAAGTAAGAAGGTAGAAGTCCTGTGCATTGAAAGCCACTTTTCCTGTGAGGCTGATTGGTTAATTTGGCCAAAAGTCTGTGGGATGGGAGAAATAAACTTTCTGATGAAACAAAAAACTTAAATGAAAACTTTCCACTTGGGTTGAATTTCTAGCCTGTCTTCAAAAAACACTAAAACTTACTGAACTGAGAAAAGGGTTTAGTTGCCAAAACCAAACAAAATTTAACTCTGTATGTCAACTGGAAACTCCAATTAAATTGGAAATTGTTCATTTTCCTAAAATGCTTTTGTGTGGGTTGGGAAGTGGGGGTATAATTTCCTGACCAGCTCTAACAGAGGCTTGCAGTGCTGCTTTTTATACTTGTAGGCAGCCGGAACTGGTGACTAAGGTTTCGCTAATATTGCAGATTCTATGAGCTGGTTGTTTGTGAGCATGTAATTGACCTTTGCTGGCAAAGTGATGTGAAGATAAGGAAAGGGAAAGGATAGATTTCAAGTCACTTCTTTTCTCTGGCTTGGAGGAATACACACCAGCGCTGCCTCTTGTTTTAGAAATCCTTTAAGTGCAGTTTGTAGTAATTATTTCAGTAGCACATAAGGCAATTGCGTGTCTTACAGTATCTGCTCAATTGCACGGGTATGAGCACAAAGTTTTTCAGCAAACACCTTCAGTACTGAGAAGACTCCTTATCTGCAGTGATCTGATAGTAAACAATACAGTTTTCTATAGAGAAGCCTTGTCCCTAATTCCTTGCCATTCATGGATCCAGAAGATGCTCTTCCTAAGCAGTCTTCAGGAGGTCAAACAAAGTTAAATATGAAGCAACTCAAATTTCTCACTTCCTGCCATATTTTTTTGTGTTTTCTTGGGAAGTGGGTTTTCTTCGCAAGCAGAAAGTATCAATTTATCAATGATAAATGGAAGAGGAAAAAAGGTGGCCATTTTTTAAAAATCAAATTAGGGATATGAGTGTGCAGCTTAAGTTCTGAACCTAAACTGTCATCTAGATTTGAGCCTCCCTAAATCAGGTAATATCAAATGAAAATCTGGTTTTGTGGCAAAAAAAAGTTTACCTGAACATTGGCCCTCACTAGCAATTTCCACATAAGTCCTGACCTTGTCCAGTGATGTGATGTAGCTGAATGACACCAGAGTTTAGGCAAAGCTGCCAAGCACAGCAGCTGCAACTGGGCTTTGGAGCACAGTCTGGGTGATTTCCAGCCAGGTAGATGTCACTGGGACTGGGAGAAATGATGATGATTAAAAAGGCGAGGGGAAATAAAGTTTAGCCAGGGGAGGGGAGGAAAGCTTCTGCTGTAGCATTTGTTGTCATAAATATTCCAAATCCTTCTCATCTGTGGAGTAGCAAAAGTTCCACTTCTGCCTTCCTATAGACTTCTTTCTAAATGCTCCATCCACAATGACTGGGAAAAGTGTTTGTGTGTGTGTGTTGGTATTGTTTTATATCCCTTGCTGATATGGCTCTTTTATGCTCAGTTTTGCTCATCTGAATTTTTCTGGCAATAGGTTCTGAAGGCACTGTGTGTTGTACAAGAGCAGGGTTATTCTCCCTTCCATGGCAGGAAAGATCCAGGCAGCTCTTGGTCTTCTTTGGCGTGAGAAGAAGGAAGGACAATTCAGAGGTGCTGAACATCCTTCACCTATGCTGAAGTCAGCAGTGGCGATGCCTTCCTTGCGCTCACAGAGCTGTGCCCAGAGACCATTTTCATTTCAACATGGCAGAGGTAGGAGCTGAGAACAGGCTGTTTTTCTCATTGTGTTTATTCAGCCGTCTCTCGTTTCTGGAGCCGGGGTTCAGGAGCAAGGTACCGCGCAGTCAGCTTCTCAACTTGCTGATGTTTGCACTCGCCTTCCCCTGTGACTCATTCCAAACACATCTCGTTCATTCAGGAGGGTAATTTTCTATTTCCACTTTGGTGCGCTTCTCCTCCTCCTCCTCTGCCCCCTCCTTCCAGATCTAAAATGTCCTGTCAGCTGCTGTTTATCTGATGGTTCAAATGTCCATGCTTGGTTTCTTTTTCCCCGTCGCTACGGTTTCTCCTTCCGTTCCAAAGGCTGTTTTAGTTGTCATTTCTATTCCCCTGTCAGCAGCATTCTTCATCGGCTCTGGCTCGGGCAGTCTGTCTACATCGTTTTCTTTAGAGGTGTTTTTGTGCTAAATGAGTGCCTCCTAGGAAGCCCAATGTAGCATAACATAATTAAGTGACAATATATGAGGTGCCAGTCCTTTACCAGGCAGTTAATGACTGGCTGGAAGATTTACAGGCATGAGGTAGAGTCAGAGGAAATTTAGCACTCCAGCTTGCAGTTAAATGATAGGTAGAGGACATTTGAACACCCCTATATTCCAAATGTACACTAGTTTAAACTTAACCAGCGGTCAACTTGCTTATTTCTCTATTAGTTTAAATGAATGGTAAACTTATGAAGGCTGTAAGATGTTGCATGATAACATTACCCTTGGGGAAGGGTATCTCTGGGTTGTCTTGGCAAGGTGGAGGGTGGGCAGCAGCCTTAATTTTAATTCCATATCTTCCAGTAGTTGCATGATAATCTGGGAAGATTTTACTTCGGGTTCTCACTGCTTCCCATCTTCATTACTTTAGCTGTAATGTAGTGTACACTCACCTTCCCAAAATAGCCTGTGTGTTCTTTATCCCTTATGCCCGCAAGGTTTTCCTTAGCAGTGTGCTCTGGAGGTCATGCCTCCTGCTTCACGGCCCACCTACCCATGCACCAGGCAGGGCAAAGAAGAGTGTTTCCTGGCCCTGTCTTCATCATCCTCAGATTCTGCCTTTTTCTAGACTCAAATCAGTGCTCCGGCTCTCTGGCAATCCTTTGCAGCTTGCAGAAGTGAAGCACAGGCATGTAAAAAATAACTCCATGCTTCGTTATTTTTAGGTATCTAGATACACTGTAAATGGATATATGCACCCCATTCCCCATTTGCCCCTTCCACAGCCCACATGGAAAGAAATATGAAGATTGTTTACCTTGGTTTGGATCTTACTTTCTGTATTTGAAATGTTTCCAATGGGTTCTATGCTCTTAAACATATTAAAATATAAGTTTTCAAGGCTGGGGTGAATTATTCCCACTTCTGTGGGAAGTGTGGGCATGTGGCACAACACAGAACACAGGTTGAGTGATTGAGTGATATCTGTTCATATTCATCTTTTTAAAAGATGAAGGGGAAAAAACTCGCTATCTTTGAACCAATGTCTGCAAGATTATTCCAGGTAGGGTACCAGATCCTTCTACTTTTTTTTTTTTTTTCTTGTTTTTCTTTCCCCAGCTCACTGATATTTCCACTCATGACTTTTTTTTTTCTCCCTTCTTCTTTTTCTTTTTTTTTCCTTCTTCCGTCTTTTTGGTAGCAGATTACTGTGGCCACTAAGAGGTACTGTTGATACAGCTCTAGTTACCACTGTTTAGTTACTGAAATAGAGATCTTTTTGTGTACTCTTTGGATATTTGAGCTGCTCTTTCATTGTATCCTTTTACTTGTTGTTGCTTTTTGTTTTACTATTATTTTTGTTTTAAATGAGGAGGCTGTTTACATTAGCTTAAACATTCACTCAGCTTTATGCCATTCAGCTTCAAGTCCATTGACAAGCTGGGTGAACATCACACACAGCCACATAAACCAGCACCAGCAGTGCAGGGTGCTCAGCCCCTGCTTTCCTCCCAGATGCTGCTGCAGGAGATGCCAGATGCTCTTCCTGTGTTTCAGACCATGCTTGGTGGTGGCTTTTCTGATGCCTGAGGGTGCTGTGCAGGCGCTCTGCACCTGTCTGCAAACACATGCCCCATCCACAGATCACAGTTCCTTCACCTCCAACCTTTAGCAAAGGGGCATTTTCCCTAGAAACTGCAATGACACCTTTCCTGGTGTGTGGCGTTTCTGTGGGGTGGGAGGTGTAATGAGATAGCCCAGATAGCCTTGGTCTGGCTTTCTGCTGAATGAAGGTTCAAGTGGCTTGTGCTATGAGTGTGTTTCCCTCCAGGACACTCACCCCTGTGTTGTCCTGCTGCGCCCAGGGAAGCCAGGCACAGCTCCAGTTTTCCTTCCTTGTTGCTCCTGTTTTGATTGACAGATCCAGAATGCTTTTAGCTGTGCAAAACAGGTTTGTCTCAAGGGCTGCATTTGTTCTAGCAGTGGGGTGAGCCATCCTCTCTGCTGGGTTTTCCTGCCTCCCCCAGCTGTGAAGCTTCACCACCAAGAAGGTTTTGTGGGATGTGCTGGGCTGGTCAGTGCGCCTGTGAGTGTTCCCCTATAAACTGGCTGAATATAAATTTATTATTAAATTAATGACTGCAGATAACTGTTAGCTACCGTAAGGTATGTATTAAATACATCTTGGTGGTGCTTGTACTGGACACATCAGAGATGCCTGAAGAGCATTTCTTTGGTTTTAGCTCACCGTTTTTCCTTTCTATTTGTGAAGTAGTCTGCTTGAAATCATGCTTGTGAATTTCTGATCTTTTATATTAAAGATTATTATTTTTGTCTTGAAGTTTTTCCTCTGAGTTCCATGTAAAGAGGAAAAAAAAAAAAAAGCCTTAATCCGAATGACATCTTCAGGAACTACTTCTGCTATGGGAAGAAGGTGGGATATTTTCCAAATATATAAGTAAAGACATAAGTTTGTGAAAGTTCAGTATACACAGTTTTAGGAGAAAGTCTTTTTGGGTTTTCCAAGTGTCATTAACTTACTATCGAAACATGCTCCAGACTTGGGTAATGTGATGTCTAAATCCTATGGAATATAATGCCAAAGTGGCTTGCAGATTTCAGCTTTGGACACTTTAGGAATTTACTTCTTTTTCCCTTCTCCCATCTTATTTGTGAGTACCTATACTTAAATAAAACTTTCTATTATAAGCTCTTATAGAAGGGTGAAACTGCTGTGGATCTCTGCTTTCTCCCAAGCTCCCAAGTTTCTCATCCCAGCATATCTTTTGCAGTTGCTTTTCAACCCCACACATTTGATTCCTTTAATTTAGCATCAGGCTACCTGAATTCATTTTGAGCTGTCACCTTGGGGCTGCTGTACACCATAGTGGGATGTTCCTTTCTTTAACTGCAGGATCATGAGGAATATCTGAACTCCCAGGAGAGTCAGGCACTCAAAGGAAATGTGTCGATTTAATTGCCGAGTATGTGCACGTGTATATCGCTGCCCTCTCCTGCATAGAACAGGTACTGCTCTGAGATGTGCCTCAGGCCATTCCACTGGGAAACCCACAGCTGTGTCATCCTCCTGCAGAAGGGAAAGGGGCCTGTGGCTTTGTCCAGGGAGATGTTCCTGCTGTCTCTGCAAAGCTCAGAATGCCTGTGGTGTGCACTTTTAGAGACAACACGACCAGATCTGAAATCCAGAGAAGTTCAGTGCGTGTTTCCACAAAATTAAGAGTCTTTTGAACTGAGCTCATTTCTAGTTGCGGCTGAAAAGGGCACTCGGAAATCTGAGTGCTCTTTGTTACTATCTGGAAAATTTGCTGTCTGTTGCCGTATGTCTATAGGACATTGTTGAAACCAACTGAGTCATGGTGCCTGGAAAGGTTAGGAGGCATATTGAATAGCAACAGAAAGTTAGGGGTAATCACAGCAGAACTAGAAGTTCTGTTTAGTTCCAAGGCCATGAATACAACAGCTGTGCAAGAGCCACAGGGCAGGGAGCTCCTACAGGGCAGTGCCAAGCGGAGACCAGATGGTGCGAGGGATTGGTAAAGCGTATGAAGTCATCTGCCTGTAGGTTATGAATGTAAGCACAGCTCAGGATGTTATGCTGGCTGAAATTTATGATTATCTGCAGTGGTACTGGGCTGGACTTTGAGGTGCTAGCAAGTAAAATTGAACAAAAAAGGCCTCTAGTGACTGAAGAAGCAAAGGCCAGTGTTAAAACTAATGAAAAAGTCTAGATTTCCAAAGAAATAGCCCATTTGACACAGAGTGTTTTGCAAATTGCTTTGCTTGTTTAGGGAGTGAAGGTAAACTTTTTTACAAAAACAAGATGAGAAAAAAAAAAAGGGGAGTGGGGAAGAGGTGTCCTGATTCACTAGCACCAACTAGTATCTAGCATCCTTGGATTCCTTGGATCAAAGCTGCATTCAAGACTGAAACATATGAGCCAATCTTAGCATAGAAGGTACTTTTTTCCTGTCTTTCAAGTTGGAGTTGCATGTGGGAAATGGGTATAATCAGGCTTCTAAAATTCAGACAAGCACTTGGTTGTAGAATGGATCATAAAATGGTTTGGGTTGCGAGGGACCTTAAAGATCATTTGATTCCAATCCCCCTGCCATGGGCAGGGACACTTCCCACTAGACCACGTTGCTTAATGTCCCGTCCAACCTGGCCTTGGTCCATTTTATGCAGTGTGAAATTAAACTTTTTCTTGTCTGGAAACAGATAGATATTCATAAATGAAAGGAGGTTTGAGGCTGGATGAAAGTTGTAGTGTTAGCAATTGATTTTGATTGCAGGGGCTGTTTCCATAAAGGCTGCATTCACAGGGCAAGAGCACAGGTAACATTCACACTGGCAGACTAAGATGGAAAAAGTCACTTTGACTGGTTTATATCCTGGGCTTGGATTCACTGGGATGAGAATAGAGGAGAGGTTATTATCATTCTTCTTCTTCTCAACTAGGCTTTAGCAGCTTCCCATTTTGTAGGTGCTGGTTGGTACTAAGGTATGTTGGAGGTGCAACACTCCTTCAGGGTCACTCTGCAGGGCTAGAGGCAAAACCACCAGGGCAAAATGGGAGGGGAAAATGCCATCTTGCCCATGGATGTGGAGATTCTATCTCCATGGTCGCATCTAGGCTGAGCCTCCACGTGCAAAATATGTGAGGTGGCTGTGTCTATCATCTGTGATCTCTGGAAGGAAAGAGGAGAAGGTTTGGGAAGATGAGGAATTAGGGATGATGAGGGCATGTTTGGGAAAGGTTTAATTCAGTAAGTCATTGCCAAATGGCTTGTCCTCTCCGTGACTGACAGATAAGAGGGAGAAGGGTGATGGTTCAAAATGGATGGGTGACAAAATGAACAATTTGCCTTAAGCACTTTTAACTACAAAAATAGTCCCCTGTGATTCTTGCAAACATCTGCCACCCAATTTGCATCTATGCTGAGAGCCAGATGCTGAGGTTTATAATCACAGAGGGATAAAGCAGCGCACCCTATGTTCTAAGTACCCTGCTAACCAAGCCTGACTCCTGTGTTTGTCAATTGTGCTCTTTTAAAATTTTTTTTCTAATTTTTTTTGTTATTTTAATTTTTATTCTTTATTTTGCACTTTGGACTTGTTTCCCACATTCCTGAGCCCAGCATGTGTAAAAGCAGTAATTTTTTCATCTGACAGAGCTTTGCGTCTAGTGATGGAGCACAAATTTAGGAAAAAAAAAAAAGAGTGATTCCCATAAGTAAGTGAGTAAGTAAGCACATAAGTAAGCTTCAAGAATTTTTATTTTTCAGCTCAGACTTCTCACTTTATGTAGGAAAATGACTTGAAATGTTCTTAGCTTTACCCCACAGATCAATCCAGACATTTGCACATGTTGTTAATATGGCCAGCTAACAGAAATGATGCAACTTACCTAAGTTGTGATCTCCAGAAGGTCATGATGATGAAGCATCATCAACTTGCAACTGAATAAAATGACATCAAATCTGATAAATGCTGTGTTTGATGTCATAATATTCTGTTGAATTTTGCTCTGGAGATAATATAAAATAGTTCTTGATTATATATGTCTACTGTATGACTTCAGCAAGTGGTATAGAATAGTGATGTATTTTCCACTTCATCTTGCTGTTTTCATGGCTATCACATGGAAAACACTTTTGGAATAATTCTGTGTGAGGGACAATTTCAAAGAATCTAGATGTGACAAGCAAGTGTCAAGAGTTCTTTGAGATATGAGGGAGGAAGCAGTGAACAGAAATTAACAACCTGCATGTCAGTTGACAAAAATCTTTGCTGACCAGAAACCACAGAATAACAAATCACACTTGAGTTACTTGAGAGTAAAAGCTAGATTTCTACTTTTTATGCTGCTGCCCATTTCACACCACTTATGTGTGTCTGTATATTAAATTGGTGAATATTTCCATTTATTCTGTTTTGTTTTTTTAAGAGGTAATTTTCTCAGTATTTGGAGGCTTCAGGTTTGGTTCTAGAGGAGTTAAAGTGATTTCTGTGTTTGGGAAGGTACGTACAATAAGGCTTGTATGACCAAGTGTAGTTGCATTTCTTTTTTGGGAGGATAACAACAATTTCCTTCCAACGATGAGGTTTCATTTTCTGACACATCAGCGAGTCACATCAAAAATGTTGAAGTTCAAATAAGCTAAAGAGAACTGAATACAGTGTCTAAGGTTCTGAATGTAGGAATAGCAAGCAGGGGCGTGATCTCTGCTATTATGCTTGGGCCTCTGGAACAGAACATGCCAGAAATATCGCCTGCCTTTGTTTTTGGCATGGCTAATAAATTGCTCCAGTCAACTGGATGTTCCTTTGGAAGGTTACAGTAAATCATGGCCCTGGACACAGGCCAACATTTCCTTCCGTGATGCAAATCTTAAAAGGTACAGAAAGGCTGTGTTGGGCTATTCTCAGCTACGGCTTCCTCGTGGACAATGTCTGCTCCCAAGTAAGGGAGCCACAAGAGGGCAATGGGTCTTTTGTACAAGCTGGATATAGCCAAAAAAGTAAAACCTCCACATAATTCAAAGAGTTAATTCCTTTAGACAATGGTAGAAAGTAATTTAAAGAAAAACAATTGGGTGAAAGCAGAGGGGTGTAATCCCAAAGAGCAGTGTTCAGGTCTGCAGACTTGCTGATAAATAGAGCTGTGTGTTTGTTATTTGCTTAGTGGCTTTAGAAAAGTTGTCTGTGCTTATAATCCACTTCTTGAGGGAAGAAGTCTCAGTTCTTGCGTGTTCTCTTACGCTCCTGTGCTAGATTTATGAGCAAGCTTACTGCGCAATTGGCACTTGGAGCAGGTCTGGATGTACTCAGATCCAGATGAGAGCTATTTACCCAGTCTCTCAATTCCAGTGGTGCATCCCTCTTCTCCTCCTTCTTTCCTCACCCTCCCTTTTATTTTTCCCCCCTTTGCTTTAAGGTGTGAACAAAGGGTTTTGAAACGGTCTGAAGTTTGGCTTATGGTCATCCAGGAGAAATTCTTAAACTACTGAAGGAGAGTACAAGCATTTCATATTTCAACACTCCCTATTAAAGAAAGATCTTAATCTATGTATTCACAGTATTAGGTGATATTTGTTTTAATGGGTCTCATACAGGTCTCTAGAGGTCAGTTTTGAAGAATGAGGAGTCCATAAGCCTTGTTACATTGGAACTAAGATTGACCCACTAGGGTGTCTCATGTTCTTTCTCACTTTTTATTGCCTCCTCCCACCGTTTTTTGTCTTTGGAGCAGGTAGCTGAAGGGAAAAGAGTGTTTGAAATCAGTCACAGGAGTGGAACAGTTTCGTTCTGCCCATTTTATCTGGGCAATTTGTGCCCACAGAGAAGTGATACTGAGCTGTGCTTTCCCTGAGCAACACAGAGCCCTTGGAGCAGGTTTCCTTGACCAAGGAGAAAAGTGCTGGGCACCAGAGCCTGCTGTTCAATAGGGGAACAGTCTGGCTACAACTGTACTGGGTAAAAATCATGAAGTATTTTTACTCCACAGACTGCTGATGGAGCTGCAAATGGAACAGGGGATTTTTGTTATGAAGCTGTTTTGCATAAGTGTATATCCTTCTCTATATTTCCAGGGTGCACAACATGTGTAAAATGTCTAGTTTGTTTCTCAAGTGTCATTATTTATGTTTTTGTTAAGACCAGACACCAAAAACAAAGGTGCTATGGGAAGGAAAGGGTAGCTTTAAAGGGTTAGTGTTTGGGGAACCCAGAGGGAATCTTGTACCGATGATTTGTCAGACAAGTAATTATACTTTTTAATAACAAAAAAAATAATTGTTTTAAAATTATATCAAGGATTGAGGTGTATTATATTTGTATTTTTAAATATAGTTGGTTTATTTTTTTAAGTTATCAAAAATAGCAACTTAAAGAACAGTTTTGGAGTTTAGAAGCAAATACATTACTAGGCAAGAATAGAAGTTTAGACTCAGACTAAATTACATGAAATTCCTTTGCTACGAAGGTTGATCAGCTTATTTTTGATGGAGAATGGTGGGATGTGAGCACAGGATAGCCCTGATGTTGCTGTTCTGTTCCCTTCCTTTTCTGTAGTGGGTGCCGGTGTCGCACAGTGACTTTTTTGGACATCTGCACATATGTGCAACATACAAAAAGAGGATCATTCCTCCCTCACCCACTTGTAGGAGGTTTCAGTGTGGCAGCACATCTGTGGTACTGCTGACATGGCTGTAACTGAGCAGCACTGTGGTGGAAGCATAGCCTTCAGAGAATCTTTATCAAGTTTCAAGACTCATGACAGTTGCTAATTTTGGAAGACTTTCAGTGAAGCACTTACCAGCTCGGCTGAACTTTGGTTTCATCTATTAGTAATTACTTCCAGAAGTTAGCCTGAGTGAGAAAACAAAATCTCGCTGTCTCCTGACCAGGACTATGGTTGTGTGAAAAAGGGCTCTGCTCTGCTTTAGAGCTCCAGGCTGGGAATATGGTCTGATCTGGAAGACAAGTTGGGTAACCAGACAGTGTCACTTCAGCCCTTCGTCACTTGATGACAAGTTTAATATCTGCTAATTATTTTCTCCTTGCCTAACTTCTCAGAGCAGAGTTTCTTCAACTAATTTCCGAAGCAGCCAGTCCACTGATAAGCCCAGAAGGTCTCTGGCAGCATGAGAGTATTTTCTACTCTTATTTTTCCTGTTACAGAAACTTGCTCATGAAATCCTGTGAACTGCTTTAAGTGGCTAGGAGACTGAAGGGGGGTAAAACCCAAACAAGCTCCTGGGGCAGGAGCCCCTTGATTTGGCTATATGGATTGGTTCAGCTTCAAACCACATCATGAGGGTGGATCTTTTGACACTGGTTCATTGTCATGATGAAGTCACTTGCCATGGCGTTGAGTGCAGATCCTGATGGTGAGTGGGCTAGAAAACTGAAGTCAGCACAAGAGCTGAGTGTCCATTTGGATAAAAACCTGTCTGATAATAACATGGAACCTGGTCAGGTGGGTCCCAACCTGGATATGTTTACTGATCTGTAGAAAAATCATTAAAGGTGTGGACGCATGCATAGGAGTCTCTTGATTCTTGAGGTAGAAAGAAATACTTCTGTAGCTTTCAATGACCTTGTGAGTCAAAGCTTACTCTATCATTAAATAAAAAAAAAAAGGCAGGAAGGAAGTGAACTTTCTTGAATTTCAGGTTCTTTTTTTAAATGAGTCAGCACAGTCCAATCTGTACTGTGATGAAATGCCTCTAGCCAGGAGGTTTAAAGAAGAAACAAATACAGTTTTGTGAGTGTTCTTCCTCCATCCTGCTGTTGTGCTGGTTCTGTGCCTGTTATTTTTGCAGAGCTGGCAGAGGTGCATCTCTGTGTCTGTGTGTCTGTGTGTCTGTGTGTCTGTGTGTGCACACTCTCACACACCTGTTGAGTGTGATGGGACGATGCAGAGCCTGCTGTATCGCCTTGTCAGAACTTGATAGCTCTCTAAATATTATATTCTGTGTTGCCATAACACCAGGAAAATAGCAGGGGATGCTGCATTACAAATGTAGCTGAAGCTTTGGGGAATAGGAACATTTCTAAATGAGTTGAACCGATGGCAGGGCATAATTCTCATAAATGAATGGGAACATAATTACTGAACACTAACTGGATTTTTGCCTGCTGTGGTGCTCAGCCTTGCTAGACAATTATTATACTTAAAGATTATCTTTTAACAGAGCACAGTTATTCTTTCTGTTTGTTTTTCTTATTTTACTATTCACGTAAGCCAAGGGAAATGCAAAACATTCTAATTGGTCACAGATCTTTCTACTGACCAAGCTCTAGTTTTATTTAGAAGGGTTTTATGCAGTAAATTCCTCTGGAGGAAGCCTAAGGATGAGGAGAGAATTTGACAGGTCTGTTTTACAAAGCCACCTCAGTGAGGATGTCAAATGGGGAAACAAACAGATCAAATCATGTTGAACCAATTGACAAATGGTAGTCTCAGTAAATCTATAAAAGAAATCTGTCTCCTTGTGTTTCTATTGAAATAAGGAACATTAATCTTTTACCTCTGCCTCACCTGCCTCAGCTTGCAAATCTGACAGCTGCAAATACTATTAAATGTACCCACTGAGTAGTGGTGTAGTGATTCAAAATAAAATACTACTTTGTTGTGTTTACTCTCTTTTACAAGACCTGTGTTTGCTGCATATGCTTTGCAGCAGTTAAATAGCTGCCAATGCTACATGGTCTAAATTCCAAAATAGTGGAAAAAAGAAGACTGTCTATACTGGAAACAAAATTCTGAAGACATTCAAGATGAGTAACAGATGGCAAGAGAACTCAAAAGGGACAGGCAAGGGAAGAAATTACATTGCTGAAAAATAAGTGGAGAGTGGTTAAGGCAGAGGGAGTGATAAAGATAATTTAGTTTCTGACAATTGGGCAGAAAATAGACTGCAACTGAGAGAGATGAGAAGAAAACAGTCCATGGTGAGGGGAGGGTGGTGCAAGATGCATGTGCATGAATGATTTTAACCAATGAGGAAAAAGAACTGGTGAGGAATGAGGAGACCTGAATGAAGAATAATTTTTTTGTGCCTTAGAATTTGTTTCTCTATAGAAATCTGATTTTCAGTCCATTTTGTGAGAGATGGAAGTGCCACCTGCAGAAAGATAGTGACAGAATTAATCTGGACAACTATCTTGTCATATAACCTTTCTAAATCCAATTTTGATGACTTGCTAAGCTCCCATTGGAAAATAATAGTCTTCACTTATTTTTCAAAACCCCCAAGACAGTAATGATGGTGGAATGATGCCTGCTTAAACTTATTATTTCTAGGTCTTGTCTGAGTTCCATTGGCCTGGTATGAGATAATCAACAGCCAGGAACTGCACTGACTTTGATGCAATCCACTGGGGACACTTGAAAGGTCAGGGCTATTGCTTGTGAAGTGCTTTAGGATCGGCATATTGCTGAAAGGTGAAAAGTAGTAGGTAGTGTAGATTCATAATCTGGCATTTTAGGAGGATGTTCAGCCTAGCCTTGCTAGTCAGATCTTGAACTCCTTCAAGGACAGAGTTTCCCCAGCCTCCCTGGGTAAACTGTTATGGTGTTTGATTAGATTTATGGGAATGGTCTCTCAGTGGCCGGTGTGTCCCATGAATGGCTGCATTGTGCTGTGCAGTCCTGACCTTTTCAGTATTCTGTCATCTAAATGCTGTTCACCTCTTCAGAGCTTCAGTAGCTCCTGGAAAGAGTGAAGCTATGGGGAAATGTAGACTGAAGAGACGGGGCTCTGATTCATTGTCCTACACCACTTAATAAGATGCAGCCCTTGAGTGATTGCAATGAGGATGGGCTGAGGGAGGCTGAAGGTGAGCAGCTCTCTGCTCATGGCCTTCTGTGCAGAACAGTGTGGCTTGATAAAATAAGTAGGAAAGAAGGTGCTCACCTTCAGCAGCAAAGGTAAGACTATGATTCTCAGGTGCTGGGAGCTGCTGGCAGGATGAATGATGTTCTGGGGATCAGACCATCTTGCTTGCTGTGTGCCCTGTAAAATAACTCTCCCTGCTCTTTGGCTGTTACTGTAATAAAGAAAGATGATAATATTTGCTTATAGAAAGTAGGTTGTTTCTCTTAGGGTTTGGTTTCTTTTTTAAATCACCCTACAATTTTCCCTCAAATTCCTAGCAGTGAATTTTTAAGAAATCTTGGAAGTTATATAGGAGAGCAAACTCACCTGAGTGCTGAGACCTTGTGTCCATCCAAATCTGCCTCAACCTGTCTCCTCACCTAATGCTGTCTGATTATTATTAAAATTGGTATCATTCCCTTTGGCAATCCTTGAGTTCCTCTTGACATGTAAAACCTATTTATTGGCACAGTGTATAAATAAGTGAAGCAGTAACTGTGAGGAAAAATGCAATTTTAACATTTCTGTGATAAATAAGTAACAAAGCAGTAAATCCCATATAGGATCTCCAATGGCAGGAAAACTGGATATTTTTTCTCTTGCATGATCAGTTTCTCTGGCATTAGGAAACTCACTCCACCTTTCTGTATCAATTTTTCAAGCGGTAATGATAAGTTAATAATCTATATCAAATTGTACTTTGTTGTCTTGATACACGTATAGAGGAAGTCATGTTATAGTTATGCAGTTTTAAATAAGTTGGGAAGTGCTAGAAGTCAGAGAATAAAGTGTCAGTATAGCATCAGTCTGTTTTCAACTTCTGAGTCTGTAGTCTTGCTCCCAAACAGTATGTAAAGAACATCTGAATGCTTTACTTTGCAACAAGTTGCAAAATGTCGAAATTGTTAGCCCACAGTTTCTTTTCCTACAAATTTTAATTCTGACATCATTGTGAATATCAGTGCTTACTGAATTCTATATTATGTTTTCTGATTTTTTGTCCTCAACATGGCCTGTGACTCAGTTGCTGTGTGTTTTTCAAACCCTGCTTTGAATACTAACTTGTGAATTTTTTTGCCTTTTTTTTTTTTTTTCCATGGTACTTACTACTGCAGGAACCGTGCTGGGAACCAGTGTTTGAGTTTTGTGGTAGTTTGGAGAATTGAAAAATGTTTCTGTTCTAAGCCAGCGTTTTCTATAGGACAAAATTCTGAATTTATATTTTGGAAGAACTAGAGGAGATGTTCATCTATATGTGTATACACACACATCTGTTTGTGCAAATATAAACCACTTCATTAAAAATATTTAGCTTTGATGAATCTGGTTGCAATTTATGTTATGAAGTGGAAATATTTTTACTTTTCAAAGGTCAAGCTACTGCAATAATAATAATAAAACCTCTCAATGTTTAGACTTTTGATATTAAATATTAGTAATATTACTTGGTAATTAATCAGTGTGCATTTGGTATTTAAAGACAGACAAACAGAAAGATTTGCCTGTATTATGCTGTAATAAAAGGACCCTACCTCTCCTGATGAGTCTGGGAACCTGCCATGCATGTAGCCAGAAAGACTTGAGGAATTTAGCAGCTGATAGGGGAGGTAACTCAGTTTATTTGGTTTCTGCTGGAAGGCTCAGAGGAGCTGATGGTACTCCAGTGTGTGTGCAATCCACTGAAGTTTTCTGGTGGAAACTTTTCGAGCAGCTTGACTAATTCTATGCACAGTCCGTCCTCCCCCCAGTGATTCCTCCTGCTGAAGACAAAGGTGTTGGCAGTTCAGTCTAAGATGTTGGAGATAATGGGATTGGGACAGTTTTCCAGGTTGGTGTGCTGTCTCCTCCTCCTGTACCTGCTGTTTCTGCAGCACCATCTCGTACGTGCTCAATGCAGTTTACTGAGTAGTGGAAGGTTTGCACGAGCAGTGGAAGTCAGCAAGAGGCTTAGTCTTTGCTCCAGTGGCTTTGCAGAGCAGCTGCCTTAATGAGAGAAGAGAAGATTTATATTGGCTCAAAGGGAGCTTGGGCTGCCTGTCCTTGCGTGACTGGAAGGAAGGAGGGTGGGAGCAGGAGGAGCGCTCTGTGACTGCGTGTTTACCTTTCCTTGGCCCAGACCTAGGTGTCTGTAGAGACAAGGAGATAACGCAGAATGCCTTAGAAATCCTATTTCTCCCTCTTCCCTCTCCAGCCTCTGGAATTCAGTGCTTTGGGAACACTTCTGCTAATCTCACTGTTTCATCTTGAAGCTTGTGTGCATGCCTTTTAAGTGTAAGGATGTCTGTAAGAAGGACTCTTGAGATGTGACTGGCTTCAAATGCTGGAAAACTGTATGATCTTTGCTTGCATTTTCTTCAGTCTTCTTTTAGTTTTTCCCCCTTAATATTAAGACTTCTACCAACATTTCATCCTTACACTTTCTCCTGTCATTCCTCTTTTTACTGAGAAAACAAGGAGTGGGAGCGTTTGTAGTTGATGGTATGCAGGCTTTACTCATATCTGCTTTTTCTTGTGCTGGTTATTACTTCTGTCTCTTGACCCTTACCACAAATTCACAAATGTTCTCTCCTAAATCTAGAAGATTCTTCCAAATAAGAAGACCTTCCTTCAAAAGCTGCAGCATTTTGGCACATAATCCTTAGCAGACAGTCTCTGCCTGTGAGAGTGGGACTTGTATTAAAAGCGAAGTTTACAGTATTAAAGTGGAGTCTTCCATGAGTTTCAGCAGCACAAAAGGTTCTTGTGGATCCTGGGACACCTTTGATTCATTTTGGCAAAGCACATTCAAATAGGTGCTAATTCTAGGAGTAGGAAAGGACAAGCAATGTGTTTGAAAGGCAAGCATAATGAAGACCTGCATATTTCATGATATATCACGTGCTGCTCAGGTGCAGAGGCAAAAATTCAATACTTTACAAGCTCGTCTGCCCAAACTGGAGCAGAGGTAGCTATTTTGCATCCCGCCAAAGTGTGTTTGATCTTGGAAGTTATAGAATATTTGTTTTATGACTATGAGAGTGCCAAGAAATTCTTTGAAGCAAAGTCTGTAACCTCCGAGGCTGAGATGGAATAGGATGAAACAGGAAAGTTACTGGAAGATGACATTGTTCGAAAAAAACCCCCAACAAAACCCCCTAAACTTAAACCCAAAAACCTTCCCCTCCAACCTTTTTCAAGCCTGCTTCTTTTAATTATATTGCCTGTCATGACTCTAATTCCTTAAATTAATTATAGTGACTGATATGGAGTCTGAAATGCCTTTTCCAATGTACATATGATTTGATGGATTGTGATTAATTGAAATATAGAGGTCTGAAGTTTGATAGCCTGTGAGATACAGTTTATGATACAGCCTCAGCTTCCATTTTTTTAATTGAACTGTCTTTCTGAATGTCATTAGAATATTAGACCCAGAGGGAGACCGTATAAATGACAGATCACTACTGAATGAAATTCCAAGTTTTTTCCTTTCTTTCTTTTTTCCTTTTTCCCTTCCAGACTGAGGTAGCATGTCGCACTACTACCCTGCCTGTTTTTACAGGCAGAAAAAAGCAGTAATAAAAATGTTCAATTTAAAATGAAATCTGTCCTTGCATAGCAAAGTCTGCTGTACTATCCCCCTTTGTGGACTTCCCTGTGTAGCACATTGTGTGAGTGTAGCTGAAATTATTAAATATGAATACATATGTCAGTCCCTGTGGGGGGCTTCTGGTTTTGTCCCTTGCTTTTGGTTATTGAGTTCATCCCTCTCCAGTCAGCTGTGTGACACCATGCTGGAAATGTTCTGTAGAGGGAACTGAAAATAACTTCCACTGTCAGACTTGCCTAAATGATTTCCCTTCTTCTGGTGTTTAGATCTGACCAAAGTCTGTCCTTCACCCCTTCCCTCTCAGTAAAGTAAGTTTTGGGCAACTCTGTGAGAGACCTTGATAACCTGAATTGATTAACCCTACTTCCAAAGAATCCTACGGTGAGGATGTGGGATTTTTGGGGATTTTTGGGGCTGGTATGCTTTTGTTGTTGCGGTTATTGTTGTTATTTTTTTTCTTTTTTCCTTTTTTTTTTTTTTTTTTTAATTACCTTAAAATAATCTGCAGTGGGAGCAGTATTTGTATTTGTGTTTTCTACAGGATCTAGAACAGTCATTCCTAAATTCTGAAACTAACTTGAATAAACATAGAAATAAGATATTTAGGACCTGCAACCGAAGCATCAAAACTGATTTTGCTGCTGCTTTTAAGCCATTCTGAGGCCTCTTTTTTTTGTGCTGTTGCAATTGTTGTAGACATTATAGAGCTCTCCTCTGTATGAAAGTCTAATGGTATGAAATTATGATGTTTCCACGAAGAGATCACTAGAGACACTACACACAATAGAGAAACAGATTTAATAAGATGTTCTTACTATCTTTTATTCCCTTTCTGTACCACTACAGGCAGCTAGTCAGGTTTAATGTGAATACTGGACACGACTGTGGTTCTTTTTAAAGTCCAGGGGCGATGAAAATGGTTATCTGAAAGAAATCCAATGGGCAGAGCTATTAAGAGACCCTAGTAGAAGGCAACCACTGTGTTGTGTGAGTCACCACACCACAGTGGTGGTGGGGAGGCTTCTCTCAGGAGCTGTGAGTGGTTACTGAACACATACACATGGATAATATTCTGGGAAGAACTGAACAATATTGCTCACCCACCACCACCGCAGCTCTTTGGTGATATGGATGGCAAATAGAGTGCAGAAGGCTTCAGTTTGTATCTCAGGTAGTGGCCACTGACAGTGGGCAGTTCTGCTGCAGTACCTGAGCAGTTTTCTGCCAGCTTTAGGCAAAAGAGGCCAACAAAAATTGTTGTAGCATTCAGAAGAGTAATGACAGCAAAGTAAGGTGCTCCCAAGTGGTTAAATGCTTTCAAGCTGAAAGGCCAATATTTCAGGTTTGTGAAGTTAAGTGAGCGTCTGATAAAAAAGGCGAGTGTGTATTCTGGAACATCATAACTTTCCTCAAGTTGCTAATGGACACTCAAAGTTTTAAACCTAAAGAAAGTAACCAAAATGTGCCAGGACTTGACAGAAAATCCATGATGGTAAAAGGACTGATACAAAAGGACAGATACCAGTGAAAGGCATGTAAAACTCGGTAACAGTGAGCAGAATAGCCCATGGAACTGTGCCAGCTCTGATAACTTATGCAAGATGATGCCTGATATTTGGACTAAAAAGATAAGTGAACAGCAATGGATCATATTATGTTGCAACCTGGAGAACAGGGCTGACAATTAAGCTGTTAGTCCTGAGGAATTCCTCATGGGAACACCACCCCAGGAGACAGAGCATTTCACAGATAGCAAAAGAACATTTATTAAGTTGAGGATGCTGACAATTATTTTCATTATGAAACCATGAGGTCAGCATTGAAGAAAAAAAAAAGCAGTGGTCAGCTGGAACACAACAAGGTGAAAATTTGTTTTCAGGAAGAGATTTTGTGAAGTAATGGAGAATAGCAGTCTATCTTTAAACATATAAAAGTAATTCAGTCATTTTTTTTGAGGCATTTTCCTCCACTAACTATTCAAGAAATGTAGGCTCCTAAGTCAAAGTATGTAATAGATTGACATGCAATTGCCCTGTCTAGATGTTCATCATTCCAGGGGTAAAGTACCCATGATAGGTTTTAAACCTACCAAATCCTCAGATTCTTTGATTAGGGGGACACCAAGACAGATTTGGGAAGATCATCTTCAAATCCTCTTTTGAGGAAAGAGGTGCCAAATAAAAAGAACTTGACATAATTCAACTGTGCCACAGCTTGTGATTCAGGGAAAAATTTTTAAAGGTAGAAGTTAAAATTAAAAGTATCTTGTTGATCTGAAAGCAAATAGAAAAAAATTATGTTAGTCAGTTTTAGAACTGGTTTCTAGAAAATGCTTCTTGGTTTCAGCAAACAAACAAAAATTGGGATTATTTGGTGAACTAAATAACTAAGTCAAATGAATTATTTCATGCCAGTTACCATGAGATGTAAAACCCTTTTCTAGAATTACAAGATTCTGTCAGGTGGCTTAGAAACACAAGGCTGTATGGGACAGCTTGGGGACTTGCTGAACATTTGCTAAGTTTAGTAAACAGAGGAATAAAAGTATTTATAGTTGTAGGTATTGCTGTATTAGTGTGAGAAAGGAATACACATGGAAATAGAGCCTTAGGAGACATGTAAGTATGAGCCAAAAGGCACATGAAGCGTCCCTGGAAACAAGAGTCTAAAATGAACATTTATAACCCAGGCATTGAATGAACCACCACAGTAGCCATCTCAGTGGCATAATGAGCTCAGTATTTCTTGTATCTGGGCTGTAATTTCAATACCTCTGCAGGCAGTGCAGATCTTTTCAGATCTTCCTAATTCACCATGCAAAAGAGGAATTTCCTGTCTAATCCTATCCCTATTTAAATTTTTACATAGGATCATTAGTAGGGGTAGCTGTAAGGTGTTTGTCTCATTAGTGTGTTGCTGAAAGAACTTAACCTCCAGAGTTGCAGTTTTACTCTACATTAAAATGTTATGCAAATTCCCCATCTCACTCAGGGAATCAGAGTGAAACACAGATGCTGTTTTATTATTCTCAACTCACTTTTGACTTGTTTTACTAGGCTTTGGGCTCAACAGGCCCAAATGTAATTAAATGCTTCCTTTGTGCTATTTGGAAAATCCTTCATTAGCAGTCTTAAGTTCCTTCAAAATTAATGCTATGCATGCCAAATAAAAATCACACTTTAAAGCTATAAGGCAGTGAGAATTCTTCTGTTTCATGGCACTGTTTTAAGATTAACACAGATTATGTTTACATTTATCTTATCTATTAGAATGGGGACTATTAGAAACCTGTTGTTCCAGGTTAGTCTGGTGTCTTCACTGATTTTGTTAGGAGGAAAATTAAAACAGTGGTGAGGATTTGGAAAAGGGAAGGAAAATGCATGTGTGAATATGTTCACAATGTACTTGTCAATATTTTCACAGCCCAAACCAAAACAATAGTGGTGACTTTATCTGGTTTGCTTTTAGGTTTGGGCTACCTTGACCCCTAGACTGAAAGTAGAGCCCTGAAATATTAACTTCTACAGATCAAATGAAGTGTACCTGAGTCTTCTCTGTGACAGAAACACTTTAAAAACAATAAAATAACATGTTGGCTTAGTGGTGGTAGGATATTATTGATTAGAGGTATTTAATTTCCACCTTGTTTATTCTTAGGTTAGTGTAACTTATACAATAGCAATGATGATGTTCAACCAAACTGTTGTTGCCAAGTCAGTTTGGCTTCTTGAGCAACCAAAATCCTTCATTTGCAACCTGTCCCCACTCCCCACCACCAACCTATAGACATGCAACTGTCTTCTAAATATTTTGTCATAATTAATAATTTAGTATTCACATGTTGACTTGGTTAATGATTCTCCTTCCTTCTGTGACTGTAGTGGCTTTAGAGATGACTGAGTGTTTACATGGAGTAGCCAGGAAAGGAAAACTAGATCAAGACAAGATACCAGTTTGAAGACTCCTTGAAAAACTTGATGAGGTTTTTGACTTCTTACATATTGCTGCTGCTTCTTGTAACAGCTCCTGAAACACAGGTGATCAAAAGAACTTTAGAAGATGTATTTTTCAAGACTTTGTCCTTCAAATCATTGTAACTGATATAGTCTGCAGGATTTCTGAAATCTTTCTGAGGAATTTTGCTGTGGGCTTGGGTTCTGCCAACTCATGGAAAAATTAAGACATTGACCAATGATTCTGTCAGTGGCCTAGCTTATAGGACATAAATATGTTGAAATAATACAGGAAAAAGTAGCAAGAATATTTCATTTGAGATCAGTGAGAGATATAAAACTTTAAAACTAGATATACAACTATCTGGATACATCTAACTGAAGTATGGTGAACGTTACTTAGTAGTTTGTCTTTGTGTGCCAGGGAAATGTGAAAAGATTATTTTCCAGTGCAATTCAACCAGATTTATGGCAATTATAGGCTCTGATAGCAGAGCATAGTATAAGAGCTAAAGAAAAATTGGATGAGTGGTTGTGTTCAACCTTCTTAAATAGGAACACATGAAATGATTTGTATAAACTAAAAGTCAGAGTGGAGATGGTGGCAAAACCCCTTAATAAATAATTCTATAATGTAAAGCCCTCCTATGAGCTCATGTCTCTAATGACATTCACATCTGCTGATGAAGATAGGTTCTTCCAAACAATGGGAAGATATTCTGCCAAAAGATTTCCAAATATTTTGGAAACTGTAAAATAAACAACCCCTTCATCCCATAAAGTTTCTATTAGGTACTCTTCATCTTTATATTAATAAATTTTAAGATTTGAATCTACAATGAAAACTAATAAGCCTTGGAAAGATCAGCATGACTTTTCCCCTTGAATGAGTTTATGTCAAGTAACAGGCACTGTAATAATGTTATGACAACATAACACATTGAAATAATGCTTGCAAGAGTCCATTAAATGAAAAACTATTTGGGTACTTGACAAACTTTTCATCACTCTTTATTGAGGATTATTTATTAGAGTATTCATAGAATTCTAATAAATTTAGTGAGAGAACAACGCTATGAGAAATTAAATTTTCTCTTAGAAGCGTAAGATTGCTGTTATTGCAAAACAGTGTGAACAACTGCCTGATGTACAGTGGCAATCATGGTAGAAAAGAAAAAAATTAGCCTGGGTAAAAGGAAAAGGTGAAGGATGTATTATTATTCTATTGAAAACACAGTTGAGATCCTCACCACTTAGTTTCTCCTCAAATATGAACGGTGTTGACGCAGAACTCTAATCCTGGACTCTAAGTCAGGGTTGAGTCTGAACTCTTGTCTCCTGCTGTCACCTTGGCTCCTCACATTGGTCTGCCATGGTAATATCTCCAACAACTGCTGCTGCATCTTTGCATCCCAGTTTGTTGGGGTGCATAGATATCAGTAGACTGGAATTTAGCTGTTTTTTGGAAATTTTAAGATGTAAACTCTAATAGTATGTGTTTTCGTGATATTATCAGCTAATTGTTACGAATCATACTTACCTTGAGGCAGAAATCATTATTTGACTGCAATACATCAAAGAAAGTTTTGTTTTATTTCTTTTGGACTGTCCTTGGTTTGATCCTTGATTGGGTTAAAAGTTAGTGTTGTCATCCATCTGAGTAATAATGATGCATTTTAATTTATTGTCATCTAAACTCAAAGGCTGGTGAATGTATGAAGCAAAATAAATAACTAAAATCAAATTTAGGACAGAAACAAAAAGCATATTGATATATCCCATTGATCTATGAATTAAAATAAGAGTAGACAAGCCCTATCTTTTATTTTTGTCAGGAGATTAAGGGAAATAATTTATTATTGTTTAGAGTCTTAGACAGTGAAACTAGAAAATTGATGAATATTTACCTGTACTGTTTCTGTAGTGCCCATTTGCATCCTAGTCAGAGTCTTTGTCTCTGATTTTAGCAGAGACGTTCTTCAGTTTGTTGCATTTTGTTTTGAGAATCATCACAGAATATCAAATGGGAAGGGGCCTTTCCTGGCAAAAACATGGTCCAGACAAGATGGCCCAGCACCCTGTCCAGCTGAATCTTAGAAGTGTCGCATGTTTGGGAATCCACGACTTTCCTGTGGAAAATATTCCAATGGCTGATTATTCTCATAGTGAGTATTTTTTTCCTTGTGTCCAGTCAAAATCTCCTCAGAAGCAACTTGTATCCATTGCCCCTCATCTTTTCCACATGCGTCCATGTAAAAAGGGAATCAATGTCTTCCTTTTACCTTTTCCTTCCTACCTCTTCTTTGTAGCTGCCCTTGGTAAGGTTTTCCTTAAGCCTTCTATTCTCAGGGCTGAACAATTCCAATTCTCTCAGCCTTTCCTCGCATGGCAGACTTCCCAGTCCTTTAATCATCTCTGTGGCCCTTCCCTGGACTCTCTCCAGCCTGTCCATGTCTTTTTAGCATAGTGGGGATCAAAACTGAGTGTAGTATTCCAGGTGTAGCCTGACAAGTGCTGGGTGGGATAATGGCTGTTGTATCTCTGTTGGTGATGCAGCTTGTTGTACACTGGGACCTCCAGGTCTCTTTCCACAGTGCTGCTCCCCAGCTGGGTAGATCACAGGTTAGAAGGTTTAACTACCAAATAAATGTTTTGCAAACATTTTGTTTGGTTTGTTACCAGGTGCTTCAGCTCAGTAAACACCTGTTTGAAAGACATAAAATCTTCGGGGGGGAAAGAAATTGTAGAGTTTAATAGTGAGATTTGATGGTTCTGCTGAGCTCTGCTGGAATACTTGTATGTTGATTTGACAAATAATCTCCTGCATTAATTCAGGGTCTAAGGAAATTTCTTTATCTGCAAAATATACTACAAAAGTACCAAACCTCTCCTATTTACTATGAACTCTTTATGAACTAATGCAATCTCTGTTGTTTGCTTCTGTCTGTTTTTTAATTTATCTTTAGCCTTTGTGTAGTCCAGAGGTGTCATTCTGCATCCACTGAGCTGAAACTTCTGAACATGTGAAAGGCTGGCACTGTGCTGCACTTCCACATTAACTAGTTGGGGTTTTTTGTCACCCTAAGTACAATTTGATATGGGAATTTTGTTTTTATTTATTGTCATGTCCTAAAAATGTTAGTATAGGGTGCCTAACACCCTTAAATAATAAAACTCCTATATTTGTTTGCAGATACTCTAATCTGTTGTTAATAAACTTGAAAGAATACAGTCTTGTCTAATAAATACATCAAACTAATGGGTACCAAAGCAGTTCAGAAGAGTGTTTGTTGTTTGGTGTTTAGATTTCAGTCAAAATTAATCAACAATGGATGGGGCCTGCTGTATTTATTAGCAACACAAATCCCTGTGATTCAGTGCCAGGTCCCTTTGACTCGTTCCAGTGTATGCTGGCAGGGGTACAGGACTGATAAATACTTACATCCTTGTGACTGGGAAAGAAGGAGGGGAGGGGGATAGAGCTGAGAAAACAGACCTCACAGTTGGCATGAATTCCTTGAGAGCCATTTTGAATCTCTTTCTATACAGCTCGCTTGTAAATGGGAAGTCATTGATTCAGGAACAGTAGAGGCTTTTTTTCTTTGTGAAACCTTCAGCTTTGCTGATGGCTGGCTGCATAAGCCTGCATGGTTTTGTTCTCGCTTCCCCTCGCAGGATGCCCTCTCTCCCCAGTTTTAATTTTCATTCTCCTTTGCTTTTTATTGAATTTCCTAAGGAGATGCAGTTATTGACAGTGGAAATGCTGTTTGCAGACATGCTCCTTCTTGGGAACATCTGTAATGGTCTAAACCATCCCTTGGCAGAGTGATTAAAGTGAAGGTGTTTGGACTCTTCATGTTTCGTTTTTAAATTCCATTTGTGAATGCAAGGCAAATTATGGCTCATTTTGTGGAGACTAGAAATGAATGACTTGCATCAGAAATATTTTTGTCACATTAAATGAAGATCTTTACTGACTGTCTTTGCACCATTCAGTTGTGAAACTGGAGAGATAGAGAGGTCCTGCTCATGATGATTTTCTATCTAGCAAAAATGGAAAGGCTATTTAGCCTGCAGATATCGACTCTCACTTTGGTTTTGGAACCCTAGATTCTGAGTCTAGGGAATGAAACCACTCCAATTCTGAACAGAAGCACTTTGAATTTCTTGTAAGAATTACTTAGTGATAAAGTGTGCTAGGAAACAAGTTGCAGCATGTTGTTCATGCAGTGCTGGAATTTCAATAATGTTATCTCTGGGACTAGTAGTTGCACTGATACTGATAAATAAACCAGTCAGGTCACAGTATCTGCTACAAATTCTTGCTGTTGACATGGCACTTGCTGTTTTATAGCTTTGAACCCAATTTTCTTTTTCCAATGGCCAAATGACTCATGGAAGTTGAGGCCACTTCTGAGGCGAGGAGCTTACAGCAGAAGGGACTTCTGAATTTGAACACAGAGAATTCAGCTATTAACTATGGGAGAAACAATGATGCAGGAGGGGAGATTATTGTGGCAGTGTGGCTATATGACAGCCTACTGACAGACTTTGCTGCTATCCACTCTTGGGTCTAGTTCCTTACTTCATTGTTATCATTTGTCACATGAGGGGAAAGTGGGGGTGGTTCTCACTTGTAGATAGAAACAGTGTGTGGACAGTGATTGCAGAAACATCCTCCAGCCTCTCTGTGGGACTCTGTGTGTGACTTTCTCTGTGCCAATAACTGCTCTGCATCAGAAGCTGCCCTTCTGTTGTAGGTTTTGTTTCCTGAGAGAAAACCTGCACAGATAAGAGAAGGAATGAGTTCTTGTCACTTGAGAGCTTCATCTAACAATGGTGGTGCTTATATTTTCTGTCTTATGGAGTACTAATACAGAACATGTGCAGTTTACCCCAGTGACTACAATAAATCCCAATTTTGCATCTTATTATTTCTAGGAAAATACAGAAAAAAACACAGACTTCCTTCAGAAATAGTGAGGCTGCCTGTGAGGGAGTTGAGTGGGCGGAATTACTCATAAAGATGGTTCAGCACCTTGCATGGTTGCCTTGGGTATAATTTGGCATCTTCTTGTTTAAGAATATTCATTTTACTGTTCCTCATCCTCTTTTCTTGTCATTCTAATTGGTGTACTTTTAGGTATGGGCTTAAAGTAATGTTTTGTGAGCAAGTAGTTCAGGAGACGACAATTCAGATGATTCAGAATATGAGCTACATAGGAGTTACAGTTCTCACACCTTTATTTTTCCAAACTATTTAGAAAGTGATCTAGGAGGATCATCTTTATGATGCATATTCAAGAAATTTTCAGTGTTTTCTCAGGCTGAAATATCTGTTCCAAGCTGTTCCAGACTTTTAAGGCTATGAAATTTATATTGATTATCTGAGCATAACTGAATGATCAAAGTTCTGATTTTAAGGTGAAAGTTTTAGCTAAATTTTAGATAATATATAAAAATATTTGTATAAAGGTTTTCTTTCCTACCACCATGCCTTTGAGTAAATTCATTTGCTAAAGCAATTGTGAAAAGTGATTGTGTAGAGATCATTTTGTCTTTGTTCCAAAAAAGTAGCAAGGTTGCCAGAATACTCTGCAAACAGTTTTCCTCAGTAGATCCTTCTGTTACTGACAGATGGCTTTGCAACTTAGAAATACAGTTTACATGCTCTTTTTCACTTGTTTTTCCCTGTTAGGATCATTTGCATTCTCACAGAAAATTCCATCTCAGTGAAACGTAGGCAGTTGTAAAACTATTTCCATTGAAGTGTTTGGCAGACACAGAGGAAGACTGAAGTGCATTTTTATCATTAGGAGGCAAAATTTTGCTATAGTAATTTCAAAATCTTTTTGAAACGTGGAATCTGTACTTTGTGGTGTTTAGATGGTAGGAAAAAGAAAACTCATAATCAGTTTTGTGTTAAACTTTTGTCAGTAGAATTTCTTTTTATGGATTTTTTTCTTCCTAATAAGAAGGAAACTAAACTTCAAGATCTTCAGCAAAACGGGATTTGTTTTTAGCTGACATCTGTTGTTCTGAGCACTCGCTGTACCTTCCGGATGAGTAGAAGTAGTTGAAAATTTGGCAGATGTTTTGAGGAGATGCAGCTGACCTCTGTGCAAGGATTTAGTGTGTGGCAGCTTGATATTTTTGACTGTGACCTTGATGAAGCTGTGTGTGGAGGAAGCAGCTGAATACCCCCACCAGGCTGCAGCTAACAGGAGTCTAACACTGAAGGCTAGCTGGCCCTTAATCTTTCCTGTAACTCTGCTGATCAGTTTGCCCTTCGTGCCAATTAAAGTGGGGATTTTGTTATGTAGAAACATCCAAAGGTGACTACAGTCCTTCACTTACCTTAATTTTGTACCAGTTATCAAACCCTTAACTTTTGGTCTCTGTTAAGTTAGCTTTTGCCACATGCCAGATGCAGACGTGGAAAAAAGGAGTGTCATATCCTCAAGGCTCTGTCCTTTTCCTTCAGTGTTTATTTGGTTACTGGAACACAGCCCTTACTTACCTTCGCTCAAGTATTTCCCTCGGAAAAAACGAAGCAAAGAAGCTCCAGCATGGAAGTTGCCAATGGCACACCTGTTGGAAACATGCCTTGGCCAAAAGCCTGACCTGGCCAGTTACTTCTAAGTGCAGATCACCTCACCCCTTTGACTGTACTGCAAATGAACCTGAAGAGGAAAAATGTCATTTGGCTGGAAACATCTTCTGGAAGGGTCAACCCTGTGATGCGTTGGGGTAGAGTAGGAAGAGTCTCTGATGTTGGTTTAGTGATTAAGCTACAGGAAGGAAGAACACAGAGCAGTTTAGTGAATAGAGAAGGAAAATATCTTCAGGGAGGCCACCCACACCCTACCCAGGTCTTGGTGACATTCTTTCCAAATGCCATTCAGAGAAGCCCCTTTCACTAAACATAGCCAGCATAAACCCCCTCATTAAACAATGTCAGAAGGTGTGGTGAGACATTCTTTATTTAATTTTAATAATATTGTTTTTATTTTCTTTTCAGCGAAGTTGAAAGCTTTTTATTGTTTTTGTTTGGTATTTGTGAAAGGAAGTGTTGTGTGTTCCAACTACATACCAGTTGCTGAGGTAGCCCTTTTGCATTTATGGGACTGTAGTTTGCAAAAACACTGACTTTAACCATTAAATTCATCTATTTTCTTCCTACATGTATATTACAGGTCAATCCTGGTGAAGCAAGGCAGGAAGGAAATTAAACCAGGGAACAGGAAGACAGGTATTGAGCAGCCCAGGTTTTGGGTGTCCTGCTACCCCATGGAGTCTGCAGCTCTAAGTCAGGTATCCAGGCTTCTTATCAGCTTGAGGGTGGGATCTGGGTTGATCCAACTGCAAGGAAAATAACTTGCTGACCAAAAAGGGTAGCTAGAGATGCCCAGGATAAAGATATGGGATTAGGCCAAAAGGAGAGAGTAAGGAAGACTAATATTACCATTTAGATGGTATCTGGGTAACCACTGAGTGTTGGCATGTTTGAAAAAGGCCAAATTATCATAGGAGAATAAATAGATTTTAGAATCAGGTGCCTTTTAGAGATGTAGGTTCATGTCCTGGCTTAGAATTGGGCAGAAGATACAGGAACAAGCTTTTCTCACTGACATGGGTAGCCAGACTACTCACCTGTTTTTAACTCACAATTTGGGGAATGTGGTTTTCCTAGACAATATGGCATCTTAGCTAGAGAAAAAATATATACATTTAGCCCTGCAACTGCTAGAGTTTGCATGAGAAATTAGATACACTGGTGAAGAGAAGGGTTCAAAAGCTTCTGTGTGAAAGTAAAAACCCTGTGGTCATGCCAGAACTATACAGTAGGATGTGGAACAAGAGAGTTCTTCATGCTATATCAGATCTTCCACTGAGGAAAATAACACAGCTACAAAACCAAAGCTTGATAGGACAACATTATTGTGTAGGAGGGAAGAGGAGTATCTGTAGCAAGGGAATGATGCAGAGTTTGTTGGGTAAGTGTTGGACAGAGGTACTCTGACAAAATTAATCTTTGCAATTACTTAAATTTTGTTAGGTGCATCTTCGGACTGTTGAGCTGAAAGGAGTCATGAAAGTGTATGAGTCAAGGGTGGAACTGATGTGTGTTTCCATACACAAATGGAGAAGATTTTTTTTTCTTACCAGTGGGAGGAATGGAATACAAGCACGGAGGTAAAAATGTATCTGACTCATGCTAAAGAAGTCATACATCAGTTGGATAGATTCTGTCACGTTTCCTTTGTGAGTGTTCACTGCAATAACGTATGATCTGCCCACAGCCTTTTCCATGTCCAAAAAGTGCTTCTGTGTGACAAATAACAGTACAAGGGCTTTAAAATAAGGCTGTTTTGATACCTCTTGGTCATAAAGGTGTAACTGTTTCCAGAACAGTTGTCTTGCAAAATGGAAGTCAAGATTTTGCTATTGCTGAATACTCTAATACTTAGGTATCTGTTTTTCTCCCTTTAAACCATGCAAGTTCCTAAACATCCAGGCATCTAAACCGCTTTAGTGAGGTTACATAAATCATGATTGTCAATGACAGTAATTGTTGGGTTTAGAAGGCGATGACTTCAAAATAAACCCTTATTTTCCCAAACAGCAGAACTTGAAATATGTGCATCTTTCCATGCCAATGGCAAGTATGTTAGCACTCTGATTCATTTTCCTTCATACAGTCTTTGCCTTTTGTGTTCCACATGCAAGGGTCGGGAGAAATGGGAAAGTTGGAATTTTCCACTCAGCATGTGTTACTAGAATTTGTGTCTGAACTTTTAATAAAATAGAAATATGTATCTGTATAAAAAGAGAGCCTAACTGCACTTCTTAACCCAGATGCAATCTTTCCCCACTGGTGGTGTTCTGGATCATACCTTTCTATGTGTGCCTACCTCTGCTCCAGACAAAAGAAAATGAATGCCCCCTCCAGTTATTAAAAGAATGAAAGTTATGGAGTTCCAGAATATCCTTAGGGTTTACTGGTGTTGTATTTTGAACTCAAGAGATGTACTGCAACTCAGACCTGCCATAACACCTGTACACTCTGCTAATAGATTACCACTGGCTACTTCTCCTGCAGCAAATGTGTGGTTCCTCATTACTTTAATGTAGGTCCATCCACCAGCTGAGACCTGCTGGCTTCCATTGAATGTGTTGTCTCCCCAGCTAAGTTGTGTCAGAGTTGCAGTACCCAGAGACGACAGTCTTTTCTGGGAGGTGTGGGTGTTTTTTTTCCCTGTGGATAATAAGCAGTACAGGAATCATGAGCTCACACAACAGCTGGAACTTGTGAGGTGGCAGTCAACTGGATGAGGCTGCTGAGGAGGGAATGTAACTAAACAAAACTGATAGATTTAACTGAGTAAGGAAATGTTTAACTTCCAGATGTTTAAACTGTAATCCCCCTGATGAAAACTCTTATCCTTCTGTGTTTGGAACGGATGGGAAAGCAGCGTGCTGTGCCTGTCTGGCTTCTCATGTGCCACTGGAACATGCCAAGGAGCAGCAGTGCTTGTGCTGTTGTTTCTGTCTGAAAGGGAACTAGTAATATTTTCTTGTAAGGGAATGCATGCCTAGGGGATTCCAAAGCTATGTCTTCTGTGTTTTAAATTAAAAAGTGTCAATACTAGGTATCTCTGAGGTAAAACTGAAAATATCTGTAATGAATTCACAAATCCTCAAGCCCATGTCATCATTAAAATGTATCTCTATAAGCTAGTTAAGACCTCTGTAGCACCAAACAGCCAGGCAGAACTCTCTCCCATGTCCAGGGAGGAATTCCCCCAGCATGGAAAATCCCTGCACTGTGGCTGCCTCTGCCAAATTTAAAAGACCTGTACAAAAAGCATTGGCATGGGAAACATCCCATGGGTTGGTTAGGGTGGATGATGTTCTCTCATAAAGGACTTTGCTCCTGTCCTAGCACGTAACCAGAACTGGGGGCAGACCTGGTTAGAGATACTTCTACATCACTTGGAGTTCTTGTTATAGGCATGATCTTCCTTCTTGCTGCCTCCCATGAAGATCTCTCTTTCTCCCAACAGCCTCTGCCTCCTGGTGGTCCTGGCCATGGGTGTCCTGTCCCAGAGGAAAGGAGAGGCTGCCTCTTGTTCTGCTGCTACACACTGGTTGCTTTCACTGTTTTCTTGGGTTTCCAGGTAACTCCTGTAACATTTCCAAATTGCAGCTTGTCTTTTGTTTATCTGGTGACAGGTGAGTGTTGTCATGGCTTCCTTGTGTTCCAAGGAGTTCACCCACCTCTCTTCTTCAAAATGGCCTGAGGTGCTTTGTTCCTTTGTAGCAGAGCCATTCCGTCTACTGCTTGAGCAGCTGTTGTTCCTTTGCCAAGAGGAGCATGTAACCCCGTGGGGGAATGGTTGTGGTTTTCAACCTGCCATTCTTCTGGATTTTGTCTGGCTTTGCAGAGGACATTATGGAATGGCTCAAAAAATCCAGGTGGGGATTTCCTCCTGTTCCCTCTTCAGTGGCCCCACCACCAGCAAGATCACTGTGACTTTAGGTCGTCTCAGAGGCTTTGTAGGGTTTAGCTCTGTTTTCAGCCTGCATTTGCTGTTCTGCACAAGGCCTGTTTAGAATGTTTGATTTCTCTAATTTTGAAGGGTTTCCAGCAATATATTGCTGTACTTGCACATACATATGCAATATCTGTATTTGACTTCTGCTACTTCTTTGCCAATAATGGGCAGAACTACCACACACAATTTTTCTGCTCTTTGGGATTTCGAAGGATTTGGGTAAAAAATGCATCATGCACATCAGCAAATGTGCAGAGACTTTCTGTGGGACTTCAGTTTATGTTAGATATGAGGAGATAAGTGAAAGTCTTCCAGGTTCTCTACTTCCAAGTTGTTTAATGGCTCACACTTCATCACACCTCAGAACTCTCCTTTCTCCAAAGAAACCAAGTACCAAAGGAAGATGACATAGAAACTTTTATCTTAGCAGGTAAGTTTACCTATGCTCTGTGGGAGAGAATATATCATTTGCATAAATTTTTACTTAAATCACACTGATCAGTAGGGAAATTACTGAAAAGGAACAAAAGTCTAGTTGTTTCTTGTCTGCATACATAGAAAACTGGATATTAGAACTGAAAGATACCAAAAAGGTCCCCAACATATAGAAAGCATCATTTTTCATAACAACAGTAGCAGCGGTAAATGATGAGCCTTAATGGACTCAAGATTCTGTGGATCCCAAACAAAACTCAAAGCACCTGTGCTCCAAAACATGTTTTCTTGCTACAGAACCTGTGCTTCAGGTAATTTTGGAAATTTCCTCCACATTATCATTTTGTGAATTATGTATCATTTCCTTAGACTAAAAGCATCCCAGATCTCAGTCAGTGTGTACACAGTTATTTCCTGGCACTGCAGTTTCACATTTTATTTTGGTATGAATGCAGCAGGATGGGAAGGCTCAAAGCTGATAGTGTTAGCTACCCTAATTCTATCACAAGGCTCAACAACTTGCTTTTCAACAGGAAGAATCAGTCCCTAAAGACAGACAGCATGATTTTAGGAAGGGGTTGGCTACTCACAGTTGTCTTGAGTGATTCTCTAACTACCTTTGTGAACAAAGCAGTGACATTGTACATGTGGTATTAGCAGGACATTGTCCCCAAAGCTGTGCAGCCACCCCCAAGACAGGTGCCACATCAAGGAATTTCTTCATTTTAGTTCTCAAATAGGAAGCTGCAGTGATCCTCACCTGTCCTGAGTTAACCTTGGTGATTAGCATGTGGGAGAGGCACGTGAGCTGGAGCCCAGCCTTGTGTCAGGCTGAGGAATTCAGAGCACCATAAACCCCCAGAACTGTGGTCCTTGTAGGATGGGGCTCCAGCCAGTCAACCATCCTGTCAATCAGGAGGATCCCTGCGTGGTGTGGCATTAACTTTTACAATTCAGACTAGGGTAGGACTCTGCTGTACTCAATCCATCAGTCAAGTCTGCCTGCACAGTTCCTCCACAGGGGATGCATCAACCTTTATGATGCTGGTCATTGACAAGCTGAGTTGTGATCAATCAATCAATCAATCAATCAGACTCCTGTCATGCTGCACAATGGCTGCAGGATAACACAAGCCAGACTGCCTCATCCAAAAAACCCCCATCCTCCCTCCCTCCCTGCCCCCCAGTAAATAAAATAACCTTTAAAAAAGTTTCATGTAGTCTTTATATATTGATCCAAATGACATTCCATACAGTTTTTGGTCAATTATTTTGCTCTTTTATTTTTTTTTCTTTCCCTTTTCTTTCCTAAACGCAATTCTGATGCATGTTTTTAATTATGGTTTATCTGCTTTTCCCCACAAATTTTGCATGTATGTGTGTGTGATTACCTAATCATTTGGCACAAAGAACTATCTCTGATGAGGCCCAGGCCTAGAATAACACAACTGTGGCAGGTCAGGATGGAAGAAGGTGGATTGGCACAACACGTGTGTTTACATCATCCCTGGCTCTAGCTTGATTTATCAGTAGATTTGGCCCTATTTACTGTTTCTTTATAGCTAATGATGAAGTATATAAAACAAACCAAGAATGATTTACAGGATAATAATTGTTTGGAGTGAATGTAGCTAAATTAAAGAGAGAGCATGGTAATATGCATGGATCTGGTAGTTTTGGGGCATTCACATAGCTACTAATTTCTGCACACTTCACCGCACAGGTTTTGGTGAAAATGAGTAGATTTTATTTTTTTATAGGTATAAAATTTGTATGTTTGCATATATATATAAATATAACCTTTTTCTTTTTTGCCATGGTGTCAGAAATATTAATGACATGAAATTCAGTGTAATTGAACCTGTTCCCCTGCAGTTTGACAAGTGTCAAGGAACAGGGGTTGGCACGAGGGACCTGCTCAGCCATGCAGTGGTAACACTGGATGTATGGGGTTTGCAGTCGTAGCAGTTCAAATGTGGTATCTTCATGGTTCAAATGTGCTACTCTCTAGGACGTTACCATTAGTAACTGTTTTTGGAACTTCTAGGAGCAGTGCTGCTTTAGCAGTACTCAGTGGAGCCAGCATGCTGCTAGCAGACTGCAGCTAGGAAAATGAAGTGCCTGCACATTTGGTGAAACACTTGAAGGGATTCAGAAAGACCAAACCTTACTGTGTACCCCTCACCCCATAGCAGTGCGAGTTAGGCAGCTATTTGGAAGCAGAGTTGCTCTGGGGCACTGGTCCTTTATTGTCCAGATCAGGTCTAGAGCAAGCTGGACACATTCCTGGCCTGGACTGAAGGTTTTCCCTTCTGTTGCTGTCTGAGCTGTTGTATGCCTAGTGACCTTGGCCAAATTTCTCCTTGGAGATAGCAGTGCTCCTCTCTGCTATGCCCAACTCTGAGTTCTTCTAGTGAAAAGGTGATAGACAAGAACTGGACAGAAACTTTCATGTTTGGGGAATTGATGAAAGAGAAGGAAATAGCTTGTGAGCCCAGCCCTACACACACTTAAATACCAGGGAGGGAATTGGCTAATTTATAAACCTTCATCTTACTTGGCAGGGGTGGAAAGCTCTGACATCTCTATGCCAGGGAAGAAAGTAGTGCTAATGGGAAAAGGCAGGCAGATTTGTATGAGGCTGGGAGCATGCTAAGGCAAGGACACAGAGGGTTTTCAGATCTCAGCACGATAGGGAAAGGGCATCACTGCTCAGATAGGCCACGAGGAGGCAACTAAAGGAGAAGAATGAAACCTTACCCACCCAAAGCTTTCTCTATAATACACAGGACCCTGTGTCAGCATGGAAAAAAGTCCAGAAAAAAACTGAAGTTGTACTGGATTCACTAGCTCTTTTTTTCTCCTCTGTATTCTGCCAAAAATGCAATTTTGCTTTAATTTTGTTTTTGTGTTGTTCTTCACGATGCTAGAGTATTGCTTGAACACAGATGTAAACCATCAGTACAGTACTGTAAGGCATGGACCACACAGACAAGCAGTTCCTTTCAAAATGCAAACCAGAGGAAACAATCTGCCTTTAAAATTAAACTTCCTCATTAATTTCATTAAAAACGTGTGCAGCTTCCAGGGAATGGCAGAGGGTGACTTAAAACATGGCATTATCCCTTGAAAACTGGCAGGTGGTGAGTGTGCTCCGGAGGAAAAAAGGAAAAAAAAGGGGGTCTGAATGAAAGGTTGGGAAAGGGGAGCAGAACTCCTGCAGTGGTTGCCATTTTTCTACTCCTGTCTGCTTTGCTGCACTCTGCAGACACACGATAATAACCCCAGTGGGCCTGGGGATCAAATGACGTGTTGCTGAAGGATTAGGAGCAATTCTATCCCCCTGGCACAGGTTTAGGAATTTTCATTAAAATGACCTTGGGTGTGGTGAGAAAGGAATTTGGGCTGCATGGATGGAGAGCTAAACATCCTACCTGGGGATCAACAAAAGGGCCCCTGCAAGACTCGCCTCCCCGGGCCCCAAGCAGAGCTGTCATGCCTTTCCCCACTCAGTACAGTTCATGGATTAGAATGGAGATACGTGGAAGGTCAGAATTAAAAGGCATCTTTCCAGGGAATGGATGCGGGAGGTGGGAGGATGGAGGGGAGGAACAAACAAGAGTGCTGGTTTCCTGGAATTGCTTAAAAAGTAATACTCAGAAACAAATATGTGTTCTGTGGGGAGTGGAGTTGTGTTTAATTAGAAAGGCAACATTGTGCCCAAGTTCTGTACCAGGAGAAAATGGAACCTTATTGCTGGCTTGTGCAACCTCGTCTTGCTCGCCTACACAAGCAGCCCTTGCACAGTTTTTGGTGAATTTCTTGTGTATGCACTTGCTTGAGCAAAAATTTTCAGTCCTGGTGAATGTCTTCTCGGAGTTTGACTGTATTTAGGCAGACTTGTAGTAGCATTTTCAATTCCTGCTGGGTAAACCCAATTGTTTTTGAGAAGCAATTAACTGGTAACTGTGGTGCAGTTACCTGTGATGCAAGCCCTCATGTCTTCCATGGATAGCAACCCTCCAGAAGAAATGGATTAATCAGGATAAAAAGAGAGCATGATGTTGGCAACACAGCAAAAAAGGAGAATGCAAAACCCCATGATTAAGTTTATAGGGTGTGTAGGTGAATGGTTCCATGCTTGAATGCAAAGTCTTGAAAAACTTCATCATCTCCTGGTAAAATGTCCCTCCTAACCGTGCATTCAAGGTAAATTAAAAGAAATAGTGGCAGCAGCTGTCATTCTTTTAGGCCCAACCTTTCTTCAAATTTCACTTCATTTGAGCATCCTGCAGGCTTTGCATCTGAGGCTGTTAAACCCTCCAGGCAGGCTCTTCAATGCAGAAGGTGGTGTCTGGGAGGCTTTCCTTAAAATACTCCTGGAAATCATGGAAGAAGGAAAGTGGTGAAACTCATTGACCAAGCAGTGGGCTGTTGAGTGAGTCTCCTCCCTGTTGGAATAGCCATGTCATGAGCACAAAGCACTGTAGCAGATATTCTTGGTGACAACAGTCATCCTGGAGCACTTGGATGTAACACAAGGTGTTAAGGAAGCAAAAGAACCCCTGTACTCTTTGTAGTTCACTGAGGTTTCAAATTCATTGTAGAAGATGTCAAGGAACTATTGATGTAATGAACAGTAAAGAGCCCATCAATCCTCTGTCCTTCAGTGGACTCCCTGTAGAGATCAGTTTGGACTCGACCTGCCAAGTGCTGTTTTCTGGGAGAAGAACACACAGCCCAAGGATGGACTTCCCTGGGTCAGAGGAAAGGCTGAGCATTTTTCAGCCGGTGCTGTGGCTGGCCACCCAGCATCTGTAAAGCAGGAGCTGATGGAGTGTGAAGCCCTGTTATATCCCCAGAGGTTGGGATAGCCATGATAGCAACAAAAGATTATCTGTTCCAGGTCTCTCCTTCCCAAGCCTGCAGAAACACAATCCGTTACTTCAGATGGAAAGAGTTTATTTCTGCCTGATGGAATTACAAGAGGATCCTGGAGTGAGTTCATGCAGGAGCAGCAGAAACCTGTCACCTTTGAGAAACTGTGTGTCAGTGTGACTGACCTGCTCTCCTCAGCTCAGTGCCTGGAGGCAGAAGGCACCGTGGTTAATGAGGAGAGGCCTCGAATATTAATCAAACCTGTAATCTCCTACAAAGACGTGTAGGCAGTGCTGCTGAAGATTGTTATTTTAGACACCTCGTATTCTGATCTCTTGGCTTGTCTTACGTGGCTCTGGAAGGAAGAGAAGAATGTAAATGTGACCAAGCTTAGTAAGTGGCTTTCATGAAAATAGGCTAAGAGTGGTTTTCATCTTGCAGAGGACCCATGTAAGCTGCATGACTTTTCCCTAAATCTCTGGAGGTTGCTCTTCAAGAGATTGATTTGTAGAGCAGAAGACAGTAGAACCTGTCTTGCATTTTCTTCATCCTTTACCCACAGATAATTTGGTACAAGTTAAGAAGGGAAATTTTCTTCTTGTTCTTCATGGCAGATCTCTGACTCCCTCTCTATCCATTGTAGGGACACTTCTCAGTGCCCTGGGAAAGACTTCTGGTGATTTCTTTTTCAAGCAAATGTTCAGTCCACTTGTTATAGAAATCGATGGAGCTGGAAACCTAAATATTTCCATTCAGAAACAGATCTAAGGTGTCTGAAAGCAAGGGGAGCCACTTTATTTGTGCAGTGGCATCCTGTCCTCTCTGCTCCACGAGGGTGAAAGACAATCAGAACTTCTGAAATACCTGCCATTCCCACTGAGTGAGGAGAAGTAGTGTGTGATTCTTTACAGTGCCAATCTGTCAACAATCGTTACTGCTTAAAGTTTTTACTTGAGGTATGTAGGTTGGTGTACTTGTTTTCCTTTGCAGGAAGGGTGATTCGGACCAGAGAGAGGTTAATCTCTTACATTAGCCCAGTCATATTAGCACTGGCCAAAATGTTCGATAGAGTTTGTTTGCTCACTGTCACTATGCATAGCTAAAAGCATTGCTATGCACTGCTTCTGCCTGCCTATTATGGGTTATCTTGGGTGGCCTGTCCAACCCATTGATAAGGCCCAGTGGTGACGCTGCTGTGACAATGAAATTGCTAAGGAAGGAAGGGGTCTTTAGCTCAGCTATGAGTCTTTAATGTCTATAAATGTGCCCAGCCTAGGTTTTCCTAAGCTGACAAATGTGTTCACCATGGCCATGGAGAACAGCAGAGGTGTGTAGCTGAGCAGTTTGGCAACTCATACTCTTCTTATCACGAGGAGACCCTGTTCCTCTAGTGAGAGTTCATTGCTCCCAGAGAGACTGCTTTCCCTTGCCTCTAGTCCAAAGCAGGCAGTAGTTTTGGTGGCTATGATTTTTTTTGTTTGTTTTTCAGATCCCCATATTTAGATGGATCACTCTCATATCAAATATATCTGTGTTGTGTTCTCGCAGATTTCTCTCAGAAGGAATGGAAAAGGATGTCCAAGATTTTACTAATTCTGTCAATCTGAGAATGTCCTGAACCTGAAAAAGCTGTCTGCTAAACATGAGGGGAGGTTCTGGCTACCTGTGCGTCATTCTTCCCCTCTGGTCCTGCCTCTGTGAAGTCAACATTAGAACTCTTCCCATTCAGGATTTAGAAACTGGGCAGAGCATTAAAAGGGTCTAAACAGAACAGCCAAGGATGTGGAAGATGTGGCGCAGATCTGGGCATCTTTTCCACTTTAATTCTGAGTTCTGTACATAAGAAGACTTTAATCTTGTATTAATGCACAGAAATGCAGGTTGTATTTACAATCATGATCATGTTTTTTTTTTTTTTTTAATTTTAACCCTTTTGTTCACCTTTGTGGTGTTTCATCATACAGTCAATGCAGTCTCTGACTGACATTTCTTCCCTTGGAACATGTGCAGTGTGGGTAGCAGGTTTAAAAACAAAGAGAAGAACTTTTTTAGTGCAGCATGAGCAGAAGAGTAAAAAAAAAAAAGAAAAAGAAGTCTTGAATTGGACCTTCAGCTGCTGCAGAGATCTCTTGTCCCTGGAATACCTTTGCAGTGTGTGCTAAACGGTCACTCAAAGTCAGCATAAAAAAATGATTTCCGAAGCTGTTGGACAAATAAGGAGACTCATTCTGAGCAGGGACTAAATTGGTTTGGAACATATGCTTGTGCTGAGCAGCCAAAGTACATAATCAGGTTTAGCAAAACAAAGCCTGATACCAAACTTGCCAGGAAAAATTGTTTTGTCATTTTGAAATCTGCTTGGTTTTTAAGCAGACCTTCCCAGAACAGAAAACAATGTGTTTCATGCCCCACTTCATCTGCCATTGCTGTATTTTTCCTCTGAAGATTTGTAAGGAAGGGGGAAAATATATAATCCTTTTGTTAAGATACTTAAATTAAAAGCTTGCTCATGTTGAACTGCCCTTTCAGTCGGGATTAAGATTTGTTACCCAAGTCTATATGCCCTGTAAAACAACGACTAATCCAGACATTAATCACAGGAAATATTCTAGGTCTTTTAAAAATAAACCATGACATTCTATGAAGAATACATAATTGAGAATATCCTGGACAGGTTGAAAATTAGCCCAGTTGATTGGTTACATAATGATCAGCTGGGTAAGCCAAGGGGAAAGAAGAGAGCACATGGGGCGAACAATGCAGCAGCTTTGTGCTATTGTCTGCCTTTTCCTGTCCTCGAGTTCAGCTCGGTACAAACATTGTCATTCCAAAACAAATTACATTAACAGGAGGTGTCTGTACCCCCGACCAGCCCCGACCCCCGTCTCCGTTTTTTTCTGATCACAATTCATATTTTCTGCCCCTGCTCCCTTTGCCATTTCCAGCCAGTGTTTTCCAGCCCTGATCTGTTGCCCAGAGCAACTTCTGCAGCAGTTGGGTTGTGACTGATCCTTTTCTTGAGGCAATATCTGTCAATGTCCCCCCTCCCTGCCAAAGGCCAGTTACTCATGTCAAGGTCAAACTGTGGACAGTCATTCTATGTCTACCCAAGTTAATCCAAACCAAACATACCATGTATAAGTAGCTTATCTCCCAAAATAAATAGATGATAATTAGCATAAGCCACCGCACCCACTCCTTTTCCATTCCTCTCTGAAAAAATCCTTCCACCTGAGTAAATCAGGATGCTTTGTCTGACCCATTCTTCTTCTGTTGAAAAGCAAGCAAGCTCTGGCTCCAAGTGGGATGGCATTTACTACCTGGTTTTCCTAGACTAAGTCACTCAGCGACACGGGACAGATCCATACAAAAACATGCTTGTAAAGATGAGATTATGACTGGAAATCTCCAAAAATTTATAATCTACAGCAGACTTACCCACAGCTCTGGGTCAATCATTATCAGTTGTGCTGACACCTAAGAGCGCATCACTGCTTGGACACAAATGTTTTCCATCATTGTTTTACCAGAGACAGCAAGCTAAAGCAGCCTTAGCTGTGCAAGGAGACTGAGGTACTTGGAGTTACAGTGTGGATATGAGTCAGAGGTGTATTAAAATTCCTTATTTTGTCTGTGAGACTTTCAGTGGGGACTTGCCCCACAGTGCCTTGTTTGGTGGGGCTGAACCTTCATGCTGTGGCACCAGTGGACTCTGTAGTGAAACAGTGTCCTCCCTGGTGCTGTAGAAAATGTAGGTACCAATCCTGAGGGTGGAGAGAGATAAGGGTGAACACTGATGCTGTCAGGAGGGTGAGTGAAGATGTGGGATGCAGAAGGAAGGGTGTGAACAGCCAAAGGAAAGGCAGGTGGTAGGTCTGAACTGCTCTCCCTGCCCAGAGTGTGAAGTGGCGATTCATGGTCAGTTCTGTACCTCTACAGAATCAATTACTGGTGGGAAAAACAAAAAGAAACAAGAAAAAATTATGTGGACTGTGAAAAAACCCAACTTTACACTTAGAGAAGAAAGCTGCCTGCCTTGGATTGCTGAAGCTCAGGCAGCAATGGATGGGGCAGGTGGGATTTTGCTGTGCTGAAAAACCAGTTTGTTTTCCAATTTCCTTCTTTCTCTTGTTTTAAAATATCCTATAATAAAAAAAAAGATAGGAAATAATCCTAGTGTTCATATTCAATGTTATAGAGATAACATATATGCAACACTAATTATTTAATAAATGACTCTTAACATGAGGAGATTCAGTTCACTACACAGGATTTCCTCTCTTATTTAGACTTGCATAACATCTTTGCGCCTCTTGGGACTTGTGATTTGTTCTCAAAGAATGAGAGGTGAGCCAAGCACCCACACCTTGGCTATGGTTATCAGTGAAGGTGTAATTTATATTTTGATAATTCCCTTTTTAACCTGAGTTTGTGCCTCTTATCACTCAATGCCTATGAAATAAAACATGAAGAAATTTAAAGAAGAAAGAAAAGAAAATAAATACATTAAGCAGGATCTGTAAGTTTCAGGCAAGAGTTAGAGCATGCAGTCAGTATTTTAGGGTGGAATCAGACAGAAAATTAAAGGATTACACCCAGGACCCTTGGACTGTGCCATGGGCCTCCGGATAAAGTGAGGCACAAGATAACTGTGATCTGCTCTTGTGCTTAATATAATACCTTTCAATTTAATGACACAGTTTGTAAGTAGAGGAAGACAAGTGTGTTTTGGATGTGTTTCAAGCCAACAGTAAAAGTGGCCCAAAATGCAGTTTTGAGAGCAGCATTTGTATGATCTATATATTGGATATATTTGCTATAGCAGCCCAGGAGTACATCAGAGGTGGCATGAAACCTCTCGGGAAGTTTGATGTTGCTTTATGTAATTTCCATCAACGTCTTCACATCCTTCCTCGGCCTCTGAGGCTCAACCCAGGTGTGCTCAAATGCTCCCGAAACTTGGCAAAGCCTTCTGCAAGGCTGGCCGGGGGAAGGGAAGGAGTCAATGGGGAGGTTTCACCTGGTTTCAAGTTTCAGGACAAAACTTTTACATGAGTAACAGTTTGGAGCTTCAAGAGCCCCGTGACAGCACCATGAGGAGCAATCCAAAACACTGGGTTTGTACCCAGGACAGGCGCTTTCAGGCAGAAGAATGAGATTTTCAGGCAGAACTGAGGAGCAGGATGATGTACTTGTCACTGTACAGGATGTGCTTACTGGAAGCCTGTGGGAAACATCTTGTTACTCACGCAGACTTGGCCACCTTTCCCTCCCGCGGTAGGGGAGGGGAGGAAGGCTCTTGAGGCAGCAGAGTGGCAGTAATTCCCCCCCGTGTTTCTGCGGGAAGGGGTTCCTCTGGCGCGGCGCTGGCAGCCATGCCCAGGGCTGCGTTTCCCTGGCGCACAGCTGGCTCCAGCTGTGCGTCCGCAGCCTGAGAACCGCCTGCTCCCCCCAAGGCGCTTTCCGAGAGACGCTCCCGAGTTGGTGCCGTGCGGGACAGCTGCCAAATGCAGCGGGGGTGGCACAGGGTTAGCCTCGTAAAGAATTACACCGATCGCCGGGTGCCGCTAAAGTGTGCCCTCGGTTGAGAAGTCATGCATTAATTAAGTTGATGGCCTGTTTAGCTTGTAACCTCAGCAGCAGAGTCTCAACCTCTCTGTGGTCAAATAGATTTACCTAATGTAATGAAAGGCCATACCCTTTCCATTTCCTTCTTTCAAAGCCTTCTCACCACAAACTCTTCTGGTAAGGCCACTTAGCAGTGACAGCACATTTTTCATTACTAGTGGAGTATGTGTTAAAATGAAATTTTGAAATACTTTTTCAAATGTCACGAGCAGCACGCTGCATATCGACTGGTCAGCAATCAATCCATCAGTTACCTCTAGGTTTTTTGTTCCTTGAATTGAATTTATTTTAGACAACACTTCTTATTCCAGGCAAGCTTATAGAAGAGGCAGAGTACTTTGTCTCAAGCTGAAACAATAATATTTTCATTGGCTCATTAAAAACGAAAAAATATTATAGATCTTAAGTGATTAATTTTGTTCTGCAATTCTTCCTGAATTTTGAAAAAACCCTACATATCTTAATATACACATATACAGATAAATAAAACAGTTCTGTTTTTGTAATACAGTTATGTGTGCTAATATCATGAGATACTCTGATAGTGGGATCTTTATTTCATATATTCCATATATGTTAGTAAATAAAGCATGTATTTAGCTCATGCACATGTTCAGAATGATCCTGCACAACTCTGTGATTATGTCAGTGATAATTCTGCTTCACATTAACAAGAAAGTTTTTATTTTGCTTTTGATTTCATACTAGTGTGTACTCATGTCTTTCCATTTACTCTCATTAAATTTTGCAACGGAGTTGTTGAGTAAAGAATCTGAGAGGGGGTGTTTGCTCTTTTTTTTTTTTTTTTGGGTGTGTTTCAGTCTTTTTGCTGGGATTTTATCTATCTATCTATTTATTTATTTATTTACTTACTTGTTTTTTGCTATTGCAGCAATGATTCAAGAATTTGCCCAGTGGCTGCGATGGCTAAAATTCACATGCTTAATGTTTTCTGTAGCAAGGAGGAAGTGTCAAACAAAAAGCAGAAAGATACAGGAATCTGTAGGTGGTAGGATAAGAAAACTCCAGAAAGGCTTAAAAGAAGAAAAATCGTGGAAAGCACTTATGAAAATGGAAGATTTTCACTTGGCACTATCTTCTATTATATATTCCATTTATTTTATACTGCAAAGCATCATGTTGAATTGGAATCTCAAGTACATTCAATGACACTGATAAAGAACTTAATGAATCAATGCTGGCCAGTCTCTAACACATCTGTAATTTCAGGGCTAAAATCTGCAAAGATTTTTATTTCAGCTGTGGCTCTTACTGTTCACTAGCTTGGACTTGATTTAGTAGAATAACATGGGAGTCCATCTACTGAAGATATTACTGTTTCAAAAAGGATTTAGAAGAGTAATTGCCACAGTATTTCAGTCCTTGAAGCCCAGTACACTGTTCACAGCAGTTGCCAGTAGTGATGATGCCTTGGAAAGACTATGATCATGACAAAGATGTAGTGGTACATCCTGGGATGGATTTTTACCTTGTTGTTTCATGATTCTGAATGAATTTTAGATTCTTTTGTGAGATATCAGTACTGGCTTAATCTTAATCATTCTTCTTGACAGCTTTTCTAGGGTTAGATAAATCTTCTGTGAGTCTTAACACAAGCTGAGTTCTTCTTAGATCGAAGTCCTTGGGCTTTAAGTTCTCTGAAGTCCAGAGGAGTTTTTCTTAATTCTTAATATTTCAGAGATCTGGAGCTTGATTAAGTTTTTGTTTGTGAAGAAGGTCAATGCATTAAACTGACACCAGAACTGGTGTTCAGTGGAAGGATTTAAAGCAGACAGTGGAGAAGACAGCCAGCCACAGGATGTACCAGCTGGAATGTCTCACTTTCTACACAACAGCCAGACTCCCTGCCACATGAGGATTGCATAGATCACTGCTACCTCATAGGGGAGGAAAGGAGAAAGAAACTGTGACAAAGCTCCCTTACATGCTGATGTTGTCTGGCTGCTCACACTTCATGAAGAGTCAGATTGGGCCTCAAGCCTTTGCATTACACTAATTCAGTGACACCTTCCACTTTCAGTAAAGAGGGAAGTCACAGAAGCAGAGATCTATCCAAAGAAATATTTGTTGACTTTTTGGTCATGAAGATATCCATGCCAGGATGAAACTCAGATTAATTTAAAAACTATTTTTTGTTGGTTCTGAGGCAAGAATAAAACTTTCCTGAGCAGTTAGTCTCTTGTTTGGTTAGGCAACAGTATTGACTGAGAATCTGTCTCCAAAATGATTCCTTTTGTACTAGAGAATGTGGAGACAACGTGCTATATTTACAATCTCAGGAATGGGCACTGAATACTGTGCTGAGGGTTTCCTAGATTGCCTCTCTTTCCTGCCGAAACACTCCATGCTGTGGAAGTAACTGCATGCTGGGCATCTAATTTATTCCATCCCAATTAAAGTTCTTTGTTGAATTAAGTTCTAGAAAGTTTTGGCAAATTTCTGATAGAAAAACCAGATCACTGGAAACCCATCCTTTACCTCTTTCTGGAGCAAACCTGGGATGGCCTAACCATGCTGCTGTGGTCTTCTTGTAGCTATTTTGATTCTCAGATTTGTTTTACATTGATAATGGGCTGGTGTTTCCAACGCTTAACATGTACAGTTACTGCTCTGTTAAAAAAATAAAGTGTGCCTTGGAAGCTGAAACCAGAGACTGTAGACCAGGAGAGAAAACAGCTGAGAGCAGCAGGGAAGGGGAAGCAAGAGGCAGGGCAGGCTCTGGTGCTCCATGGTGCCAAGATGTAGGGTGCTCCTTGCTTGTCATCATTCCCTGGGAGCTGAATAGAAGCAAAAGCAATTTCTTGTTTTCTAAGTTGCTACAAGTCTCTTAAAAAGCTTTGCAAGTGAAGACAAAGAATGGAAAATAACCCAGAATGTATTTCCGATTGCTTTTGGACCATCCCTTCTCTGAGTCTCCTATTGTTGCAGCTTCTCTTTGTTGTAGAGCAGGACTCTCAGTGGGAGGATGACTTTCAACAAAATGCCAGGGAACTGGCTTGGGTGTACTATCTGAACTTGGAGTTGTCCCAGTCAGCTACTGACAGAACAAGAGGACACAAACTCAAGCTGCACTAAGGGACGTTCAGGTTGGACATCAGGACAAATTTCTTCATGAAAAGGGTTTTTAAGTATTGGAATGGACTGTCCAGGTGGTGGTGGAGCCACCATTCCTGCAGGTGTTCAAGAAATGACTGCACATGGCACTTATTTCTGTGGTTTAAGTGACAAGGTGGTGATCACTCAAAGGTTGGACTCAATGAACTTGGAGATCTTCTCCAACATAAATGATTCTGTGATTTTGGGAATCTACACATCAGCACAAGTAGGGGGTACAACAAAGCAAAAAGATGCTGGGAGGTTCAGTGAAGTGTTCTTAAGCTCTTAGAGTCCCTAAATGCTGCGTTGTTAAGCAAGAGCTGAGAAACCAAGTAGAAAAGGCAGCTGTAGAGATACAAACAAAGAAATGTATTTTCTTTCAGAGGGGAAAAGGAAACACTGGTTCATATGATGATGCTGTGACTTTGGCTGTCTAGCTAAAGTGATGTACATAAACCCATTATTTTTTTTTTAATCTGTTTAAATAATACATCCAGGAAATATTTGAGGGAAAAACAAGGAGTGCCCTCTATTTTGCTTATGGCATTCTCCTGCAAAATATATATTTTCTGTGTCTTGTTTAATCACATGCAATGGGTTCATTTGTGTGACCTGGTTAATGGGGAAGACACGTGCCATGTGAAGTGCCTGTGGTGTCTGTGTTTGTGAGGGATATTCAGCTATGCTGCATATAGGAGATTGCTCTGGGCAGTTTTTAGACAGGTGCCCTCTCTATTTTAGCAACTAGTTAGCACAGTGGTGGACCTGGAAAGGGAAGAACTTCCTACCGAGGACCTGACACCTGTGCTATACTATGTTTTATTTGGCTCCAAGGACTGAACACTTGTTAACAGTAGGAGTGCACTAGATATGTTTCTGGAGTGCATTTTACTGTGTGAATTATACTGTATACCTTTGATATACATGACAAAGCTAATGTGGATGCAATCAGAGAGCCCAGATTCAAACAGGGTAGATCCCTCCTCTCTGAAAGAAATTTTATGTTTAAAGTATAATAATAATAATAATAATAACTGAAGTCTAGATGCAAGATTCACTGTATTGCAAATACTGTTATTGCTGAATCCAGTCCTGCAGACATTGTAAAGAAGGAGCATATCCTATTTATTAAAGTATTTAGTTCAACCCAGATTTGATGGCTTTTAAACTCAGCTGTGCTAAGGGCTGAACACTGTGTTCTTCTGCTGGCCTCTAATGCAGTGTGACAGCATTAAGTAACACAGGCTGAAATACTGAAAGTTTCTGTGCACTGTGTAACTCTCCAAGGCAACATTCCAGTCCCTGGGAATCCAGTCTCAGTGCAACAAGCAGCAGCCAAGGATGGATGATTTCTATCTTAGGTCTTAGTGTGAATAAAATGCATTTATACTAAAGGAATCAGTGTTGTAGAGGGGAGTATATGCTGGAACCTATATGTGCAGCAATGAGGGTTACATTCCTGCTTCTTGTGAAAAAGACATCATAATTATTTATCAATAGCCAGTACCTGAGCAATGAAAGATAAACAGAATTGTTGACAGTGTAAGATAGCTTTTTATGTAAGTTTAATCATTCTGGGGCTGAGTGGTAGCAGATGTTCCCAGTTGTGAAAGCTGGTTTCCCTCTGGATGAGAAATCAGTGATGTGTAGTCTGAGTATGTTCTTGGTTTACTTAAGACTGAATTCACCAGTTGTGTGACAGGGATGGTCAAAGAGCATACAAGGTGTTCTTCCTCACCCTTGTTTTCTTTCCTGGACTGCTAGAACAGCAATGCCAATGGAATGATTTTATTTCAAGAACTAATTCTAGTCAGAGGTACTAAAGCAGAGAACAAATTGTCTTGTTCACTTGTTCTACCTCCCATGAGTAAAACAGAAACTGAAAACTAAAAATATTAGTGTTTCTTGAAAGATTGAGCAGTGCATGCCAATTAAGTAAAAGAAGATATAAAGCAACATACAGTGACTCTCCCCATAATGATACTGAAATTAAGGAAATAAATTAGAACATAGAGGATGCAAGATAAAGCATGCAGTGCTGAGGGTACAGTGCCAAAAGAGGTGATGAATTGTAATTCATCTGGTTTTAATGGTACAGTCACTCCTTCTTTTAATCGGTTCATCTCTTCTGAGTAATGACACAGTCCAGTTATTGTTCTAATGTAGGCAATAACTAATCATCAAAACCAATTTCTGTACCTGCTTTCCCTCTCTTTCCAAACATAGGAGATTATGAGCCATAATTCACAATCATAAGTAGGTCCTAGAAAAAACACAGCATTTATTTAGTGGCTGAAGTTGTAAATATACATCTAACTTTGCTGATTTTCTGTTTCTCTAACATGTCATAAAATTAATGTGGGAATTTCACCCTGAAACACTTTGCATAAAAAGACCTTATTCTCAAAGTAGAAGTTCAGTTTACTGCAGTGTAGGATATGATGTCTCTGATTTCTTTGTGCATCTTGTGGCATCTGCTGCAAGTCTTACATTTCTCTGGGTTTTTTCTTTATTTTCTATATTGTCTGAGAAAAGAAAGGCCCTAGTAATATTTTCCAGCAGCACTGTTCACTCAGGGAACTTTTTTAGAGTGGAAGTTCAACAACATTACCTGTTAAAGTCCAGTTGTCTTCTCCAGAACCAGAGTTTCACTGCAGTTTTCATACCAAGAGGGGTTATGTGCTTCTTCCAAAGTCCAACTGCATTTAGTACTGGGAGCCCTATTTCTCTCTGCTCTGAGGGTAACCTGGGGAATCTTGTGCGTGGTAGCTTGAAAGCTACAAGCTGTTTCCTGATTTAGTGTTGTGACTTTTAACCTTTCTGAGCTGTGGAGCACAGGGATTTTTTATCCTACTGGGAATACTGTGTGGAGGAGAGTTAGTAACGTGGTGCACACTTCTGATGGACTCAAAACATACAGCCTGGACTGGCTGGTTTGTCAAGGTAACTTACAATGCAGACTCATAAATGACAGAACATGTTCACACAAACACCAAATGTATCCAGGTTTAAAAGTTTCTTCAATTCAAAAATTGTCCAGGAAAAAAACACTTTTGATATTAAAATAGAAACAAAAAACCCCTGGTATATGAAAACTGTCATGGTAGAGTCATCTTTTTGGAAAGCTGGTGGTGCAGAACAGCTGTGTTTCTCAACGCCAGGCAGGAGATCAGTTTGTTGTGTGATAGCTTTTCATGTTGTTGGAATATGGTGTCACTGCAGATGGCAAAGAGCAAGTCCATACCTTCTATCTTAGCTCTCATTTTCCTTAGTTGTTATAACTTTTGCTCATTTATTGTCACTCTTGCTGTTGATGTTTGGCCATCTCTTCACTTTTTGAAGTGCTAAACCCCAACCAGAAGTACTGATAGGAGTGACAGAGTATGTCAGCTCAACTCACACTCATACTTTTATAGGGAATGTCAGCTCTGGAGGTAACTGAGAAACAGGCACATCATTAGGGAGACAGCAAATGCCCATTTCTGCAGAAGACTCAGTTTCTGTAATTAACTCCTGAAAGATCTGGAGCCCAGCACTGTGCCTAGATTTATCTAGTGTATTTGTATTATTTATATTATAGCTGAGGAATTAAAATGGTTGGTTTTCTAGCTTCCCTGAAGTTGGGTCATATGTTTTTCTTGTGTTTTGTGTGTGAAGGGGATCAGTTTTGACACTTCTCCAGCGTTTCATGATGTAGAGGGTCTTATTTAATGTTGTCTCATTCAGAATTTTTGCTGGGGAATTTGCCTATTGAATTGTTTTCTACAATTTGAAACTACTTCATCAGATTTGCTGGTATGCTGAGGTGTGTTTGTAGCTGGCCTGTGGTATGGAGAGAAGAGACATTCAAGTGTCTTCTCTTTCCAAAGGTGATACTGATGGAAACTTCCACTTTGATTTGAGCAGAATCAAACCTGGGCCTCTCATATCCTTGGCCATAAGTAAAACTTGTCCCTCACTTTTCTTAATGAAAAGCTAAGGCTCACATGAAAAGAAAAAAATAAAAAACCAAAACCAAATGAATCTTATTCTAAGTCTGTGTTTTGAATAAGCTTTCAGAAGATTTTGGTGCTGTTCCTATGATTTCTATTCTCAGATGATAAAAGCTCCAAAGCTGGTGCCAAATTGGAACCCTTGGTCATCTGTAGTGAGGCTCATAACCAGTGGTCTCCCTGCTCAGGGAAAGACCTGTGTGTTGAATTAACAGCAGCTTTCTTGTATTATGTGCTTCCTACTCGAGGGTAGTGTATCCAATTATCATCTGTTACCAAAAGCCAGGAAAGCAGCAGGGTAGCGTGGCAAAAAGGCTGTATCCACAAGCCATATTGATCCCTGAACAAATTTGTCTGGAGTCCTCAAACACACATACACACATGTGTGTGCACACAGAGAAATTCCTGTGGCTTTGCCACTGCTGCTAGTTACATGGTCTGGTCTGTGCCCCCCCAGCACTTCATGCCTTTGCCCCATAGTTTTTCTGAGACTGTCAGTGCAGGTGTTCCAGAAAATGCCTGCAGTACATGAGTGGGCATTTAGGAACTGGCTTCCTGATAGCTCTCCCCACAGCTGATGCATTGTTCTTTTATTAACAAAAGTTTTAACAAACAAAAGCCTCGCGCAGTGGGGTGGCTGAGAATCAAAGGAAGCTAAACAAAGCTGGAAATTGAGTGTATATATTGCAGCTCGATTATTTTGAAGGTTGAGGTTTCTCCTTCAACCCTTCACAAGGAAAAAGGCTGTCTTTATTTAAGCACTCTCTTTTATCATTCTCTGGGATCTTTATGTTTTGGTTTTGCATGTGTTTTATGGGAAAAAAAGTCAATACATCTATTAACATGTTTACTGCTATTAAACTTCAGTAATCCTGAAAAATGCTGAAGTTGTCTGAATAAAGTACAGCTTTTATATATGGGGGACATCGTGAAATGCTTTTGTTTGCTGGCAGGTAATGGCCAGAGGTGGCCCCAATTCAAAGTGATTCCATTGCGCATATCAATTTTATTGTCCCCAGACTTTTGTTAAAATAGGTGAGATGTTTTCTGCCAGGGAAATTAAATGAAGAATGGACAACGTAGTATTTGAAGGCCATGGGAATGATGGTGTGTAATAAAAAGCAAACAATAATGAGGCTTACTTAAGAAACTGTCCTCCTGTTTGTTCTTCTCTTGCATTTTCCCTACTGGTCTCTGCAGGCAGGTTTTGATGAGATGAGGTATTTGATTCAAATGTGAGGGATTTTGGTTCAAAGATACGTTGATTTTGGGGTAATCCCAGTGATTGCAATGATGTGACTGTGTAATTTAGCTGCAGGACAGTTCTTCTTAAGCAGTTTATGCAGGTGATATTCATTGTGTAAGGAAGAGTCAGCAGAGTCTTTTGGCTTTCTTAGATTCTGGAGTGAAATTGCAGTACTTGGCCTCCATATTTCTTGATATGAAATTATTTTAAATTCTCCTGGCTATCTGAATATCTAGGTAGGATGCAGCAGGAAGATTAATTTCTTCCCTACTTTATGCTTCTCTGCAGATCCAGAGAAGTGTGTGTATATCACTAATTAAAATAAATAAATAAATAAAAAGGTTATCTTAATGCAATCCTAAAATGTAAACACAAATCAGCAGGAGTGGGTTCTAAACTTATAGGAATTTCTATATTTTATATTTTCAAAGTATCATCCTGGTCATGGACAATTCATAAAATCAAAACACTCCTGATTTTTGTTTTCTCATGTCCATTAAAAAAATCTCATTGTAAATAAGGATTTGGATTTATAATAAGTCATTTTGCTTATGGCTATTTACATAAAGCTGTGTAACATGATCTGAAATGAATGCTGTGCAGTGCAGATGTGAAATGTAATACAACACAAATAAGAAATAAATCTGAACCCTTTAGACCTCACCTGTCATTATTTCAGTAGATAGTTGAGTTTAATTTTAGTATACATTTGTTGTAATAAATATAAGGTCAGAATTAATTTGTTCATTTATCTAAACCAATATTTTAGCATCAGAACTGTATGCTCTTGTTGTGAATGTGATTACTCCAGCAGCTGGTCCTCTGTGGTTACAGCCTGCTGCTTCTCACATCTGAACCTGTTCTTTCATAGCTGGGATCTGGAGGCCTCGTGGTGCTGGGCTTGAATGCCCAAGGTTTGAACTCTGCCTACAGAGTTCATTGTCTGTGCATTTAAATGGATTATAATTTCTTTAGCTGGGAGCATAGCAGGGTATGAGTGCTCAAGACCAGCTGTACTCTCCAGTTCTCTACTGTAGTATGCGGTTATGGATCAGTATTTTTCCCTTTTCTTTTTATTCCTAAAGCTCTTCTACTGATTGAAATAGATTTTAGTTGTTCTTTGATCAGTGTTTTCATTATTATCCAGGAAAAAAAAAATTTGCTCTATTTTGTTTTTGTTTTTTTTCATGCATAATTAAATGCAGAGTTAGCTGTGAACCAGGATATCAGTGATAAGCAACCTTTCCAAGCACTGGCTACAGGGATCATGTGTTGGGATCTGGGATGACATACCTGTGACAGGAGCTGTGCCTGCATGGAGACACATTTTTTTACCTTTTTCTTGGAGTATCTTTTTAACTCCAAACTGCCTTTAAGAAAGTTTGGGAGTCTCTGGGGCTATGGGGTCTAGGCTACAGGAACTAAAGCATTCTGCAAGGAGAATGCCCCTGTGATTTGCCTGTTGTTGCATTGCTGTTCATATCCTGCCAGGCCACTTGCCAAATCCACAGACTCCCTCTGTCCCTGGTAACTGAGATTACTTGCTTATAATGCTGTGAAATAAGTGCTGTACCATTGTGAACATAGGTAAGAAAAGCCCTTAGACCTGATATTCTTTATGTAGAGTCTCTGAGACTTCCTTAAAAATGAATGAAGACTCTTATTCCTGATATGGATTCTAATTCTAAAACCTGGTAAAAAGTTTACAGTTTTTTTTTTTTGTGGGGCTACATTTAATAGGTTAATTTATGTAGAAACCTCTTAATTTTTTTTTGGTGGCATGATAGTTTTAACCCCAATAAATTTGAAAGGCCTACTGTATAAATATTAACACTCTGCTGTCTCTTGTAAAAGAGTAAATGCCCCAGGAAATGACAAAACTTGTACTTTTGCACCATTTATGACTACCAGTAAGGAAGTACATCCCAACACACAGAGTGGGGATGCTGGTGGCAGTGAACAGTCCAGCAGATCTTTCCCACCTCTGACATTTTTAGCATTATTTAGCAGTTCTCCAAACATGTAGATCAAGAGGGTTTTCTGAGTCTCAGAGAAGGGGGTCTAGTGACAGCCTTGCTGTTATTAAAATGAAACATTACCAAATGTATGGTATCAAAATGCAGCATAGTTCATCTATTTCAGCTGCTCACAACTTTGGCTGTTCTCCTTGAAGCATCCTTGATAAATGCAAAGAAAGAAAGACCAGACATAGATGCTGTTCTAAAGGTGGTATTTTTTTGTGTTTATTTGTTTGTTTTAAATTGAGACTGAAGAGCAAAGTGTATCAAAAGACTACAGTGAGCCTGCTCAAGAGGAATTTCCAGCCCAGACTTGCTGTTCCATATTATGTGAATAACACACCTGGATCTTTGTACACTTGCAACCTTTCCAATACCTCCTTCTGCAAAAACATGATAGAAAGGCAGATGGTGATTTTTAACCTATTTGTGCAGAAGAAGGACCATGAATGAATTATTCTGTTAGTGGGTTTTGAAAAGAGCTCTGTGGGTGTGAGTGTGTGGCACGATGAGCTGTCCCTGAGCTTCTGAACAGGCTGAGGGATCCAATACATAGAATAATATCTGGAACAATAATGAATATTATCCCTTTTCAGGATCTTTGCTCTTCTAAAATGATATATCAAAGTAGCTATATTTTGAATATTTTAGAGCACTTTGTGATGGTTTGATTTCTGTAGGACTTTAGATACAGCATACTGGAGGATGCTACTCCTTAGGACAAAAGATTATTTTTATCCTGTTTCTACCTGGGCCCAGTTGAAATCCTTTACAATATTATGATGTGATGCTGAGGTATTAAATGTCTCACAATCTCAAGTCAGATCCAGCTGAGTTTGTTGAGGTTTGATCCCACTTGCTCCCTCATTAAGAGGAATTTAATAACTTATTTCACCTTGCAAGACTGCATGAATAACTGGAGTTAATATTTTTACTTTTGAAATTATGAGACTTTTATGATTAAAAAATGGCAGCATTGCAGGGAAAAAAAAAAAAAGAGTCCCTTTAGGTAGACTTTTTTAGCTGGAGTTCCCATGTTTCTGTGTGTGTGATTTCAGAATATTTGATCTGAGCATCCAGTGTACCACAAGGGAGAGAAGGAAATGATTAAATTTTGGTTGAGAGTTCAGTAGCTCTGTTAAGAAAAGGGAAAGATGCATGGATACAAATAACTTTCTATTATGCCATTAAGGTTATAAGAAGACTTCACAGAGCCTGATCTTGGAGGATGACTTTTCCTTCCTATTCCACAAAACTCCTTAGTTCCCAGGGAAAAAGCCCAAAAGGCTTGGTTGGTTTCTAGATAGAACAAAGTAAAATAGCCATGAAATACACCCCAGTCTTAGAGAGACTTGTGTTTTAGGCTCATTGCACTAATTCCAAAACAGGGTGAAGGACTACATAGTGGAGAGGATTAATATGGAACATTTTTTTTATGCTGTATAAATAGAATCACTATGGCAAGATGAAAAACTCTAAGTCAGTTTTGGTGGGGTATAGATTTGTACTAATCCACTGAAAACTTTGGTTTGTCACTTGACTTTGCCTTGTTAAAGATTCTGTGGCTTCTGGGGACAAACATAAATAAGTACACATCAAATTTTTTCTCATTTATCTCCCCTGCAAGTGGAAGAGGCCCAAAAGACACAATTGATTTTAAAAAACTTTATTGTGAGGATTCCAGCCAGCCAGTCAAACTTTGTGGACAACGTGATTGTGCTGATACAGAGTTGTTGGAAATATTATATTTCTTTCAAAGACAGGGATGATTATAAAAACAGATCTCAAGAGAGCAACTTAGTGGAAACCTAAGCCATGCTGAATAGTAACTACTTTTACCTAAGGAAGTTTGCCTTTTGCAAATTGCAGGCAATTTGCAGACCTTGCTACTGTGCTTATTTTGGGGTGGCAGTGGATGTTACATTCCTGCTGGTTTTATATTCCTGGATTTTTGGGTTTTCCAGGCCACATCTTTTAAATATTTACTTATTTAAGTGATCCTCCAACAGCTTACATCCCCAGACATTGTGTTTGTTGACAGGAATGTGTGCAATACAATGTCATGCAAGTTTTACTCACTTTATGTATCTCCTACTGAAAAAATAGATCATGTGAAGAGATTTGTCAAGTCACATGAATAGCTGGGTCTGAGTAGACAAGAATTTATATATGTTATTGTCAGCTTTTAGAAAAACCCAGTTCGGTGAGACAAATCTTAGACAAACCCACTGCTAGAATTTACCTCAGTCTTCACTCACTTCACAAAGGAAAAATTCTGAATTAAAGAGAATGGACATCAGAACTTGTCCCTTTGGAAACCTCATGCCAAGAGAAGCTGGACTCCGTGTGAGGAGATGTTCCTCTTGGCCTGCCATCACTCTCTACTCTTATTCTTTCTGTGTCACACCACAGGTGAGCTGAGATACAGCCTTGTTATGCTTGGCCTGTAGAGCAACAGTACACATTTTGTACTCATTTATAACAAGGGTTACCAAGCAAGGCAGTGAGTTGGGAACAGTGAAATGGAGGACCTATTTTAAAATAGTTAGATAATCCATTGGCACTAACTCAGCCAGGCTTCCTCTTACTTGATCTGTCAGGTGAAATGGGAGGAGAGAGACTGCTTGACTCCTTTGCTTTGATTGATTGTTCCTGATGGGAAAAGTCCTGCTGTGTGATAGTGGCTACACTGTAGAAGTGAGTGTGAAGAAAAGCATATGATGAGGTATGTCTAGAATTTTGGGGAGACTGCTCACACTTACTCCATTATGTCTGAGGGAGGCTGACGGAGGATTTGTCTTTGGGGTTGACTCATCAGTCAGTTTGAAATCCCTCATTATGCCTTGTGTGCTCAGTGTAGGAAGGTGAAAGAATTAATCAGAGAATGGAGCTCTTGTGATGGGAGAAGGGAATAAAGGGAAATGGGGATACCTGTGCTGGCAGGTTGCTCTCAGCTGTTCTCAGGTATGTGACCATCCTATGACCTGACAGAACAAGTAGAGATTTGGGTAAAGTAATTAAAAAGGGTATCTCTTGTGCTATGAGGAGTACTTCAGTATTTAAATATTACTCTTCTAAGTACTTTTTCCACCAGCTTGCTGTTTTGCTTACTTATCATCTGGCAGTATCAATTTTAGATACCAAATGGAAAGCATATGTAACAAAGCAGAAATGTTCTTCCACTCTGCATAACCAAGTCCAAAAGGAAAAATGGATTTTCCTGAGATGGAACATGCTACTTTAATTATTAAGTGCAGTTTGGAATCATGACTATTCATATAATTAAAAGTTTGGAAAGGCATCTCCAAATTCTTTCTACATATGCATTAAAGAGATTTTTTTTTTCCCCTTCTAAATGCTAGCTAGAAGATGAATGTCAAAAAAAAGCTAGGAAGTCAATCTGGTAGATGAAGTATTTCAGATATTGGTATTGCCTGAATTTCAGTAGGCATTTCACAGCTGAAGATTCAATACTCTCTTTACCTTTAAAAATCTGTGTAGACCATGCCTGGAAAATAATCTTGTTGAAAGGAGAATGGCTGCCATTGTCAAAGCACTTTACGACTTCTCTGGCATTAAGGTTAAAACTGTATTTCCACACGGGCCTTATAAAATTTTAAATTGATTAGCTGTTTTCTGGTCCGGGGTTTCTTTTTTTTTTTTTTTGGTCTTTATTATGTAAAGATATGCAGGCTGAATTCTGCTTGAAAAAGTTGAGGGTAGTGGTATCTATTATTTGGCATTTCTTGGGAGTGAATGCTCTGAAATAGTGTTATTATCACATTGCAAAATAACATAATCTAATCAATGGGCAAAATTCTGACCTTTCTGACAGTGGTGGTAATCTAGGTGAAATCCCCTGAGATCAAGCTAAATACATGGATTTCCTCTACATTTCTACTGTTGTTTTAAAGTCCTGTGTCTGCCCCACTGACATAATTGAAAGAGCCACTGATCACAGAAAAAAATTCCCTGCTATTTGATAAGGTTCTACAAAGAAAATTTATCCTTGTGAGCCCCATGTATTTTTAAGTAACTTCTCTTTTGCTGAATTGATTAAGCTCTCTTGAAAATTCTTGAATGTGGAAGCAAATCAGCTGTAACTGTGGGAGGGATTGTTTGATAATTTAGTAAGGAAAAAAACCAGCATGTCTGTAGACTTCTGAAAAAAAGATTTGCAGTAGCTGTAATTTTGAAAATAGGCTGGTTTTGAAGTTTGATAGTATGTTCTGAACAGAGCTCTTCCTTTGCTTTAGGCTCTTTGTGCACTTTACCAGGGGTCAGGAAGTTTGCATAAAAGCAGGGCAGTAGGTAAAATCCCTCTGAAATCACGGGTAAAACTCTCAATTAAGCAGAGTCAGGATTACAAACCATGTCAAATGCAGTAGACAGACTAATATTACCTGTGGAGAATTTGTCTATTAATCAGGTGTGGTTAGTTTTCCACACTGAAAAGAGAGTTGTACTTGATTTAGTGTCCTGTCATTCCCTTTTTCTTAAAAACAGTGTGATACCATGGTCTGCTTTGATGTCACCAACCATTACAGTAGTTTTATTGTAATGTTCTGCTTCATTTCTTAGCCTGTTGTAATATTTTATAAGGGTTGTATATAAAGGACTCCCTCTTGGTAAGGCAAAAACTGGTCTGCTCATACATATTTCCAGGAAAACTGGGAAAAGTGAATGGAACTTCAAATGACTGGTGCTGTACCAGTTCTGCACACATCTCTGTTGGTTTCTTTCTCCTGTGGTAATGATTGGAAGCTTTCTGTATCCACAGGCCTAGCAAATGAACAATTAGTCTTTGGTTTTTAAGATTACATCAGCTCTGAAGTATTGCTGCTTTGGAGAACCAGGTCAGTGTGGTCGATTCACGTTGATTATAGCAATTGCAAAGTGTATCCTGTCCCTGATGTTCCCTTAGCAGATGAGAGTTAGACCTTTTGATCACTGAATGAAGGGAATTATTTTATTCAGTGAGCTGTGATTGTCATATCTTTTGTATGGGTTCAGAGACATTTATTTTGCTTTCTTTCTGGAGAAAATCCCATCTGTTTGACTGGTAGGGACCTTCCAGCTTGTCCATTTTCTGTGCACACTCACAAGGAAAATATCTGAGAATGAACTAAAAAATGCTGTGTGTCTGTGGCTCCCTGACTAAGCATTTGCTGGAAAAATCAATATGTAAGCAATTTGTACATAAAAACATCTCACTTTACAAGAAATAGAAACTAACGAAGTCATATAAGACACTAGATGACTTGTCTTTGTCCTCTCTCTGGACCGGACGTGCTAGGAAGGAAAGGACAGTGGCGAAGGGTCACTGACTGAGCAAATTCTCATGCCACTGTGTCAAGTATCTCCTTTCCTGCTGTATTTTATTGCCATTCACTCGTAGGTCACTAATGTTACTCAGTGCTTTGAACCAAGTGCTGGACTCGGAGACTTTCCCAAAGCCCTTTCCTAAAGTTAAACCAGAGGAGTCTCATCTCCTTTACCTGTGCTACGAGTTTGGGCTACCAGTAGCACAGTTACCTGTGCTACTGGTTTGTGAACTGACTCTCAGCTAAGACTTGGTTTTGCTGAAGGAAACCTTCTTTGAAGCACAGTCCAAGAGACTATTCTGCTGTCTGGTCACAGTGGTTTGGGTCAATGTCCATATCACAGACCTCAGCTTTAGAAACTCCAGTGTCTACCTATGAATACAAAATCTGGAAGTATGGCTTATCTACTGTAAAACACCATATGGTTTATAACGATGCCAGTGGGTTCAGACAACATCCTACTGTGTTAGTTTTTTGCAGCCTTGAATAGACCAATGTGTCTGTGCTTTCTAGCACTGCACCTTACATAATGACTCTGAATTAAAACTAAAAGAGGTTAAGTCTCTTTGGTATGGGGGTCAGGGTTGGAGAACAGGCACCTTCACCCAAGAAAGGCAGATTAATAAATACTGGATTCACTTCATTTGTCTGAAAGAGTGTTGTTTGCTCAGAGAATCAGGAGCAGAAGAAAGAAGCAAGGGTGACTGCTAATGCTCAATTATGTTAACTTCCTTAGGGTGAAATGAGCTTCAGCCACATTTAGATGAAAGGGAAAACAAAGGTGAATTAGGAAATGGTAATAACCATCCAGCAGAGAATCTCTTTCTACCCATACTGAGCATAAACCCAGTGCAGTGCTAGAAGGTAAGAGCTGTTAGGGGTGATATTTAACGCAGTGATCAGTACAAGAATAAGGATAATTACATTGTCCAGACTTCCATAACTGTGAACAGATTAGATCTGTAGATATCAGTTATAAGCCTCGAAATAGGGGGATTGAATTGTTTTGCAGGATCAAGTACAATGCTGTTTTCCAGTGGGCGATAATACCACTTTCCTCCATTTAAAATGCATCTTGTGTAGATGTATATCAGTAGATAGATGCTTGTTGGACATATGGCAGAACAAAGCAGCTACAGCTCACTAATTCAGAATCTGCATTCTGAAATGGATGAAGCTGTATTTTTTTTTAATATCTTTCTACTTCAATCAGTACTTTCAACTGTCTTTACTTGAAACCAGCCATGAAATTGTTTTTCCTCCTCCTCCTATGAAAATCTGGGACAAATTATAACCTCTCCAATCCTTCTGCCTTTGGCAAAAATGGAAAAAGTTTTCAATATATTTTGATTTTACCAAAGACCGTTATCTCTCGTTGCCAATCTCTGGCTGATAAGTTTAGACTTGCTGTACTTTTCAGCTGCTTACAAGAAGCCATCAGTGTGCCGTCTTTAATCTTTATAACCAAGATGCTTCTAATTTCCTAGTTCCTCTTCTCTCTGTGCTGCAGCTCAGGTATGACAGCCCCTCACGTATTTTGAGTCCTGTTTTCAGGTTCTCTAACCAGTCCTTTCTTTGCTTCTTTTGGAAATAAAAGGCCCCTTTTGGCATCTGGGAGAAGTGCTTGCTCCAAGTCTCTCACCATCAGGTGAGATATTACTGAATCTGTTCTTTTACTTCATTTTATACTGGTGGCAATATCGATTTGTAGCAGCTACTATTGCACATAAAGCAGGTTGTTGCTATTTTCAGTGTAAAAGATGGACATACTGTATTTGCAGGTGGCTTCATGGCAGTATGGGATATAATAAAAGTTTATGAAACACTGTGTGGAATACTGACATTATTGGAAGAAGCCCCTTGTGCTTGGAGCTTTCTCCCACTGTTGAAGTGATTCAAATACAGTAAAAAGGTTGCGTTAGTCTGGGCTGTCAGTTCCAGACTGGAAAAGTTATGTATAGTGAAGGCAGTAGCTCTCCAAGACAGTTGTTTTGATCCTTCCTTGCCTTGGGCCTTGGTAATTTATGCACATGGCAAGCGGAGTTTCCCACACACACTGCAGACCTTGGATCTGAGGACCACATCAGAGAAATCAAGACTATGGAAAGCCTTGAAAAGCACAAGACTGCAAAGAGGATAAACACACGAGCTGGTGTTGAACCTCTTTGCTTAGTGATGTGAAAACAGATGTGAGCCATGAGCTTTTTCTCGAAAATAAGGATATTGGAGAGGGACCATGGAGTTTTGTATGACCTGGTCTTTCACCTGAGTTTGGACAACAGGAAACAAGAGAATCCGTGCGGGATTCCTTCCCACCTTGGGCATCCTGACACATCAAGCACCAATCAAGCGCTTAGTTACTTCTATGCTCCCCACCAATTTTGTTAAAATATGTGGGAGCTACTCAGCTTCCTGTTCTCAGAGCCTATGGAAATCCATCTTTTTATCCCTCCCTTCGTTCGTGTGCTTGTGTGTGGAGGTGCACATCTGTAATTCTGTGTGCTGGCTGTTGCCCGCGACACTCAGCCGTAAGGAATGCATGACAGCCATGACCATGGGGCTGTGACACGGCTGTGCCGCGTGAAATGGGGCTGGGAAGGGAGGGCGGGAGACCCGCGGTACACACTGAATGTACAGTCATTCCCTCCTTTGCCTCGTCTGAAAGGCTTCCAAATCTCATATATTCACAGGCAGACCCCAGCCAAAGCCCGCAGCTGTCATGCATTTTCAACAGATTCCACAGGGCCTAGATGAGGTTTGAAGACATTCCTTTGCTCTTACACATTAGCTAAAAGGAATTACCGTAACATCTGATATTGTGGAAGTGGGAAATTTGCCATCCTGACCTTGCCCAAAGCATTCCGGAACTGGGGGTCCGAGGATTTATTATCTCAGATGGCCTCCAAAGGTCATCGAGGGCCCGTCTGGCGGTGCTGCAGCCCAGTCAGACAACCAATGTGCTATTCATTTGGAGGGACTGTGCCGGGGCTTTTTACTTTTATTATTTTTTTTTTTTGTGTGTGCGACTGAAATAATGGGCAGACACATGTTACTGCTGCTCTCTGGATCTTTGTCATAGGAAAAGCATGTTCCATTGGAGCCATTCCCAGCTGTCAGTAATGTGCTGAAACACCACAGCCAATCATCAGAGAAGAGGCCAAATAAACAGGATGTTCACAATGTGTATGATTGCATGAGTGTGTAACAAACTTTCTGCACATTTCACAGTCTCCTAATGAGATTGACATGCATTGCCTAATCTGCATCTGTCTGTTTGGGGAAGAAACACATAAACACCATGGAGACCATGTGCAAAAAGCTCAGTTTCTTGGCTGTGTGGCTGTTGATATGATAGGACAAAATCTGGTACTGAGCTGGAAGAGTGCAGTACTTCAGAGCTATTCATTTAGCTGCTGGGAAGTGCCCTATAGTCAGCCAAGCGCAGTTTGGTGAGTGTTCGTGTAATCAAAGTGGTTATTATAGCAACAGATGACAAAAGTGCCTGAGGATGATGCACAGAGCTATTTTTTTAAGGGAATATCTGAGGCGCCATTTGTTTTCTCTTTGTTTTGATTTCAGAATTTATTTTGATTGCTTTCTGCATTTTAAAAAGTCTGTGTGCAGAGCAAACCAACAAAGGAAAGAATGTTTACAGAAATCTATAATTACATAATGGAAAAGCAAAAGCCATTGTGTCTTTAATTTGAAATCAGGACAGTATAATTAGAATAGCAAATATAAAAAGGAAGTCAATGTCCTCACCCTCCAAAGCATGCATTTTTCCAGCAGTCAATGTTCTCATCCCCAAAACCACGTGTTTTTTTGAGCAGAGTGAATGCTAATGCACGTTAACCATCTAACTGCCTGATTGTCGAAGTGCAAATCACAGAGACTATCCCACAGTTGGACAATGCCGGGTTCTTCCTTAATCCCTCTTCTCCCTTCTGCTAGGCCTTTTCATGGCTCATGGATTATAATGTCCTGCATTTTGTTCTCATGAGGATTTTATGAGGAACATCTGATGGCTGTTATTTACCTGAAAAAAACCCCATACCTTAAAAAAAATTGAAGGAACACAAAGATGAAATGTAAATCTGATAATCTCCATAACTGGGAAAATGTGTCTGAAAAAGCTGTAATCTGCCCTATCACAGTACTCAAATTGTTCTTAACTTTTCAGTCTTATGGGACATTGTGTAAGGTACAGTTATTACAAACACATCCACCACAACTTCACAGAGGCTGCTTTGTCCTATTATCTCCAGGAGGAAATTAGTGCCTGAATGTCTTTGCAATGAACTGCTGCAGAAGGTGTTTCAAAAGCTGCCAATATTGGATGCTGATAATAATGAAATTATTTACTATAATGGTAAAGATCACAACAGAAGAATAAAAATACTCAGATTATGTCCTGACTGACTATACCTAGTCAAGCTCTGAAGAACTGGCCAGCTTGTATTGCATGAGAGTGAGGAGAGTGATCAAAAAATTAAAATTATACTTTCGAAGACTTGTCATTCTAGTCATGACTTTCCCTACCATTATCTTTCAATTTATCTTGGCATTTAGGACATGCAGAGTCCTACCCCCATTCCTCTCAGTATATCTGCATAAAGATGGGCAGATGATAGTGCAAAGCACTGATAGACAATTTTCAGACTCTGTATTTAACATTTCTAGTGTGCAGGAATACTGCTTCCCAAGGATGCTTGTGAGGAAGGACTCCTTCACTAACAAGAAATATCATAGGATATCATACAAATGGAGTGGGGAAGAAGGAATGAGCGAGTTTTTGGCAGTTCTAGCTTAAACCTCTGGGAAGACTTAGGAAAAGGTGACTTCTGCACAAATTCTTAGGGTATGACTATTCTGGAAATGTAAGTGCTGTAGCAAAAATTCAGGCAATATGAGTCAATAAACGGTATGAGAAAGAACAGAAAAAATTCCATGATGTATCTATCAAGATTCCAGAACTGCAAGTAAGCATAAAAACAGAAATAATTCACAGTTCATGGGATTGGAAGAGAGTCTAGGAAGGGGTGGGTTGCCAGCTCTGAGTATGTTTGAAATAGATCTGACTGAGCTTATTTGGAGAAGGCACTTTCTGTCAGTGGCTATCATTTCCTGGCATAATCTATAGCCTTTGTGGCTTCCACATAAATGGAATTTATGGGAATTCTTTGTGGGTGTTGACTTGTTTGCAAAATGTGGGAAATGGAGGGAGATGGTAATATTCCAGGACAGGTCTTGTCTGAGGTGACATCTAGAGCTTGGAAAGGGAAATTGAACAGACTAATAGCAATTAGCATGAGTTCCTATCTGCTGGGCCTTAAACATGTCCCAGACTGTTATTTTTTAAATTGCCTCATTTTTCTACTTCTTTATTCTATAACCTAGTCACATCTGTCATATCTAGTGCTATCCCTGATCCCAAACACTAAGAATATAAAAAATTTCTCTTCCCATTTGAATCCTGTTCCATTATGTCCAATTCTGCTTAATTTTTCTTTGTGAGGCTTGGGGAACAAATCTGTTCAGGTACCCTGGAAAGGGTAATGTTTAGAAACTCTGGCTGAAAATACTACTAAGCCATATAATGAAAACTAATGTAGCATGCAGGGTTTTGTTTTCCTAACCTGATTAAATTGTAAGATGTTAAATGAATGGATGTTAGTACAGGCATAAATAAATCAGAATAAGTCTACTACAGTGCTCTAAGTTTATATGCAGATTATAAAATTAAACCATTACAATGCTGCCACTCTGATTTGTTTAACTTGACCTGAGACATTTATTAGCCAGGACATTCTAGATCTACTACAAAGCCACACTCATAAGAATTAAATGTTTCCACTAAGTTAAGCTACTTCAATATTGACATTCTTCCTTAGAACCAAAGAAGACCATGGCTAGGATTTCCATAGGAAAACAATTCTTTTAGTAGGTATTTTTCTTGCTTTGTTTATTGCCTTTACTTCAAACTAAATCAGATCCTGTTGGTTCTCCTTAGCTTATGAAACTGTATTCAGCTGTACTTCCCAAGAGCTTACTCAGCAGTGCCAATGCATTATGGAATCAATTGGGAACAGGAAGAAGACAAGCAGGAAGCTGCAAGTGTCCAATACAAATGTGTTTCTATTACTTTGTAATGGTTTGAGCAGATGTGATATTGTTTCTTCATCTAGGTGTGTACAGTTATTAATATTTTAAGACATTTCCTGACCAGAATTGCTGCTGTTGCCAGTCAGTAACCTTTTGTTTGTTTCCTGTGTCTTCAAAATGAGTAATGATCCTAATCATTGTAACAAACAGCTTGTTTCGCTTTCAAGATGAACTGTGTTTTAAAAAGAACCTTCTCAGCCCTTCTTTTGGCTGTGTATTTGGATAGTTACCCATAATAAATGTTTGGGAGCAAATACATTTTTTTTGCCTTAGTTTTAGACCTAAGTAAAAATGATGAGAGTGTGAAATTTGAAAATTCTAAGTTATTTACCTCCTGTTGCTCAACTTATTGAAAAGTGGAGCAGTGACAAATCTGGTGATTTGGTAGAGAGATGAGAAGCAGAGAAGAATTTTTATAGAGAAAAATACAAGTCGTATCTGATTCTCATTGCCAGTCTGGTCCCTCCATACTTGTTCAGCATCTCTTCATTACAAGCTGAAAAGCTTTGGGAAAGACTGCTATCCATACAGATGGAGAAGGAATGGCTTCCTCAAAATGCATTGCCTGAGAGGATAACTTGAGCACATCTAATCAATTCTCTGCCTGTTCAGGAGCCTCAGGAAATGGTGGTGTATTGATGTCTCCCTGATTTAAGGCCTGTGGTGCAGTGTTTGGCCTCCAGAGAGCTCAGCAGAGGATTCTGAAGCGAAATGCAATGACCGGAAGTCACACGAGGTGATCTAATGGGAGAAATCATCAATAGATGAACTAATGGTGCTTTCCACGTTTAAGAAGAGGCTGTGAGTTTACCAGCTGGGTCATAACTGAGCACTGTCATAACCATCATCATTACCAGCAATATTTGTGTGGGATGTTATGTTCTTTATTTTAATTTAACTGATGATCCTGTAGATCCTTTATTCATCTCTTCTCAAATGCATCTACTAATGTCTTGTAAAGTAACATAAATTCAGTGGGGGTTTCACATAACAAAAATGGCTTTTTTAACTTATAAAATTACATTATTGTACAATTAATCTCCGTTAATTACAAGCAACACGGGAAACATGGGTTTTTAAGAGGGCATTAAATATCAGTAGGGGGAGAACCACACAGGTGGCTTCAGGAGCTTGTTTTATCAGAGAAAATCCTTGAGAAACAGGTAATGGAGGTGCTTTGTGAATGTCTGTCAGACTAGTAGACAAGATGGCACACTAGGAAATGTGGATGGTAACAAAAAATTTGACAGAGAGGGATAGAGTCAAAGGATACTAACATAGATATTGGAAACTTATGACAAGGAACTTAAACTGAAGTTTGCAACTGATGATTAGAAAGGGCTCTGAAAGTGAAGATTGATATGGTCACACTGAGGAGTCAGAAAGACAAACTGGCTGCATTTTGCATGTTGAGAGGAGAGAAACCCAGACACTAGTAGATTGGACAAGAAATTTAGAAAAGGAGATGGAATAAAGATACCAGGAAAAGGGAGGAAAAGTCTTCATGATCTCCATTACACAGGCAAGGTTGGGGATGAGGAAGGCATAAAACAATCTCTAGGTTGTTACACATCTCCTCCTTTCTGGATTATGTGCTTGGACAATGCATAGATGCAGAGTAAAATGTTATCAGTGAAGGAAAGTGGAGGTAATATGAGGAAAGAAGTCTGCCATAGGTACAAAGAAGAACACAACAAAGTCCATTAACTAGGCAGCTGTCCCTTTATTCCTGGTCTCTTTCGGTTATAGAAATTATGGCTGAACACAAGCAAGCATTTAATCTCTCATATATGGATGTCTGTAGTTTGTGTGTGTGTGTGTATGAAGGCTTGAGCAAGTCAAGTTTTGGAGGAATTTCCATTATCAGTGTTTAGGGAAGGCTTCTCTTGAGGAAAACTTTAAATAAAGTAAAATTCAACCTGTTAATGCAGAGACTAGAAGAAAGAACCAAAGATTAAAGAAATGAGAAAACGGTCAGATTTCAAAATGTTTTTGCAATGCCTCCCAGAAGGTCATATGGTGTAGCCTTGCAATTTGAAGACGTTTTGTTAATATGAATTTTTATCTTTTAATTGTCTCCTGTACCTAATTATTTGCTCATTTGCTTAATAAAATGAGTTGAGAGTCTCAGACAAAAACTATTATTTAGAATGCAAATGATCTTCTGTTTTTATTTTATTTAGGGAGTTAACAAACTCCATGAATAGAAGGGGCAGACAAACCACTGCACAATTTCTATTCCATTCCTTTGGAAAATCCTCCCCTTTGCCTTCTCTCTCCAAACCACAACCACACATATATCTGCTATTTTGAGGAATGCCAACATTGTTCTCGGTCGTATTTTCCTTGCAATTTTAGTGGTTATAAATTGAATTCTTCATCCTCTGCTCTGGTTCATATTTTTTAACCTAAATCAAACTCATATGTCAATCTCCAATTGACTAATGCATGCCATAGAAACTTAAGCAAAAAGATTGTCAACCATATAGTGAGAATGACATAATACTTGACAAAGTACCAAATATTTACCAAGCTAAAACCAGTGAAGATGACTGTCAGTGACAGCAACAGAATTGAGAAAGGCAGTAAACATCAACTAACTTGGCTCATTTTGACAAGAAAATAAGCTTTTCATCCTAAAAATAATAGTTCTTCAGTGCTGCAAATATACAAAGTATGTTATTTGTTGACGATATGTTGTTAATGACAAACAGGTCTAAAGCTGCCAGTAACCATAAGCTGCTATAGCTCCACTGAAATTCTTATAGCTCCTCTGATTTTCATCAATTAAACATCTGTTCCCAAATCTAACAATGAGCAGTACTGGTAGCGTGAGCCAACTGGTTTTTTAAAATCCACATGAATCTCCAGGGTCTACTTTTACATGACCCTGACTGTTGGGACATCCACTACTTTAGCATTCCAAAAATAAGCAGAACACTTCCCAGTGAGTATGAAATGCCTCTGCTGAACTCTTTCCTTACTCATCTGCTTGGTCACGCTGCTCCCTCTTTGCTGTATCTCTACGGGCTCCTCACCTGGTGCTGCCTCAGGTGTAAACAGCTTTCACAGCCTCCTGTGTAAGAACAGCTTGCCCTCTTTAGCTGTCCTCCCACAGCAAGCTTCCTGTTCCCAGTCCTCCCCATCTGCTCCTCCAATATTCCCAAATCCATCTGCTTCTCATATTATCATAATTTTTTTTTTTTTAAATGCTGTCTCTGGTGAACAGAGCAGCCTGCCTGAGTTAGTTTGTAAGACTCTTGCCTCATGTTATACTCAAGCCTTTTGAGGTTTCTGTTTCATTTGTGACTTATGCTTTAAAATAACCCTTCTTTTTCTAATTCCATTTTGTCCATCTCCTCTGAAATAGATAAGCCCATAAGGCAGGAATGCTGCTTTCCTGAAGGCCTAGGAAACATCTGTCACCTGACAATGATAAACAGAATATCTTTATGGTGGTAGGAAATAAAGACTGGAAATGCTCTCATAAACACACTGTGAGATGGCACTGCAGTTATCCTAATTTTTTAATTGAAACCCCAGCTCTTCTGTTCTTATTTTTCACTGAAGTCACCATCTTTATATGAAGTCTGTCTCCTTCACTTGTGGAGGTGGTGTTTGGATATTCGTGTGGTACTAGGCTGTTCCTGCAGGTCCCCTGGGAGGAGGTATAACCTGTGGTGAGAACTAGCACAGCCATTTTCCAACTAAGAATTTCCATTTACAGAAGGGAACACAGAAACTGCCTTAAAAAGGGATCTTGTGAAACAAAAGAGGCCACAGCCTAATCAGAGACAATGAACCTATAATTACAAGTATTTTTTTTTTTTTTTTTAATCTGATACTTGGCTTTCATGGATCTGGTGCCTGCCCAGAGAGAGTTAAGGAAAAGTTAAATCTAAATATTACATAGATCCAGCTTCTGGACCTTGAAATCCAGTTCTTTGCTAAGTTTAAAAATTGTTTATTGTTTATATCTTCTCTTCATGAAGGTGTTTTACATACCATGATCCTTCTCCAGGATTCCCACTTAAAATGAACAAAATGAGATCCTCAAATGTATCTCATCTCAATGTAAACATTTTCATAATTTCTTTCACCTTAGACAATTCAGTTTTTCAATCTTCTATTTAGAAAGTGAACATCAAAACTGTGAAATATTCCTTTGAGGTTTAATCAGCTTTAATCTAGAGGTTAAAACACACTTCTCAATACTCCTCTGTTTATTTATCTCAGATTTTTTAATTTACACTTGCCAAAGATCAAGCTCCATTTAAATTACCTGGACACTTTGACAGCTATGTCCTTCCCACTGCTGCTTTTTAAGGCACAGTCTTTCACTGTATATGTCTATAGTGACCTGTATACGTATCTCTGTACAAGCCCTGACGCAGGTCAGTGGGCATTAATATTTACAGATCACCCATGAATATCCTGAATTGCCAATTTGTCAGGGCTCCTGCTAGTGAACTTCCATTCGGTGATTATTCCTCATTTGAGGTTAGATCTTAATCCATTGATATGTATCTCACTGGTATTGGATAATGCTAAACAAATCTGGAGGTCTCAGGTACTCCTGAGGTCTGCTGTTGCTTCCACTTGTGAAATGTATAATCTCAAAAGAATGATCTGTTTGACATGACCTACTTATCATAAAAACATGCTGACTGGTAGTAATTACCTTGCTATCCCTGAGTTCTTTATCAACTCAATCCCTTTTTGGTGTTCCTTTGTTTTGCCTAAAATAGATGTCACTAACCAGCCTGCAATTACCTGGGTCATCCAGCTTGCCCTTTGTGGGTACTGGCAAATTATTAGCATTTTTCCAATCTTCTTGAATTTCCTCATTATTAAAAGATTTATTAAAAATGGACTTCATGAAGACAGATATATATTCAGCAGGTCTTCTAGGACTCTGTGCCTGTTACCTTGGCCAGTTGTTTTTAAAGAGTTTGTAACGAGCTGCTACCTCTTAGTGTCTTCCATGACCATGAACTTCATCCAACATAGATTTTTATGGATCACAGACTGTTATTTTTCCAGAATTTATATATTGTAATCTTTCTCCTCCTTTGTTGTCTTAATTTTGACTCAGCTGGTTGTTTAATAAAGTTGTTTTCATTTTTTCAGATTTTTTTTTTGCCTTCCCCCAAAATTATAAATGTCTTCCTAAATAGTTGATTCATTTACTTTTTATGTTGTAATTTTTCTTCCCAATCATTTTAGCTTGTTCTTTTATCTTTGGGAAGGGAGCTGGTTAGAACAAATAGTATATATATATCTAAAAAACCAAGCGTGTCCTTCTTGCCATGTTTTTTTTCACCAACTTCAAATTTGTTCAGACAATCAGAGTGGTAATAATTCTTGTTAAGAAGAAAATACATCTATTTTTAAATAGTTTAAGTCAGTGTTAAGCTGAGGCTGACGAAGTTGGGATAATGGTTTAAGCGTGCAATAAGAGGATCAAAAAATTTTCAAAAACAGTCTTAAAATGGTAATATTGTAAGATTTTCCATGACTTCCAAGAGACAGAAAACATTGTTTTCAAGAGTGTTTTGCGCAGTGGCCCACACTTCATATCTGGATTATTTTAGTGGGGTTGTTTTCAGAGATGAATGCCTGTCATGGCACTAAGTGAGTTTTTATAATCATAATTCTTCTAGTGCTACTGCACATCTGTATGTGGGTGACAGTAAATCCTAATGTCTTCACCTGCCTTCAACATTAATATGAGATACAAACAAATGATTGTTTGTAATAAAAATAAATAACCCATTAGACAGCTTCCAGAGGATGTGCAGCTCTTTTTGGTTACTGGCTTTGGTTAATGAAATAAAATTGACAAAGGAAAACCCAGGCAAGATTTATTGTTGCATAAATCTTAGGTATATTTTGTACATCCTTGGAACAACAGATCTTTAGACATTAGCTTTAAATAGATTTACAGGAGTCAAAGGTCATAGTTCCTGAAAACAGAGGAAACTATGCATAGAGATTGTGTTTATTTTCAGTCTCTTAAAAAAATCAAATGAAACCATTCAGTGTATAAAGCAGAAGCACTTTGTTATGAGTAGCAGAACCAAGGACTGCGGATATTTTCATCTCCCTGGTTACCATGTGTAACAAAAACAGATGTAGGAAAACTTGTGGCTTTTTTGTTCATCATTACTTGCTGTAACAGATTTTATACATATACATACATATATATATATATCAGTTTGTTTAAATAAATATAGTATTTCTCTGGGAACATCTGCCCATAGAGCATGGACCAGAAAACCCCCCAGCAGTTTGGAAGAGGAGGCAAAATGCAGTGGCCTCTGAGGAGGGAATCTGGTAACAGATCTGTACCACCTTCCTGAATGAGTGGCAGCTTTAATTACATGGTTTTACTGCAGGATAGATGAAGATAGATTTACAGGATAGATGAAAACTCAACACTGAGGCATTTTTCCACAGATTGAATGCCAACAATTTAATTTTAAGTAACCCATTTTTAAATTACAAACAGTTTTAAATGAAGATTATTTTCCTGAATTGTTGAATACAAAATGCCACCATTGTTTGAAGCTGAAGCAGAGAATGATTCAGATCCCTTTCTGAATAGACTGGGCATAGCCCTTGCCTTCTCTGGGCAGGGTGCACAGCAGAGCCTGGGTCATCATTACTTGCCTGGTGATCTCTGTGTTTGTCCATACAGCATTATCCAGGATCGTATTTATCCTTTCCATCCCCTTTAATCTAAATCTTAACATCTACACCAAATACTGGGCTTTTCTAGTTTTGGGTTTTTTTTTTGGTCCTGCATTTACCATGGAGAAAAATTTTAGTGATCTGCCCTTCATGGTGAATTATAAAGCTTTTCATAGTGCTTATGACTCAAACAGAGAGTTCCCTTCTTTTTCCTGCTGCACAACAGTGGCTGGTCATGCCACTAATCAGCCATAGGATTGTTTGTGGACTTCATCTCGGGTTCCCAGAGATCTCTGAACAGTCCAACTCTTTTATCGGAGTGATTGAGAAATGAAATCATATGGCTTACATTTTGATGTATCTGTGGGTCATCAGCTTGTAAGGTCATGGATTCCCCTCCCCAAACAGTTGTTTTGGGAGCATATTGGTGCATAACCCGGGGTAATATTGTATTTATTTATTTGTGGTGCTCTTATCAGAGTAAGGGTTCTTATTTACACTGTGAAGCTAAATCACACAAAATCAACACCAGCTCTGTTCTGAACACACTTGTGAGGGGAAGTATCCAGGTCCTTTGGATACACTGAGTATAATGCACATAAAGGAGGCTGGAATACCTGGAGATTGTAATAGGCAGAGAGGAAAACACAAATGGAAGGAGTAAAAGTAAAAAAAAGAAGGATGAATGATCAGAGAGTTCATAATTTATGTTCCAGTAATGGTAGAAATACAGAAATCTTTCTGGGTTTAGACTGGGGATCACAGAAAGCACAATGATTCACAGACAGACCAGGAAAACAAACTTTCTGAAAGGCTCATGCTTAGCAGTTCTGCTGCTTTAGGAATTAGGAATCATGGTGCAGCTTTCCCTTGTGGACATGGTTATAATGTATGGAACTGTGACTGAACAGATTGTACTTCCTACACCTCCAGCAGCAGAGTTCACAGGGTCTTTGTGGGGCCTAGTTTTAGTCACCCAAGTCAGAGGGCTGTTTTAGAAACTTTATTTCTCAGGTTTCCTGGGTATCCAACAGAAAGAAAGAGGCTAATATCAGAAGCAAAAATGTCCTGTGCTTTCCTGCACTCATATTTTTCAATCATTTTTCCAGTTTGCCAGTGTCTGCTTTCAGCTCCAGTTAGGAGAGTTTTAAGAGTATTTGCACAGTATGTCAAACATATAATGTTTAGTTGATTTTTAGTACCAAAATCCTTCAGTGCAATTCGGCTTTTGAAATAGTGTATTCTGAAGCATCTTGTCCTGAATTTTGCTTTCTTTTTACTCTGTCTGTCATGCTTTCTGAAGGCATTTATGAGATCTCTGACCTGAACACTGGCCGTAGGATCCTTTTGAATAGTGGGGCAATTTCGTGCTCGTATCTGTCTGAGTCCTCTGAGTTTTTATTGTCTGGCAAAGTTCCTTTCTGGATCAGTCACCAGCCAGCATTGCTGTCACATTAGCAGGAGGTCTCTGAGCAGCTAGAAATGCTGGCACTTGTGTTTTGTGGTGAAGAAAAACCTTTGCTTTTGTGACACACTCACCAGTTCCCAGCTCTCACCAGTTCCTAGGAATGAGGTCTCTCAGCACTCCAGTAAAGTGAGGGCAGGAGGCAGACACGGAATTGCAGAGAGTGTTTAAAGCACTGTACAAAGCCAGATTTAGCTGCTCTCCGTCAGTCTTAGCTGACCCTATAGGTATACCCAGGGCACATTCATAAAGAACAAAAGGTCAAAGAGTCAAAGACTCAGAGTAATCAGCCAGCTAAATGAATGGGAAAAAAATACTGGTTCCTTTTTTCCCCTTCTCTTGGGGATTGGATATTTGCCACCAAGTTTCAGACGTAATTAAAGCAGGGGCCTTGTTCACAGCAGGTACAGCAGAATACCTTCTTTCATAGCTGCTCCACTACAACAATACTGGTTTTCTTGCATCAGAATGATTGTTTTGTTCAAATACTTCTCTGGGCCATAGCTCTTCCTACAGTTTGTGGAGAAACTCATGATTCCAATACAGGTTACCTTTCCCTCCCTCCCTCCCTTCCTTCCTCCTTTCCCTCCTTCCCTCCTTTCTTCCTATTGACAAAGTAAATGGGAATGATGGCAAGGACTGAGTTAATCAGGTTACAGTTTTGCTTTTGGAAGACAGTGAAAGTCTGTGAGGTAGAGAGGGATGATGTTTGCATTGGGGTGTCCAAACATGTCCTGTGCCATTAGAACAATGAAGATAAGAATAGTTGCTCCTCTGCAGACAGAGGAAATCAGCCCCTGTATACAGTGTAGCCATTGGATGTCACATTTCCACCTGAATGTCTCTTGCAGGAGACCTCTAAAGATGATGAAGTTATGAAATAAGTAAAATGTATAGATGAATATCATAAATGACTCTAAAGGATTTTTTTCCTCTAGTGCAGTTTATCTGTGTGTTGTGTGGGAGAGATGTATCATCTGAAAAGGTCTTGAGGATTTTCTGCAAAGGTTTCAGAAAACTGTGCTTTCTTCTTAGGATTGTGATTCAGGTAGGAAAACCAGTCTGTGTGGACGGTGATGGAAAGATTACATTTGTACTTCTATTTCATGCACAAACCTTGGGTCCATTTCTTTAAAAAGCTACCTTACGATGTTGCTCTTTCATGAATACTTCTGCTAAATTTTGAGGAATCCATTCTGAACTAGTTCAGCTGAGCATAGAGGACTAAAGTATATCTTACTGTTTATAAATCCAGCTGGTTTCCAAATGTTCTGGGGTCTAGTCTAGCCTTCTAATACAATTATGAAAAAAAGGTCAGGCTAAATGTCAGGTGTTGACAAAGTACTGATTGTTTCCACTTTGCAGGCTTCATAAATGTCAAGAGAAAAGAACTCTGCTGTCTTGCCTTATTAGAAAAGAATTTAATGAATGTAATGCATCTGAAGAGTATTAGTGTGGCAGCACAGCAAACAGTCTCACTCTCCTTCTGCATCAGGTAGCTCATGGAAGAATGGATGGATATGCAGGTTTCTCCATTTTGACTTTATGCCAAATATCCAACATCACTCGGAGAAGTTGGGTATGTAACTCAAAATCTCTTTCAGTCACATATTCCATTTCAAATTTTAGCCTTTTTGTAGAAGTTACCCACTACTTGGTGCTATTTTAGTTTTCTCTCATTGTATGTTTTCCCTTTAATTTGCTCGAACAAGCATTCCTTGAAAGATCATTTCCAGAACTCCTTTCCAATTTGGTTAGTCACCACCATCCCGCACTCAACTTTTCCTGCTTCTACTAGTTAATATCCATGGTAAAAAGATACCTGTTCCCATTAAGAATATACTGCAATATTCTTGATCATCTGCATTGCTCATTAGGTTGTATCGACCACCAAGATACTCAGCACCTGATTCCAAACCCTTGATTGTCTGGTGGTCCTAACAGATAGAAGAATTTTGAAGAAAGTGAAATACAGTACAGTAACTGTTCTGGAGAATTGTGATATGTGGTCCCAACACATCACTTTTCATTTAACTGAATTGGAGCATTATTTAAACATTCAGAGCCTGAGAGAGGGATAAAAGAACATTTCTTTAGAGCTGTGGTCCAGACCTTTGGGTGAGCCACAGAAAACTACAACAGCATCATTGCAACCAAATATTATCTCCTGAGCGTTCAGGGAACTCCTGTGGTTGTAAGGGCAATAAAGCAAAGAAGCATCCAAAGAGTTGGAGTGACACGTTTTGGGCTCTATTCACATCCTGAATAGAATTATGTGAGGCTTACTATGCCTATTATAAAATGAATATAATTTACAGGATTACGTGAGGACCTTTTTAAGGTGAGAAGTACTAAGTAATGGCTCTTTCTCCCTTTCCTATCCTGCTTGAAGGCACCTGGAAATAAAAATTAGTGCTAAGAATTGTTTTGTGGACATTTGTGAAATCCTAGTTTCCACACATAGTATCATCACACAGAACATGGTGCTGTCTCATTCAGGTCAGTGTTTAAATAAACATACAATATAAATAATACAATACTTATAATAAATCCCCAGTATTTATGCACATGCAGGTTTATCTTGAAAATTATAAAAGACAATTTTAAAAGCAGTTTATGTAAAGCCAAAATAATATTGAGACTAAACAGAATAGCTATGCCATTATAATTAATTTAGAATACCTCATTTGCCACCTGGTGTATTCTGCTCAAATTTGCCTGCTTAAATATTGGGAAGAGGAAGAGCAGTCAAAATGGCTTCTTCTGGCAGAAAGCAGCCTCTGCATTTTAAATACATACATTAAAGGTAGCACCAGGGATTACCCTTTCTGTATCTAATTGTGTGGCAATCCTTTGTGTGACAGCTTTGTCCCTGAGCAGTATGACACAACAAGGAATGGGTAACACAGAGTGCTCTTGGACTGGGAAACTGCTGCCTAGAACATAGGAATTTTTTTTCAATGCCACTTGGGAGACTACAAAAGGCATTCATTTTAAGAGTAGACCAGGGCAATTACCACTACATTTATGTTAGAGGTTAACATTAGTGTTATTTCCTCTCTTGCCTCGTTTTACAGAATGTTATGCCCCACTGCTTTTATTAGATTCAAGCAATGGATGAAATAAGTGTTATTAACCTCTAACACTTGAAAAAATTAGTCTTAAGGAAAACAGAGACAAAGCCAGGCAGTTCTTTTCCCCTGCTTGTTGGTTGAGGTGCTGTAAAACTTTGCAAATTTAATAGTTATTTCATAATGTATCCATGGAATAAAAATGATGGGAAGCAAAATAAGAAAACAAAAGTGAGTAAAATGCTTGCAGCTTTTCTTAAATCATTGAAAACTTACATAAAATACAACAATAGTAGGTTTTTACTGAATATGAGCTCACTTGAATTAAAGAAAGACTAATGTGAGCCTCGACATAAAATATTCAGTTACTATATTTCATTGACATCATGTCATACAATTGAAAACATTTTAGATTCTTCATTTTGTGGTTGCACACAGGACCTCAAACAATGTTAGTTTAAAGAATTCCAAGACCCATGTGCTTAGGATAGTCAGGGAATGGCTACAGCATCACCAGAGCTGAAGAGGCTCCCACGCAGTTCAGATTTAGCAGGAGTGCAAATCCTGTCATCCTCAGACAGAGAAATTCCCAGAGGATGAAGAAATATGACTGCATGTACTGGGATTCCTGAGGTCACTTCCTAGGCTGCTCACAAACCTCATCTGTTTCTGGCCATGGGTGCCCAGCGCTCTCTTACTGATCCTCACCTGAAGAGTTTAAAGAATGGTGTTTCTTACCATACTGTTCTGAAGTTAATTTAATGAATGATGGAAATTAGGGAAATAGAAGAATGACATAAAGGGGTTGTAAGAGTGCCTATAACCATGGGCTTTTTTGAGCACAGTTATCTTATGATTTAAAATACTGTATACTGCTATGAATATAATGGCAGATTGGCAATTTTTCCTGAATTTAAGCTTATTTTAAGGTCTTCAAATTGAAGAGTTTAGCTGAAGCTAAATCTAAATAAAATATTTGCCTTTTTTAAAAAAAAATAATATTTTATTTCTCTTGTATTTGTTCCTTTGGCAGCACAACATGTGCTAACCTTAAAAAGAGTTAAGTGCCCTCCTGTCTTCCCCCTAGTCAGGGCTGTTGATTTGGACATAGTTTGACTTTAAACTTCTAGTTATATTTCACTTTATTCTGTCTGAGTTAAACGTATACCTAAGCGCTCTTTGAAATATACCTTGTTTTATCAATATACTTTATTTCTTAATACAACTCTTGGTGTACAATAATGTGAGAAACAGTGAGGAAGAATGAAAAAACTTTTGAGAGGCGAAAAAGGGAAGTGTTGTTTTAAGGGAACAAACATTGTCAGGAAGAAGTAGAAATAAGTAAACAGATGCACTGGAGAATTTTAACTTATTAAAAAAACATACATGCACACCACCAAGTGATTTCTAATTACTGGTGTTTTTTTTCTAAAAGCTGATATGATCTGCCTTACAGAGATGTCCCAGTACTCACAAATTTTTGGAAATGGAACTGATGATCTCATTGGTCTTTCCTATCTCTAATTACTACAAGGTTACATTTTATTCCATATTGAAACTTTTGAAAAGATTATAAGTAACTGCTGGTGATAATGGGAGGTGTTATTGCTTGAAACTAAAAATCTACTTTAGATCCATGTGAAAAAAAAAAAAAAGAATGCTTTTTAAGGTGATATTAAAAGCTTCTGGAAGACCCTTGTAGCATAATTTCTGTAGGTAGAGAGCATGCCCTTGAAATGTGACTTCTGTAAGCACATATTATTGTCCGTCTTTAATACTGCTTAAGCTCAGAAAGTAAATGCTGCCATTTTCTGAACAGCTAAAATATTCAGTGACCCAGCTAATTTACTTTCAGAATATCCATGTTTTTACTCACTTTGTTAACTATCTCTTCAATGGCTTAATTGAGTATTTTAAGCCAATAAATTGGCCTTCAACATTTCTGTCTGGATGCTCAGTCAGTATCCAAAACAAGCTTGTCATTAATGAACACTTTCTCAAACAAAAGAAAGGAAGGCAGCAGATCTGAATTGTGGACATTGTTTGGTTCCCTTATTCTAAACACATTAGTACACTGTATTTCCCCACTTATATAGGCTTTTGTATGGTGAGCATGTGACTGTTTAAATGTCCCAGCAGGGCATCTAGAGACTCCAAAGAGAAAAAAAAAAAAAAAAGAAGAAAGAAAAAAGAAAATTGTTTGGAACAATTTGCATTAGTTCAAGGGCAATGTTAAGCATTTTACAGCTGGTTTATTGCTATTCTTGTGCTGTTTAAACTGTCTTTCATGTCAAAAGTCCTTTCCTGCTTACAAATCATCAGGAAGAATTGTGGCCACCACGCTGTTCTCCTAAGCTCCTCCAGGGGTTCTGGCCCTTTGATCATAGATATCGTTTGCAATCGAGTTAAAAATAGGGAGCTGCTGAGATAAGCCGAGGCTCTGACAGGAGAGCAGCTTTCCTTTTTCTCCTGGACTTTGTTCGCTGCCTCTGTGCTATGGGAACACGTAATCTTGGCACAGAAGGAGCGCACTTGTGGCTTCAGGAGATGCGTTTGAAGGACTCGGGGAGGTCATTAAGGAGCTCGGCCCAGCTTTGCGAGGTGCCTGGGTTCAAAGCTGACTTGTAAACTGGAGCCTCAGTACATAAAATTAACAAACATGAGCCAGTGTCTGTCGCTGGGGCAGATCCAGCTCCATGCCAAGGTTTTAGCACTTCCCAGCTCTCTCTAGTGAGGAGAAAATGCTGTTTAACACAGAAGTTCACTTCCTCAGGAATTCCATTCAAGTTGTTGAGGAACTCTGTGCTTATTCAAGCCGATGACATTGGTGTGCATTAGATCAGCTTTGAAATAAGTGGCTCTGTCATGGGGAAAAACCTCCAGAATGGTTCCTGTGCTTTTCTGCTGTAGGTGGACTAGGGAGAACTTCTTAAACAGTCTGTATGTGCAACCTGAAGAATAAAGGACCACACTGCAAGTGAGGCTCATACTCCCTCCCCAGAGTAAATCAATTTTATTTTTCTATTACTGTCTTTTTAAGTTTGTTTTCTCTTTTTGGAAACACTCAGGATTTGGATGAGAGAGGTCTTTAATTTAAACTGATTGTTTTTCGTCCTTAAAAAAAGATCCAAATAATGTAAGACACAGTCCACGCAGGGACTCCACAGCTCACATATAGACTACCTTTATTAATATAATTTACTTGTTTGACTGTTTTGCTTAGGAACCTGGGTCACAAACCAGAGGCCTGTTGGGCAAGGTGCAAAACCAGAAAAAAAATTAATGAAAAGTTTCTGCAGGCTTGTTGTAACTGGCCACTGAAATACAGTGGGAGGCAGAGCAGTTGTCACAGCACATCAGCAAGCTTTGTTTTTAGCAGCCCTCATGGCAAAAGAGATGTTTCAGGAGGGATTTAAATGTGGATGCAGGAGTAGCTTTACAACCAGTTTTTGCAGACATGCAGCTTATATTTCATGTCATAGAGAAGACAGAGACAGAAGATGTACAGAAAAGCACAGTGTTGTTACAGCTACGACATTTAAAGGATATCAGGGAAGAAAGATTAGAAGGGAGAAGCAGATTTTATTAGTTGGATAGATTTATTTGGGGAGGAAAAAACCTCACAAGATCTTAAGGGCTTTTGTGCCTGAAAGGTTTGGGGTTTTTTTCCCAAAATAGCAATTGGTATAATAGATGAGGTTACTCTTCCCATAAACTGTTTCTTGTTTATAGGGAGGGCCAGCATGGCCTATCAAATCAGACACAGATATGATTGTGCTGAATTTTGGGTTCACTTAAGCACTGATTAGTAATGTTGTCTGATTAGAAGTAATCACTGCATGTTCATGGTCTCCAAAATAAATGGGGATGGTCGTTTTTGCTGTACACAGTCCCACAGCAGCTGTGATCTGGCTTAATTAATTTCATAAGAACATGATATTTTATAAATCCAGGAAAGAGTGAAGTTGGAGAGAAAAGTAAATCAGGCTTGAATTTTATGTGCAGTTGTTCAGCTGTTACAGAACTGCCTCAGTGCATGTAAGATTAACAGGTCAGAACTTTTACTGCTGAGTTTTGCTTTTGGGAGTGTTTTAGTCGTACAAATACTACTGGTAGTAAAGAAAACCACTGGAAGGTTTGTGGGGAAAAGTAGGTTTTAGTGTTTTTTTTCCCCCTTAAAAAAAGCAAAAAATATCAATGATAATATGTCAATAGCCACCATGAAGGAGAGTTGTTGAGCTCTGCCTTAATTTGTGCTCTATTGCCCCATAGACTATTGAATTCACAGAAACGCTTTGCAAAGCCCATTTTCTCAATCACTATTTGTCTTTTTAATTGGCTGACTGCTATTGACCCCAAAGCACACCACAAGCCTGTGATCTCTGAAGCTGATGTATACTGAAAACAAGCGCAAGTCCATGGTAATAGCTTCTAAAAATTGTCAGGAGGAAGAAATTCCATGTTTCCAAACAAAATTTCCCACTGAAATGAACAGAACATATTCTGGCATATGTGCAAACATCCCTTGTGAAACTCAGGTGGAAAATTAGTCTGAAAGTCCTAAGAACAGAACTGAGGCAACCACCATCCCAAAGGTGATAAGAAACATGTTAAATGTATAAATAATACACAAAGAACAGATTTTATTACTCTTTAATATAAAAAACAATTCAATAAGTGCTCACAACAAGCCACCATAGTTCTATGCTGTTGACAATCTCAGAGTGCTCATTAGCCTGAGTTATCATATGGCTGATGCTAATTATACAGCTCATTTACTAATTACATGTGAGTCCTTCTGGAACTTCTAAGAATGGGGCTATTGCAATTTCTATAGGAAGCCACTTAATGATGTTAGAGTCATGGTTGCTTGTTGTTGGGGCAAATTTAAGAAAAATTGCTATGCTCTGGAGGCAAAATTTGGGAATGCCACATAGATAGGCTTTTGAAATAGGAAAAGCAACATGATTAAAGATGTTGGGTAAGTGTCTCTGAAAGGAGGTGCATGCTCTACACTCGAGCCTCAGCTTTTAGTACAACAGTGGGAAGAGAAATAAAAAGATAAAGCCAAATCTCTTCCTCTTACACTTTAAAAAGTATTTCTTGGAGTTGGCCTTGTTTATAATTTAGTGTTTAGAACCAGCATCTCCAGTGGGTGGCTTAACTCTAACGTGATTGAAAACAGCAATTACGAATGTATTGCCTTTTGTATCTCCTTTTGTTTCCCTGTTCACTGGTTTTTCTTATTCAGTTTTTAGTAGATTGCAAAGTTATATGTAGTGACATCTGTGGCAGAAATGACATTATCTCTTTGTATAAGGGATAGAATAAAAACAATGTCCAGAACTCTTTTAAATTTCTTCCTGATGATCTGTGCCTCAGGGAGGGAAGATAGGGGAGGGATAGGAAAAAACCTTTGAAGAGAATGGAAAATCCATTTGCACAGATGTCTGGAAAATCAGTTTCCTCCCAAGCTGTTGTAAGACTTTTGAAGAAATCATTATATTACCTTTTAATCCCCTAGTGCCAGCAGTTGCCCGTGTGACCAGACATTGCCAGCAATGGTCTGTGTGTGTCTGACAGTCTTCCCTCAGTGTCCACATGTTAATTAGGTTTGTTCCTGTGGAGAAGCACATTCATGTATACATAGGCATATGCATTTCTTGCTTTTCAAGATTTGACAGACATTATGAATTGCAGGTATTAATAGAACCTGTCAAACAGTATGGAACACGATTTACTTCCTTTTTGGCGTCAAGTATATCCTGTTCCTATAGTAAGGAAGTACTACTGCAAAAATATTGGCATCTGCATTTCTTGCAATAGTCCATTCACCAAGAAACTGGGATACTCAGACTTCCTTTCTTCTTGTTGCAGTATGGTAGAAACTGAAGATTATTCCAGAATAATCCCATGTTTTGCATGCATGTTTGCATGTTAAACTGCTGTCAAATAAAGAAGTGATTTGGTATTTCATGCTCTAATTACTACTATCAATTATCTACAACCAAGTTTGCATCCCTTATTTATTCAAATAACTGTACAGAAGTTGAGATGTTACCTAAGAAACATTAAAAAAAAAAGTTTCATGCTGGGTAAATGATTGATTATCGAACCAATGTACTTAGTAATGCAAGGGTGATACTGTGGAATTAATCCAATATCCTACGTAGACAATACTGTCTTCATAGTCTTAATGCTAAATACACAAATCCACGCAGCTCCTTCAGTAATGAGGCTTTGCTTTAATTGCTAACAAAATCTGCAAAAGTCCTTGTTGAGGATGTGTCTTCATATAAAATGTTTTATTGGGCACCCTTGGGTAGGAAGTGGTGAGCCAGACTGATTGCTTAAGCCTCAGCCACTGAAATCATAATTGTGTGTGTTGGTGACCCTGGGATTAGGATAAGACAAAGAAAGTCCCTCTGTTTTTAAGGTCATGTTGGTGTTAAGATTTGTAGGAGGAGATTATTTTCCCATTGCAAAAATGACATCCTCCCCCCTCACCCCCCCTTTTTTTAATGTATAAAAATGATGCAGATTCTGTCTGAGCTTTGTTTACCCTGCCACAGACAAAGCCGATGTGCTCAAAGTCAACCAAGCAACCTCTCAAAGCCACTTAAATGTGCATTATCCCAAGGACGAGAGCAGACACAGAGTAATTGGCTTTCTCCTGGTAGTAAGTAGAGCTGTGTTAAATGTGGGCCTGAGGGGCACCCCTGTTTTGGGTTGTAGTTTATTATTAGGTGAGGAAATTACTGGACACCTCCAGCTGCCATTAATCAGCCGTGGAGCCCGACTGGAGCCAAGCGAGAGGCCTGTGGGTGGATGCCGCTGAATGGCAGGGAAATACAACGAGACAGAGACAAATGTTTTCCAGCTTAGCAGCACTAAACTCTGCCCTTTCACAGTCCTTAACATGCATGTTCAAATTGATTTAGTCTGTTTACCCCCTCAGCCTAACCATCCGCTTCCATTGAAGACTGACAGTTTTATGTGTCGCTACCATGTTATTATGTGTGGCTGTGCTGCCAGTAGCGATAGTGTTTCAGAAGGGCTCACTTCCAGACATAAAGGGAGAAGGGGGTGGGCAGCCCGAGTCACTTAATTCCTTTTTACAGGGTGCAAAACACGTTGAGCATGACACCAGTTCTCTCCCCTTCTCTCATTCTTTTCTTCCTTCCTTTCTTCCCTCCCTACCCTCCCCCCTTTATTTACATATTCCTTTATTTATTGATTTGAGTTGACCCAAGACGTGGAAAATCCTCAAATGAACTTGCATGCTTGAGAAAGACATCTGTCAGGTGATGTAAGTGTCTGGCTTATTCCTCTTTCCTGTTTAGTTTACAAACATGCCATTCCTTCAGGGCTCTGGTATGTTGACAGGGAGCCTGCCAGAGGTGGGTGCTGCTCAGGCAAGGAAGAGCACAGGTAGGAAACCCAGGAGCTCCAGCACCACTGCTTGACTGGGACATCAATGTTCTGAGCTTTCAAGAAAAGCTGGAACCCTTTACTGTACACACTCCCAAAATGGGCATGCAGGGAAACAGAGGGGAGGAGTTGTTTTTCTGTTTTTCAGTTTTTTGAGACAGAAAATATCAACTAATCATCTATAAGCCTAATTTCAGGGTTAGATTCCATTAACATCTCTTGTTCTACAGCTTGAGGGCTGAGGATCCAGTGAACAATGATACAGGTATAAAGATGGAGCCAGAATGTGGCCCTTTCTGTATTTTGCCAGTTGTTTTATACTGAAATAAATAATAATAAAAAAGATGTTCCTTGTTTGAACTGAAGGCAGGAAGAAATCAAACCCCAAAGAGAAAGGAGTGGTAGACAGTGAATTTTGAGCCTCTCAAAGATTACAAGGACAGGTAGTGTCAGGACAAGGGGGAATGGCTTCAGATTGAATCAGAGTAGGTTTACATTAGATATTATGAAGTTCTTCAACTATGAGTGTGCTGAGACACTGGCACAGGTTTCCAGAGAAGCTGTGGCTGCCTCATCCTTTGGAAGTGTCTAGGCCAGATTGGATGGGGCTCTGAGCAACCTGGTTTGGTGAAAGGTGTCCCTGCTCATGGCAGGGAGATTGGAACTGGATGACCTTTAAGGTCCCTTCCAACCCAAGCATTCTGTGGCTAAGCTTGTCCTCTGGGGGTCACTTAGCTCTGTCTTCTGAATGCCAGAGTTCAGAGTTTCAGTGCACTCAAGTGTGTTTTCTCTTTTCTAGTTTTGAAGGTTTCTTGCTCCTTTTCCAACCTGTTTTCTTTCCAGGTGATGCCTCTTTGCTTTGTTTGGGTTTGGGGTATTTTTAGTACATGAGCATATAAAATCTGATAGTTCTGTGGAGTAATTGCATCAAAAGTAGTCTGTAATAGTACCAAATCCCCTGGCAGAAGGTTTCCCTTCAATAAAGATGATTGTTTGGGCTTCCCTTGCATTGCCTGACTTTGTAAACCAGTGCAATAGGCAGAACAGTCATAATTTGTAGTGTTTCATATACAGAGCAGATATCCCTTGTAAAAGCTCTGCCTCTGCAAGAGACAAAGGCTGCCTAAAGATCTACCCAGAGCTATCTTTAGCAAGTAGGTGATCTTCCTGACATAGTCTTTATTGCCTTTAATAGGGAATTCCATACTGGCATCTATGTAAGATTCAAATCAGGTAATATACCATGGCACTCTCTAAATGCATCTTGCAAAAATGACAAAAATAAATATGGGCTCAGCAAACAAAGGCATTGATTGTACATTATTTAGCAGCACCTGCTAAATTCATCTTTCAACTATTTTTTAAAAACTAGTCTCCTAACAGAGTTTGCATAATTTTGTAGAATCATATATTTGGTAGATAACTATGTTAGAGGTTTTTCAACCTAACTAGGAATATTTTCCAGCATTTTACATTAAAAAAGCTAATGGTGTGACCAAGCTACCCTCAACACCATGTTTCCAGAAATCAATTGATTTTTATATGAAAACAAAACCATTTTATCCTCAGCAATCACCTTTTACAGGGTTAGGGGCGAAAGGAAGGCAGGTGATGAAGAGACAGGTGCTATAAAAAGGTTTCTCTTTTCCCGGGTACAGACATTCTCCACACCACATTTCTGTGCTTTTTTCAAAAATGCCATTTTTACTCGGCTCACCACTTGCATTCATGCAGGACCTGTGGTTTAAAGTGGGTTTTCCTGAATACTCTTTGCCTGTGGTCATATTCTACCCATGGATAATGGAGTTTTACAAACCTGTTTTACAAACCATTGTTTACAAAACCTGGCTCTGTGGCTCTGCAGCAGAACACTGACAAAAACAGGGATGTGGCCCGTGAAAGTCTCTGTCAAGCCCTCCGTGCCATAAACATTCATGGGTAAGATCAGGAAGGGCTCAGAGGTCAAGGGTTTGCCAGTTCCTCTCCCTGTAGTGGAACCTCATCTTCCTCCTCCTCCTTAATGGCTACTTTGGTGGGATTTTCTTGTGTTCCAGGACATCCATCAGTTCTTAGTCCTTCCCTGAGCCAGGAAGGTATAATGACCAGTCCCTTCCAGACATCTTTTTTTTGTGTTTCAAATTAACCAAGTGAAGTGAGAGCCTCTGTCCAGTCTTTGTTTCCACTGGAATATTGCTATGTAAAAGTAATTCTTCAGATGAATGTGCATTGAAAATGCAGAAAATATTTTGTTCTCGAGGAGCATATCTAATACCAAGACTTATTGCTCATATAATTGCCAAACATCATTGCTATTTTAACATTAAAATAAAAAGGAAGAAAAAATATTTATATATGTAAACAAGCTTCTGTTTTGAAAAAATGTGCTTATATGGGCAATATATAAAAAGATGCTTCCCTATTTAAAGATATGAATTGATCCTGTAACCATAGCGAAGAATTTGGTTTAAATTGGTTTATATTCAAAAAGGTACCATAATGCTTAATATCCCAGCTTCAGATCCTACAAAAATTTGCCCACATGCTGAGATTTAAGCACATGAACAGAAGAAATGGTGCTATGGGAGCAGGTTCATCACATTTCATTTAAAAGCTGCCCTTTCTGCAGCAGTAAAGCCAGGTAAAGTGTCTCCAACATTTTCCAGCATAAAGCAGAAATGGTACATATCGAAGCCAGTAATTATCACTGTATTGCTAAATGCTCAATGCCCAAGAAATTTCAATCAGGGCCTTTCCTTAACACTCCCATGCCTTCAGCTTCTTCCTGTAAGCACACAGGTAACTGCATGTTATCATGTTAGAAATAAGTATTTCTTTATGCCACGTAAACCTACTTTTTGGTGATTTACCTGCAAAATTGCCTCACCCAGTGAATTTTAAACAGCTGCCCTATACATCCTTTTCATTCAGCTGTTTTTCCTTCTGGAGGTACTTAAATAATATCTTGAGGGTGTTTCCTCTTAATGAGGTAATAATACCCATATCCTGGGCTAAATAAACTTGAGGCCAAAGGCCTAGGTGTTTATTAGCAGAGGATGTGGTTATTAAGAAATTTAACAGGAAGCACCCTCAAGTTATTATTTTACTGACATTTCTAATGATTATGCATTTGAGAAATAATTGGTTGAAAAATAGTACTTATACTTTTAAGAGGGCGGGTGAAGCAGAAGATAGTTTATAGGTCTGCTCATGGCAGACAAAGCTTCTATCAGTCTGGAACCTTCCAAAATGGGGAGTGATACCTGAGGGAGGAGGACCTGCTGTTGCCTTGGGCACTTCAGGTCAGGCTGCCACTCTCCTTAATGCAAGAAAGCCCATGGAAATTTTGGGTTTCAATTCAAAGCCAGATAGACTGTGCATCCTTTTAAGAGACTGCAGTTATTTGTCAACAACAGAGATAGCAAAAGCACATGAATTTGTGAAGTTTGCATATTGTTAGCTCTAATAAGTGACAATTGGCATCCTAATCCTCTTTAGTAAGGGAGTTTTGCCCCCAAAGGAGCAATAATAATGAGCTTAGCTCTTAGAAAAACTGGTTCTCATCTCTGGATCTTAATTGGTTTTGCAGAGATGGACAGAGGAACGGAGACAAAGGGAACTTAAGAGCATGCCAAGTTCCTGTCATAAGTAAACAGCAGTTTGGAGGAGACTCTGGACTCTCAGTCTGGTGTTCCAGTCGTGTTGCTTCCTCTGCCTCGTAATACCTCCGTCCTGCAAATATTTGTGCTGCATGAGTAGATTCAGAGTCCTTGGCTCCACTTACCAGGCATCTTCCACCGTGGATAGTGTTTCATTTACAACACTTCACATTTTGCATGATGCAAATGCTGGCAGAGTGCAAACATTCTGAGTAGAATGTGCAAACTGCTCACAAACTCGGAGCTAAGCACATATGTAGGTATTTGCAAGGCTGGCGGCTGAGGGACATCAGATTATGCTGTTTAGTTCCACTCCTGTGAAATCAACTGCTCTGTAAAATCCCACCAGCTTCCCTTAGTCCCTACAGAACAGGAACTTAGTGGATTTAAACAAATAACAGAAGGTGTTTCGGTGAGCTGACAGTCTCTACTGTTCTTTGTTTAGGGCAGAAATTGTAACAATTTTCAGGTTAACCAGCATCTGTGAGCCGAATTTTTGCCAAGCTTGATACTCTCCATTAAAAATACAGCAGTGGCTGATTGCTTTGCTGACAGCTTGTTTAACTTGAATATAGGATGCTAAGTTCCTCATGTTAGAACAAAAAACAAAAATACAATGGCTACTTATGTTTTGCCTGCAATTAACAGAATAAACATGTTAATAGGCAGAGAAGACACAAACAGATGTTCTAACTGCACATCTGTGTGAAACTGATATTTGCTAGTTCCACTGTAGCCTGACCTCTGTACCTCGGGAAGTTGAAGTCCCGCTGGATTTAAATGATTTATTGATCTGGATGCAATGAATATTGCAGAAACAAGCTGTATTTCTAAGAAGCTAAATACATCCTCATTCTGTGAAGTAGTAATTCTTGTTTGAAAGGAATCCACACTCTGCTTTAATCAGAGTGGAGATATCAATATTGTTCACCATATTCTTGAATAAGTGGGAGGAAAGATGAAATATGCAGAGGATATGATATCAGGCAACTGGATGAATGTGGAAACAAGGAAATCGGTTCCAGTAGCTACATTAGCTGCATCTTTCTCTTCAGGCTCCTGAAAAGGTTTTGCGAGATAGATCAAAGTAAGCCAATGAAAAAACCCTTTTTTTTTTGGTAAAAGCTCAAAACCTCCTCATGTACTATTACGCTGAAGATTAATTTTGTTTTGTAGTTCTCTATCCAGAAACTAGGAAAAAAACCCCTTCTTAATACATATTAAGCTTTCCATAAGTAGACTTAAGATGTATATTGACAGGTTTTCATAACAAGTTTCAAACCCAGCAAATAATGAATATCCAGTGGCTTTAGAACCAGCTGCAATTTCGAAGACAGCAAAATAATATCCTTATCTCTACACTAGAAAACTGGGCATTGTACATTTGTATTATTTTTTATTTATTTCTGTTTATTTTAGAATACTTGCTTTCATTGGTTGGGGTAATTATATCCACGACACAGCACCCACTGGTGTGTTCTGCTTGGAGTGTCTTTGCCTTTCCACTGAAGTCAATGCTTAGTCAGACATGGGAAGACTCCAGTCCCAAACCCAGTGCTGGTTGTTAGGCTACCAAGCTACCTCTTGCTCCTGCCAAAAACAGTTACACCGTGTTGAACTGAAGTACAGCAAATCTCTGTGGTTTTAAATGCACTAATTTTTATATCCAGCTGTCTGGAATTAATGCATAGGAATAAACAAACAGCATCACAGTTTGATTTGTTCAACCTGTTCCGTGGCTTTTGTTGGTTTAGTTTCTTTGTTTTCTCCATAATTGTCAAACAAACCTAAAGTTTATTTTGCTAAAGGAAAGTGAGATTGAGGAAAGTACGCAATCCATTGCTATAAAGGAATGGATGAATCTTTCCAGCTAGGAACAAAATGTTTGTAATCAATATGGAAGTGCCTGGAGCGTGTTCCTTCTCTGTAGCTCAGCTCTGGCCAGCTGTGGGATGCTATCCCTGTTTCCATGTGCCCGTGGATGCAGTCTGGCAGCAGGTTAGGAAAACTCCTAATGCGTCAAAAGAAGTGAATTGAGAAAGCAAAACGTGAAAAGGAAGAAGAGAAGGAAAACAGCAAGGAACAGGGGAGGGGAGTAGAGATGTCAGTGAAAGGATTGAGCAGAGTAACTCACTGGAAGGGGAGGAAAATGTTCCCCCTGCAGATTGTCACTGGGCCTCCTGCAGCTGGTACCATGGCCTGGTTTAGCTGGGATCTGGATGATGATGGTAATGAGGGAAAGGAGTTGCCTCTTCTTGTCATAGCATGGTGGGGAAATGGAGAGGATGAGTGATCGTTTGAACTATACACAGGACTTAGTGCCTCGGTGTTGTCTGCATCTTCAGCCAGCTCTGAAAGTTACAAAAGTTACAGTCCCTTTTCTAGGCTTGAAACACAACTGACTCCTAAGGACACCCCTAGCTAGTAGTAGAAAATAAAAGATTACCATTAAAACACTCTGGTGGTGTAACACAAAGAAAATTCAAAAAATCAATAGGAAAACACACATCTATTCATGCACATATAATGGGTATAATTCTCTGTCCAAATGATTACTCCATTAATGACAGAAGTATTATATAGTGAGAATTATCACAGTATTTTCTATTTATTTTATTTTAATATAATTTTTGTACCTCCTTTTTATGTCACAATTTTTTTTTCTTATGGTGCCTTAAGGACTCTGTATTATTTTGTGGCACATAGAAATGTTTGAATTAAGAGGCAAATCATTCTTTCATGTGTATTTGAGGAGCTAACATCTGGTTTCCAAATTTCTTCTTATCTTTTATTAAGGCTGGTATGAAGGCAGGGCAGCATCTTCCAGGTGTTTTCAGTTAACTCTTTGGTGTACAGCAAACACGTTATACATGCTGTGTACTATCTAGAGCTATTGAAAGACAGTATTTACTGAGGAAATTGTTTAAGAGTTCATATATATGATTTTAAAAGTAAAATTTCCCTTTCCCTAGAGGTGATTTATATATAAATGTCAAATTTAAAATATACGACTCCCAAAAAGGCAGCCACAGAACACTAGACTGTGGCCACATAACACAACTCCAGTGTCAGAGAAAGGCCATATTTTAGGACTTTGACACCATTGCCATGAAATATGGCTTAATATAAAACTAACTGGAAGTCAAATGATATTTTGGAGGAGGAAGGGACAGTGGCTTGCTGTTTGTAAGTTCCTGTGGAAATGGGGTGATGCTATGTGCAAGCCTTGTTGTAAGGCACTAATGAGGCTAAAAAATGAAAATTAAGAAACAAGATGAGATCATGCAGATATTCAGTGCCGAGGTCAATTCAGCTGTGAGCTGAAAGCCTTCATTTAACTTTGTTAGTGTTTGAATGGCTCTCAATTTGGAGAATCAAAGTCTGTCTGTCCTACACTGTAATGAGGACGGGACACACACGTGCCTCTCCTTTTCTGCCCTCACAGAAAGCTCCCACAGCAGCAGAGCTGGCAAGGCTCTGCTTTTATTCGTTCCCAGAATGCCAATGTGCCTGTGCCCCTTCAAATGCTGTGACTACTGGCTTCGAATAGCTGCTTAGGTCGGGGTTTCTTTGTGCTCCAGCTGGTCTATGGGAAAATCATCATTATTATTGAATTATTATATAGGCATTCATGGACAAAGCAGGCTTGTAAAACTTGTGATGCTCCAAGTTTAAAAATGAACTTGATTTTTTGTAAGAGCAGGTCCAGAATCGCTCAAAATAATTGTACAGCAGTTTAACAGGGCAACAGCTTCTTTATACACTGTTGATTCTGAGCAATGAGAAGATCTTTTTGGCTGTAGCTTTGAAGGAAAACGAATAGTTATTTTGAGTTTGTGGGACAAAAATGATGCCCGTACTGAATTTCACCTCCCATTGGCAGTGTGAGGAGCTAAACGTAGTGCAAGTCTTATATTGTTCTGTATTCTTATAGATAATTTTGCCAGTCTAGCAAGGACAAGGATATTTACTGAAACCTGTGCCAAGGAAACAATGGAAATCAGATGCAGTGAAAAATCGAACCTCTTCATTACTGTGGCCAGTGAGAGTCTCTAACTGGTCACTACTTGACAATTCTTAGGATCCTCAAAAATAACAGTAAGGTTGATCTTGTAGTAAAAAATACAAGACAACTTATCAGGACATTAAAAAAAATGTCTTTAATTTATCTAGTCTGGAAAAGGCACAAGAGATAATGTCAACTTTAATTACTGTTTTCTTCTGAACATGGGGAATAGGCCAAAGGGCATGAATGGAAATTAAAGAAAAATAGAAAACAGATGGTAGGAAGCATGCTACAGGAACTGGGATACAGGCAGCACTGTACATAATTTACCAAAGAGAAAAGGGGCCTTTTGAGTTATTTTGTCCCATTTTAAACAATATCATCTTAAGGTCTGTTTCACAACAACGTTATTACCAAATCAAGTCTCCATTGATAGCAGCTGCTGTATTGTTGCCAGGATTTAAAAGTCTTCCTTCTGCAGCTTTTATAAGACATCTTTGAAATATAGGTCAAGCAAAATTGGATGCAGAAAGATAGCTGCATAAATTAATAACTTGACATCCAAAAGCGCTGGTGACCGATGCCACCATATATTTCAGGGGGTACTAGTTGCCATTTTGGGAAGGGTTGACACTGATTTAAATGCTTCAGCGTGGGATTAGGAGCCTAATTTTAATAAGTGTTTTAGAATAAATCATGTCAATATTTATGATGATATATTACAAAGTGCTGTTGCTTTGTTTCATGGGCTTTCATCTGGATAGGAAATCTTTTAGTCCAGGCAGAATATCTTTCCCTTTACAGCAGATTTCTCAGAGCTGAGGGAGCTGATTAGGGAATGATGCTGACATGCAGCAGGGAGGTTTCAAAGTTTTAAATCAGAAAGACTTTAAGGCACACTAAGCCATAGACTGGTGAAACACAAACACCAAATGGTAGCCCTTGCAATTAATCCTAAAATTGATGTCTGTTTTTGAAATATTTTTTTTTCTCCTTCATTCCTAGCCTGCACAATGGGAGCCAGCTCTGTGCTTTTCATGGGAAACTTCTAATTTGTTGGGGTTTATCTAGGATGAAGCAGAACTGTGTTCAAATCACATTTGGAACATTACAGCAGTTCTTGGAATGGGCTTCATCAGAAGTGCTGTTTCAAGAAAAAGGCTGAATGGTTACTTGCAAACACGTTAACATAAGCTCAGTCATCCCTAGGCTTCCAGCACCATGATGGGAGAAGGTAATGAGGTCATGGGTTGTTTTTTTAGGTTCTGAAGACTGACTTTGAGAACTGAGGAAAAGTAAATAAAGGATTATTTATTAAATGAAGAAAGGATTATCCATTACAGAATAAATCTTGCTTGCCTTACATGTACAAATAGTTCTCATTGACTATGAACAAGTCAAATACTTACATAAGACATTTATAACTTTTTATGTAACCTTATAAAAACTTGTATATTCTTCTATGTCCTGGCCTTAAGCAGAATGCAGAAATTAGCCAGTCAGGTGTATAACAAAATAAAGCAACCTCATTTTTACTTGAGATCTTTTCAAAGCTTATTTAAACAAGAAAACTCCTTATCTATTTACCCATGAGGGAAATTTATCCCAAAAAACATCCAGACAACTAAGCAGGTTTCACTGGAGAGTCTCAATTGCTGTGAGAACAGAGTGTCTGGGAAAAGGAAAGGAGGAGGATGCAAAGCATGAAAACATTCAGAAGGTATTTAAATGGAAAGTTTCTCCTCCTCCTGCACATTCCTGAGAGTCCCTCAGAACACTGGGCAGGGCTAGCCCCGGGACACTCCTTGCTGGGTAAGGGTAATCTTTATTCTAAGACACTACAGATTAATTTCAGAGTCATTCTCTTCCTTCCCACCAGCTGTGGTTACTCAGGGCAGATTAACCAGAACATGATTGGTTTCAGCCCCTATCTGACAGCAAGAGCTACATACTGCCAATACAGAGGATGCCAACAGAGATAGCATTAAATGCTAATTTAGTGACTGTCTTAGTTGGGATTATTCTGACTGTCCCATCACTGGGGTGAGTTTTTCCGAGGTAAAAGTGCAATGTCACTGAGGAATTGGGAGGACTGAGCTCCTCTGTCATCCCCTACAGGGGTGCTGCATGGATTCATAGCCACGAGCATGACATATGGGTGTCCTGTTCCTGCCCAAACCTCTCTGTCGGCTGTACATGACACATTTGTATTCAGTGACCATTTGTGGCTCAAGTATGTGGCACTTGGGGACATGGTTTAGTGGTGCACTTGGCCGTGCTGGGTTAACAGTCGGGCTCAAACATCTTAGAGGTCTTTTCTAACCTAAGTGATCCTCTGTCTGGTATTATGTCACTCGGCAGCTTGTGCAGCCTTTAACTGATGTTATGCTCCGTATACATGATACAAAATCTTTTCTCATCATCTTGCATCCCTATTGATTCAGTTGGAAATCACCCTGCTTTATGTTTCCCATAGTTTATCTCAGGAATGCGTAGATAATGACTTTCATTAAAAGAGAAGGAAACATTCAGCCTCCTATTTTAATTTTATTCAGAGGAACAGCTGAGTCCAAAAGGAAGACTTGGATGTTTTCCCCTCTTTCTTTGAAAAGCTACAGAAATTGAGGAGACCAGACTTGAATCACCACTGGACAAGTGCATTCAGTGCTTCTCTGGAGTAATTCACAGACATTCTTTTCCCTGTGGTGAAACATTTTGAAATCCCTCATTTTTTGTCTGAATGGCAAATGCCAAAACCTCGGTGTTTTTCATGAGGAGGAATTCTTGTCTTGTGGCCAGCTCAGTTAGCTTCCCAGCAAGAACTGGGAAGTTAAGGCTACGGCTAAGGGAGGGTTTCCACATTCATGTGGAAGTACGACAGCAGTTGCTTTCCATCCTTTGACTTGTAGCACTGAGATATCAGCCATTAGACTCAAGGCACTACAGAAAGTTACTGAATCAACTAATTCCTCAGGGATTTGACCATTATCTCGGTCTCTTTTTTTTTTTTTTTTTTTCTGAAGATGGTTTAGTTAAGCTTTGACATTCATCATGCAACTAAAAATCATGCCAGGAAATGCTCACAGCAGCTCTCAAGTACTCAATGCTAACTTGTTCAAAAAAGTTTAAACAAACAGACAAACAAACAAACAAACAAACAAACAAAAGATTAAATTATGCATTCTCTCAGTTCCATGCTGGAGTGTATTTCCTTTCTTGATCACAGTACATATTGCCGTGGTCTAACTTGTCACCCATAATCTGAGTTTAGACTTCAGCTTGACCTAACTTGTGCTGTACCTTTTGCTGATTCTGTTTTACATTAACTCAATGATAGGGCAGGTTTTTTTACCCAGTTAAAATATTTGACTGGGTTTTTCCTTGTGTCTTGTGCATGACAACTCCAGTCCTCCCTTGTGCGGCTCCCCCAGAGTGTGGCTGCCAAGATTATACTCCTAGAACATAGTTTTGAGTACGTCCCCCTTCCCTCAACATCCTGCTTGTCCTCAGTCTGAAGGCCCTTCCTTTCCCCTCTAGTCAATCTCATGATGTCTCCATCCAGTCTGTAACTCCAGGCCCTAATGCCAAGCTTTTTTTTGTCCAACAAGCTCTTCTCAACTATCCGGCTGAGAGTGTGAGGACTGGCTATTCAGTTTGGTACTTCAGGCTATGCAGATCTGGGTCTCAAGCAGTGTGGTTTATTTGACACAGTTTGAAGCCACAATTTAGCTGCAATTCAGAACATGAAAAATACTTTCCACTGGATTCCCATATTTTCAACTTCATCACTGGAATTACAATGATTTCTTGTTGTGCCTGAACAGAGTCCACAAACTCTGCAATTTACTGCTTCCTGCAACAGTCTGACATGGTCACCTGTGGGAGAAAAATAAGTGAAACAGAGAACTTTTTCCTCTTAAAGAATTATATTGATCTTGCAGATGCTGGGTTGACTTACTGTGTTTTTCCTTAGAGCACTTGGCTGCAGATTCACTTAAGAGCAAATATAAGAGCCCTATCATCTGATTTCCCCTTAAGCCTAAGCATTATAATCTCTCTCTGTTCCTGACATGCAGTTTTTCTTTTAAAGATGAGATTTGATTGTATGAAACAGCTCTTTAGTGTTCTTTAAATTCTGTATCATAATTTCCCAACTTCAACTATTTAATTCCTCTCCAAACCTTCTGGTTTATATGCAGCCTGAATTTCAAGTGCAATATATAGAAAAATATAAATATTTAAATTTGAGATATGGTTTACACTGATCTTTCCTGGAGTGTTTTTCCTTGTTTCAGAAACCACATGAGTGTAGCTTAAGTAGCCTACTCGAGAGAGCAAATTCATCATGTGTCTACTTCAAGGCTCTTGTGTTGTTTAAGAGCTCACTAGTCTGTGGTAAATAATCCACAGACCTTCACAGGAGGCAATGCTGACTCAGATTCCTTCTGGAAGAGCACAGGCTTGCATCTTTTGGTATCCTCCTCCTTCTTTTACCCCTTTTCTGTTTCATTTTCTCCAAGATGGGAATGAACAGGTTCTTTCATCTCTGGAGACTTCTGTGATGTTTATTTGACACAGACTTTTATAGTTTTATTTCAGCTTGACTGGGCTCCTTGAGATCAGTTTCCATATTCTGCAGTTAGCAGAACGTTCTTCCCTACAGACTGAAATCTGAGTTTCTAAAATGAGGATGACTTTTGACATCCCATGTTCTTACACAGCATGAATCTGTCACCTTTACATCAAGATATACAAATATATTTATATATATGCATGTAAAGATACATAAGGGATATACAAACAGTATGTGACCATCAGCTTTACCTCAGTCAGGGAGCAGGCAGTGATTTTTCTCTCATGACAAAATCTTGTGGGCATCATCAGATGTGCTGTGACAAGGCAGCTCAGCATCAGTAGTACAGTATGATTCTGATTTAATGCTTGAGAATTGACCTTTTGTGCTGGGAAGTGAACTAAAAGAGGCAGTTTTGGTCCCAAAGGTGAAGGAATCTGATGTACTAATCTCTTATCTGTTGTTGAGTAGTTGATAAGTGCAGAATGTGTAGCTCAAAGGCAAAATGCACTGCCAGGACTCTTCCTTTACAGCTCAGTGTGGCTCACCATCCAGGGTTATTCCTGTAGTCTCCCAATGACTTGTTTTAGCCAAGGTGTTTGCATACCAGTGGTAAGGTGATTTTATGCTACTTACAGTTTTGCCATAATTCACTAGTAACCTTTGGTTTTGCTCCCTAGATCTGATGTGTCTGACACAGGTTGACCCTGATCCACAGTGAGACTGTGTTTAGAATGAAAGATTTTAACTCCTCTTAGTAAGTAGAGGGTGGGGGGGAAATTAATCTCTGACATTGTGTTTTACAGGTAATTGATTTTTAAAAATGTCTTTGCTTCCTCATTTATGGCTAGGAAGCAATAAAACCTCGCCCTGCTCTTCAGTTCAGAAATTTACCACAGAGATGTTGCAAGTAGAGAGAGCCAGGAAAAGAGTGAGTGTAAAATACTTTTAAAACCAGACATCACATTTCCCTGTAGTGGTGGATAACCACAATCATTTTCCCTTCCTTCACAGAGCACAAGGGATATCGTACTCATGGGAATTATGCCCCTTCAAATGTTACTTACCCCATTATGCAGCTTAATCAGAGATGATCTTTGTTGTAATGAGTGAGTTGCAGACAGCCACTGGGCATTATTGTGGAATGCAGGAGCAAAGCAAAGTCCTGCTTAATATTTGGCTTTAAAAACTGGATGGCCTACAGGGCATAATATGCCTAGCTTGGGCTGTGGTGACATGGAAGTTCATATAGCTGTCTCTTCTCTTGTGCTGCGGTGTTGAGATTGGGCACAGATGGGGACCTTGCCTTCTCCTCTCCTCTCTTTCCTACCCATTCTGGTGTGGAGCCTTTCATGGTCTCTAAGAGTTGCCAGCTGTAGTGGCATGAGGAGATGGCTATCCTGGAGCACTGCATGGCCTCTGCATTGCTAGGAAAGCTGGGGAGAGGGAAAGGGCTAAGCCTTTCCCAGCTAAAGGAAAGAAGAACATTCCAGTATGTACTGCAAAATCTGGGATAGTGCTTCTGAGCTTCCTTTTCAGGGCAGCTTTGTTTAACATCTCAATGACTGTTCTCCTCAGCTTTTGGCAAAGGCTTTTATGTGCTTTTAAATGTATTTGTGCACAGAAAGTTACAGGTTGGCTTTTCTTTACCAGTCTTAAGTGTGAGCTGAAGATCTGCCAGTGCTTTTTGGAAAGAGGAACAAGCATCTGAGTACACAGCTCATGGAGAAGAGTTCTTAAAGCAAGTCTACCAGGTGGTTGCTATCTTCTGAGGAGGCTTTTTTTCCTTTTACTGTATCAGAGGTGAAGTGTTGAGTAAGGGGGTGAGTGGGGCTTATGAGGAGTTAGTGATACACATTTCCATCTCAAATTAGAAAATGAGCATTTTGAAGAATTTTAATGAGTAGGAACAACTTACGAGACAGGAAAATCTGAAACAGTTTCTCTAAGTTTATCCCATGCTTCCTGGGAATGCTCCTAAAATTGCAATGTGTTTTCCTATGGGTTTTAGTGGGGCAGGTGATTATGTGGTACTGTGACATAACAAATAACTGCTATTTCTCTGTGAGACCCAGGTAAGAATGTTCTTCAGATTATGTTCCTTTCAAAAGGAGTCTTTTGCTGGTTAGAAAAATTGGCTGGTGCTCTCATAATGTAAGTTTAGCAGTTTTCTCTGTGTCACCTTATCAAAGTTACTGTGACAACTGTGGCTTTAGAGTTGTCTGTTTTATGGATGGGCAAATAGTGTGGTCATTAAAGATACGTGCTGGGGTCAGAGGTCAGCTGATGTTTGTTTAATTGAGTCCCATGGCACAAGCTGGAAAACCCTCAGCAGGAAGGGTTGCCCTTCAGGGCACATAAGAATACTGAAATAGGTCAAATAATTTGAGTATGACCTTCCTGAACCTGGTGGAGCTTTAGGGTTTTGTGCACAGTGATTTTAAACCACTTTTTCAATTTCCTGGTGCTAAACATGCTAAATCTATTGCTGTACAATGAAACACAAACTCAAGGCCCTAAAAGGTAAGATAGCTACTACTGGGTTTGGTATTTTAAAATTATAATAAGGTAGATTCTAGAGTGCTTTAGCATTTTCCTTCACATCTGGTTAATGGGGGAAAAAGAAAAAAAAAAGGTAAAATACAAAGGAAAAAAAACTTTCCCTAGTTTAAACCAATTCTGTACCTGAATGAAATGCCTGGCACAAGTCAGTGATGAACATGAACCCAGAAGGATGTGCCATTGCTGCTGAGTTTGCAGTAGAAGCTGAAAAGGAAACAGAAAGAGAGACGGGAATTTCCCATTGTGCACATAGTGCCAGTGGGTGCCAGGAAGAGCAGAAGACTTTTAATGCACAGGAGGGATTTAATGACTTAATGAACCTGCTGCCCCAAATCAGTCAAAAACCAGTGAGTAGAGGTTTTAGAAAAACATGCTGACTTCTGGCAAGAAAGGCTTATTTACTGGACTTATTTTATGGGCTATGATAGCCATTACTTTCAGGTTATATATGAGGATAATTACCAGAACTTCAGTGAAGTAACCATCTCTTTATTTTCTTGGAAAAGTTCATGTATATATGGGAAAAAAAAAATCAAAACAGCTCATTTATATACATGATTTCCCTCAGAATAACCAAAAAGCCTGAGGATGTTTTATCCAAGTGTTTTCCCTCTTGAAATCTAGTTTCACTAACATATGAATATACTGTGGGCTATACCATCCAGAAGATTAATAATTATAATTGTGAGAAAAAAAGTATCCTTTTTCACTGAGACTGTAGGGAGACTGTTTATTGGCTGGAACAAAGACTTGGCATGCTATGTTAAAGAAGTGCAAACTATTATTTTTTGTTTTTCACGTGTCATATATGTTGAGAACTTTGCATTGAAAGAGAAGTAAGTGTACTGGAGACTCTCATAAAACCTGGAGATGGTAATGGAAATGATGGGTGTTGAAAGGCAAAATTAAACAGCTCAGAACTTTTAGGAGTGAAAATGCTGGCTTAGGTACTGGACTATGATGTTATCCTGCAGCATAAACAATCTACTTACAAGACAGTAATATGTAACATTTGCTACCCACAACTGAGTATTACGGGAACCTGTGGCCATTCTTATAGTTATCTACATGGTGAAGACTGAATTTAAAACCCTTTGCAAGGTAAGGGGAAAGTATGTTAATACATCATAAAGGTCAGACCCAACTAATCTCCAACAACATCTTAGGATTAGTAAAGCTGCATATTAAAATTGGTTTGAAATGTTGCATATCCTCCTCTTGCATAGGGTGGAATAGATTCCTCATGTCCGGTTGAGCTGGGACAGTTTATAGCATCTGTCAGCTAAGCTATACACATTTTAAGTGTATAGGTTCAGAAGGGAATATTGTTTTTAAAAGATGGTTTTCAGAGAAAAGGAAGCAAAAGTTATGTTTTACAAAAAACTCAGACATGCCTCAGTTTCAGTTTTAGAAACCTGGCCTGTATTCCTTAAGCGGTTTGCAACCACAGGCCAACTTTCAAGGGGAACACCCAGCTCCCCATGGGGAAGGATTTATGATTTTATTCAGGATGTATGAAATGCGATGATTTTGGCTGGAGTTCAGGAAACAGAAGAGGGGGGCAGTGTCTACATTCATTTACACCCCTTTCAGTCTGCTTGTTGTCAGTGAAGTTTTAATGACAACGAACAAAGGCAGAACGTGGGCTGCAGAATGGGAACCGTGTGCTTTGTAAAAACCGCTAAAAAACAAAAAAAGAAGAAAAAGAAAGAAAGGAGACAAATTGCTGACCCTTCTGTGAGCAGAAGCTGCTGGTGCTGGCTGAGCTCTGAAAAACAAGGCTGCAGCTGAAAACAACTGTGGATTCCAAGAGCCCCCATTAGGGACCTTTCTTCTAGACCTTGAGTTCTTGTTCTCTCTGACCTACTGAAATGATCTGTTATAATACACTGTGAACTCCATGTTTGGAAATACATGAGGTTGGTTGTGTTTCCAAAAGTCATGGATGTACAGTGAAGTAGCTGTGTTCCTGGAATATGCAGGAACTTTTCATCCCCAGAGCTAGACAGAGGAACAGCTATGTATTTTGAGGGAAACTGTTTGACAGGGAATTTTTAAAACCTAAGAAAAGTTCATGGTATCCAGTCAGTTGAAGCAAATTCTTCCCACTGCTCCTTCTCACTGCTAGTTTTGCATTATCTCACACACGGTAATTTTCATTTAATGAAAGCAGCGTGCGTGGGGAGAATCACTATCTAAAAGAAGTAGTTGCTGAGCCAGATCCCTGGCTTGCATCCATTCACCACGAGAGCACGAGGGAATTCCTTGGTACCACTTAGCCATGGGAACCTGGCCCCAACAGCACCCTCTCGCTGTGCCTTTCCTGGAGGAGCATGCCTGGGATGTAGCTGAGGCTGAGCAGGAGAGAGACTTAAACCATTTGTGAACTCTGGCAAGCCCCAGCTGCCGGAGCAGCCCTTGGGAGGATGTTGCAGCTGAACACAATTTTGAAGAGTCTGAAGCAGCTCTGTGTGGCTGAGAGGGGTCCTGGCAGGCTCATGGATGCGATGGAGAGTCCAGAGACCCTTACAGATTCCTGTTGCTGCGCTCAGGTCTTGCTGGTGACCGAGTGCCTGCACTGAAATACACTGTCAATAGCTTCAAAAGAGAGACACAGGCTTTGTTGGGTGGGAGTAAGACCCCCTGCCTATCATCTAAACATACCTGCATTTTGTAAGCAAGGCAGTAACTTAATAAAACACTGGAAGTAACAGGTTATTGCCTGGGAGGCTGAAAGTGAGAAGGGAACTAGTGAGCTGGGCTCCACCTGGGATCTGCAAGAGCCTTGAGGTCATTGACAAAGATGTCTTGACTTGAAACTGTAAACTTTCTTTGGGATATGCTGTGCACTGGAATAATCAAGTATGGAATGATTTATTAGCGGTTTATGCAGATAGAAGAGTCACTCTAAAGGGAGACAAATTCACCATTGAAATAGTTTTCTTTGTGATGGAAATTAAAATAAAATGCTTGGCTTGTTTCATATCAAGATGTAGATTGAAATCTCCTACATGGCCTTGCAGAGAGAGAGGGTTGATACCCACTACAGACGTATAATGTTAGCTACCATTAAATTTTTCACATAGTATCCAACACATGTACATTGTGGATCTCCTCACTGATCAATGAAAAGCTTTCATAACTTCAATTTAATTAAAAAACAACAACAATGCAGCAGGATGCCTATAGGAAGCAAGAAAACCACCAGTAGAAAAGTTAGCCACAGCGAATTAAAAATCTGAGAGTCTCACCATACTAAGCTGGTCATGTCTTTCTTCCTTCTCAGGTATTGATATTCCTACATACATGATAAAACACTAAAATGTAATCATAGAGTAGATACTTGACTGGAAAACTTTCCCTCACCTGTAATATACATCCAGCTGCTTGGTTAATATTGCCATTCAGGTACAATTTAAAATCAGCAGAGAAAGTTATTCCAGAACCTGCACCAGAAGGTCACAAACTCCCCTTGAAAGCACTGATACTTCCTTTTGTTGGCTCTTATGTATCTGATTACAAATTACTAAATCCTCCTGCTATTTGAGAACTTTTAGATTCTAATCAGTACTTTGATGAATGTACAGCACAATAATGCAGATGAGTGATGTCACCCTTTAAACATACAGCAGCATGCATGGACAAAAAACCAGAGAAACCATTCAAAAGCTCCGGGACCTCTGTGATCAGGGATCTTCCTTTGTAATCCATCGAGACTGTAAATTGTTGCCTAACAACTTGACATTGTTAAAATGTCTAATTAAACATCAAAAAATAATAAAAAAAAAATCACACAAATACAAAATGTTCTGCTTAAATTGTGAAGAGTTGCCTTAATGTTGATAAAATAGAATGAAAATCCAGGGTAAGGAAATATTGCAGAAGTGACTTGAATAAATAAGAAGGAAACATGAGTAAGTTCAACAATGTCAACATTAAAAATCTTTGCTTTGGGAATTAGGTAACTTCCTAATACTTTGTTCTGCAGTATAAGAAACTATTTATTAAATTGATATAAATATTACAGCCTTTTTTTTTTCATTTAATGAAATGCAAAGTAATGAAAGCAAAACAACGTAGCCAGGTATTAATAGATGAGCAAAAAATTCTTAAAAGATAGGGTGTTTTCCTAAAGTAAAATGAAATAAAGTGGATGAAGTAAAAATCATTAGTATAAACATAATTTGTGTAATTTTTCTGTTGCAGATGGCATGGTTCTGACCTGTTCTTTTGGTCTGTTTAACACAGTTATACTCAATATTTTCAATGAGTATGAAAACTCCATAGCACTGGTCTTAGTAAAACCTTGTTCAAGTACACGCTGAGGGGAAGTGAGGACAGTACTAAGAATTTAGGAAGGGGAAGAAATGCAGAGATCTGACTTTCTGATACCTATTCAACACCTGCTGGCAAGGGATAATGTCTATTCATTCCCATACAGTCTACAATTCTTTGTCTGTGTGGTTTTGCATTATTATATCAATATTCTTTTAATGTGGGTCAGGAAGGAGTGACCTTGCCTTATTTTAAAACATGCACCATTAAACTGGGATAATTGGGGAATTTCCTGTAAAAAGAACTTTCCTGCCACCTCACACTGTGTCTGGGTATTTTTGTGTGTCGTTCTTCTGAGGCTGCCCAAGGAGAGGAAATGTAACCGAGGTATACTTTCCTTAAGTTTTCCTATATTTTGCACCTACATGCAGAGGTGCTGCAACCTGAAAGCAACTGCCTTTTAACAATCTTGTTCCTTTTCTGGGCTAGGGACTTCTGACACTCCCAGCAAATTAGGCTGGTACACGTGAAGTACAGGAAAATTATGTTTTGTAGAAGTTGTTTGAGGATTTTAGCTGTTCTTCCTCTCTCTCAGGTAATCAATGCTGCTTCTTGGTTGTAAATGGGATTAAGCAATCTGCTGTGCTTATGTCAAACTGGTGATTGAAATAGTGTAAAAATACTAAAACACTTTTTTGCCACCAGAAGTAAACAGATAATTGATAGATTTAGCTGTGATGATAATAAATCATTCAGTGTATTTTATTTTCAGCTCAAGAATTATAAACCAACCTCTGCATTTCACTCTTGGAAATTATATCTATACCTCTTTATTTTTCCATCACCTTCTTTCTGAGTGTGTACCTATGCCTTAATACAACTGCAATTGCCTGTGCTGTTTTATCTGGGAAGCCCATGGACAGATCTAGTGCTTTTCCCTGCTGCAAGTAGGTCTTGCTTGCAGTGCCACTTTGATTATAATGGGGTGCTCTCTTTTCAGCGCTTAAGCGTGTCATGTCACCACATGATTAACATTTAAAGCTCCTTTTAGCAGTGGAAGTCAGTCTTACTTACATACTTTGTTCCCTTGTTGATTGTAATATGGGAAGTCACTATCTTCTAACTGGACAAATTTATTTCAAGTGAGCTTGAAATGAACACGGGTAAGTAGTGCTATATCAATTCATGTAATTCCCCCTCCTTCCTCTTCTCCCATCATGTCTAATACATCTGATGCACTTTAAAAGATCCTGGGCATAAGATAAGCTGTCAGAAGTCTCTAGTTATTTTGAAAGAGATCAGGGAGTCTGAAACATTGGAAGGGGTCACCTTGAATCTATGTTAAGTATGAGAAAGGCAGGCATGCCAGCCCAGATGGTCTTTCTTTATACTTTTAATGCTACAAAGAGGGGCATTACTGTTGCTTGGAATGAAGGGGTTTTATGATCAAGAGCAGAAGAAAAGGATTTAGAATTGTTAATATACTGCTTGAGTGCCTAGCCATTTATATTTACAGTAATTGCTTCTGGGAAAAAAAAAAAAAAGTTCTTCTCCTGCCAACATGTAGGAAAAATAAAGGCTGATTGAATTAAGTCTGGGAACCTGTTTGATTAGAAACTGAAACAAATCTCCTAGGACTCTAGAAACCTAGTTCATTTGTGGCATTCCTTCCATACTCTAATGGGCTCTAATGCCTGATACCAAATGATAAGAAATGCTTGTTTCTGAAAACAGCTGTTGTGGGTTTGGTAGCCTGGAACCACATTTTGAGAGCTGAATGTAAACCCTAAATATGTGGAAATGCAGGCAAGTGAGATTGTTCCTCCAGATAGGACTGGAACCAATGGTCATTGTTTCAAAAGTGTTCACAGAAAGGTAGTAGAATGACACCTTTCACTTTTTGAAGGACCAGTGAGTGGTATTGTGTAAAAGGTCTGTCATGTGTAATGACATGTGTATCCTCTGTGACTTATGGCAGACACCTGGAGGTGCCACACCTCAGCATTTTGGTATTTGCTGTTTACTGGACAGAAAGCCCAGTGCCATTATGCTGGGATGGTGCTGGTATTGCTTCAGAATCGGGGGAAAAGAAAAGCATTTCTGTTCTACACTCATGTTAATGTAAGACAGGCCTTCAAATACCTGAAAAATCATGACCAGAAATCATGACCAAGAAATCATGACCCTGCTATCTAACTTTTCCATCACTCATTTAAACTTGTAAGGGATGCTTGGCTCTTAGTGCCTTGCAGAGCTTGGCGCTCTTCACCTTTAGCATTGCTCCAAGTGCAAACTTGAAAATAAGTTTCTTGAGGCCCTTTGTGGGGCACAACTTGAGAGCTGAGAGCAATAAAATCTGTTGGTCATGGGATTCACTTCCCTGATTTCCTGCTCCTATTCTTTCCATTCATTACAGTTAAATTAGGTCTAAACTCCTCAGGCCATCCCTGATGTAACCCAGAGCCCAAAGACTCGTGTATCACAATCCCAGAACAAATTGTGTGTTTTTGTATATTTTTAAGCTGAAAAATGAATTTTTCCCCTTATTGTTCATTGCAGAGATCATATTTTTAAAAAGAAGTCGTGTAATACCCAATACATTTCGCTGTTCTGCAGGTAGCTCTTTGAAAATGACAAACTAACAATGATTATCATTTTATGTAGTGTATAATTATCTGTTATTTACAGAATTAAGAGTAAATAGTGGAAGTAAAGATCATGCCATAACCTGCAGTATGTGAAGTGCTAGAGAAGAGCACTTTTTTATGTGGCAGCTTCTTTCATCATTCAGAAAGGGTGGGAAAATACTTCTAAAATAAGGCTTGGATAGGCACTGAATTTCAAACTGAGTTTCATGAAGCAGCACAACAACTCATTAACACTGACTTAGTTTACAAAATATTTAAACCCCTGGTTTTGGTATCAGCTAATCATAGTAGAGTCTTGTTAAATGAAATTGTTATTGGATTATTTTTATGGCTTTTGACATATGCCAGGACTGAACAATGTAGATTTAGCCATCATTTTGGCAAACAGGTTTTCACCTGCTTGAGTGTGTGGTATTTGATAATTTTGCAAGACTTGCAAAATGCAATTTTTCAGAGAAAAATGTGTAAATAATTGTGTGCATAAAGCATCAAACAGTGGCAGTTTGCACACACAAATTTTGTGCAAATAGAAATTAAAAAACCCCTTGTGGTGTAAGCTGGAAGTGTAATGCACAGAAACTGTATGTGTTGTTCTGAAAAGAACTTTATATAACCTGGTTTCCTTATAACAAATTTGTCCTGTTCTACCAGGATGATACACCCCAGCCAGTTGTGTCTTCTGCCTTAGCAACACAAAACTTTTACAAAAAAAGAGGCAATTGGGAGAATGTGATTTACAAATGTTTCCAAATAATTGAACATAAAAATAAAAAATATATTAATGATTTTAAAGAAGTCGAGGCAAAAAAAAGTTAATGAATTAGCAGATTCAGATGCAAGTTATATGATATTTAAGAGACGTTTTTCTGATACAAATCTGTGGACCAGATGGGAGAGATGGGGGAAAAAGGTGACACAAAGCTGATGTTTCAGTACATTCTTGCACATTTTCTGTGGTTTCTGTTTGGCTTGGTTGTGTTTGATGAGATCTGCTGGATGGCTCCACGCTCACTTGGACATTATGCCCAGCACATTCTTGGGTGCACTTGATGACTTTATGGCTGTTGGCTAAAACTTGTAGAATATCCCACCTCCTTAAAAGACCTCAAATAATTTTTAAAGGGTTTTATGGACATGATTGCAGTCTCAGGCTTAGGAAAAAGAAAGAATTCACTTAACACTGGAGACTGAGGAGGAAGGAAGGAGGTTGGGAAAAGGAGGCAGTGGAAAGGTAGGTAAGAGAAAGTGACAGAAAGGATCAGGTTTGGACATAGGAAAAATGAGTATAAATGGAGAAAAAAATTGCAGTCAGACATATTGTTTTTCTTTGCTTTAAATGCCCCATAACCAGAGCAGCCAAGAGGCAGACAATTATAGCACCAGGCACTTTAGATTACATTAGGGTGCGAGGCAAGCTTTGCTCTCCATGGTTTATGATATCCTTTGAACCCTCTGAAAGGATAAATGATATAATTTGTGATGTGACTCATACAGGAAAGCAGATAATCAGTGGTGTGCCATAATACAAGTGAGAAAAAGACAAAATAACAGTCAAAGAGAGCTTACATTGTATTCCTTTTATCTTCTGATATTGTTTATCATCTCACTATTATCATTATTATTTGCTAATGTTATCATATCACCTAATGACAGAAATTCAAGGCTTGGAGCCAGGATCCTAGACAAAACATCCTAATGCTTATGGCAGTTTCTTCCTTTGTTGGTTATTAAATTGTTTCTGTGAATGAAAATAACGATGACAACAGGGAGAAATGTGCAACATGCTGGGACCAATTTCCTGCCACACCAGGAGTGATGCACACAACAGCCTTCGGCAGCTGCAGCGATGCTCCTGGATGGAGGGAGCCTGAATGGGGAGTGACAAGTGTGGCTGCAGTGACCTCAGCTGTGCTGTTAGCACTGAGAAGGCAGATGCCTGATTTAGTTCTTCAGGCTGCACAGCTTCCTACTGAATGAATATGCAAGAAAATTGGTCTGGCAGGGCTGGGAGGTGTTTGGAGTGAAGTTTCAGTATTGATTTTCTGTGGGGATATCAGTTTTATAGCAAAGCCAAAAACTTCCTATTTTACCATTGGTAGCTGTGTTTTGCTTCCCGTGTTTTTATTTATTAAATTAAGCTAAAGGGCACCAGAGCAAATCCCCATTTTTTCCAAGAAATGAATAATAATTAAAAAAAAAAAAGAGGCTATCATCGACAGTTTTATGGAGAGCCTCCTACTATGCTATGTGTCATATTTTTCTAAACCCCTTTTGTTAATACTTCTCTAGGCAGACTTGAGAACTCCAAGAATTAGCTAATGTTACACCAGTAAAAATGTCCCTTGAAAAAGACAGATATAAGGAACATTTCTAGTGGGGATTGCATTTGGTCATGTTTTTTCCATTAGATCATTCTTCTGTGGAGTTCCTAGACTCTTATTGGAAGATCCTGCTGGTTCTTGGACTGTGATGCAGAATGTCCCTTATGTTCATTAGTAGCTTATATTGGAAGCAGAGGACTTCTAGAGCTTTTCAGCTGTAATTCAGCAACATTAGTCTTAGGCAGGAAAGTGAAAATTTATTTACTGAAAGTCAAATATTTGTTTTGGCCAGAATGCAATTTTTGGCACTAGTACTGACGTCTTTTAGGTCAAATTTTGGTAGTAGGCTTGTAAGCCTGTGATTACAAACACAGGCGAATTTAATAAAAATTCAGTCCGGCCTCATTCCTCTTGGTGTAAATCCAGAGTATTTTACTGAAATCTATTGCCATCTGACTAAACTTTCTCTTTCTAGGGTCTGCCAGTGTACACAGCATTTGGTGTTATCAGCCCAGAGTACGTGGATATTTAGATTTTCTCATTATGACAGAAAGCAAGAAAAAATAGCCAATCCACTTCACAGGAAACCAGATGACATAAACTTACCTTACTGATGTGACAGTTATCTGATTTAGTAATTATGATTAATGGTAGCAAAAAAATAATGCAAAAATTACCTCCTGAGGGAAGTGAGTGTTACTGTCTGTGCAGACAAACTGAATCCAAGAGGTTAAGCAGCATATCTAACACTTCCCTGTAAGGTGGAAATGAAACATTTGCAGTCAAATGATGAATTGTTCCCCATGCATAGTGTTATTTGTGAACTTTTAGATTAAACCTTACAACTTGGGGTTGTAATCAAACCAAGACTCACCTGCTGGAGAGGTGTGACTACCTGGGCATGCTGGGCCACACAGAACTCTTGGCACTCTGCAGAACCAGCACTCTCATCCAGACAACTAACACAAATTTTATACTTGCTCCAAAGTCTCACTTCTCTTTGGAGTGTCCCAGAATTTTCAATTTTGGTTCCCTAAACTGAGCTTTGGAAATGGGAGTCAGATACTCAGTCTTAATAGAATAAACTTGCCGTGGAGGCTCTGAGCATGCTGCACTCACCATGTCGAGCACCCTAATGCAGGTGCTTCCAGCCTAAGGGTTCTGGTTTACACTTTTAGATCCGGCCTATGCTTTTCCATGTCAGAAACCATTTAAGCAGCTATTAGACCTGCAACAAATTGCAGTGGAAAGATCAACAGAGCATGGAGAAGCTCTGTTTACAAGGTACCAGGGACCACTTGCATAACAAACCTGTCAATGATTTATAAAGTGTACAGACACAGTACCATGGAAAGTCTCACTCAAAACAATTGGTTACTCATTACTGCGTTGTTTCAGTGATCTTCTCATCTTACTGGATGTGCTGGACAACAGGAAGCCTTGCCCATCTCTTTAGCACCTGATGATCCTTGGACAACTTTGTTGCCCTCTCAGTAAATGAATGTCAGCTTTCCTACAGAAGTATAGGACTGCCTACTGATGTACAATGCCTGTTTTATTTGAATGTTCTCTGGAAAACAGTTTAGAGAGCATCTATATCAAACAATTCCTGCACTGCAGTATTTGTACCTCGAAGAGTTAGGTCAAGGGTTTTGGATCAAAGCCTAGCTGAGACTGCATACATCATGGGGCCCAGGGAGAGCAGCATTAAATTTCTTGCTTAAAATTGGCTGTTAAATGCAAATGCATCATCCTTTGTGTTACATAAAATCTGAGATGAGTGTTCTGTTTTTTCTTGAGGCAGCAAACTGTTGAACAGATTCCCCTTCATTTCAAGGTATTTCCATCAGGCTCTTGATGAATTCATTAAACTATATATTCATTATAGGTGATGAAAAGTATATAACCTTTCCGGAAAGGAAGTGGCCTGCTCCATAAATAAATCTAGTTTTGTAAATTAAAGATGTGCTAGAAAGAAATACCTGGATCCAACAGTGCTGAAACTTGAGCAAGGCAATTGTAATGGCAGCCTTGGGAAGGAGACTGCTCACAGTGGAATGGATGAACCTTATGAAGTGCCCTGATGGTCTTAAAAATCGGGCTGTGCTGGATCAGGGGAAGAAGTAAATTCCATAGCCAAGGTCCCTTGTGAAGGAAGCCCTGCCAGAGTTTCTCTTTTGCTATATATTGAGGTATGAGCATGACCTCAGATGGAAAGCACTGCAGTGCTCCACCAACAAAGAGGCCTAAGGAGTAGGAAAGTTCTGATTATATTCTGAGAAGTCATCTTTTAGCAACTTGTGTCCTTTAGGAGATCAGAGGGCAGGTAGTCATGGAACACTCTCCCTAGTTTCTTTCTGCATTTAATGCAGACTCCATTGCTTTTATGTATGGTCTGGAACTCTCTATGACTGTGAAAACTGGTTCCAGCATTGAATCCAAGGGAGAACTAACAAGTCAATGAGTTCCACCTATCCATGTTGGCCAGAAACATGAAAAAGTGCATGGACTGTTGTTTTCAGGTCAACTACTGTCAGGTGGCAACTAAGTACTTAACCACATCCATATCCAGGTGAAAAACAGCAGCAAGAAGGTCAGGTACTCCCTTTGCCTTGTCTTGTTCGTGGTTTTCCTGACATGCCAGTACAACATTGGCTTTCTGTGCATTATACTTCATGCATTTCCTTAACCAGAGTCTTCCAAAAAGCCCAGATAATTTGCTTCCATTGTCAAGATTTTAACATTTAAATTTTGGTTATTTTTTTGTTTTGTTTTTTCCACTGCCTTACTTTCAAACTTTGCGTCCTTTGGTCCTAAATGCAAGTGCACTGCAGACATTGATCCAAGGCACAATTCTCTGACCTTTTTCTCAGCTGCAGCTTGCTCGTGGTGTCATTGTCAAATTTGTTGGCAGAGGGAATTGGCCACAATTGTTGCACTCCCCAGCATTTGCTATAGCAGTTGGATGCCAATGAAGAATGTTTTATAGCAATGGCAGTGTTACAGCATCTCAGGGCCTTTGCTTAGTGATTGGACACAATCCATGTCAGGATACAAACGTAATCTGTGTTTGTGGAAAAATAAACATCCCAGTTAAGACCAGAGCAAATCCTCCTCAGTACTGACTTTGACCAAGGTTTGAGCCAGGTCAAGTGTGGAGAAATAAATATAACAGTTCATATGAAAGCTGTACTGTATTAAATCTGTGGCTGGCTTGCACTGGACTACCAATTCATGACACAACCAACTTAAATCTATTAATTACCACCATATTTTTTTTTCAGCTGGGGCTCTCCCTCCCTGCTCTCTTCCAGTAATTCCATTTTGATCTCATGGAGCTGATTCTGCTCTCAATGAAGCTCTCAGGAGCCCTGCAAAGCTACTGTAGACAAAGGGGCTACAGTCAGTCATTTACCAGACACAATGTACATTTCTTATGGTTTAATGCAGACTCAAAATAAGAGCCACATTTTTAAATTTCAGCATGACAAGTCATGTGCACCCACAAATCATGCTGTTGTCATCAAGGTCTTAAAACCCCCATATTTCTTGGAGAAAAAGTAGGCTAATGCAGTTAAACAAAGCACATTACAGGAGATGCAGAGAAAAATCCACAGAGGGGAAATCAGTGCACTACTTATTAGTACCTTTTAAAATCTCTTTTCTGTGCTTGAAATATTAAATAGCAGGCTGGAAAAAATGTAGTCTTCCTGCAAGAATGTATTGCTTCCTTCAACATAAATATCAGTATCTTAAAATGCAAGTTTGTCAGTGCATGAATTGTACTCTTATTGTGGTGCAAGCAAATGCTTCGTGCTATTGAAAGAGTTTTCCTTAATAAAATGCAGAGGTTAGAATGTTCAATCTTTTGAAGTTGCTGCTAAACATGCAATATTTAGCTTGAGAAGCAATAGTGAGGAAATGAACATGATAAGAACTCATTCAGTAACAGCCCTAAATTGATTATTTCCTTCCTTATGTAAACTTATCAGTCAGCCCTTTGGGCTCACTTCCGAATACCAGCTCAGCACAAGAGCCTTATCACAAGGAAATGGAATGTAAAAGCCCTGACAATTTTGATAAGGCACGTACTTCGGTTATGATCCTATCTCTCCCCTCCTCCCTTTTAAATAATTCATCTGCACTAAAAGGGGAGATGCACTCCCCTCTAACTTTTGTATAAATAAAAGTTGGTGCTGTTATAGCCAGAATAAACCCTGATTATTTAGTTTGCTGGATGCTCAGAATATTCTTAGGGAAAGAGACTAGGAGATATATTGACAGGTACAAGCAGCTTTGGAATGGAGAGGCATAGTGCTCTGAATAGATCATTTCTCAGTTTTTAGAGAGACTCATATGTGTTTTGGACACAATGTAAAGACTCTCAGTAGAGTGGATACTGTAGGAAACTTAAGCGTCTCTGATTTCATCTGCCTCTTATTTACTTGCTGTCTTTACCCCATCCTTGATGCTGTGGATCCCACACCTCCTTGTGATGGCAGAACCCAGACTGAGTAGGGATCCAACAGCTCGCAGCACAAAAGCCAAACATGCAAACTAAAAACCCTTGCTACTCAAACACCAAACCACACACTCAAACGTATATGAGGCAAAAGAAAACCGACAACCAAGCTCTACCCACCAACAACCATAGTCCAAAATGTCACAATTTTATTGGACAAAAAATCAGCACAGCAGCCCAACACACAAATTTAACTTCATTCATTTTTCCCAGTAAAGTAATAATTTAAAAGTGTACATAATAAGTTTTGTGGTTCATTGCATACCAGGACAGCATAGCCTGATAAAAGTACTCAAATGACAGTGCTGTTTTTGTTTGAGATGTGATGACATGCTCCTTAAGCAAATGTTATAGGCAGCAAATACATGACCCAGTAAAATACACTCCAGACCATCAAAGTAGATCTGCAGCTTGATGAAATCCACTCATTTCTAGGAAGAATGACCTAAAACTCTTCAGAGAAGAAAAAGAAGTGTGGTGGAATTCAGAAAGAATGTTTTTTTAGCAAACAGTGACATACCAAAGTTGACTGTAACTTTTCCAGTGAAACCTAAAACTAAGCCAAACTTACCTGATTTATTTTCTCTGCAGAAACTCAAATCTTGGGTCATTTTATGCAAATTAGGGGAAAGTTGTGATTGAGGCTGGTCTGACATATGATTTTGATTAGCTATTTATCTAAACCTCATCTCACAAATAATTAACATCAAAACAACATCTTGTCATCAAAAATCAAGAGGGGTCTTAATCCTGACAGTGTTGAAGCGCATGTCAAAGATACCATTGATTATAATGAGGTTAAGATTTCTCCAGGATGTTTATGATGCTTTGCATGAGGAAGACCTTAGACTTTTTCACAAGACATCTGAAATGCTTTCTGTTGAACAAATGTTGCTATGGCAAGTCTATTTGGTGAAGCAGTGGCAAAAATAAGACTGAAAAAAGGTCATGGCGCAAATTCAAAATGTACTTACATGAACATGAGCACCCAAAGGGAAGGAAGACTTTCTGATGAAAGATTTGAGTTCAGAATAGACAACTCTACGTTGCCTTTGCTCTGTCGTTGTGCATAGTGTGAAATTTCCTAATTCCATGCTTTCTGTAGCAAACTTTACATAGCAGTAAGATGATCTTCTTAGTGTTTTTGGAGGGAAAAAGTCAGAATTAGTAGGGGTAAGGGAAAAACTAAACTTTTGCAAAGTGCATGCTGGGTAGCAAAAGAAAAGAAGGTGTAACTGCATTGCCTGTCATTTATTTCTTTGGGCCTACAGCAGCAAAGTCCTCAGGGAAAGGAATTACAGTAGGAGATATTATCTTATTTTACTGCTGTATTTCCTATCTCAAATTAATAGTGCGTAGGATTTTCATTATAATTGATATAATTATTCATGAGTCTATTTTATTATACAAGCGAGTAAAGAGCACTTTGCTGCTCCATGAAGCCTGGCTTGTTTTATGGAGTTTAAATTAGGGCTTACAGATATTATTGAGGGGGAAAAATGCTATTGCTGAAATTCTCAGTCCTACAACCAAACTGGTGTTCAGAGTGGAGAACAGATGGAAGGGCTGGGATTTTTTACCCATTTTCTATAACTCCCTTGGGAAAAAAAAAATTAGTGACTTCAGTTACTCTACAGCAACTGGCTGTAGTGTGCATGGGGTTTGCTTTGTGATACAGGGCTCAAGCACTGGAGAAGTGTAGAGCAAAAATCAGGTCATCTGTAACAAGGCCAGGCCGAGCAGGACTTCACCTGGTTTAATGTAGGATGGTTGATCTTTAAGATTCCTTCCAATTCAAACCATTCTGTGATCAGCAGCACAACCTCTGTTCATAATAAGCTTTATTGGCAGTGAAAAAAATGGGGGTGGCATTACATTAATCAGTCATTAATTGCTTGAAGGTGGAGAACAGGGTGAATTTAGGGGGAGCTTTCAGAGATTGTTTCCAGCAAAGCTCAGTTGTCCATTTGTGATCTGCATGGCTGAGCCTCTTTGGGTTGGGTTCTGCCACCTTTACTGAATAGAGTGGCAGAATGGGTTACTTATTTAGGTCATATAGACTTCAGTACTTGGAGACCTGGGGATCTAATACAATGCAGTGGCATGGTATGAAGGAGATACACTGTGGAGGAGAGGCATAGATGGAATAAGAGCACACTCTCTGAACAGCTGTCTGAAGACATTTTGTGCTGATCTGGAGGCAATTGTGTGGCCAGAGACTTTCTAATAAATAGATCTGCAGACTCCCAGTAAAAATTCTCCCAAAAACGTACACAAGCAGACCAAAACAGAAAAGTGAATGGATTTTCATATATTGTGCTTATTAACCATGAGGTTTTGGAAACACATGGTGATCACCCACTACCCAGGCCAGTCTTCAGATTTCTGTACTACTTTAGAAGAGTTCAGGCTGGATTCATGTCTTGGATATTTTAGAAGATAAACTAGTACATTTTATTGTCTTGAAACTTATGGGAACTGTTTTAAGGAGTTCAGCTTGTCTGCTTGGGTTAAGCCTAAAGTCAGGTTGGTTTTTTGACTAACAATAAGTATGTTTCCTTCCTTGCTAAACAAGGAAGGAAATTTATGAAACAACAATTTATGAAAACAAAACAGAATGCATGTGCATAGATCTGATCAGGATATTGTATGTTTATAGCCAAAATAAATTGCTCTTACCTCATTTCAGATTTTGAAAGAGCATTTCTGTTACTTCTCGTTGTCCTTTTTTTCTTTTTTTTTACAAGCCACACTTCTATCACCAATTAAATATAATTCCTGCTAATAAATGATCCATTTTCTGAAATGTCCTGAATAGTTGCTGTAAAGGATTCAAGCTGTGAGTCAAAATACATTTATTGTAGACTGTAACTCTAATGCTAGTGATGTATTTATGAGATATTTGAAGCTCCATCTTACATTACCTCCTGCATTTCCAACAATCAAAGAAGACGTCAGGCGAGCAACATCTGCTCACTGCAGGCTGTCACAAGTTTCAAGGGAGTGGTGACTCGGGAGGCTGTGCCAGCTGCTGTGATAAGCCATGAGGTGACATGTAGGTGACTGACTTAAGCTCTGGGGAACAGTGCAAAGGTTGTGTAACTTGGGGCAGCATGTAGCTGCTCCAGCGAGGAAGTCCCCAGGGAAGGGTTGTGGCCTGTCTTTCCTGTGTGCTTCACATGGCAACATCACACTGTGGAAGCAATCCCAGGTCCATCTTCTCAGTGTTGCTTAGTGCCCGGTGACTGGACGGGTTATGGTCAGGTCAGGTGCAGGTTGTCCTTCTGCTCACTTGAGAACCAGCTGCTTGCAGCAGCATTGGGGGATTTAGCTCCTGTTTTTGTTTCTGTGGACATGTAATACAGGCGAGAGAAATGAGATCTGAACCACTGCCAGTGTGAGTGGTAAAAATAACCTGGTGCAAACCAGATTTGTGTCCATCTCAGGTGGCATAATGTGATCAGCCAAACTATATGATCTACAGTGGTATTAAATGGACTTTTGGCTTAATAGGTTTTTCAATGTGTTTTTTTTGATGACCCCATAAGTAAAATAGAAAAGCATTGCACACCAATCTGTGAAGTTACTGTATTTTAAATGTATATTAAATTCTCCACTCTACAGAAGTCCTATCATGGAACAGACTTGTTTCCTCTTTTGGTGAGTTAATCTCTTAAATTACCATTACAACAAAGCTTGAAGAAGCTCCCTCCCCTTCCATTTCCTTTTCTTTTGTGGTAGATCAGTTATTCACAGAACGTTCTTTGTTTCTGGAATCAAATCTTTGCTTTGCCAAAGCCTTTTTAGTTCCACCCCTGTGTCTAGTAGAGACCTGTTCCAAGATGTGTTCCACTGGCTGGGAACACGCACAGGCAACAGAAATGCCTTTCTTACAAAACTGTTGCAAGCATTTTATCTGTTCCCTGCCCTAAAGAGGAAAGATTTTGTTGAAAACAAGTAGGCCTGTATGCATTCTCCTTGGGAAATTCTCCTTAGTGCCTTCAGAGACTGTTCCTAAAAATCTGTGTTGAAGGAAATGGCCTATACATCTAAGTAGGTGAAGAGATTTCTCAGACATCTGTCATGATCTCTGACACTTTCAGTGCTAGTCATTTGTGCTACCGTGGGAATATATTTCTAAAAGAACATGGATTGTTCTGCTTTTAGTGGTTCCAAAATCTTTAGACAATTCTATGAGGTACATTTTGCTTAATTACATCTGAGAGTTTCCATTCCTTCAGGTACTGGATTCCCTACTAGTGGTGGAATCTGCATCTTCCATTTCATAACCATTAATCTTAATAACTGTAATCTACACTCTGTACATTTATTTTGTGGGATGTCGTTGGCTCTTGAGACTTGCACATCCAGAGGTGACTTTGTTCTGGTGCAAATACATGGATATTCCCAGGGTCTGCACTGCTTGTGTAAGTCTCAAGAGGAAAACATGGTAACAGGAAGACAAGAAATATCAGAAATGTTTGTTATGAAGTTGGAAACAAGTCTCACCAAACCTCAGGTGCATTCTTTGTGGATGGAACAGAAGCAGAAAAAAGTGTTTCAAAGGAACTGACTGTTCATAATCCAGGCTCATAGAGAAATTTGTTCACTACAAAATCTTTTGTGGAAGACACATTTTTCATTGAAAGCAGTGACATGAGTGGGTCTAAGATAAAAATAATTCTTATTTTATAAAAAAGTGAGTAACTTCTGTGTCTCATGCTTATGCACCTGACCTGGTGCCATGTAGATGGTTTCTGCATCATGTCTATTCTACAGAAAATGAACATGCTTTTTAATTGTCTGGGGGCTTGCTGAGAAATTAGTTTGTTAGGGTTACTGCAAATAAAAGATCTCAGTAGTCAATTATTTCTTTGTCTAAAAAAAGTCATTAAATTTGATGATAGAAGCTGTCAATGTATAAAAATATACGACTGAATAGAACGTGAGAACAAATGCTGACAAGTGTAGTATATTGCCAGTGCTCTTGACAAGACATAGGATTGAATTGAACAAATGGCTCATAAAGCTCATTTAGCAGGAGGACAGTAAAATCCTCCCTTTAAGGTGATTTAGCTTTTTTTATATGGAGACAGGATCTACCCCGGTGGATGGGGGTGCTTGCTTTTACCAGGCACTGCAGACAGTGCTGCAATATAACTTTAGTTTATTATGGCACTAAAACTATTAAACTGTGACAGTCTTTTTGGGTTTTTTTTTCACTTGAAGTGAGGTTTGTCTCTAACCAAAAGGGGACAGCCATTCTTTTCCCGTGCTGAGTATTGTTTTTGATGGGCAGTCATCTCTGGCTTTTAAAAAAGCATGAGCTCACTTTGTGCTAAGTGCCTGCAAGGGAAAACACAGAGTTAACTGTAAAGGTTGATGAGGACCCCCCAACTACAGCAGTTCCACCTAACATACAAAAAAGCCTTGTTAATTAGCATTATCCAGATGATAATATTAGTAATGCCCAGTTTCCTAAGGGACGCTGTGGTGGTGTAGGGAGAGCCCAGGTCAGGATCCCACCCATGAGGGTGAGAATCTGACTGATACTCCAAGCAGAAGGTAGCTACGGTGGCTTTCCCCCAGGAGAGAGTCTCCTCTGTGGTTGAGTGTGAGTGTTGGATATGCGGAAACACGAGATCCCTCAGAGCCAAGTTTCCATTCAGCTGGGTGACCATGTTGGACAGGCATGGGAGACTGTCTCAGCAAAGGGTCACCATCCCTCTGTCTCATGCCCTGGTCTGCTTGTGTCCTTCACTGGTGTGTCACCACTGCTCCTGCCAGCACCACCCATCCAGTCCCACACATGGTGTGTGGCTCCTCTAAAGATGCCTGGCCAGCCCATGGTCTTGGGTTCACTCTGCTGTTCCAGTTTGGATGCTTGATCTGGGGAGATGTACAGAAAATCTCATTCCAACTCACAAAAGTGTTTTTCAGAGTCACTCTAAGGTCACAGAGTCCTCTGAATCACTGAGGTCACTTGGAAATAACCTAAGTGTCTTTAAGTGTCCTTTGAAAATTGCTGCCAGTATTTTCTCTGACCGGGTCATTATCTGCTTACTGAGAAAGAGGATGTTTTGTAACACACTTTTTCTGTCAAGCTGAATGTTTGCAACATGTAAGACCTCACTGGGATTGAAAGATCATCTTTAAGTTCATTAGTTGGATTAGGAAAAAAAAAATCTATCACTGACAAATCAACACTTTCAAAACCAGATTTATGATAGTGTTTAAATCTCATATAAGCTTTAGATCAATTCTTTATTGATTTTATGCAACAGTTTCTTCAGAGTATTTGAACAAAGTAAAATTTGCCTTCCCATACCAGCCCTTGTATTGATTAAGAAGGGACTCATAATCAGTCTGTCATTAGCATCATCTGTTATAGAAGCTCTCACAAACCTGCTTTGTTGAAAAGAAAAGAGAAAATAATATAGGCTGCCATCACAGTAGGTCCTAAATCAGGGTCAGGTGCTGGGTGTCTGGTCCGGGATGGCAGAATTCTGGTGCTGTGCAGAGCGTAACCCAAAGCAGGAGACTGTCAGCACCACTTGCCCGAGGTGTGATGCTGACCAGTGGTACAAACTAGCTGGTCTCACTCACGATCTGTGAGTCTGCCCTCAGCAGAGCAGCCACCTCATTCCCAAGGAAGCCTCAACTCTAACCTAAACTTTTCAGGCATCTCTTCCATATGGACACCAACAATGAGCTTTAAGCTGTTTTAGAGACTTTTCCTGGATCTGTTTTTTCACCTTTTACTCTATGTCAAATCCCAGAAAACTTATATTAGCAGATTGTTTTCATTATCCACAAAACCCACAAAATTTAGTCTATTTTCCACTACATCTCTCTCACTCTGAGACAGAAAAAAATTTTCTCATGTATCCACTTTAGCTGGGTCAGAAACCACAGTTCACGTCATATCTGTTGTTATTTATGTTAACCAGTCTACCCTGGCATATTTTGACTTGAAATCCATACATAACCTTAACTCCAGCATGATGGTTCTGTTAAGATCAGACCTTTAAATCTTCAAGCCTTCATGATCCTCCTGAAGAGGAGCCCCACTATTCTGGGGCTTCGAGTAATCTCATGTCTTTCTAGCTGTCTAATTTACCATCATACAAAATGCTTAAAATTGTATTAAACCACTGGTTGTATTTAATACCTAACAAAACAAAACAACAAAATAAGAGCAGCAACCAGCAGGTATATTGGGAAAACTTGGCAGGCTTGCACAGAATGTGAGCTCTGCTTCTTAATTGGATGAGACAGACAATTATTTACTACATTTTCAGAGCACCTGGCACTAACTCTCTTGGCCATCAGGACAATTTTACAGAAGGTGGTGTTTATCACAGTGCCCTGTTAAGTGGATTTGAGTCCAACAGAAATAAACAAAACAGCCTCTGGAAAAGTCTCAGGACTTTCAAACTGGTGAGTGCTCTGGTGTTGCAGACAGCACAGGTCATTTATTAGGAGCCAAACAGTCAGCACAAACAACAATAAGAACTTTTATGTTGTTTTCTTTCTTCTACTTTTGTTTGTTTCTTTGTAAAGAAGGTGGATTTCATACAGCTAGAAAAGCTACACTTAAAAACAGTTTCTAGCCTGCCCATCTGCCAGATCCTACATCTTCTTTCAAATTCACTCCTTTGCTCTCCTCCTCATAAGGACTCTCTTGTTTGTGGCTCTGCTTTTCTTATCTGACATGAATGGGACAGTTCTGCTTTCCTGCAAGTGTGGTAAACCATTTCAATTTTTACTGACCATGATGGTACGTGCTGCCTGCTTTTCAGGAGTGGAACAGATTGCATGCTACACATTCCAGGTTGTAATCTTGCAATACTGCATTTTGCTTGACAATGTTGCAAGATTTGTGATTGGCTGTTTTCTGCAACTAGGTGCCACATTGTCAAACTATTTCTGAGATCATCATGTTACCCAATTTTCTAGACCCAGAAATTTCAAGAAATGCAATATGGAAATCCAGGACTTTGTTTTCAGGTCAATGATAGTGCTGGAGAGTTGGTAAGACATCCCCTTAGCCTCTCCTTTGGTCTACTAAAATTTCTAGATGTGAAATGTGTCTTTGCAATGCCTTATGGTTTTATGTTGTAGAAATAAGCACTTTGATGGGAGACAGCTCATGCAAGCGTTTTCTTGCCAGAGTGTCTTGTGACAGTTGCAGTTGTTCTCTCTGAATTGGACATGGGAAGATGAGCGTGAATAACCAGGAGAAGGTCACGGTAAAGAAGCAGTTCTGCCCCACTTGTTCCTCCCATACCCCAAGCTTCCTGGTATACCTTGTTCAAGGTGATGTAAATTATTGCTGGCCCTGAAAGGAGTTTATATTCAGGCAAAAAAATTATAGAAACATAAATCAAAACGACTTGATATGAACAACTTCAGAATATGTTAAAAGACAGTGAAAAGAATGTGTTAAAAAGGTGAAATTTTACTATGTTGCCCTCTGTCATTAAAATGTGAATGTTATCATAATTTTCTTTCTTAATAGTAAATGTAATGGACTTTAGACTGAAGTCTAACAGCACATTCTGAAGAGTAGTACAAAATACCTTTTCTTGAAGCTCTGGCTGATATAAATATCATGACTATAAAAAAAAAAAAAGTCTGCATTTTCAGCTTATAATGGCATGAGTGAGGCAAAAAGTGCTTCTCGTTCTTAGCAATTTCTATTTTTAATGGCAAATTTATTTGCATCTTCAATTTTACATTTTGGGATAAAACTTTTGCTTTTATTCATTTTTGAAGTCCAAGCAAGACATTTAATTCCTTTCATTATTCGATGAGAATTTTGGAATACTGTTTTCCCCCATGAACTAGTTGTTTCAGTGCATTTATGCTAGACAGATCATAATTTTGATCCATGATGCATTCAGACTATCAATTACAGAACCCTCTGGAGTTTGCAGATAGGAAATCCAGTGGATTCAGCGTCTCAAATGCAGCTAATCGGTAATGTGCACTAACTTATCAGATAACAATTATCCCCAGCAGTTTCACACAGTATTTCTGGGAATCATCCTTTGGCACTTTATTTAGAACATCTGTCAGCATATATGTTATTAATCTCATTGGACATCACTCAGCAGCCACTACTGCAGTGTCTGCAGAAGGGAAAGAGACCTCCTAGATCACCTGTAGCAGAGCTTTGGGAAAGATACCTGCTTTCTCTTGTTGGGCTTAACTTTTTTTTTGGTCTTTGTTGCCCTTGGTGAAAGTGAAAACACATGTAACCTTCCTGGCTGCTTATCTTTGGTATTGTTCTTGAAATATTAGGTGGTTACAATGAGATTATTCCTGGGCTTAAAGAAGCAAAAGAATTCACTAGATGGGGAATGTATGCAGTGGTCATCTTGGGATGGAAAGGACCTCCAGAGGAGGAGTGCAATCTCCCTGCTTAAACCAGGTCCAGCTAGACCAGGTTGCTCAGGACTGGTTCAGTCAAGTTTTGAGCATCTATTTCCACAGATGAGTTAATAACTAAGCTTTTAGCAGTTTTGATAGCAGAGCAAAGCTGGCATGGGAGAGGTAAAAGGGGAGGATCATGCTGAGGGCATCAGACCTTGCAAGATGTGTGTTATGGGGCCAGGAAGACAGAGTGTGGGGACTAAAAGATGAAGAAACTTTGCAAATCTGGGGAACTACCAGGTGAACTCACTGAGCCCAGGGAAGGGATGAGTAAATAGGTCTGTTTTCAAGTGCAGAAGAAGGTAAGAATTAGGATGGGTGTCACAGAATAAAATAATCTCTAAGTGGTCATTTAAAGCTTTCCTTGCTTATTTCCACATCAGAGAGAAGCAAAATCTCCAAGTGCCCCAAATGACCAGAAATTCCACCAAATATTTTTTTTATTGAAAAGGTTGAGAAAATAATCCTTTATGATGTTTCTTTCTGATTCTGATTTCTTTTGGGTTTCCTACTGTATGATTAATTAAAAGAAAATAATTTTGAACAGGAAAACTGAGTAGGAAACCCTTCTTCCTTTCCCTGTAATTGTGGGTAAATACTAACTTAATTTCAAAGTCAAATATACCAGAAAAAGATTTATTTCTGCAAGACGTGTTTTTATGTGTTAATGTTTCATATTTCCTGTTGCTGAATATATGAACAATTGTACTTTAAACTCTCCTCTTGAAGGAGAATGGGATATGTTTAGTCGTGTGATGTATATTAAATACTCAGACTTGAAATGAGCATTCTCTGTTATGTCTAAAGTCTCTACAGGCCACCAGGGGTATTTACCCCTTTCTCTTTATTAATTGAAATCCTTTGCTGACTGAATTGTGTTCTTGCAAACATATCCGTAATGTTAATGGTCTAAACTTCTTTTTCTTTTTTCTTAATGAAATAATATGGTGGAGAAAAGAAATATGACTGTAAATGTACGGTGCACTAAAATGTATCATTCATACTTTACAAACATATGCTTCATAAGGAGTTATCACCACCAGCTACTACTTCAATATGAGCTTGGGAGATTTTGCATGTTGGCAGTCAAAGCTTCCCAGAGTTTTTCTAAACTGGGGTTTTTTTTGCATTAAATTGCTGAAGATTAGAAAAGTGTCTTTACCTAAAGTGGGATGCAATGTCTTGAATGACATTGAATTCTTGAATTGCACCTAGGAAGGCTGCTCAGTGTGGTTATCTAAGGTGGTGTGTGCTTATACATTTAAGCAATAAAACTTTGGAAGATTTCGTGAGGGCCCTGCTTCAGCAAAGTCCTTGGTCTTGTGTTTGAGTGTAGATAAGGGAACTCACTGCCTGTAATGCATGAACTAACACAGTTTACTCTTTCCTAGAAACATGTTAAAAACAGCTCATGAGTCACATTAAACCCAGCAGTTTGTTGCAAATAGATTGCATTGTTGCAGCAGTGTGTTGCTAAAAAACATTAGCAGTGGACTCGCTGGTTCATCTGAACCTCTTTCTAACATTTCTTGTAGACTTTTCCCACCCGTGAAAAATGTATGTATTTAAGAGAAAGAAACCCCCTTACAAAGCATCTAATTGCAAGCAAAGTTACAAACCAAAATCCACCTTAAGGGGAAATGAGAAACAAACCCAAAAATCCAAGCCTGGGTCGTAATGTTGCTTTTCTGTATCGCACACTCATTATGGAGGTAGCTTTTACTTAACCTCTTAGTTCTCACATCACTCATGTTAATGGCCAAGTTTCTGATACCAGTGACATTTATCAACTGATCATCTGTGACTCCATGAGTCACTGTCTCCAGGCTTGACATAAACCACTCAGGCTCTGTACTAGGGTCACCTGGACTTTGTCACTATTTAACAATTGAAACGGAGCAGTATTTTCTTAAAGCACAGGCCAGACCCTCCAGTGATGTAAATGAGTACAAGAGAAGTAAAGTCAATAGAGGACTGATGTTTTCCTTAAGCTTCAAGGCAGCTGAGCAAAGGCTGAAGCTCTGTTTTCCCTCTGTGCCTTCTTTTCCTTGCTCATTTGTTCCTTTGCTGGCTTCAGTTAAAACAAACATACCTAGACATAGGCAGTACTCGAAAAGCAAAACCCATGGCTAGTTCTTTCCCATTCTTGCATCTGAGAAGCAAATTTTGTGGCAAGAGGGAGAAGTAGAGAGGCCCTATCTCTTTAAAGACATTTTACCTTTCAGTTCTTCTGCAGTTTATAGTCTGTATCAAACCTGACACCTGCAAACTGCACCACTTGCAGCCAACTAGTAAAGCTGTAGTGCCCAACTCCACATGGGGACCAAGGTTTATCCCTGAGCCAGAGCCATTGATGAACCTGTACTGTAATTTAGTCCTGTTCTTGGCAGTTTGAGAAAACATACAGACTTTTTCCAGGTGAGCTTCAACTTTTTCTTCTTCCAAGGCCCAGCAAGTCAGAAAAAATGCATGTTTAATGAACTTCTTAAAAATTCCAGTTCTTGTATTCCTGACCTGGTAAGTGAGAGATATTGATGAAGTTCAGAAATTTATAGTAGGGAAATTTCCATTCAAGTGCCCAACTTATATTTCTTTAGTATATGAAGTGTTTAAAACATTAGACTAGGTCAGGAGAATCAGACCACTGACTCAATGTAGAGAATTTGTCATTGTCAAAACACTGTCTGAAAGTTCTGCTGGGAATTTAGTGCCACTGCTAATGCTGGATAGTCAAAGGATGTGCTTATTCACTTGTCTCTACTACTCTATTTCAGCCTTGCCCTGGAGAATGTGTCACAGGATCTATTTCTTGGTCAATGGCAGAAGTCACCAAACAATCCTTCCAAATTATTCTGTTGACCAAATGAAGGCTTAACTCTCCTCTAAAGACAACAAGGCCAATGTAATGTTGAATGCTGTAATTAACTCCATGTGTTTTGAGGCATTAGGGTAGAGTGAAATGACCAGAAGTACACTAATAAATAAAGATCATATCCTGCTATTGATCTGTATGTGGAACTCACCTCTGAAATCAATAGGGAGCACTGAAAAAAAATCAATGGCAGGATATGACTCTTAGATAAGCTGGTTTCAAATCATTCTGTCTCTCTACTACAAGAAGACGGGTTACTTTGTGTTATCTAAGCCCTCAAACATCCTCAAGAAGTTTGGGAAGTAGGAAAAAGCCACATGGAAGGGAACTGCTATAGAAAGATTTCCATGACAAAACACATATGTTTTGTAACACCTTGATTAGTTGTCCCTTTGTAATATCAACTCTTTGGGTGAAATATTTAAAGGATTTCTAGTAATTAGGACTGAGAGTCTCTGAGAATACCTTGGGGAAGAGTGAGTGAGGTAGTAAAAGGAGCCAGTGCTTACGTGGACCGTTGGTAACCTTTCCCTGTGCTATAACATGGGGAACACTCAAGAGATATGAGGCCCTGAGGCAATTGCTCTACATGAGAACTCAGCCCTGTGTTGAAGGGAAAATGGAGCTTAGAAGCTCAAGGGACACAACCTGCCTTCTTTTCCAAGACATGGATTTGACAGATGAGCACAGTATAGTGTGGTTATTTTTCCCCTCCTGGATATCAAAAAGTCTGGCTTTTGCATCTCACAGGTTATGTGTCTAGGCTCTGTTGGCCTGTGTTAGGTAAGTGCTGTGTGGGATCTCCTGAAGCACAGGAGTGCAAAAAGGGGCCTCACTGAAGCAGGATAAAACTTCCTTCAGGCTCAAAAACTTGATTTATTTCCTTCAGAAACCAAAGTGAAGGGATGGGCATATGGATGACTGGATACCTGTCTAATACGGCAGCAAGATGCAGCTGAAGCTTACACCCAGCCCGGGTTAACTAACTTTGTTGTTCCCGTGACCTGAATTAAAAAATAACTTTAAGATGGCTGCGTGGATATTTTTTCACTAATTGTTTTCTACTGATATGAGTATTCAATTTTTTTTTTTTCTTTTCTGGGAGAGAAGTCCTCAAGCAAATGTTTCTGGGAGTGAGAAGAACTATTTTTAATACCCCAAAGTTTTATCCTGTTGAACATTACAGTAATATGGTATGAGGCATTACCAATATCAACTAAAAAGAATATGGAGAAAAAATGTAGATTGGAACATGGGGGGAAAAAAAAAGAACCAAAGGCATTTTATTTCTTTAGAATAATTCTCACTACTTGCCCTTGCTTGTCTTCTGTCTTTTTGGGTTTTTTAATTGCATACATGCATTTAATGCATGTGAAATGATTCACGTTGCCAAAGATGGTATAAACCTGCATTCAGAGACTCATGGACTTCTTGTTCCTGATATTGGAAGATGCAATCCAGCCAAAATCCCCTCTAGATGGCTCTGATGCTTTCATTACATTACCAGTCTTTGCTCTGATCCTTGTCTGACTCTTTTCCTTATCTGCAGGGTTGTTCTCACTTAGAATTGTGTGTTTGAAAGTTCCTATTTCTTTTTCTCCATGAAGGAGATCTATGTCAGTAATACAAGCTTTTGCATGCTGCCCCATTAGTGTCTCATCTTAATCCATGCCTTGAGGGGCCAAATCTGGGTAGGATAGAATAATTGAGTCTCCATGCAGATCTTGGACTCTTGTCAAACTGTGCCAAAAAGTGTGCCAATTAAAATTGCATTTTCATGATGTTGCAAGCCAGGCAGTTGCAGAGAATGTGGATGAACAAAATGAAGTTTTATAATTTAGGTTTCAGAAAAAGAATGATTTCCCCTCCAAAATTACCTGACTTGTATCGTGTCATTGTTCACGATTTAGTCAGAACCTGGAATGCTACCTTCGGATTATGGAAGCTGGCAAAATTCATAACCTGGCTAAAGGGAAAATATTCACATAACTCTCGGCAAGAAACCAAATCAAACTATTCTTTTTAATTGCAGGTGAGTAATAGCACTCTTACATTTCATACAAATAACGTCAGCACTCTCCTGCTCTGTGATTGATGGGATGTTTTAAGTGGAGTGCTCTAATTCAGCACAGCTGGTCTATTGCTGGATTCTCCTCCTAGTCTAAGAAATTTTTGGGTTTAGTTGTATTGGCAACAACTTGCCCTGTTAAGGCTGAAAAATTTTCCTCAAGAGAGTAGATGGTGAATTGTCAACTCTTTACTTGGTCTATATCTGTGCTAGTGAAAACCAGGGATTACTGTTCAGTTGTTTAGTTGTTTTTTTTGAACCAATTCACTTGGCCTTCAAGGCCTAGTTTGAGCTTTTTGGATTGAACCACAGTGGTCTATCATGAGTAATGTGTCTGTAGCCTAAGTGCTTCCTTGCAGTACTTTCAGAAGGAGTTTTTCTTTTCCCTGGATCTCTGCCACTTTGTTGCTTCCCGTGGCTAGGACTAAGCAGCTGGCTCCATACTCAGGAGACCTGGGTAGAATTCTCCAAGCTCCTTTAACCCATGTGCCTGGCCAGTGGCAGAGGAGGGCTCCTGCAGGGGTCACAGGAGAGCACTGATAGGGAAACCCACACATTTGGCTTGAGAACCTTGCATAAATCCAGCATGGATCTGAAGAAGGGATTGCACAGCTCTAGTGCCCAGTTCTCCATTCCATGCCATGGTGCTTTGCCAAGCCTCAGGGTATCCAGGGAAAGAAAACTGATGGGTGTTAGAGAAGGGAGAAAGACTAAACCACTTCTGTTAGGCTTCCAGAAGGGAGGATGTGGAGAAAAAGTTGGGATTCTTTGAAGATCTTACCACGCTACAAACTGTGGAGTTAATTTAAAGTAGGCATATATCCATTTAGTGTATTATGTTCCCTAGCATTGGACTCACATGGATTTATTTACAGTCCCTGAGCAGAATCCACATGAGCTTTCTGAGCACTGGAGTACATAATAAGAGGAAAACCATGCCTCTGGTTAAACACTTCCCCAGGGAAAGCCTGGTAAATGTCCAGGGTGGTGATTAGGAAAGGTTAACTTATGATGTCACAAGGAAAGTAGTACAACTTAGATAACACAAATAAATGACAGTGGTGCTGAAAAATGATAGATTATTCTGATGAATCCTGTTAAAAATAAATAAATAAATAAATTACCCAAGCAGTTTTTAGAAGAATATCCTGAATCTGTCTGTGCTCATGTGTAGCTCTTTAATGTTCTAGTATGTCAATTTGGATGCCTATATGTTGGAAATAAGTTACAGAAGTAATTATTTGACATAAAAGGATTTATCTTTTGTGTTCCACTTAGGAAAGGAGAGGACATTGTGTCACATGACTGCTCACCTGTCATGAGCAAGCAGTCACGCTGCCATTCATATTGGAGGAAAGTATCAGTATTAGAAAGCATTTACTGAATGACTGAGAACAAATTTCCAAGGGAGAGACAATTTTCTCTTTGCTCTTTTTGGTTTTATGCTCTGTACATTGTAATCCTTAGATTATGGAGTTAGTAAACTGAATTGTGGGGAGTTTTTGCCATAAACAAGTGAAACCCTAAACTTCCAACATTAAAAAACCTTTTTCTTCCCAAGGATTTCACACTGGCTTATTGTTGATTTTCTTATGTTAGAATTTACAGCATAATTTTCTTTCCTTCTGTTATATGAATTATTATTGCTGAATTTTTGAGAAATATATATTTTTAGACTTCATTCCTAGTAATGTTGCAAGCTCTCAGTCTTGAGAGATTTCAGAGATGCTCTCCCTCTTATACAGTGATCTAAAGTACAGATTTCAGTGGGAGAGCTCATAATGAAAAAAATTAAGCAACACTTTACCATTTGGGATTTAAATAGTTCTGCCTTGCTCAGTGGCTGAATAATTGCTCAATATTCTGGACTTCCTGTGATGGACCCAGCATGTCTATTCAGTGCCAAGGACTGTGGTGCTCAGATATCTGATCTGCCTCTGAGAAATCCTGGATTGTCTATGCAGTGCTGTCTAGAAATCATAGAGCTGGTCTCACAACTTGAGCAAAGCCCTGCACAGATACACTCCAGTCTGGCAATCAGTTGAACTGCTGTCTATTTGGGTCTCACTGTATTACACTCCACTACACTGAGGAGACATACTCAAGCAGTGTCCTTTAGAGGAGTTGATGGAGAAATAGCTTAGCACAGTGAAAAGCAGAGACTGCTCTGAGATCCTGTGTGTAGCTGCAAAAACCTGTTTCCTCAGGTCTGTTCTCGAAGTCTGTAACAGATGTTTTGCTACAATTCTCAAAGGGAAAAAAGAATCTCTCCATTTCAGCAGGAAGATGAGGCCTCCCTACACCAAAATCTTTGCACCAAATATTATAATGTGTATTCTATGTCATGTAAAGAAAAAGCTACTCAAAATACTAACCAGGGAAATGCTTTCCCCACCTGTCCTGTAAGGGATAAACATTTGCCTGGACAGTGCTGTTATAAGGCATACATCTATCATGCAATAATGCCAAACACTTTCAAACCTGAGTGCTTATATACAGAGTAAGGTCTAAGATGCATGTCTCACACTGTGGTCTACAAGACATCTTGCTGAAGTGCGAGCAGCTGACCACATGGTATGTCTCACTCCTTTCCAGATTTGGTCATTTAGTATAATTTTGGCAGCCAGTGAGATTTGAAGACCTCAGCTTCTCTGGGCATCAGGGCAATTCTTCAAGGCCTAATAAAGTTTGGATCAGAAATAAGGAGCTGAGACACTTTGCCAGTTGAGAAGGTCTCTAAGTTAGATCAACATAGGTCTGTACCCATGGTTGCTTTCTTCCTGGCACAGTTTCTTACTTCTACTCTTACACTTCTACTACAATGGTAAGAATTTCAGTGTATTTACCATTTTAATGGCGTTTTTAGTATTGCCAGAGGGTGTCTGACTGGACTTTCCCTTCGAAGTTTTTCTGGGACATCTCTCAAGGTCTCCCCTCATGCCCAAAGCACTGCCATTTCTCTTTCTTGAGCTGTGTTGTCTGTACAGGGAAGAATTTCAAAAGCAATTGGCTGTTTACCTGTGCTTCAGGAGGCTGATGGTCTAAAATACAAGAAGGAAAAGAGGAACACAATAAAATTTTATGCTTTTCAGCCGCGTAAAAATGAACATATTTGCCACTGAGATAAAAAAAACTTGTGGATTTTCTTTGTTTATTTATATCATCTTCATTTACAGGACACATGAACAAGTTTTCTTAACATAAAGATGCAAATTCAAAAAGGAAACAAAAAGAAATGTGTATAATTTTCTCAGGAAAAAGATACCCTTTCACTTTTGCTATTTGATAAGAGAATCACTGTACAAGAGCAAAACAGAAAAAGGATGTATCAAGTAGATGTTTGTAGTGTGTAATACATTTTTTTGTTCTGGCTGCAACCAAAGCTGCAGTCACCCTCTATGCAGTGAACTAAAGCTTGAATCCTGCGTGGTTCAGCCAGTTAAAAATACAAAAATGACTTTATTCCCTCCTGCTCCTCCACGCTTTCTTCTTTGCAGATGGCAGAGGACAATATGCTGGGTCTGCAATAACACTGACTCAAAATTCCTTGCTAATTGTAAGATAACTTCCTAAAGATTGCAAGCAAAAGGAAGTCAGAGAACAAAGCAATGTCAAGTATGCACATGTCACAACACAATGTGCTGATTCCAAGCCTTTGGAAACATGCTGAAAGACATGTCTGGTAAAAAAAAAAAAACAGGGAAGTGCTTCCACACAGGCTTTCAGCATGAAAACAACAGCTGAATGTGTCTGTTCCCACCAGGAAAAAATACCCTGAAATAACAAAAGGTGCTGGAAAGCTAGGAATGAAATCATTAGATGGCGAGTACACTCTTTTGTCTGTTCCTAAAATTTACAGACTGTATTCCCAGTGCATTGTAAACCAAGGGATCAATCTGGAGTACTGTTTGACTGCAAGGTGCCAAGAAGACCAAGAAAAATGGAATGTATAAACAGGTCTCTTACAATGAAGGACTAACAGAACAAAACAGAAGGAAAGCAAACAAAGGGCCACACTTTCAGATAATGTATCTGCAGGAATGCAAACTCTGTGCATTCCTGATCACTCCTGTAGGTACTGAAGGCACAAAAGACAGACTCTTGAGGAGAATGGCATACACAGCGTTTCTTTGTGAAACAAAGTCTGCACACATTCCCTTCATAACCAAAGGCAAATCTTTGCATCATTGCTGTACTCTAAAGATGTAAGTGCTTTCAATTAGGTCTGTCACTGTTGGCTTGCTGAGTCCAATTTTCTGTCATCTTAAGAGCTGAGGGTTGAGCAAATTCCAGGGGAAAATTATGGGATCCCAGTGAAAGACGACATGCAGAACACAAAGGAAACACTGCTTGCATCTGACTGAAGATGTTACAAAATATCACCTACAAAAGCAGAGGGAAATCATTCCTAAATGCAAATGAAGCAGCACTCAGGAATGAATAACGATGTGACTAGGCATTTTTCTTTTAAAGGTGACAGAAGGAAATAAAATTATCCCTAGCTTCTGCAGGCTGAAACAAAGCCTGTGATGAAAACCAAGTTGCCTAACATTGCATATCAGCTCAGGAATAAAGTCTTCAGATTCTCAAGTGACTTCATAAAACTGTTCCTTTTTGTTAAGTGCAGAGCCCCAAAGAGCACTTAGGACAAGTGCACATGAGAGGCTTGTTTTGCATTTGATGCTTCTAGTTGTGCTCCCAGAGATACATGCCATAAAATGACCTCAGAGTTTGTTCATGTTTCCTACAGTAGGCATAATATGCAAGAAAATGACAACCCAATCTTACCTTAAGCAGGTTGTTTACGTACATTTACCCAAAATTTTCTGGATATTTGATAAAACCTAGCCTAAATGCTTCTGGCAAAAATAGTAAAAGGGTTTCTGTGGTTCTAAGGACTGAATATGAAACAAGCTGAGAAGCTATTCCTTTCCCCTGGCTGTAAACTGTAGTATCTCTCTCAAACCTATTTGTCTGTTAGATGTTCCTTGTCAGTGTACTTTTGGGGATTCAGGTCTTTTGAACCACCATTTAAATTTGGTGTTCAGCTGTCTTCCATAAATTTTCATGCAATTAATAGGTTTTTTATTCCCTCTTGGGTGAAACTGAGAATATCTGATTCTCAGTCTCAGAACTGAGAATCAGCAAGTTCATGGAAAATGTGGCATCTTTAGAATCAACACTGGGTTTGTTTTTTTTAATCATTATTATTTGTGTAAACAAGAACCTGACCAAACTTTTTTACACTCAGAAGAAACCCTCTGCCATAATAAATCACTAGTGCAGATGCCCTTTGAGGCTGAGACTATGCCTGGCTGTAACACAGCCAAATGCTGTGCTTGGCCAGATGAAATTTGGGAGCTGGCAGAAACAGGCAACAAGGCACATGAAACAGTTAGGCAGTGAAAGAGAGATGGGGAATGCACCTTAAAAAGAGCTTTTCGTTTGCACTTTTGTAGGGCCTGCCAAAGGTTTTGAAATAATGATGAGCTTGTTGTCCCAGGAACAATATTCTAGCAAATTACTTTTCCAGAACCAAGGGAATTGTATCTTTAATTCTATTTCCTCCTTTCAGACCCCTGAATAAATGAATTGAAAACTAACTTTAGGGTTAAAAAAAAAAAAAGGAAGAGGGAAAAAAGAGAAAGGAAATATGAAGATTAAATCCAAGCACTATTATACTGTCCAAAAGCACTGAAGAAATTGTAGCAGGTGGTCCCACCACCTGTGCTTGTCTACTTCCATTCCAAATAATCTCCTTATCAAATGCAGAGAGAAGCAGACACCCAGGAGGGTCCCACAGGAAGAGCAGTGGCTGAAAAACAGAGTGACTAGTCAGAGAGAAAGCAACCCACAGTGGGGAAGCCGAAACAGAGTGTAAAACACTGGAGACAGATCCTTGTCCCATTTACAGCTTGTGTATGTACAGCAAGGCTGCTGGCTCCAGCCCTTCACATCTATGCTGTGTTGGTAATGGATGGGAGATAAGAGACCCTGCAATTCAAAGCTATAAGCTACCACGTTCTAATGGCTTGCAGAGAAAAAGGCCAATCAGACAATGCTTTTATAATAGCACCTATTTTCTTTATCCTTCCTCAATTGCTACAGGAAATGCTTTAATCTAATAAAGTAAGTGGATGCATCACATGAATTCCAAATGGCACAGCAACAACATAGTGATGCCTACCCTTGGCATTGCAGGGAGGACTGTGGTTTTTTTCTCAGTGGGCTGCACTTACAATAGCTTTTTATGATTGTCCGACTTTGACTAAACAGAAAGCAAAGCACTGGCTGAAATAGAAATGACTGTTAAGACTACTCCTGTCATATATCTGAATATTCTCTTTCACTCATTCTTTTCTGTGCATGAAATTCTCAGGTAAATATGGCTAGAAGGGGAAAGGTACCTCAAAGGAGCCTGCTGGTGCCAGCGTGCGTCCTTGCATTCCAGTGAGATCTTTTGAACTGAAGGCAGTGTCAAAGTTGAGGACTTCTCTGTCGAGCTGCCTGCTGGGTATGGATGCACACCCCGGAGCGGATGGCTCTACCTTTTCCTGAGTTGTTCTCTAGCAGAGCAAAGTTCTTGCTCTTTGGTGGCAGCCAGTTTCTTTCTCATCAGGTCTGCTCACTGTGGTGCAGCATCACACTGACGTCTTTAAAGGGCTTCTCAGGTGGGACTGTGCTTGGTGCATCTTTTCCACCTTCCACTTTGCACCCCGAGGTGGTCCTTGAGCTCTTTGTAAATTCTACATCTGGGCCCAAAGGCCTCCAGAGCTTCCTGTCCACACCACAGGGTGCGGTGTGATTACCTCTTATGAGCTGCAATCCTTACCACTCCTCTTCCATCTGTTCCTCATTGACAGGACATTTTTCTGTCCTGTAAGGATCAGTTTGGTAACAGCCATGATGCTGGATCTGCTGTTCTGGGAAGTCCAGCTATTAGTCCTGAACTTTGCTTAAATCCCTTCTCTATTTTAACAACACAAGAGTATAAGGACAAAAGTGAGACCTGTGAAGACCCATCAGAAAAGTTGACTGGCACTTGGGTAAGGGGGACAATTCCCAGGATCCACATTTTCCATAGTGATAATTCTTCTTTTTCAGAGAACTTTGGATTTAACACGGTAGTCTTGAAGTGAAGTCTTGCTCACCTTCATAGTTTTTGGCTCATTCATTTTGAGTGAAGGTTTTGAGATCCATGAGTGGAATATTCTGAGTTAAAACAATAGTACTGCAGGTTTTTTTCATGAATCAGAAAGACTTCTTTCATTTCTTGCATGATGTTATCAAGACAACAGTGTCCTAATTGCACCTGTACTCTTTGTTGCAGTGTTTTGGATCACAAAATATTTTGGAGCAACTTTTGTTATAGAAATATTTCCAAACGTGAGCAGCCTTCCTTTTTTTTTTTTTTTTCCCCTCCCAAGTATTTAAAACTCTGTAAGTAAATATTTATTCCTGGCTAGAAATTACCTGACATTTAAGACCTAGAACAAAAGACATTCTTTTGTTCACATGATTCTCAGAAAACACAAGTTTTGAGCGAACTTTTAAACCAAAAATGCCATATATAGAGAAGAAGGTCTAAGGTTCTAGAAGTGTAAAAGTCAGGGAAAGAAAAGTGATGACACTCTGCAACTAAGATGACTCAGAAATATATGACATTTTCTATTATTATATGGGGCGATGACTTTATACCATCATATACTTACAAAGTGTGGCGAATTTTATAGTAACTTCATTAATCAACTTGGCACTTTTACAGTCTCAGCTTGCATTGCACTTAACACACTTTTTCAATATTTGAATTCCCTGACTAAATCCATAAAGCAAAGAAAGAAGAGATTAAAATAACAAGAACTACGTTTACTTCAATTCAGCTCAAGGTTTATGCTGGATTCTACTGTATACTTTTAGCAAAGAAGCAAAAAGTTTGCTCTTCCCTCTTGTGAAAGGGTCATGTCAGAACAGGACAGGATTTCATGTGAAGAAGTGGTGGTTGTGGGGTGTTAATTCCTTCAGACCTCCTTCCTAGAAGTGGACAGTCCTGTTGATCAGAAGGCTTTTGGTAGGAATACTTAAGGTTCCTGCCAATATGAATCTTCCTTTGGAATTCTGGGCAGGCTTTTAAAACTGGTTAGGAAGAAACTACTTTTAAGAATCTAGTTTGAGGACTTTGAAAACTGGAGTAACTAACAAAAGCAGCAAAATGCATGTGGTAAGATTCAGATCTGGGCAGGAATAATCTTTATTTTAGTGTGATAATTTTGATATTGATCATGATGCTGACCAGTAAACAAGGGAAGAAGAACCAATTTTATATAAAGTTTCTGTTGCCCCTGCTCCAGGGCCATAGTGATTCTTCCCATTCCACAAAGAGCACCCTTTCACAGATGGCTCCTGATAGTCTTTCTTCAACTCAGGCAAATAGAAAACTGTTATGTGGCAATAAAGGCTCAGTAATCAGGCTAGAATTAATTTCCACCTATACATAAAAGCAAGCCGAAGATATCATCTGATAGAAATTGTGTGCTGAGGTTGCAAAGCCCAGATTTTAAATGTTAGGAAATATTTTATTCACAGCTGCCAGCAGAACCTTAATTCAGATGCTTTTTGTGTTAAGATACAGTCTTTAATTGCACAATCACATACTATTTTTTCCAAAGGACCTCTGTCTCACTTGGGGCACAGGACCTACAAGAGGGCCAAGTAGGGGTTATGCAGGCACACATAAATCTGCCACTTCCTAATTTAGCTGTCCTTGACTTTGCAACCTACATAATTTTGCTTTCAGAGAGATACATATTATTTTCTTTTCTTAAACCATGATAGAGGAGCTTTTCATAAATGGTTTCTTTTGGTGGGAAACTGTTGGATGTCAGCTTGCAAAGGCTCCTAAAGGAGATATAGTTAAGAAATGGATAATCCAGTAAACACAGCCTCCATGCATTTTAAACATGCATAGGCTAACACTTCATTTGCTCTCAGTTTGGAGTGTCACACAGTGTTTCAAGTGCTAAAAGATTTACTATGGTTTATGACTCAAATATTTCTAACTCAATTTGTCGTTTAGCACCAAACTCCCCTGTCCTGCAGCACACTCAAAGGCTAAAGGGCATCGAGGCATTCTCCTGCTCAACTGCCCATGGATTGGAACAACTCTCATGACCTTTCTATTGCTCTGGGGATCTTTTATGAAATTAATTATTAAAATGCAAGGCCTCGGGTCTATCTGTGATGTAGCACTTTGGGTTTTCAGTGCAAAACCAGATTCCCTCAGACACAGTAACTTTTATACAGGGAGATTCTGCTTGAGAAGAATTATACTGTCCTTCAGCATAATTTTGCTCTTTTAGTTCATCTTATTACCAGTTTGCTCTTCTGCAAAGCACTATTATGTGAACACATTTCCATTAAATTTCAAAGTACTCTTGGTCTTTATGACTGAATGATCTTTTTAAAACATGCAAGTTCTGGCAGGTATGACCTCGGGTGCAAACATAACTTTATTTGCTAAGAATAAGCTGTTTAGCTCTGTGGCTTTGCTTATGGTTCCGTAATTAAAGTGCTTGGACACTACTACACCAAATGGGCTGAAGCTACAGGTATAATGAGAAGTAAACAGAAATACAGATAAGAAGAATGAAGTTTGAGGAACAGGTTGTTATATCCAATTCTGCTAACCACATAAATGGAAAATACCCAACCTTGACTTCTGTTGAATGCTTAGAACAACTTAAAAGTTATCAGAAAGAGCCCTTCAGCCCAAGAGGATTGTATTTATTAGGTGGCCAAGTCCGTAATCTGTAAAAATAATTTGCTGCAGTGTATTGGAACAATAATTATTGAGTGGCAAATGCATTTTAAGGCATTTTAGTGGCAGCTCCACAACTGATCCTACAGAGATTATTAGGAATCCAGATTTTCATGCCTTCAGCAAATGCAGGTTTTGAGTACGAATTCAGCTGTGGAACATTGAAAACCTTCCATACAGATATATGCTTGAGCTGTATAATAGATGAACAATCTGAGGCAACACTGAAAGAATCCATTTTTCTCTTTCCAATTTCTCCCCATCTGGGTTTACTAGATTACCCAACAAATATGAGCTAATATTTGAGTTTGCAGAGAGTTCTCCTCATGTTTGGAGGAACTGGGGATTTCATAACAGTTTTATGAGATGAGTTTAGAGTTGCTTTTTGGAAATGTGTTTTTAAACAGAGGATGTGTTTTATCTTTCTTTAGAACATATTTTCTTGATTTAACTGGCATGGGTTCATATTTTTTTGAATAATTTTAGCAGTCTGGATCCATGGCCCAAACTGTGTTGACCTTCAGTATAATCCTGGTGAAGCGAATGTTGAAATAGCAAAGAGAAGTTCAGTTTTGTGCTGAAGACCAGGGTCAGTGAGAAATATTTCGGCTGTTATGCTGTCCTGATTTAAAAGGCAAATGAGAGGCTTCTGTGCATTGCATTGAAGTGATGTGAGTGAGTGCAGATGCACCATGATCTGAAGTTTGCTAAACTTGTGTTTTGAGGGGTGTGAATACATAAGAAAGAGTCTGTTCCTGGGAGAAGCCAACCACTGGTTCTGGAAAGATCCCAGCAAATCACAACAAAGTTATGCAACTAATTTTTATTAGTAGGATGTGGTACAAAGTAAGATGATTTATGATTTTATTTGGAGTGTCTGAACATGACAGACACTGGCAGTTATCACCAGTATCAGGTCCAGAACAGGGCCCAAGAGCTTCCCTAAAGGCTCAGGAAAATGTGTTATGTGCATAAAATTTGTGTCCCATTGTTGGAGAAGCATTTTATATTATGTTGAATATTTGAATTTTCTATTAGGCTTCTCCTTGTGTGCAGTGGGCAGAACAGAGAAGCACCTGACCAAGTCCAAGCCTAACAGGGAAGAAAGACTACAGTAATTGACAATATATAAGATCTTGTGCTCCTGCAGGACTGGAGATCATTTCCTGGGTTCCCAGGGAAAGTAGAATCTCAGATCTATTACTAATGGTCAAAGCCTAAGAAATAAAACTTCCAGTCCCCAGGGGCAAAAGGTCACACAATGCAGTTGTGCTTCAGGCAGCCATACCCAGCCTAGGTGGTATTTCTGCATGGTCCAGACATGAACCCAGGCACAGACCCCTCACAAGCATGGATCTGTGTTTGGGGTAGTTAGTCTCATTCATCTTAAGTATTTGGTGTTAAAAATCTGTAGCAGAATCGGTCTTTTTAATTGGGTGGAGTGGGAAGGGAAGGCTGTGTGTTCCCCATCTGAAATTTGTTATTTGAAATTATTTCTAGTATTTGAAAAAGTTTTTGTATAATATTTAGATAATATTACTCTCCCCTTTCCATCAACTATTGAAAAGGACTCAGCACAAATAATGTTTCGTTTTTCAAGCTTCTCTCCTATTTGAAATAAAAATTGCATGTAGAGAAACCTTGAGTTTTTGAAAGCAATCTAAAAACAATGGAGTCCTCCTGAAAAAAAAAAAAAAAAAGAATGGAATTTGTTCAGTTCCTTTAGAAACCCAGCCTCTGCCTTCAGAGCTTTCTCAACAGTCTATATTTTTCCCAATCACTAGCAAAACAAGGGTAAAGGCTTTCCCAAGGGAAATCTGCTTAAGCCTGTTGCAATGTCCACAAGGAGTATGGGTGCTGGTGGAGAGTGATACAGGGAGGAACTGTGCTGTCAACAACAGGAAACTGGTGAAAAACGAGCGGTGCCCCTGGGGAGGTGAATGCAGAGCAGATGGCTCTAATTGTGAGTCACACTGTGACAACTGACAAGAGAAATTCTGCACTCTTGACACTTTAAAGATACCAAAAATACCAGAGAGCACATTCCATGGCTTCTTGAAGACTTCCATATCGAGGTAGCTGGGGGGGGAGAGCTCCAACTCCTCCTGTTTCCATCACTAAACAGCCCATAAAATTTGCAGTTGATAAGCTTCCAAGCAGCCAAGCATTCTAATACTTAGATAAGTCACTAATGTTAATAAAACCACTGAAGAAATAAGAAGGAAGAGGTGCAAAGGGGATTCATGTGCAGGGCAGCACCAGTTGCTTTAGATACTGATCCTTTCAATTAAGGGTGGTTCTGGATAAGAAAGGGGAAAGTAACATCCTTGTTTATAAGCACTGTTAGATTTTGAAATATCTTTTTTTTTCCCCCCCCATCTGGAATGACTGCGAGCATTTTCTTGATGTATTTCAATTATTGTCCGGATACAGGCTTGAAGATTTATGCTGTGCTCCTTTAGTGGAGTTACAAAAAGTCAAGACCAGAAACCATTCATAGTTGGTTGCCAATTTTTTATTTTGGGATGAATGCCTGGCTTGGGTGGGTCTGCAGATGTCAACAGAGCTACCCTAGAAATGTGTTTTATTTGCAGTATTTTCTTGCTTGATGCAACTGCTTTACTACCAGTAGTTTAGTACCAGATTGTCCCTTGGGCACAGCCTGGTTGTTTCACATGCACCCTCATAACATCAATCAGCTCCTTTACTTGGAACTCTGTGACCACTGATATCTGGCTGAGGCATTATTGTTTTTCTTCTGGTCCCATGCAAAAATGTTCCCTGGATATTTGGGGAGGGGTGTGTGTGTGTGTGTGTGTGTGTGTGTGTGTGTGTGAATTTCATAGTGTTAGAAATATTTTTGGGAGTGTCTCATTCTGACTGGGTTCAGATATCTGATATTTTGGCAATCCCTACTGTTTTTCAGATTGTTGATATTTGTGAAAGCTGCGAACAATGGAAAAGTGCATCTGGTCACTTGGGAAGGCACAACAGTGCACAACTGTTCCTCCTCCAGCTGTTAGGCTGCTACTCAAGGGTGCTCTTTCAAAGCTGGTGGTGGGTAAGTGCTCATGCAGTGAGTTGGTGGGTTTGCTCAGGCAGGTCACGTAGTTCAGCACTTCCCAATTCACCTCAGTATTTTTGAGATGGAGCTATCTTTATAATTTTCTTTTATTATTATTTTGGTTTATGTGATACCAGTACTGCTACCTCAGTACTGATATGTTGCACTCCTGGGGTTACAACAATGGGTCCCTTTCTGGTCCAGTTTTCTCATGTCACCAATGCAGCTCGAGATGAGAATAATTTAAATCCTTGGGCATCTCAGGACAGGACTTTCCCTTTGTAACTTCTGTGCCAGACTGACACCTGACCTATTTGCTAGCAGATATTTTATTAAAGTTCAGCTGTTATTGCCATTTTTAAGATGATGTTACTCCCTGAAAAGCCCAGGATTTACATTAATTGAAATTAATCTACAGAAATGCTTGTGTTGTCATACTTTGGATTTTGTAAGTTGTGTAACAGCTATGTACACCAGGTTGCATTTTCTAAAATCATGAATATTTTCTGTGTCCAACTCACAAAGATCTATGCACATACATATGAGTCTCCTAAGACACCCAGAACCTTGCCATCATTCTGTGGTATCACCACTGCCAGAGAAACCTACTGCAATGCAAAGCCAAGGAGCAGGACTTTCATGTTTGGTGTGAATTTCAAAGTTTGTCTCTTGTGGTGTTCCTTTTTGCTGCTGATAATAGAGGAGAAGAAGAGGAGCAAGCACCATGTGATCTTCTTCCCTTGAGTCCTTGGCAGGGATTTTGAGACCACAGCTCTTCTCTCCTTTTAAAGGCTTTCCCTTGGAGAACTTGTACGACGCGGTGGAATTTCTTTCTTCTTTATATCTGTGTTGGCTAAAGGAAGACAGAGGAGCTTGAAAAGGCTCGCCCTCCTCAAGGAACGCTATCTGATTCGTAAGCATTCCTAGAGGTTAAGGCTGGTGACTATCAAGAAAGCAAATACTTCACGCAAGGGTAAGTCCTCTAATTGTGTTTGTGTTGAATAGCTGCCAGATCCCCATGTCAGGATGTCTGCAGTCACGGCTCTGATCTCACCATTCCTTCCTCGGCTGTTGCACAATTGTGTTGCATGTTTGTGGTAGGGGAGAAAGTTGGAGAGCTGGGCTATGAAAGCATCTCAGGGAAGGAAGCCATGTTTTATTTTAGTTGCTTGGTTTGGATAAAAGCCTGTAGGAGATTGAATAACATAAAAACCCCATAATGTGGCCCATTCATGGAAAACAAACCTGGTCTTCTCTACAGATACGTGAAATATGAGGCTTGATAGCCAGGCTGGAATAGACAACATCAATGAAAACCTGTTTGCTGGTGTAATAGAAATCCTACTGTACATATGTGATAAGTCATTACTTGTTCTACCTGGACTCTCACCTGTAGTTGCAAGGTCTGTTGGGCTCAAGCTTGTAGATGTAATGAGGGAACTTTTGGAAGACTGGTTGTGAATCTGATTCTCTAATGGATCACTTAAAGGATCTGTTGTGACAGCCCAGTGAGATAGACTGTTCTGACAAATGACGGGTTGTGAAAGGGGAAAGAAACCCAAAGGTACTGCAGGCAATGAGCTTAGCAATGGAGAGAGAAGGAAAGAACATCATAATTAATTCCAGCCACAGCAGAAGAGTTTTGGGGACTCTCAGAACAAGTAGGGATTGAAAACCACTCGGGTTACACAAATACTCAGTCTTGAAAGAAGACAGTGTTGCCTTAGCCACAGAAATGTTGGGTAAAAGTAATATCCTGATCAGTCTCAGCATCATAAATCTTTCTTAGATGATAAAGTTGTGCATTACTCCAGCTTGGTTAGAACAAAGCAAATGGCACAGAGGTCTAATTTTAATACTGAAAAATAATAAGAGGTTGGGTTAATCTTTGACCATCATGTCGTCTCACATAATAAAATCTGGTGAGCTGTTAGCGGTGCTCCAGGAGGATGTCAGTTCCACTTCCTAAACCAGGAAGGGGAGAATTATCCAGAGCAATAAAGAGCTTACACAAATAATACTAGGGAAATCAGAAGTTAATCAGAATACCAGCTCAATCTAATCAGTGTGAATAGCTCCCTGCCAACTGCTCTGTTACCTGAAACAGGGGTCAACTGATAAACATCAGCCAGTCCTCTCATTAAAAAAACACAACTAACAAACCCCCTTCATCTCCGAATCTCAAATTCCATCGTTCCCGATAAGCACTAACCAGTTCCTCATCTCTCATTTGCAGTTCATATCCTGAGCTACACAGATTTGCTGTTAGAGATAAGGATATGAAAAAGCAAAGTAATATTAATACGCATGTTGCAACCTGTGGGCCCCTCCGAGGCTGCCACGCCTGGCGTTGGAAGCAGAGGTGGTCAGTGAGTCTGCACAGGGACTTGGGGTCTGGCCACATGCCCCGTGTTTAACATTAGCCTGGATGGTCAAGGAAAACAGTAAGAATCATCTGAATGGAGAAACAGATGATTGACCAAAGAGGGAACGAGGAGCACAGACTCTGTGTCCATGGGCTGCTCCTGGAGCTGGCAGAGAACATCCATCAGCCGAAAGGGGGAAGAAGGAGAGGGTTTATGAAAGATGTCACCCAACTGCCATCCAACCACGTAAATTACCTTTGGATTCTCATCCTGTGCTCTCCACTGGTGTATTTGTCATAGTTCCAACCAAGGCAGTATTTTCTGCTGTTCCCTTTTACCATGGGTGAGATTTTGCTGTCCTATACCCCAGGTAACACAGACCAATAGCGGCATTAATATGGCAGCAAGCAAAAGTGGTTCCTGAATCAGTATTCTGGGGCTTGAGTCAAATGTTCCTCTTCACCCATTTGTGCCATGTTTTTCTAAACTTTTGTGAAAGCACAGAAATTGCCTCTTTTTTTTTTCCCTTTTCTTGGTAACTGAGTGAAACAAGGGTTGAGTCAGCTGCACCATAATGCAGAATTCTTTGCAACAGGTTAGAGGCTTCCCAGAGAAAATCATTCTTTTCCGTTCTACTGACTTTGTTTCTTCATGTGTTTTAGTTTTACAGATAAAATAGTCAAAACTAATCAAAAGCAAAACAGAACACAACCAGTACAAAATCCCCCAACATACTTTTAAAGGTCACTGATGTAACTGTATTTAGTTTTAATATTTTTTAAATTTCAGTGTGTGGTGAATAGCAGAAGTTGTTTCCTCAAACAAACCAAGGTTTTCTTAGCTTGTTTTCTTGACTTCACATTTAACTGAAGTCAAATGTTATGACCTGTAATAATCTGAGAACAATATGTCCTTTTTTACACTCAAATTGCTATTCACTGTCACATTACCTGTTAAGGGAAAAAATAAAGCCTGTTTCAGTGAGCCACAGGTAAATTAAATTTAACTCAGTTCTATGAATAAGGGTAAGGGTCTTGGAGACAAACTGCCTGGAGCAGGTTATATATGCTTATATTTATGAAAAGTCTACACTCAAGTTAGAAATAAGTCAAAATTATTTCAGTGAAATGTTTTCCTTTTAAAAAAAGATATTGCCACTTTAGTCAAAGTGAAAAGTAAAGAGAAACCTATAAAAGGGATTAATTTAGATGATTATTTGTGGAAAATAGATTTACTGTTTCACATTAAGTTTCTCTGTGAGTTATCACTCATTTTCCTTTCCAAGCACATGTTCTCCTTCCATTATTTTCTTTTAATTTCCAAGGGGAAAATAATGGGATCAGGGGTTTTGTATTATTATTTCATTTGAAATGCCTAGACAGTAAGGAAATAATGTCTTCTATGTATCCTTTAAAAGTCAGACACCTGCTATTGAATGGGAAATAATTTCCCCCCATCCCTGATGCCCCCAGAAAAAGAAGAGAGAGAAGAAGAGAACAGGTGCAGACTAAAGTATCACGGGAGATTTTCAAAGCCACAGATGAATTTAGCTGCACCACTTCCGAGGAATATATATGTGTTGTTTACTTTGGTTTTCTGCAGTTTGAAATTATCCTCTCCAATGTAGGCTTTGGGGGGAAATCCATTTGAAATAATTGTAGTCATTTGAAATTAACATGTCACTGCCACCTCATATGACAAGGATAAATGCAATTCATTCACACACAGATTTTCCACAGGGAATTCCACCAGAATACCAGAGAATAGTACCAAGTATTGCCAGAGAAAAGCAGGAATAGCCTTGTCTTGCATCTCCATTTGTTATTTCATTACTTTTCCCAAATTGTCTTTGAGTGGGGAACAAGGTCTGGGCTTTTGGCCCAGGCAGGCAACATTATCTCTTTTTTCCTCTGGTTTTAACAGAACTTTTCCTCCTACCTACACTCCCTGTTGCATTTATTTATCTAAAATTGTTCTAGAAAATTATGAGTTTATAAAAATGTAACACTGTGTCTTGATTCTATGGAATTAATACATTATTAACTAAAAAGTCTTTCAATCCCACATACCCCTACTCCAAATTTATACAAACACTGAGATACATATGTTGACTCTATTAAAAAACAACTTTCAGGAAGCTTTGGAATTACACAAAAATTAGTCAATACTGTGTACTTAATCCACCATCTGCCTTATTAATGGATAACTCTTGCTCATTGCTAACACACACCAAATTAATTTAGACAGATTATATCTGTGATCTTATTCTAAAACCTTAGTTCTTTGTAAGGTCTACCATTTTGTAAGGTTACTGTGGAAAAGTCAGTGAAAGCTGCATATTGAAGTGATTAAGGCTTATCCTAATTTCCGCAAGGAGGTTTTTTTCCCTCATGCATTCTAACCTTAATAGACCATCATCTTCCTTTATATTCAATATTTAAAATTTGTTTTGGCATAGTGCCCTTCTTGGACTGTTTTGTTCTTGTTTTTATTTTTCATGAAATACTTCTCATGTTTTCTTCTTTACAGTGACCCACTGCAGGTAAATTCAAAGCAAGAACCATGATGTTTCTTTTGTTGCAATGACTCACTTCAGTTAGGAACAAACTCTGTTATGCTAGTTGTTGCTTCTAAGATAATATCACACAATGCATTCCAACAATTCCAACATAGTAATAGTTTTTAATTTGAAGTCATAGAAAAACTGAGTGATTGAAAATAACCCATAGGTGATTGAGTGAGCTACATGTAGAATCATCCTCGGGTCTGGATTCATCTGTCTGTCTTTTCTACAGATTGGGGGATTTTTTTTTTTTAAGACAGTTCTTAATGCTTGAACAAATCTCTTTTTCTTCCCTTCGGTAATGTGGTTAACTGTCTGGAATGTGAGCCACTGGAAATTCTTCTCCACAGAAGAATCTCCATTAAGCTTTCAAACAGAGTTACTTCATCCCCACAGCTGCATGGATAGAAGACTTTCTAGTGCCTAAATACTTACTGTATATGTCATCCTTAAATTTAATTATTTTTTTTTTCCCCAGCCAGAGCTTTAGGAGCAGGTGCTAGCCTTTTGCTTCCTTTCTGCTTCCTCTGTGGGGAACGGGCTGGAAAGAGCCAACTAATTAGAAAATTCTACAGGGAAATTACTTCTGCAAACAGCTGAGGAATGGCATTTCAGTATAATGCTCACTTTGTCTGTCAGCAGAGCACTGGTTGGCTTCACAAGTGGCAGCTCTCCCAGATGTTACACATGTTGTGATGAGACCAGAACTGCATCATATGTTGCCCGTTCACTGAGAAACCTGGTGCTCTGGAAGAGTAAATGCACTAAAACTAACCCCTGGGACATGCCATGTTGCTGTCACAAGGCAGCAGCACGGGGTTTTTTGCATATGCTTCAAGTGTAGCAGTGAACCAAATCCTTTTTAGCGAGCTTAGTTCCAAATGTTGCCTTTGCTTTCATGTAGGGCTGAGGCACGGGGGAGGAGGGTGAGAGGAGAGACACTAAACTACTCGCTGTGAAGGGCTGGATCGTTAAAGCCAGCTCTGTGCATTGTACACTTTGAAAAATGTGTGCAGATCTGTAACATGTCTAAGCAAAGCCCTCATTTAACCAGTTGGCTGGGCACGTGCACGTGAGAATAGTCCAATGTGCATCCACAGGCTTCCCTGTTCAGAGGCACTGGCGACTGGAAAACACAGAGCTGGGCTCGGAAGGAGCCTGTTGTGAGACGTTTATGGAAACAGCACTTAGGGAAGATGATGACAGACTGCTCATTTCTCAGAGATCTCGCCTCTACCAGTTTTGTCATCATAGTACTTCTTACTTACGGACTAAACCCCATTCACCCACTTACGTTACCTAAAGTGATGTGCCAGCTCCTCAGCTCTCTTCTCATGACAAACCTTTGTGACCCTCAAGCCAAGAACAGCATAACCCCTCCCCAGGTCCTCCTCCCAGCCACATTCCTTAGCTGTTCCTTCCACAGCCTCCAAATTTTCCTCAGGCTATCATAGCATGAGTTAACCCTCAATAGCAGGTTTCTCCTGCACATTGTTCCCAGACTGACTTGGCATCCCTTGCTGCTGTCCTGCCAGGGGATGGCTCGGAGCTTATTTTTAGTGTTCAGCTATGCACAAGTGACCCTTAAGACTCCAGAAGTTTGGGAATTGGCTCTGGGTTTAACATAGGAAGAGTGACTTGCAAGTGCCCATTGAGTCATATAGAACTGCTTTTCTTATCTTTTTGGTCCCAACATGATGTTGAAGTTTGCAGTGCTCTGAATACCTCTTTGTGTGGCAGCTGGTTCTTTTTTTAGATGTCTTGCTCTCCCTCAGTGGGTCTTGTTTTCATGAGCTCTCTTTTGCGCTCTTTACCTCTGTCATTAATATCTAAATGCTTTTCCTTCCCGTATCTCCTAAGAGTTAATTTGTCATATCTAAGAATATAAAAGAATAGGACATTCATGAAAGTCCCATGGAAGTAATTTTTCTGCAGCTGAAGGTTTTCCAGTGCATTTTCCTTTTTCTCGTGTTTGCTTGACTGTAACACGAATCAATTCTTTTTTCCTTTTTCTTCCCCCCCTTCATTGTCCTGTACTTTACAAATGCACTAATATTCTATATTCTGTCTCACTCACAAACCTCATCACTCCTTATTTTCTTATCAGTCTGATGTCTTTAGCATAATTACATTGCTTAATACATTGCACAGTGTTGGGTTCAAGGACAGTTTGTAATGGTGAAATATCCATATCCTATTACCAGTGCAGTGTTAACATGCAGATGTTGTTTGAGAATTCGTTAATTATGAACTCTAATTAAATTAAAAAATTGAAATTTTTGCGGTGCTCATGTTGACATATGATCATCTTCCAGCATTAAACACTTACTAAAGGGCTTTGACTTCGAAAGAGTCCTTTTCAAAGATGAAGATCATACTTTCAGAAGAAAATAATAACATTCAATTATTTGCCTTTAATAAAAATCAAGCCAGTTTCTACGCTTTCTATATTTACAGTACCTGATAGTAATTACAGTTTTTCTAATGAGATGCAATTGCTTAAGAAAATGCTGAAATTAAATCCCAGCTAAATATTACCACCTTCTCCTTATCTAATTTATAATTAAAAAAGTTCTGTGCATGTTTTAACTAATTTCTATAGTTGCATACATTAACAAATTGGAAGGACTAAAAAGCATCTACCCCCAAAAGTGAGGTGCCTGGACTCTTGAATGTAAGCAACTTGATTCTAAAGTCTCTTTGAGCTAGAGAGGTCTTAATGTCACATATAGAAGATTTGTTGTGCAGTCACATTTTCTGAATTAATTGACTTTTTAATTTTGAGGTCTTAAATGCATCACTGCTTGGCAGTTTTCCAAAGTGCATTGTGATATAAGTGATGCATTTATTATGGAAATTTGTCAAGCGATCTGTGCTTAACATGAAGACCCGTTTGCATTTAAAATGAGAACACAATTAAATTATTAAGTATTATTATCACATATTCTTCCCAGAATTGCATTTTTTATTATGGAGTGCTTAATAATTGCAGGAACATTGTCAGCTGAAATTTTTTAAGTGGTTGTCAAATAGAAAAGAAAATGGAAAATGGGAAATAAAGTGTGCCATTTATTGTAGGTAAATGTCTATATATAAATATAAAAATAGGTAATAGGTCTTAGTGATCTAATTTTCTGTATATTGTTATCTAGATATTCAAAACACTGACCCAGCTGGTGTGGAAAATTAATTTTTTCCAATTTAAGATAAATGAATCATAAAAAAATCATAAAATATATCCACATTACATCCATGGAGATTGACTAGGATGATTTGCACTAAATGGATTTTTTACATGGGATACATTTATTTTCCAAAGTTCAACAAGAGTCAGGATTATATCTGAATATGTTTAGGAGCCAAAAAGTGTAAGTAAAGGAGAAAGACACATCTGCGTGTGGAAGTTGTCAAATAATTGCACTGTTTGTTTAATAATATAATTGTTGAATCCTTATGAGTGCTCCTGGAGAGAAACACAGAGTTAGAGCGGCATGGATAAGGATGTGTGTGATGTGATGGTCTTCACAAAGATCAGGAGGGGTCAAGCTACAAGGAAGAGAAGTCCTTGTCTTGGGGGCATAGGAGTATGTGTGGGTATGAGGGTTCCAGAGAAGTTAGGTGAATTGGGCAGCGAATTTAAAAGAAAAAAATTCTTAAAATTAATTGTTTCATTATGTTTTAAACACAATGCGTGTTTTCTTTGAGTTAAAGTGAAAAGCTTTGTTTTGTCTTTGTGTGTTCAAGAGGACTGAATTTTCATTCTGGTTTCAAGAGTTCTCCCCTTATAGAAGCTGAAAGTCTGTTTCGAAATGGTAATGCTGATTTAAAAAATCAAAACTTATTTATTTACTTCCACTTCAAAGCAAAGCAGTTCACTTACCCATTTTGGGAACAAAGATACTCACTGAAACTGATCGGAGTTTGCAGAGGGTTTTAGTATGTCAAGGATTGAATTTTTAAATTAGTTTTGTATTCATCAAGAATTTTTATTCATCTCTAGATATAATGATTTGGTTTGCAAGTTGGTTTTGGTTTTTTTTTGTTTTTTTTTTTTGTAATATATGTGTTTGCCACACATATTGGAAGAGTTAATAAATAAACCCAAATTAATTTATGACTTGTTTTGCTTGGACAAGTTTAGGAATAGCAATAGTGTAGACATGTTTTTTTAATTAAATTCTTTTTTTCCTCCAAGGATGTCACTATCCAAGACAAACTGAGAATTTTGTTCAGAAAGTGTGCTCATACCTTGTATTATTATGGATACTCTTGAGATAAACTTGCATCTGGTGTAGATATTTAGAAGAACAGTTTCCAAAGTTTGGAATGGAAACTTTTAAACTTTCATGCTGTCCTTAAGTTTTAATATATGCCTGGCTTAATACGGCATTGCAATATTTACATAAATTCTATATTTTGCATAACAGATGTGCATCAGCAAAATGTGAGCCTTTCCTTACTACATTTTTGCAGCAGCTGCAGATAACATCTCTTGTTGAATTTCTAGATTGTTCACTAAGGTCAACATTCATAAAGCATTTTATCTACTCCACTTTAAAGACTTCCCTCTATCTTCTCTTAAAATGCGAGTGTTATTCTTTTCTCTGAAATCCCATAGATTTGTTAGTTGTAGGCATGGTCTGGAAAGGAAGGAAGGATAAGGAAACAGTGGGAGTGAATCAATATCTTATTACAGTGACACTCTCATGTTATTCCAGGCAGTCAGTTTTACTTACAGCCTACTGACTGCAGTGCTCTCCATCCCAGTTGCTCAGAAACGAAAGGCTACATCTTTGCTGCTCATTCACGTGTTGTTAGCACAGATGAGAAAGTAGGTAGATATTTATGCCAGTTTTATTCTCTAACTAAAGAATTAGGCAGTTTAAAGCTGTGCCACCTTTCCCAATGGCCAGGATTTTGATACATGGACCTGTGTCCATTGTACTTATCAACAATATCCAGAAGCACAAGAACCTCTTTGTGCTAAGGATTAATCTAAGGATGTTATTTAAACACCTGTGTTTTGTGGTCAGAAAACCCCTCTGTTAAACTCATCTGAGGGCCTGCTGCTGCCATGAGAGAAGAGTGTGGGGGTGGCCAAGGGTGCCACGTCATCTCCCTCATGGCCAAAAAAAAGGGAAGTCATGGCATGTGAGTGAAAACCAGAGATTTCCAGAAAGGACCATGATTCTTTTGCCGTCAGTCAATAATTGTTTTCCTGTTGACACCCCCAAAGTTAGGCCAGTACTGACAGCTTCTGAAATCCCACCCTTATTACCTACCTTCTGAAGTGTCAACCTGCTTGCCTTCTTTCCAGATGTCGGGAAAATTCCTGAAATCTCTGCCCCTCAACCCCACTGAAAGCAAAAGGAAAAAAGGTTATTTGGTGTTTTTTGATTTGGTCATTCGTGGATTTTTTTTTTGGTAGGCCATCTAGAAAAAAAAAGTTGAGTGGAAATCAGATGAACATAAAGTGATTTTTAACACATTTGGCAAATAGTAGTGTTTTTAAGAAGTCTGTTCACAAAACCTCTTGTGTAAGCATCCACTTTCTCAGTTTGAGTAAGAGGCCTTCTTGCCAGAAAGCAGAAAAAGAAAGATCACCAGTTGGTGATTCATCCTTTCCACTTGTATTTTCTGTGCCTATGACTCCCCAAGTGTTTGGTGGAAATGGCAATGTTGTATTTTTACAACTAAAGCACAGGAGATTAAAGTGAAGATATGAAAACATGAATGCTTGAAAAGTTACATTCTTGGAAAAGAGGGACACAGATGAGCTGTCAGGGAAAGCTGATGCTCAGAAGTACACCAAGAACCTTCAGAGGCTTGGCATTTATGGAGAATAAAATACTTATTTAGTAGCCTAAGTTAAACACTAAGCAATGGCCCGAAACTTTTATAACATTCTAGGAAAAGAACAGGAAAATGAATATAAAATACTCATAATTATCTATATTAAGTGTTAGACTGCATATTATGTCCCTTTTCTTTAATATTGGGAAAACCCCCCAACTCTCTGGTTTGAATTATTATCTTTTTTAAAAAACATACAAGCATAACCTGGAAGAAATTTTTATGCTGGGTTGTTTTTTAGCTGAGTTGTTTCTGAGGGGTTAAAAAAAGCCGCAAGTCTCATCTTTTGCTTTACACAGTCAATGTTCCAAGGACTGACTAAATACTTGTCATTCTATTCCATTCATAAGATTTTCCCATATACAGTCATGTGGGATTTGTCCAGAAGTTGACATGTCCTTTCATTGCTAAAAACTTTGGGTTGGAATGAAATGGAGTCAAGTACAGGAAGGAAGTGATTATGGAAACTGTAAGAATTTGAGACCTCAGCTATCTTCAGACACAACAAAATATTTCCTCCTGTTATCAGAAGGTATGTAATTATTGATCAGACAAAAAAAATGCCAAGAAAAATTTCAAGAAGGTATTTGGCTTCTGAAAGTTAGTTCTGCCATCTGAGTACTTGTCAGACATAAGCAGAGCATCACATTGTGATATTTTTTCTTATGTGAAGAGAAGTAAAAGGGGTAAATATTTGGAGTTTAGGCTTTTACTGCCTGTCTCAAGGGACTCTACTGAATAACTTTATGCCCTCAAAGGATCCCTTATTAAAAGAAAGATAAACCCAAAGAACATTGGTAAACTAATTTTTTTCATTTAAGTGGATATGGTTGTGATGGATACACCTGATTACATTATCAGAGTCCAGGAATTTTAAGATAAACTCAGGTTCCATAAAAATTCAAGCTATTCACAAGTCAAAATAATTTTCAAATACATCATGTGAAAGAAAAATAGAACTACAGATGTGATGCTGATGTAAGGAATTTTCCAAGTTAGTTGGAGAAATTTAAGTGTGGCATTGATTTCTTGTGTTTAACCTTCATAGAAAAAGTGTTGTTTTCTGCTGGAAATGATGAACTAATGCATAAAACATTTGCATATCTAAAACATATTCATAAGCAAGACTTTAAGCCATTTCAAATAAAACCATTTTCAAATAACATTTTGAATTTTGTCCTTTATACTGATAGGACAGTTTTATTCTATCAAAATGATATATTGTACAGAAGAATATCAAAATAACAGTATTCTCTTGCTAGTGTTACAGAGAAAACATAAATAAAAATACAGAATATTTGTTGCACAAAAAGAAGAAAATGTGTTGGGCATGGATAATAACTATTCAGAAAATGTTAGCATGGGGAAAGGCTAAGAAATGTTAAGCATATTGGCTATTCTTAACTGTGTTTTCAGTGGAAAACACCTCTCTTCTGAACAGAGCTTGTTATTTGTACCTGCACTCTTGTATCTTAAAATGACCTTAAAGAATGTTAAGTGCAAGCCAATTCTAATTAGCTACTATTTAATCAGTTAATATTTGAGGGGATGGAAGAAGTACAAGACTAAATCTGCAGAGAACACAATGCTGGCTAGCACAAGACCTAACTTTAAGGCATCCTGCCAGCTAGCAGGAATTTTTGCTCCAAGATCAGGCACATCTCTTCCTTAGTGAATGGAGGGGAAGAGCTAAGTCAGCTCAGAGTAATGCCACTGGAGAGCAACAGGCTGAACTCTTCCAGAGACAAGCAGCAAGATGTCAGCTGTATCCCTGAGTAAGGCATTTAACTCTGCTTAGGTTTCTCCACTGTGAATCTGGTCCTTGGATTAGACATCTCTGAACTGGCTAAAGGAAATCCCAGCCCAATATTTAAAGCATTCACCTGTGGACCTGCTTTCAAAAGCTGTTCTGCTTAAACTTGAAAACACATTTATCTGTCTACCAGGTTCTTGTTACTGAATTTTAACACTTAGTGTATATTGCATATTTTGAGGTATAGGGAGGAGAGTGCAGTTGATCAATTTACTTGATAGGCAGATAATCCTTAGCCGAGGAGAGAATGGAATTCCAGTTCCAGGTGCAACAAATACTTATGAAGAAAAGTACTTCAGCAGGAGAGGCTGGCACCTGATAGTCACAAACTGCCAGGATTACTGTGCCAATCCAGGAAATCAGTGCAACCAGTAGTCAAACACAATCACATATAAATAGAAACAGACTATCCAGCCAGAGACCAAGAAGTATAATATTTCTTCACGTACAGCACAAAGTAAACTGTCTCAGTATGTAGAACTAAACAAGAGAAAGCACTTCTGCCTTTTCAGAGATTTTACTGTAAGTTCTGAAAAGTCATGGAAGATGCCATTGTATGAGGCGAAAAGCTTTATTGAGATGAATAAAAAGAAAAAAAGCAAACCTAGCAAAATGCTTTACTTAAGGGAAGCACAGAGAAAGCCACATGCACAAAATGGCAGAGATTGTTTCTTCTGTCTCTGCAGTGAGTCGAGCTGTAACCACCCAGCAGAGTGAGGAATGGCTGCTCATCCAAGCACATGTAGCATGGAGAGGTAGCACCCTCCTGCTATTTCATGACAGAGTAAATAGTTTAATGTTTCTCTGAGCATGTGGCTGAAAGGGCATCCTGTTTACGACAAGCTATGGGTCTGTGGAATGTTGCCTTGGAAGAATCTGCAATATTTCCAGCAGGAAAACCAAATGTTAAGCAGATGTATTTTCTTCCCAACCCAAACTGTTTGTTGAACTGTTCAGTTTTAGGTTCAAGCTGGCAGAAAATCTTCACTTCATCCAGTTTAACATTTTTAAGACAATGATCATGAAACAATGACTTTTCAGGCCTATTGACAAAGCCTGGAAATCACTGGGTAGGTCATGCAGATCTGTGCTCCCCTGAGGGCACACAGACTGCTCATTAAATCTGCTTGGTCTTCTTACTTATGCATTGAACTTAAAAAAATCAAAACAAAACAAGAAACCCAACCCCTAAAAGCAAGTAGCACTCCTGCTCAGAGGATGCTTAAGGGAGTTATTCCAACCTGATCTTTCTCCCACTTACCTTCTATGGGAGGAAATATTTATGGAGGAAACAAACTGGGAAAGATCACACAGATCCTGCCACACAGATTTCCTGGAGTTATTGTGTAGAGGAGAAACAAAAGTTCTCTCCTCAAATTCCTTTCCCCATGTAAACAGGGGGGAAAATATTGTCTTTTGTCAACATTTTGTTTTGTTCATTTGTCGTTATCTCCGAACTATTCTGTGAAGATGCAATTTATTAATAATGACTGTTGTGTTCAAGAGCAAAAATGATCCTTTGGGACCATATTTGCAGTATGTGTTGAAATGTATTGTTTGCTGAGTGGCCTTATCTATAATTCAGAGAGTCTTTGTGTGCTTTGGAAGACCATTTGGCAAACTCTGTGAAAGGAAGTAATTTAGTTATTTGGCTGCATTAAAGATGAAATCAATTTAAGACGAATTAGGACTTCTAGAAAAGTGAGATGAAAAAAAAATCTGATGGACTAAGTTCTTGGCTTTGAAAGAAGTAATTAGCCAGTACTGCAAGAGCCTTGGTGATCATGCAATCGGATATCCTTTAGTGGAAGCAGTTTAGAAAGTGTTGCTCCCAACTTTCCCTTCCTACCTCTCAACTGGTTGTTACTTTCTAATCAGTTTGGATGTGGTGTGTACCCTGGTGAATGCTTCTGGCCTGTTTCAGTGGCAAAATAGATTAATATAAACCATTGGTTTAGGTTGTCCAGGGGCAGACTTCGTTTCAGTTTGAGTCTCTTCCTCTTGTTGCTCCATGGCCATGAAAATTTAGAGGGGATTTTGCAAACCAAGCACCCACATGAAGCAAAGCTCTACCTGAGAGTGACTTCAGATCCAGAAGGTTCAGGTTCATAGGAGGAACTTAAGAGACTGGTTATTGAGAATACATTGGTAAGTCTTTGCTAAGTGAAGATACAGTTCATAACCATTTACTGAGAGTCATTTACAATATAATGATAATTCTGTGCAGTTTTATTTCCAGCTGAATGGGGCACTGGATGTTACTAAACTGTTTAATGTATGTAATGTGGTACTCTATGATAAAAATGGTGCATTAGTGAGCTGAATATCAAAAAAAGTGTGTCTAAAAAAGATCCTTAAGGATAGGCCAAGATCATTTGCAGTTACTTTAATGATATCCAAATGGTGTTCTAACTAAAGATGTTAATAATTACAATGAGCAATAAAACTCCAGAAAGAGTTAAACTTACTGGCAGGCTTTATTCTGCTGCAGTGTTCTATTTGACAGAATTCCATAACCTCTTCCCTTCAATAAATGTCAACCACTTTGTTTTATTTTTTTAATTTCTTCAGTGTCTTAGCTGTGAAAAGAGACAGAACATGGGAATTGTCAGGGATATATCACGTTTTGCATTCACATGCTCATGGTTTTTGTTAGGGTGACTGAAAGGTCAGAAGATGCTGCAGGAAGACTTTCAAGTAACAATAAATATGGAAGTTGTTTCCAGCTCAATGTTTTGAAAATCTTTAATCAAAAGGGCTCACTATGATCAACTCTGGAAGAGGAATAAGAGCAGTATTTCCATAATAAACATTTTCTTTTTGATGGCACTTTCTCTGAAAACCACCAATGGGGAAGGGGCAGCATTTGATAACACTACAGATTTTAAAAATGCTACAAACTTATCTAAAGGCAGAGGATTATGCCCGTTTTTGAAAACTGACAATCCCTCCAGAACTGCTGAGTCTAGATGGAAAACCTCCATTGCTTTTAATATAAAGGTCTGTGATACAGCTGTGTCTGACATGAGGGAATAGCCTCAAAGGTCTCTGAAGTTCTTTCCTCTTGAAGGTCCTTTAGAAGGTAGAATAACATGTAGGAACAAGGTCTGTGTGGTAGCTCCACATCATCTGCAAGGACCTCTCTGCCCATGACTGTCTGGCTTTCAGTGCTCCTCTCTGTGGCTGGTTTCAGAGTGGGGGACTGGTATTCTGCTTATCTGGTACCAAAGGCATTTTTGTGGGCACATGATTTGTAAACATTGTAAAATGATCTAATCATAATGGCCTATCCATCTCCTACCAAGAAATAAGCCACATTAATAAACCTAATCCCCAACCCAGCTTTAACAGTATTTCCAACTGCTGTTGTAGAAAATATAAACAAATTAAGGAATAGCCAGAAAGCTAATCTGCTCAGCAATCACAGATTTCTCAGTTGTGTGTTGAAGACACAGCAACCTAAATTACCCTTGAAATGACTCTATTTCAAGTCATACTCTTTTCCAAGCTTTATTTTTAGACAACTTCATACTAGTACTACAAGAGCTATTCCAGACAAGGATTTAGCTTGGGTTTATGTTAACATATAATTTGTAAAAGTTTGTAACAAACATCCTTCACTGAGACTGGCAGAAATTATGGGAAGGAAAACACCCCTACTAACTTTGGCTACTTGTTTTGATTCAGATCTCATTGTGTTATATTTCTTATGTGAGCTTCAAAACTGCAGAGAAATGATGGATTGCCATGTCACTGAGACCAGAATTTCCACAGCAGCCTCATCTTTTTAGAAACTCTCCTTTGATTAAGGATTTAGACTTCCAGTGTAAATATTCACCAGAGGCCTGATGCCTAGATTGGGAAGTATACTAACAGGCTTTCATTCAGATAGGAAGAAATATGTAATGCATAATTCAAGACCTTAGGCCTGAGCTGGCAGCCTGTAATACACCCACTGAAGCTGATGAAGTTTTAGGGTGTACAGGAAGAGCCAGCTGAACTCTTACAAATAAACACTTGGTGAGTATCAGTATAAATATACTAAAGAGAAAAGGAAAATACCAGTGTGCATGCTAGTGGTCAGTCTGAAATTACTACTCTTCTCAGGCCAGTTTTTATACCCTTTGGAATAATAGGGCCATCGTGATTTTTCCAATGCTTTTCAACTCGTGGTAAAAGATAGTTTCCCCTCTGTTAGTCACACAAACTAAAAGCAGCTCTGTAATCTCAGTTTAGCTGCATTTGGAAACTAGTCTTGTTTGTAAATGACGGAAGGAAACCAGGCAGGGACCTATTTACCAAGTTTCTCTGTAGAGACGTTCATATTTTCCATGGTCACTTTTCTCCACACTGACCATCTTCTCTGCACCAGAGAAAGTTTATGACTCCTTCAAGATACCAGTTTATCATTGGTACAATTTGGGATGCATCAATGCTTTTGCAACTGTGTTTTAGAAACTACTGCGGTATTGCACTCTGTGTGTGTTCTGTTTTATTATTTAAAGCATGTAGTTGTTTTGGTCAAAATTGCTCATGACATTGTTTGAGACACTGAGCAAGCTCATAATGGGAAAATCCATTGCTCTGAAGAGCCAACACTTTAAATAATTTAAAGCTATGTTTCTTGTTATTCCAAAATGAAGCGTAATCTATTATTTAACTGTACAGGAAGCTACTGTTCAAAGGTGTTGGACAATCTTGAATTAAGTGGGGAAAAAAAGTTGGTGATAGAAATTAAATAAATATTTCATTATACTCAATGGTGACATTTTAATAATTAGTGAGAAATCTTGTGTTTAGAGATTTTTCATAACATGGCACGTAGGTAGTGAAAATAACAGGTTGATTATTCAGCACATAAAAGCCAAAGGGAGAGTTCTAGAGCCAGATGAAAGTAAATATTTTTGAAAAGCTGTGTGATCATGCAATTAAATTGAATGGAATAAATATGAGAATTCACAAAAATTCAGGTAAGTTAGGTTCTGTTCTCATTGGCACTGGAGAAATAATGATGTTTCTGTTTCCCTACTTGTACACAATCTTTGGAAAACCATTTATTAATGTTGGAATTAACAGCCTTACAACCATGCATTCAAACTACAGCATGACTTAAAATGATCAATTCTGCATAGCAAAGCGTTTATAGGGGCAAACTCAACAACAGAAATTATTCCAAATGCTGAAAAATGATGAGTATTACCTTGTTAACTTCATTTCAGAACCATGACCAAACCAGGATGTCAGAAAGAAGAGTGGGAAGAAGAGGGAATGGCTGACCTTTTCATTATTACGGAACTTGACAAAGTTGGAAATAGCTCCACCTTCTCAAAGTCATAGTCTCAGAGGAATATATTCTCTTCTTAAACAAATTAATTTTAAAAGCCTTTAAGAACAGCACCAAGGACTGTCTCTGTCTACTCATGCTGATCAAACTGCTGTTTCTTTGAGATGTTTCAGCATCCTTAATGGATAAATCATCTCCATGATGATTTTTTCAATCAAATAATTTATTTTTACTCATGTTTTCTACTAAATGGATTGCCAGAGGGAGGCTATGTCACAAGCAGAGCCAGCCAGCACTCGCCTGAAATATGCAGGGTACACTTTGTACTGGTACTTGCTTTGATTTGTTTCCTTACTAGACAGAGCAATAGGACTAGCTGTAATCAGCTTTCCCACCTAAGGTCTGAAACAGACAAATTGATAAAATTAGGGAAAATTAAGTGCCTAATAATCATGTGGAGTGACTTTTCCAAAGAAAACAGTTGGGATTTCCATTTTCTCAGAGTACCTGTTGAACTTGCTTGTATATTCTGTCATACCATTGAATATAAAGCAGACACTTGAATGGCTTTACTGAAGTCACACAGTTGCTCTTTCCTCTTTTCTGCTGGGTTCTTTTTCTCTGTTAAGTTCATATATAATTGGGGCAAGTTTTATATGGTTTTGTAAGTATGTGCCCAGCTATGCAGTATCTAAGAAACAGTTTTTTTCAGTTTTTATTGCTGTAGGTCTTTACTGGGTTGAATATCTTCCTCTTTACAAGCATCTTTCTGTCAGAGAAACAGAAGACAGCTTTCTTCTGCCATCTTGCAAAGTCCTGCAGGAAATAATCTCCTGTAGTTCACAGATCTCAAAGCAGTAACTCAGTCAAGTGCACAAATTCCACTCTGACCCCTGTCCTTCTTACACTGGTGTTGACAACCTCTTTGGGGAATTACAACGAGGAGACTGGATGGCTCAAAATATTATTGATGGGCTGCTGAAGGTCTGGCTACAGTTTTTGTAGAGTCATGAGGGAATTGACTGTGCACTCTCTATTAATCATCTTTGTCTGAAACCCTCAGCTAACACTGAAGGGTTCAGCCCTCCATTAAGCCAATTTGGTCAAAGGCAGGCTGGTGGCAACTGAAAACTATGACCAGCTGACTGCTACATCCAGTAGCAGTTTGTGAATACTGCTTTAGTGGCCTCAGTCCAAATTTTCCTGACAAAATGTCAGTATCTCCAAAAAATTCCTCCAAAATAACTGCTTGCCAGAGGTTGAGGGACAACCAAGGGTTTAAAGACTAGAAAGGTAGACTTGACTCTTCCCAGAAAGTATTCTCTGTACGCCAGCAATGAAGTGCAAAGGGGCGCATTGATGTTAGCACCACCCAGGCTGTCAATAAAGAACCGTCCTCGGAAATACCAAATCGAGTTCATATGAGTTTCCCACTCTCCCAAAACCACTTTCCCACCAGGCAGAAGAGCTCAAAAAACTGAAGTGCATTCCCTCCTTCTCACATCTCTGCAGTCTGTAGGCACTGTGCCTGTCAGAACATTCCCAGGAGGTTTCCTTTACCATCGTGTCTCATCTCTGCAAGCAGCTGCTTCCTTTTTGCGTAAGAGTTCTTGGAGACTTGCTTTGCTTATCAAAGCTAAACCACTGAAAAGCTGGTAAATAACTAAGTTCTACTGGGAAGATGAAATCCCACTGCAGATGGAGAGGTTTGCTTAACCTATAAAATAATTCTGGAATAACTATTGTTCTGGCAAAATTCTAAAATGTAATAAAGTTTGATTGCTCTTGGCTTCTCCTAATTTGCTTACTTTAGGGTTACAGCTGATCCTCACCATCCAGATGTTACTCCTATTACTCTTAGCAGGAGTTAAATACACACAGATATATAAGAGGGACTTGACCACTTACTCTCAGTGTTCCAAGGTCAGCTGAAGTCTGGACCTTTTACTTTCTCTGTGCTCTACTAACAGAGAACAAAGCTTATGCAAGACATCCTTGGGGAGCAAGGGGTCTGAGGTTTTTGCAGTCCACAAGGCTAAGATTCAAATATGAAGCACAGCTGTTTGGATAGGAGTCTTGGACCTCTTTGTTTTGAACTATAGTGACCTTCTCAGCCTTCCCAACATGTGAAACTCTGAAATTCCTGCACAGCTAATGACTGGGATGTGAAAATTGCCTGGCAGGCAAACCTGGGCATAGTGACCAATTCAGAGTGTTCTGGGATTTGCAGGTGGAAGGCCTATTCTTTCTCTCCCCTTCCCCTCTCCCTCATGTCTCTACACACGTAATTTCAGCCATAGACATCTCGGCATATGTGCAAATTTGAATCTGTGTTCACCTTCCAGACTGCTGATCACAAAAATTACAAAACCAATGATGGTTTTGCTGCAGGTGGTGATGTTCCTCCCTTCTGCCAAGAACAGGTATTTTTATGAGTCCCTGGTAAGAGGTAAAATAAAAAGGGAAACATTATGGGATAAACTGCTCACTCACTTTAAGTAGTGATAGACCTCCACTTTTAAATTCATTCTGTATCGCCAGGTAGTCCATGCATTTTTTTGAAGTGTATAATACATATAAAAGTGCCAGTAAAACCTTCCCTTTGGTTTAGCTGCAATTCCACAAATATTTAGAATATCAGCAATGAGTAGTCTTGCAGAACTGAGACATGATATGCTGGACAGTAGTTAAATGTTAAATAAATAGTTAAATGGACCATTGTGGCTTGGATGAAGTGATGACCTCAGAGGAGGCTGCTTAGCTGATTAGGCTTTTCTTGAAGCCAGTGGTAGATCCTCCTATACCCCCTTACATTTAGAATCCAATTCCATTTTCCTCTTTGCAAAAATTACATATATTAATGCCTGATCGCAGCAAGATAAAGCATATCTTGATCTGCTTTGAGTGTGTCACCTTTCACATTCATTCTGTTGTTGCAAAGCACTTGAAACACTATGGAAAGACTGTGGAAAACCCCCACAATTCTTTATGTAGTGATATAATGAATATCTTTGTGCATCCAAGAGAATAGGAATTCCAGCATTTGTGCTTACTATAAAATATAGCAAGCAAAGACTCAGTAAATCCTGGAGTTTTTTAATACAGAAATAATTTTGACTGCATCTTCAGCTTGGTATGACATGGAAACTGGTGATTGTTTATGCTTTGCTACTTTTTTTGGTCTGTATGAAAATCCCACATGAGAAACAAATTTTTCTCTAGGAACAAACTGTTACTTTTTTTGGGACTGAGTTCTAATTAGTTGGGTAGTATGTCTGTTTCTTTTCAGTTGGGAAAACTCAATGCATATAAAATCCAGATGGATACCACATGATGCTGGAACCAACCCCGGCCAATCAGCCACGTCACTTTGATTAGAGCAAACCTATAAGAATTTAAGTAAAAATCCAAACCCAGCAAGATAGTAAGAGCAGCAAACTGGCTGCACTATGGGATTTCATCAGAGCTCTGGGCTCTCCACACCTTATTGAAAGTTCACCTGTGTTTAATATAGGATTTGGGATTTAGACCCTGAATAAGAATGGTGGAAGCCATGAGGGAAACGGGATGGGGAGGAAATTCGTCATCAGAATACATCAGGCCACAAGGACCACAGCTTCAGGGCAATGAGCTTTTTGAAGGAATTTGAACTCCACTTCAGCATGATCCATGATATCACAGATCAATTCTTTTTGTATGGATTGGGACTGGGACAGAAGAGCCTTTCAGACGGCAACTGAGCACATGCAGTGATTACTCACAGCTTCGCTGTGCACAGCGGCTCATGGGGTTTCACCAGAATGAGAGTGAGATTTTCAGAGAAGAAGTCTGAAGGAGAGGCAGGCAGGCCTCAGGGAGGGATGGAGCAGCATCTGGAATCCCTACGGATAACTGCAGGAATGCTTATTATTCTTTGTTTATTATTTTGAGTGTGTGCTCTCTCCCTCTTCCTCTCTTTGTCTCCCTTTGTTATTTGTGTAATAAAGCTCCCCCAGGCATATAAAGTAAGTCATCTGGAATTGTGCAACTCCTTCTGCCAGGAAGCTGGAAAAGCCCCTCTCCTGTGCAGAAAGAAAAATACAGACTTTTTGCAACCTTTGAGAAATTACAGAAATAAAGCATTTGTCTTTGGGTTACACTTAGCTGTGGCAGATAACTGTGCTCCCCACTGCTAAAAAGGTCTTCTTTCATCCTGTCCAAGGTGTTGATGTTTATTTAAAACTCAAAAAAATAATTTGTGTATTTTAAAATTAAAAAAAGCACGCAAAATACATTAAAAGGGCTCAGTATCAAAGTCGCTCTTCCTGCCAGTGGGTGCAGAGGAGGAAAAGGAAATGAGTGAGTAGAGAGGAGCATCTTTGAAGCCACATGGCTAGTGAAATTTTCTGTTTATTCTTTGGGGAAAAAGCAGAGTAGCTGCAGAGCTGCTGGTTGGATAGGTGCCGGTTCTGTTTTTATTGGCAGGCGAGTCTGAGTGGCTGAAAGGTGGCCATTAACACCCTGACATGAAGTGCTGACAGGGCGATTATAAGATTAACACCCTATGTTATATTAACAGTGTCAAAACCTCCCCTTACCTGTCAGTGAGACATAATGGCACGAAGGAAAACATTATAGACATACGGAGATTTTAACATGAAAACACCACACAGCTGCTTTTTCAAACGGGTCTAAATATCTCAATGACCTACTAAAACCCAATAAAATGAAAGACTATATTTTAAATTAATTTTAAATTGTAGTTGCACAAACATGCCTGGCTACTTGCCTTGCCATTTTTATTCTAGTTTATGTGTATGTATTTCTACATATATTTTAATTGTATTTTTTAGTGTATATCTGACAGTATATATATGCTATAAGATCTGCAAGATCTACATATAAGATGCATAATACATACTACATATATATAAAATTCAGTTTCTAAGCAAGATCAAGAGAGAGTCAAGGCATCCAAAATGCCAGAAAGTGTTCATATGTTGCATAAGAAAAGATCAGTAGTTTTAAATCATGTTTTGGGGATTTTCAGAGTTGCAATGCCATTGTATCATGAAGCTTTAAAGTTTACTGAAATCCCTTAACAAAGTGGATGTATTTCACTTAAGACTTGTTACAAATTACTAAAGCACCATCTGAAAAGTTCAAATGTCTCGGAAACAGATCCAACAGAAACATTTAATAACTAAACAAGGATAAAGGATGGATTTATGAGTACTATTTAGTTTGGGGGCTGTTGGAAGACAATGCAAAAAATTCACAAACACTTACAGAGCTTCTGTTAAGTGAACACCATGCCTGAAAGAAATGGTGGAGTATTTATTATGGCAACTGATGAGAATTGCCAAAGGTAGGGAGTTTCCAATAAACAGGATTCTAGTTTTAGGAACAACCTGTTAAAGTATTTGTACGTGTAATTTTATTACAGCATCTGCTTTGGCTGACACAAAGGTCTCCAGGGCTACTCTGAACTTTTAAGTCATCTATAGAATCGAGTGTTTTCATCTACATATCTTTTGTACTTCAAAAAATGAAAAATATTACATAATTCAGAGAAAATTATGTTTAATCATGTTTTATTAATGATATTCAGGCATTTTTCCACACTGACAAGAGCCTCAGCATATTTTCTAAATGTCAGAAATGCCTTTAGAGATTTTTGTCATTTCACAAAAATTAATTCTCAAAATAAGGAACAATCAAGAAACGCTATCAAGATAGGAGGGTATTCAGTCATCTAAGATCAGGTGGCCACTAAAAAGACACTCAAGTAACTAGATATTGCATGCAATACAGTTTTCTGCATTTTTCTGGATTTAAATAATATATGAAGGCTTTGTTTGCCGAGTGAATGACACAGACTTGAGCTACTAAATGTGTATCTCCACTGTTTTAGATGTTCTGCAAAGGTGTAGTTCCCTCTGCCTTATTTTACCTTTCTTAGCAGGCATAAGACACTTTGTGGGAACCCTGTGTTGCTTTTATATGTCTCTGGAAGCAAGCAAAACTTCTGTTTGCTACAAAAGGGAAGGTTGTGCAGCTCTCCTGTCCAAAGGGCCTCTTTGCTGCGTGAGATAGAAACGAGCTCTTCAAGTGTTGCTTCTGCTGGGGAGCACTAAGAGGGGATTATGGGCCTGGTAGACCTAAAATCAGTGCTCAATGCATACCACAGATTTGCTGCCTCTGAGCTCTGAATGGCAGCAGAGCAACAGGCTCTATCTGCTAATCCTTATCCCTTTCTTCCTGCACATCTTTGGTGTGACAAGGAGAGATGACGGATCACATTCTGGCCCAGCCCCAAACCTTCTTTCACAGTGGCAAATCAAGATACACTTTGGCAAAGCCAGGGTGGCAGTCAACAAGAAGAAAAAGCCACAAAACAATGAAAGCCACCAAATTGTTAATAAACTATGAAATCATGTGTAGACATGAAAGTGGGAGGAGAACTACCTAAGACCTTCTTTGCAAAGGAGTAAAGACATAAAAGATGACCTTCTGTGACCACTAAAGGGATAACTTCATGAGGTCACGTTTGTGCCAGAACATGAATCTCGCATGTCAATCATGCTGAAGTGCCAGAAAATTTACTGTAGTCATCTGCAAGGGATTTTGAGTGAACAAGGTGGGGTGTTTGGGGTTTTTTGGTTGTTTTTGGGGTTTTGTTTTTGGCTTTGTTTTTTTCATTCATTTGTGGGTTTTGTTGTTTTTTTCCGTTATGTTTTTGTTAGTTTGGAGTTTTTCCTTTTTTCACTTTAATTTTTTTTTTTTATTTGATGCCTTTGTACACTGAGAAGAAAATGAATATACACTCATGAGATAAGATTTGTGCTCCTTCCACCACTGTGCAGCCCAGTCAAAGAAGAAAGTAATTTTAAAATGACCTGTGTAACCATGTATTGTTTTAGTGTTGTGTGACAAGCAGTAAATCATCTTAGTGTTCTTTTTTTAAAAAGGCCATGTATTGTACCTTTGCCTAAGACAAATTGCTTTTCCTCCTTTACTTTCTGGGCTATTTTAGTCAGATAAAAAAAAATCACTCCTGCTGCCCTTTTATACTGAAAAAAACACCAAACCCTTACATATATCAGTGACTTCATGGTGAACTGCAATAGCAACACCAAGTAAAAAAATTCCTGCTTAGAGCATTGCAGTTTGGAAACGAGTCAAAACTGGACAGAGTATTGAACAGTGACTGCTGTCAGCAGCTGACTTTTCCCATATAACCTTCACAGATCCTTAGTGGGAACTTTACATCATCAGCATCCCACAAGCATCCAGGGATGGAATTCAAGCACTGCCCACAGGATTGCCTGGGGGCACAGCTCTATTGACACCCACCACAACATCCCAAAACCAAATAGCTGCATCTATATGAGCCCCACAGACTTTCCCATCCCCACTCCATGTTATATAGTGGGCGAAATACTTCCATACTTGAGGAAAGGAATAAAGTTAAGTGTTCAGGGTAGCTCTGTTGGCTTTGTTGCTATTGCTCCTATTTGTTTATTATCATCTGTCAGGGCTGATGGGTGTTTAGAACAAAACAAGCCCTGGTTTTGAAAGGTTGCTTAATGAGAGGAACAAGTTTCAACTTTATTCTCTGCTTTCATGCAACCAGAGGTTCTGTTTATTTAGAAAGCTAACATTTATACAGATTATGCACTCGTGGTGGTTCTGTGCCAAAAAACACATGACTGAAATGGGTCTTTCCATCACTCTTTCAGCGTTGACCTATGATTGTTTTTACAGGAACTGGATCTTTTAAGCAATAGCCTCTGGTAGAGCAAGGGGAAAGCACGGCACCTTGTGCAATGATTTGCAAATGGTGGCTTGGGCGAAAGGATTTGTGAATACCTCAAGTACAATTTGATTTGAATAACTACCAGTGAGAGTGGGAAGGGTCATCCAGCAAAGCTGGATGATGGCAGGAAGGTCACCAGTTTAAGGAAGTCAAATTTTTATGCAATGTGATAGTTTTGATTGATTATGCTATTAAAAAAAACTTGTCAAAATGTTAAAAATGGTAAAGTAAGATTTATTAGAGATGGCAAATTGAGCTGGAAAAGTCACTGAGTAATGATTCAAGATCTAAATTTGCTGTTGTTGTACGAACTCTTGCACTTGAAAATGTCTTAAATGTTTCCTAAGTGAGCAGGTTCCTAAGAAAGGTTTGTCTTGTGTTTGTATGTGAGTGCATATTTAAAACTATTTTTTAAAAAATTACTCACAGTAAAAAATTGGAAAATTGTTTTTCTCAGAAGGATGTACCTGGCCACTGTCTTTGTAGTAACTCATTATCTTTAGGAGAAAATATTCAGCCTGACAAGTGCCCGGTGTATCAGTCAGTGAGTAGAAATGATACAGAGGCCTATGACTAGAGAGTGCCTGAAAACTTCATTTTTCCCCATTTAATTTCTTTCCTGGGAGACAATGGTCTTCCCATGGAACCATTCTACAAAATAAGGATGTGTGAAAAAAGAAACATCTTTCTGCTTTCCAATATTTTTCCAGCTGAAAAACAGTGACAAAGCTTAAGGATGTGATTTTTCCCCCCCCTCCACATTCTCACACTTTCTAAATGTTTTCCAACTGGCAAAACAGCCAGTGTTACTTTGTGCTCTTTCCTGCCTTTTGAAAGAAAGTAGGTTTAAAGTACAGGAAAGCCTTGTTTGAAAACAGTGCTAGTATTTCTCTGTTCTGAACTATTTTTGGAGGAAAAAAGTAGAATCAAAGTATTATTCTTTTCATAACTATTAAATGAAAAGTTCACCAGTTTGGAAAACATTCTCCTCTGAAACATCCTCCCAGAAGCGTATTTTTAACTTGCAGTTATTTTTCGCTCACCTTTGTGTGGCACTCTTTAGTTTAGCCAAATCTACCTTACAGAGTCACAGTCTCGGTATTTTCCTTTAAATAGACATTTGTGGGCTGATTTGCATCAGCAAAGTGTTCATTAAAAAGGATTAAGCATGGTTGAGCACCGCGGCCCCATGAAAGAAAGTGAGGCTAAACACCATGCACCTTCCATCCATTGAAGGTGCCAACCCAAGCATCCTAATTTGGCGGCTTTTTGCCTCCCATCGGGAAACCTAAAACTTTTCATAATATAGTACAAATTATTGCTTTGGCAAGTGAGTAAATAATCACTGTTGACTTCTTCCCTGCGCAGCGTTTACCTCAGGGCTGTGTGTTGGTGGCATAAAATGTGCTGTGACTTGGGGGGCAGGAGGGCATGGAGTGGTCACTTGGCTTTCTCTGATCAGCCATTCCTGTCTTTCCCCCTGTTCCCACTCAAAGCAAGATTTAAGAGCCTAAATTGCTTTGCTCATCACTTTATCAATGGCTATATATGTTGTGAAGCCACTGCTTCTTTTAGTGGCTTCGATTCCCTTAGCACAGAGCTTGGCACTACTGGTGGATATAGACCTGCCTCAGCCATGCTGGGGGAAGCCTCTCAGTGTTGGGAAGATCCCCCAGACCCAAAAGAGTGGGAGAAAAGCGTGACAGCAAGGATTCCCTTCCTTTCATCTCCCATGCTTTCATTTCCATCAAGGAGGAGGTAGTTGGACTAATTTCTTTGAGTAGGTTCTCTCCATTTCAGAGACAGAAGTAAAAGGTGCTGAGTAGGAGCAGGATCCAGCTCTGCATCTTTGCAACTGCCCCAAAGTGAAGAAGATATTGCAGTTTAATGTTTATTTGCTGAGCTGCTCGATTTGATCAGGTTATTCTTCTCTGCTCTGATTGGTAAGTGCTGCAGTTATCTGCCATGCTGCTGTAAATGAAGATTTCTCTCCAAAAAAAGCAGAAGAGGGTCCAAACTTTCATTGTATTTCCTACAATCCTACAAAGTTTACTGAAGTGGTAGTAGGGTTTAACAGATTTTTATCCTGTAATTACATGTTGTGTCTGAAGCCTTCTATTAAAGCTGGGGATGGAAGCTTCTCAGAAGACTTAATAAATAACTGAAATGTGTAAGACACTCTTTATTCAGAAAATCTGCCTGGAAAGCTCATAAGAAAAGGCTTTCCTGTGAGATTTTCTATACTTCCTACTTGAAGAGAGGCTGGAAACCTGAGAAGAGCCATTCTGTTCCAGCTAAAGTGGGGTAGGTGCCAGGGGTTTAGGAGGCTGAGGGAGAGGCAAGGGGAGGAAAAGGGAGTTACACATTTTTTTCACAAATTCAGGTTCATTTCGAGTTTTTGGAAAGGTTAGTATTGAACTTTTGTTTTGTCTGAACAAATTTCTTCACTTTTATTTTGTCTAAATCATCTGGCTTGAGTGGGCTTGGCTTGCCTGAGAAGTCACATTGAATTAATGGGTCTGCTCACAAAGCATAGGTTGAAGCCTGTTTGTAAATCCATGCAAGAGCTAATGTGCTCCATGCACCTCTTGCCAGGCACACGGAACCTCTCCTACGCTGCACACAGGACACGTTTTTGGAGATGTGCTTGTGCTGGGCTTGACCCAAGTCTGAAGCTGAGCTGAGCTTCCAGGAGGGTCTCTGGTCCAGGAACATCAGTCAAAATGAACTTGTTTTGATGAGCAGCACTACGTTTTCCAAAAGAACAGACTTAATTTCTGTCTGCTTGTGCTGTTTAAGACCTCTGCAGTTCAGTTCTTGAGGTGCTGAGCCTCCATAGCTGATAACCCCTTCACAGCTTGGGAACTATCTGAAACTGGCTAGTTCTTGAATGGGAGACCACCTGAAAATCTTAAGCAGAAATTATGGCATAAAAAGCAATGCATCTGGCAAACTTTACCATATTTTCGCACCTCTGAAGAGGAGTACACACACATATAACAGAGGGAGGTCACACTGTGCTTAGGTACATGAAATAGAGTAAGGCTCCACCAGAGGAATAGATGTGCGGCTGCATCTTCAATTTTAGTAATGAAATAAGGAGATATATGAGCATGTAGTGCTCCAAACACAACCAAAATAGTCACAATCAATCATGGACAATGGTTAAAGACATTTCAAAAGCAAAATTTAAGATACTAAGAAAGGAAATGGGAATTAAACTGAAAACAAATTCCAGAAGAGCCATTTTTATCCCACCCAAGCTTTAGAGATAACTTTTCAATTGGAAGAAAAGTAGGTTAAGGATATGCAGTGCCAGTGAGCTCATAACCACAAAGTTTTTTTCACACTGGTCCAGGTCCAGTGTCCCAGGACATCTCCCAGAAGCTCGAACCCAACTTGCTTTTGAACTTGAAGACCATGAAACCAAAAAAACCAAATACACTCCCCCAGAGGTGCACAATGCTTCAAACATCAGCCTCACAAATTAAAGGTACACCTGCCCCCACCCCAACAAGTGGCATCATAAGATGGCAGGGAAAAATATGATTTATATGAAAAATGCATCTGATTTCAGTTTGGTTTTAATGTCCACAGTGTAAATGACACACAAAATTACTTGTGCCACTGTTCTCCAAAGCAGTGTTGGGTGCAGCATTTTCCAGGTTCCTGGTTTGAAATAAGACAAAAAACTATTAATTTTCCTTCCTTTCTGGAAACCAGTCCCTACTAAGATGTCTCATGTCTGATGGCCATGGGCAAGGCTCTTCCAGGAGAGTAGCTCCATCCTAAACTATGTTACCAAGAATAAACACTCTGAGCAGAGGAGCCAAAAGAGGGGGAAAAAAAAAATCCCTCCTTTTCATTTTTTTTCTTTCTTTGCAAGGCCCAACATGATGTCTTTGGACAGATTTCAATCCTGCTTTAATTCATTAAAAAAGTGAAACAAAATCACCATTTACATCCTTGACAGCTGGCAGGTTTTATGTGTTCTTACTGCTCCTGCCAAGTAAAAAAAAAAAAAAAAAGTTTTCATTCAGCTCTGTCATGGATCTTTGGAGTGCTGGAAGTGTGAGAGATGTCAAAATGTACTCATAACAATGACATACAGTACCTGAAGGCAGGAACGTATTATGCTAATGTATTGGTGTAAAGGAAGTTACAATTCTCCTTTTCACTTAAAAAAAAAAAAAAATAAGAAAGAAAGAAAGAAAAGCCAACAAAAAGCTCCAGGACAACATCAGAAAACATACCAGTCCCGAAAGAGGGAGTGTTTTTGCTTTCCTGAAAACCATCTGACATGTTCCAAGAGCTCTCTGTTCATCAGATTGCATTCCAGCCTATACTAGGGGGTGAAAAAAAAAGGCAGAAAGCTGGTGGTTTATTAGCATTTCTTGATTCCTGTTGCTTCTGTGAGATGAGAAGAGAAGGGTCGATGAGCAGTTCAGGTGCTGGGATGCGCTGCCAAAGCGCTAAGGGCAAATCCTGCTGCTGCAGACTCGGCAACACGGACTCTTCCCTGCCGGGTATCAGGGCTGTGGAATGCAGGAATTTGCAACCCTGTGTGATTGTGTTTGCAATATGCCACAAACAGGGCACCAAATGGAAGCATCACAGTGATTGTAAGGCAGTGATAACAGTGCCCTGCGGCTAATTCAGTAGAAACAGCAACAGAAGTGGTCTCTGATTTATATTTTCTGCTCTCCCATGGCTCTAGTAAGACAGTAACAGAAGGAAAACCCCTTCCAAAGAGAAAGCAAACACATAGCAGAGCCAAGGCATGATGCAAAGCCCCAGTGCCTTATGTAGAGTGAGCCTAGATCACATTGCAGGTCTACAATCCCATCCTGTGCATCCATGCTCTACACAGCCCATGTGTACCCTGGCCAGAAACAGGCTGTAGAGAAAAGTCTGGCAGCTCTTTGAACTCTGTGGCATTAGGCAAAGTTATCTAGATTACAGTTCAACAAAATCTTAGTTTCCACTTGAATTTTTGATGGGGGGAAAGATAAAACAGGAATTGGCCCTGCTGATGCTGCATTTCCCTGTCTGGCTGCACAGCCCAAGGAAATGCAAATGTGAATTAAATCTGCCTAAGCAAAAGTGTAAGAGGCGAACCTTCTATTTCCACCCTGCACAGCTGTTTACAATAGGGAGAAACCCTTTTGGAATAAAAGACGAGAGGCACCCGGTGATACAACTACAATGAGCACACCCTTGCTATCATTTCCAGAGGCATGTGGGAGGGAGCTGCTGCAGCTTTCAGAACAGAAACCTCACTTGGGAAGGACAGATGCCAGATCATTGTTCTTGGCTTTAAGATAGAAAATAGCTTATGGGCATAAGATGCTATTTACTGCCTACAGTATATTTCAAAGAACAGCTATCTTGTCAATCATATACCCTTTGTATTGCTTGACTAGGTCATTTTAATTTTGCTGTGGTTAGTTATTTTAAAATCAGTGTTATTCTTATGATCAGCTATCCCTTATCTACCATGGTGAGAATAGCTTGGGGTTGTGACTTAAAGACCACAAATATGACTAGTCTTGGCTCTGAAACTTCGAGACCCATAGGCACAGTCTTTTCTTACAGAATGCAATCATTATGGCATGCACACAGCCCTGAGCTATTTCACTTATTAAGCCAACAACTGCTTAAAATGGTAAGCTGCTCTTGGAAAAATCAACTTGCTGCCTTCTGCCTGTACAAGATCCCTTTTGATGCACATAAATTTTCAGAAAATCTAAGCCTAGGGCAATTGTCTACCTCTGAGATACAGTTACAGCAGGATAATGAGGAGACTCTCAGTTACATTGCTGTGCTCATCATCACCCACAATACTGTGGATGCAACAGGCAGAAATGATCTGTTCCCTGCAAGAGAACAAAAAACCCCTCCACACCAGTGGAAATGTGGCTTTGTGTGCATAACTGGTGTGAGGGAGATGCAGAGAAACAGCATCCCGAAGGAGCAGGAACAGTGTGGTGTCTTTTACCAGAACTGGTTCTTGGGAAGTTTCTGGAACTCTTCACTGTGAGTGTGGTGGGACACTGGCACAGGTTGCTCAGAGAAGCTCTGGATGCCCCATCCCTGGAAGTGTTCAAAGCTAGGTTGGATGGCACTTTGAGCAACCTGGTCAAGTAGAAAGTGTAGAATTGAGATGATCTTTAAGGTCCCTTCTAATCCAAGCTATTGGCTGGTTCTGTGATTATCAGTGCTGTTTCTCAGAAATCCTGTGCTGCTACAACCAGAGCTACTGGAGAGGTGATGTGTAGGCATGTTGTTGGTTGAACAGCATTCAGGGCTTTGTCTCCATGTGAAGTCTCTCATCCCCAGCTTCTCTGGGCAACCTGTTCCTTGTATAATCACAATCATGCTTTTCTCATGCCAAAACTGGCTTTTGGTTCCCCTTCCCGAGCAGGCTGCAGTGCATGGCACTCTGGCCGTCCTCCCTGTGGGAAGCAATGCCTTTCTGCAGTCTCTGGTGTGTGGTTGGGCATGTGCAAAGTGCTGCCAGCACTGGGGGCTCTGGAAGCCTTCAAGATAAAGTGCACTTTCTGAAAGTAAGAGTGCTCTTATTATTCAGATGATGTGGAACTATTTATTTTATTAGGTATCTTTTCAAATCATTTAATTATCATATTAGTTGTGTTCGCAGCTTATATTCTAAGGGCACAGTTGTGTGACTGAATGAAAGATTGCCTCCTGCCAATTTCACTGTACAAACAGCCTGGAGCTATCTCTGCCTTAAATATATATCCAGAACTGGGCTGAATGCGTGTGGGAAGTGGAGAAAAACTTTGGAAACAAAAGGAGCTCTTACCCAAGGTCTCTTTAAAAGACTCTGACTAATTTTCTAAAATAGCTAATGATCCTTTGAAGACTGAAAAAACCAAACGAGTTCTGTGCTTTGCTCAATGCTGACCAAATGGTTTCACAGTTGTTTATGGTCGATAAAATAAGCTTTGGCCCTATCAAGGTAAATTTAAAAAAAAAAAAAAATACAAAATTCTGTGATTCCACATCTGGAGAAGTTCTCCTTTTCCACATGAAATATATGGCAAGTCTGGAGTATCGAGACTGCCAAAAAGCAAATTTCCACACCATATAAATAATGCAGTTGAAAAAATTATTAACTTATGAAACTTATAGCCAGCTGGGTTATAGAGATATTATATATAGAGAAATCAATAAAAAGAATTGCTATAAAGCATGATTTTTTTATTTTTTTTTTTGGTGTATGTGTGTTTTTTTCCCGAATGTTCCAAAGTTATTCTCCTTTGGTTCAGGGAGTTAAAAATGCAGTGGCACAAGAATTCAGAAATATTTCTTGAAAGGGAAAAAGCAACATTTAGAGGATGCAATCCACTGTACTACACCTCTAAATGTCAAAATGATATCCTTCCTTTTCCTCCTTCCAAAGGAGAAAACACAATCTTTCATCAGCATTTTGGTCACAATGCAACAATGCACTTTTCAAAACTGCATTTCTCCAGTGAAATATCCTTTCCACAGGACGCCTGGTCAATCCTCTCCCTTTTCCTTCAGCTGCTGGTGGATCACACTGGCTGGAAAAGCATCTCCTCCAAGCTGGGAAAACCTGTGATCACTGTGTACTCTGAAATCTACCCAGAAAGCCCCAAATGGTGTCAGCCAGGCCAGCTCTCCAGCTCTGTATTCCCAGCCAGAGGTTCCACATGGGGACACAGGGTGTCACCAAGGCAGCTGGTGGCCGTAACACACCTGCATGGAAGCTGCTGTGCATCTCCCAGTGACGGCAGCTGCAGGAGCATCGCTGTTTGCTGAGGCTCTGGAATGTTCCTCTCCCAGCTGTGCTCCACTGGACACCTCTCACTGGGCTGGAAGGGGGCTGCTGACAGCACAGTGACACTAACATTGGCCAGCTGACAGCCAAAAGTTGCCTGCACACACCCTGGATTGGACTCGGTGTCCTTCCTTTGACCCTCAGCTCCTTCCTCTGACTCTGAGTAATGAGTATGAGCACTCCCAGCTATTTCAATATATCTTTTCCCTATTTTTCTTCTAGTAGAGAGGATATTCCTCCTTTATTGCTCATAGTCCTATTTGTCTGTGTTGTAAAGAAGTGAACACAGCTGATGGGTCTGACCTCATCTATTAAGAAGGGTTCATGAAATACTTAGTACTGCTCAGGTAGCTTGTGATAGTAACCTCCTCGCAGCTGGAGAATTTTGTTTCCAATATCTGAAAAAAATACACCTACTGAAGAGCCTGATCCTATACTAGGACCACCCACAGACTGGACACATGCTCTGGGCATGTCCTCTTGTATAATTCAAAACAAAATGGAGAAATAAACCTTCCTGAGCACTGAATTTCCCAGAAGAATATGGTGAAACTTGGCTGCAACTAAATCACAGTTGATTGCATACTCTGCTTACCTCAAATTCTTGTTTTCCAGTCCATCTGTGAGGATTATACTTCGGACAGTTGTTCAAATGGTCATATCAAACATAGCACAGTTTGGGAACATGGGTTGCTTATTATTCTGGGAAGATTTCTTAAGTACATCACTTGCATATTTTCACATTTGATTGTAAGCCAAGAATGGCTGCAGAAGACAGTCACTGGGGCCACAGTGCCACCCTATTATCAATGTTATCAATAATATCAATATATGGTAGTACACTGTTCCTCCACATGTCTGCATGGGAAAAGTCTTAAATGCAAAGCCAGAAGCCTCTGTTATGGAACAAGAAAACCTCTCTAAATAACTGTGAACATGAGAAAAAAAAATCAATTTTTCTTCATGAATGGGGCACTATACAGCATGTTTCTGTCTGAGCAGCAAAAGTAATCAAAACTGAAGAGATTTAGGATGCAAAACCAAAATTCTCCTGATTCTAAACTCAGTGTAAAGGTTTTTGTCAATGTGGGACCAAAGTTACATGTTCTCAATACAATCAGACAAGCAGACAGAGTTTCAGATAAAATTACAGTGTAAGAAACAGAATCTTAATTATGTTTTTAAATGCTGATGGTTCATTACATAGTGATTTCTTTAATGCTGCGGCTCTGAGCATTTCTCCATCCTAAAAACTGCTGTGTCTGAAAATTCAGAGTGGTGGCTACAAGGGAAGGATTTTCCTCTTCCTCAGTTTCCCACCATAGAAAATGATTACAAATGAACACAGAGAGCAAGACAATAGCTTGCAAAAAATGCAAGTCAAGCTTACCTGCCGCCCACCTCTGCAGCAATCTTGTTTACCCATCAACAACTCAGGAACAATCTCTACTTCATTCACATTCCTCACCAGCAACCTTTATTATATGGTGCACCACATCCTCACATTAATTAGCACCTCACTGGCAGGCTAAGTATCATTTTTCAAAAGGACTGCAATTAACAAAATAAAACAAATCCCTTTTTAGGTGAGCAGCACTGCTTCTCCCCTCCTCTTCAAAGTGATGGGGTCAAATTGTTGCTTTCCTCTGTAAACCAGCAGTGGAAATATTTCCCAATGTGGAATGGTTTTCACTAGCCTAACACCTTTTGCCTGAATATTTTAAAGGGAAGGGTGGGGAAGGATATTGATTTTCTTTGATTTTTCTTCAGTTTATCTGGGGAGCTGGAGGCAAGGAGGTGGTAAGTAACTCACCTTGGGGTGCAGAATGACTCATGAGCAGAGTCTGGTTTTGTGGGTTCTCGGATTATTTTTTTCATCAGATGGCCCAACAAGTGCAATGATTTCAACTCAATTCAAGATTTGGTAATGTGTCTTTCTTGAGAAAAGAAAAAAATTATGTCGGGGGAACATCCTGATTTATTCCTTGTGTTGATACAGTAAATTTCCATCCTGTCCCGTTCATCCAACCTTTGAGACCAATGCCAATGGCAGTCCAAATGCAGAGCATGGGAATGACTCTTACACAGCCATCAGCTTGAAAGCTGACCACAAACTCGCCAGTATGAAACTGCAATACCACAGCAATATTAGTCTGTGACAGCTGGGGAACCAGAGAGCTCTTAATGGCAATAAACAGAACACAATCAGTTTAAATATTCTGTATTCCTTTGGATGCTTTGCAACATGATCTTCTCCCTGTGGAGAAAAGCCTTAGTACCTCAGGTTTACAGATTTCTCTCCCTGTTTTTAAAACAAATTCTGTGGAAACAGATTTTCTTGACTTGAAGTTTTGTATATAAAACAAGCTTAGATTTGTCATTAAAATACCGTGACTGAAAAGTGTCAACAAAACATAAAAATATTGACTGTCAATGGTAATCCAGCTCCCTCAGGGGCAGCCAGAGATCCCCGTGGTGCCATGGCCTCCAGGCACAATTCTCTGGCTGGATTGGCCCTTCTGTGGATGAGAATGTCTTTTCTTCACCAGAAGGAGCCAGGGGTGTCTGAGGCAGCTCCACGAAGCCCCATGCAGGACTTGCTGGTTCTTTTTGGTTGTCCTGGTGGGCCATTCAGAGTGGGAGAGAAGGGAAGCTTGGAAACACACAGCATTGCCTCTGGAATGGAAATTTCTCTTCTGGGCAAAACTGTTTGCCTAAAATAAAAAAGAAAAAAAGGAAAAAAGAACCCAAATATTTCTTCCTTCTCCAAGCGTCTCCATAGGGCCAGACCCTTCACTGTATTGGAACTAACAAGACAATTCCATAATTTGTTCTCACAAGCCCATTAAAGGACTTAAAAGAGACTTCCCAAATCATCCCAAATAACTTCAGAAAGGAAAAGCTAATTTGCTAGGTTCAGTTCAGCCCTTTTTTGGGTGAAACATGGCAGAGCCACAACGCATGCTGTACAACCACAACCCATGGTGGTCTTTGTGATGCCTCCCAACATCAGTAATGAACTCTTAGGGCTTCTATGTGGAAAAGGGTGCCGTTGGCAAGTGCCATTCCCTCCTCGTTAAATATTCCTATACTGTAAGAAACTATGAGTCCAGGTGACTTTTTAACACCTGGGAAGAAGATGCTACAGTGCTGATGATGCTGACCTTTTGGGCAAGCCTTGCTCTGCCCACCTTGGAAACAGACCTGACTTTTTGGGACACAGATTTTATGGTACAGCTGGGGCTTAATCAACCTTCTCACACAAACCTCTCTGCTACACTTCTAGACAAAAAAAAAAAAAAAAAAGGATCTGAGAAAACCACCACAAAAGGACTAAGAGCTATACTGGAGGTATCTCCCCTGAAGGCATTATTCCTCTGAACAAGCCAGAGTTTAGGGCAGGTCAAAAGAAAACTGCTGATATAGACCTATTGGTGCATGCCAGAAAGATGCCACCACCGTGCAGGGTCCACCAGCTGTGTACCCTGTCCAGTCAGCACCACAAAAGGAAATACAAACACAGTGCAAAATTATTATTATTATTATTATTATTATTATTATTATTGCTCCCTTGAATAATAATAAATGACAATAAAAATATAATAATAATATAATAATAATAATAGTTGCTGTTGCTGTTATTACTACTACTATTGTTATTATGCTCAGGTCATTACAGACTGCAGTTTAGTGTCAGAGGTGAAGTAGTGGATTCAGAGATGTTCTTTGAAAGTATCATGTTTATGCTGCCTCAAACCACTCACTGCTGTCCTGTTTTCCATGCAGTCTTGTAACCTCTGATAATATATTTTAAGAATGTTTGCCATCATATGTCAAAAATTAGTCATGTTTGCAAAAAGCCTGAAAATGATACCTTCTTACATGGCGTGTATGGATGTTGGACAGCCCAACTGAGATCACCTCAGCTTAGTTCCAATGTGTATTCCCTCCAAAAAAGAAATTCTACATAGAAATAACAAAAAGCCTCCCTTTATTTTGTTTCATTATGTCACTGAGGCTTTGATGCACCCCCTTAAACTCTATCACAGCAGAAGTATGTGCTGTGTTCTGGGTGTCATGCATGGCAAGCATCACGTATTGAAATGGGGGAACAAGCTTTTCAACTGACAGAATTTTTCTCCTGGCTATAAATATTCCATGTCTATCCTACTGATGCCTTAGCAATCTTCTCTAGAACCTTCCCCCTGAACGGCAGATATGGCCACTGTGTGTAATTCTAACTTTAACAAGATGGCTGTAAAAACAAAGATTTTGGCTAAAAAAGTCACTTATAGTGATTAGAGGTACTCAAGCTTGGGGCATTCCCTGCTTTTATATACATCTTCAACCTTCAAACCTGTAATCATCCTGAGAAGATTTCTCCAGGCTGAATACAAGGGTACATCATAAGGGCAATCACGATCACAGTCTGTATTTCCCTGGGAAAAATCCTGTTGCACTGCTCACCTTTGGGATTGAAAACACACACCATGGAACTGCGTGCCCATTTGCTTTTCGCATGGACAATGGCCAGGACTCAAGTTACAAGTACATCAAGTCCCCTCTAAGAACACCAAAGAATAAAAATGTGCTGCCTCCAAGTGAACATGGACTTTCTAACCAACCTTGTACAATTCCTTGCCTGTGATATTTCCTCAGCTTGATATTCTCCCCTCCCCAAAACCATTAGATTCTCCAAAAGGGTGATGGAGAAGAAAGATGTGCATATATTCAGGTAGGATATATCTTTTTCTTTTGGTGGAGAACCAGGCCAAAACCATTCCTAGCAACTGCTGGTTTCCTATTTTTATTTCAACCTAAGGCACATCAGCCACAAGAAGAAGATTTAAAGAAAAAACCCTAGCCTTGGTTTTGCAATTAATGGATATTTACCTTACTGTTACATTGGGAAAGATGTCAATTCACCTGTATTTAATTAACTCACTGAACCTGAATATTAAGCAAGCCCAGTAATTCCTGTTAAGCCTAATGTATTAATAAGGATATAATTATATGCAGTCCTGGTCTATACCATTTCAAGAAGTGGAGGACAAGTCTTAACAGCCAGTGACACTCCAAGCAGCCATCTCACTAAATCCAATGCTTCTCTGAAACACCTAATTTAATAAAGGCAGGGAGTCACACCAGAGCCAGCAGATGAAACGAGAATGTAAAAGACAGTCCTTAAACCAGTTGTATTTTTCTGAACATTTCCACCTCTTTACCTTGACTGTAATTTCTTTGATTACAACTCAGATTCTCCCACTCCAGTTTTTTTCCCCCCTTTATGGTGCTGAGAGAGCTTTACTCATGGTCACTGTTTCCTCTGATTAGTCAGAAAGCTCCCCTGGTTGTGTGGGGTTCTCATGTGAGTGTGAGAAAGCAGCACGAAGAAACCAAGGAAAATATGAATGCAAAACCACAAAGGAAATCCAGGCATCACCAAGGCCAGGTGCAGGCTTTGAAACTGGATGTAACTTGGTCCCGAGCTGTCTTAGCATCAGCATGTGGTTAATATTGCCACCGTTGGGTTAACAGGCTTGTTATGATCTGAGCATTAATTTTTTTTAAGGTGCATCTCAAGAGATTTAAACTCCATGTACCAAAGATATTCAGAAGAAAACATCTGAGTGTGAAATTCCATTTGGAACCAGAATGCTGCTTATTAATAAATTGAATATGTGCTTATTGTAAATGACATCTTAAGTTCTTTAAGCAGAATCACAGGAATGGGATTCATCAGTGTAGTTATTGATGCACAGTTGCTCTCTCTGTGTCCTCATTAACCTGCAGAAAAAGGAGATTGTTTTCAGGTTCTACCCATTCCTCCTCTCTTTCTGTGATTTTTTTTCATCACATCTTGCTGCCTACCCCTCTCCAGTGGCTGACATTCCTCACAGGGGACACTCTATTTCCTACCAGCCCTTTTCATCTCCCATCCCATACCACCTGAAGATGTCCAGCCCAAAGCCACCAGGATGAGGACCACGCCAGCTGTGTCTCCCTCCCTGAGGAGTTGAGCTCTGGGAGAGGCTTCAGTGCCCTGTTTGAACTCACTGAGGGAATCTGTGCCCAGCCACCCAGAGCAGCTGCCAGCAGCAACCCACAGCCCTTCCATACCCCCTCCCTCCCTTTCTGCTCCAGCTGCCAGAGCCATTATCCTTTCTATTTCCCCCACCTCCCCAGGCATTCAGGGCCACAGCTGTTTGATCAGGTCACGGTCCTGTTCTCTCAGAGCCACTGGCAAACAGCACTGGTGTAGAGATCAGATTTTCCTTCTCATTCCTTTTCCACCAACAGGGAACTCTCCCTTGTTTACCTGAGGGCAGAGTGGCCATCAAAGTTGAGTGGTGGCTGCTGGGTGACTGGCAAGGCATACAGCTAAAATCCATATATTCTCATTTTCCATTTATTTTCCCCTCCCAGTTACCCTTGCGGAAGGAAGAGCAGGTGAGCAATGCCACAGAGTGCTGGTCACGCTGCTGCTCCTTCAATCACGTTGTGAATTATAAAAGCAGATCACTTTGATTGAGTGTGAGGTACCAGAAAACTTTTGGATGGTCACTGCTGTATGATCTCATGCAGACAAACCACCTGCTAGTGGGCTGAAGCAGTCATAAATCGGTCCTGGGAATGCTTGGATAAAGAACCGTCTTCTCTGCTGTCCCAGGAGAGCTGATCTATCTGTATAAAATATCTATTTACTCTGCAGAAGTTGCCATTAAAATATTAGCTTAGTGATATTTTCCATTAGGAATTCCTGGGCTTTCCATGCGGCTGTGTGCGTGCAGACCTATGTACCTACACTGCAGTGTGTTGGATGAAATGTGAGTGCATATAGCACTGAAATATAAATGCAACTGTTCAGGTTCAGTGGAGATCATAAACGGTAGGAAATGATAGAAGGAATTATTATTTTAAAAAAAACACAAAACAACAAAACAACTCTGAAATTTTTCTTCCAGAGTTTTGTCTTTGCTACACCTTTAACAAAATTGTGTAACAGATTCTATAGGGTATCAATGTTTATAAGTGAAAAACTGGACTTTCCCATAGATCTTTCTGCTTTAATTCTTTATTCATAATTTCAGAAAATAAATATTGATGATTCAAACATTTCCCCCCCTCCTTTTCCTCTTTTTTCTTTTTTTTTTTTTTTTTTTTGCCATCACCTATAACAGAAAATCTAGTAGGCTTGTATTATCTCTTTCCTTTTCCCATTTTCTCTTTATTAAGGTTTTGAACATCCATGGAATGGTGAGAAATGGGATTTTTCAAATGGAGCAAGCTGTAGGATGGCCCAAGGCAAAAGAAGAAGCACATTCTGCCCAGCATTTTTCATTTCAGAGCAGTAAGGAGCAAAGAGAATTGAAGACAGGTAGTAATGACAACACTGCTGCTGCTAAAGTAATTCCCCTTTGAATATTGCCAACACAAAATAATGCAGTGTTGGAGTGTTTCTCAGAAACACCTTCTTAATTTCTTAGAAACTAATATGTATATGGGGTTGGAACCAGATGATCTTTTATGATCTTTAAGATCCCTTCCATCCCAAGCCATTCTATGGTTCTGTGAAGAATTAAAATCTGGCTTTTGCAAAACAAGTGTGTTTCACTGGAACAGTTTATCAATCTCGATGATAACACCTTTCAGTGCCTTTATAAGAATGGAGTTTGAAAGCCATACCAGAAGGCTCTGGTGCTCTTGGAGCGTATCTGTGCCAGGGAAGAAATAAACCTGACCCTTTTCACACCAAATCTGTGCCAGCTCTGCAGACAACCTGGTGGCTTTTCCAAAGTGGCAAAATGGGAAAAAGGTGTGTATATGTGTGACATACAGTGAGAGGAAGGGAGTGAGAGGAACAATGGGCTTTCTGACTGCTGAAACCTCTCTGGTTTAGAGTCCAAAATCAGGAAGCTTTTATTGTGCTTCACTTCAAATCTAGCAGAAAACCTCTTCCTCAGACACAGGTCTTGTGCCATTTTTGAGATAGATATTCCATTTTGTGTTGGTTTTGGATAAGGAGACAATATTGGACTGATCATGGAAAATGAACTGCAGCTTTAAATTTGGAGAGGCAACTGGTTCTCCTGAATGATTTTAAAACACTTTCAGTCCTTTGGATGAAAAATGCTCATGTTTGGTTTACCATTAGTCACTTGGAGTAAGACCACTGGAGGTCTGAGGGACCAGCTAAATCCTACGAGGTACATAGCTTTTTCCTGACCATCCTTTGCCTTGCGCTAAGTACCTAAAGAAAAGGTATTTATACAAATGAGTCATGTGCCAAGTGGCATTTTCTTTCATTACAAACAAAGACGAGAGGTTTATGTACATAAGACACACAGCTCCATGTGCAATACCCTCCCCAGTGCATATGCAGGCAAAATAACAAACTGAATGCCAAGTTGTCCAACAGCAAATCCAGCTGTCATTAATGCAGGTATCCATCCTCCAGTGGAAACAGTCTCCATCAACAGCAGACAGCTGTGGCTTTTAATAAAATTCAGTGGCAGATAATACAAAGCAGTACTTTCACAACCGGGGCATGGATGAAAAATGACACAGCCCAGGAACATGACAAGTTACAGGCCTGCAGGGTGAAGTTCTGACTGGCTTTAACTGGAAAGCCTATTTTCTCTTGAGCACACGTGTTTGCCAACTTCAAATGGCACTTACTATTTTTGGTGAAGTTGTTGTAAGCCCTCACACATGGTTCATCCAGCACCAGTTCAATAGTCTATGATAATCACTTGGTATTAAATACTGGTAGCAGAGCCAGAAGGTTTCCTTCATGCATCCTCCTACCACTGCCAAGGCAATCAAAATTAATTCTGTTAACAGCCTGCCAAGTCCACTAGCCCACTAAACTGTCCTGCCTTAAAAACGAAATCGAGACCTTGGTATCAAACGGTGCCGTTTCCCCGCGGAGTGTGACGGCTGGAGCCCCGCCAGCGGGAGCCACTGCTATCATCAGCCGATGCCATGCGATGGCTCTAATGAGCTGACATTTCCTGTTGCTAAATTGCCACGTCTGAAAGCCAAACCAAATAGTGCTCAACCTCTGCAGAAACCAGACGATGGTTTCTGACTTTTCCTTCTGCCTTCTGTTTCTGCGCTTTCGACGTTTCTCCATCCAAAGCTGCCTAGATAAAGAGGAATGAAGTAAAAAACTGCTCCAGCACCATATGGAATATATCAGACTGTTCTGCAAAGAGCAAGCTGTCTCACATTGCTTCCCCAGACATCATGGACTGCTCGGCAGGCTGAGCCAGTCCCCTGTTAATTAATTGGGATGGGGGGCTGTTGTGAGTGAGCACTGCAGGTACAGTTGCCCACACTAGCCTGGCCACAGTTTTGCCCTGGGCCCACACCTGATCTCAGTTTCTTTCCATATATTCAGTCTCTTCTGGCTGCTTATTTCAGCAGCAACCAACAGCAGTGACAGATGGAAGACTCCACTTTCCCTTTCTAGGGTCTCTGGGGAATCAGTGCAGAGCATGGAAGTTGCTGTCACTATTACATCTCTTGAGTCTCTCATAATCACCATTTAGCACAGTGAAATCTTAATGCTTCTCTTCAGAATGATTTTTCATCTGAGGTTTTTCACCTAAAGGAACACCCTTTATGGCGGTCAAATCACCAGTGTGTGTTGAAACTGCTGTGGTCTTAAGCCTGGCAGTGCTCACTGACATAGACACTGCTTCTGAAACACAACTGGCACACCCAAGGAATATTAATGGGAAGAAATATTACAGGCTCAGGCTAAAAAAATCAGCCAGGAATTCTCTGGGATTCTCAATGCATGCTTCTCAGCAAATGAACCATAGGATAAGTTGAGTTGAACAGGCAAGAAAGAGGTGTTTTGCTAGAAAGAGGATGTAAATCATGAAAAATGGCAGATAGTTGGTTTTTTTTAACACACCAAGGCAAGGCCAGTAAGTTCAAGACAGCATCATTTTTCTGTATCATTATTTACTAGGCTAGGATAGAGACAGAGAGGGGATTTTGTCTACCTGCACCAACCTGCTGTCTTAAGACTATGACCTAAACAGGGGCCTGTTTAAGCTGGCAGCACAGTTTTCTTCATAGCCTTTACTTTGGTTCTCCAAATGGCATATGAATTTCACAGATCTTGAGCTGTACTTGCAACCTTTTCCCTAATTCACAGCACTGGTAATCTTGGCTGTCCTCCATCAACTTAACTATTAAGTCTCAAAAGTCTGCTATGGATTTTATAGACTTGGGGGAAGCTCAATCTGCTTGTGTGCAGACTCTCTTCTGTTGAGTGTGGTTTGCTCTCTTCAGTAGTGGCACATTTCATGTCTGTGGCACTAATAAATAACTAAAAATTATTGCACCTATTTCCTTGGATTTGGTTGAATTTGAGGAATGAAAATGATCTACCATGGACAAGTATTTTCTCTGGTAGCAATGTGTCCCATACAGCAGTGACACTGAAAAAGCAGCAGCACTGGCAAGAACTGAGTGTGTCTTTACAACCCCAATTTTCTATGCCTTGGGTTGAAATAAGTCATAGAACCATAAAACCATTAAGGTCAGAAAAGACCTTCCAAGATCATCAAGTCCAATCTTGGATGTAGAATCAGTGCATTGTGGTTCAATATAATCACTACATATGCCACATATCCCTTAGAATTTTAAAAGCATCTATTTCTCCCCTTCCCAAAATAATATAGCAAAGATTTTCAAGGATACTTAAAGCATAAGGAAAATTAATGAAGAAAATAGGTACTCACATGTATAAAAATAATTTTCCTCTCCAAGCACAGAGAAAAGCTACGGATGGCACACATTGCTCTCCCTCCCACCCCAACCACTTCCCTTGGCTGGGGGTTTCCATAAGCAAGACACAATCATCTAAGTTACAAGTCTGCAAGGTTGTATAGAACCAAACCAGCCCTTTTCCTTTATTTTTAATTATTTTTTGAAATTCTGAAATTACTAATTAGGAAAAGCTAATGTTTATCCCAGGTACTGATCTGTTTTGTGTAACCTCGACATGGGGCTATTGTATGCAAAATAGATGTAACGAGTTGTGTAGCTTAAATAAAATTATATATATTGCTCAGGTGAGTAAAAGATCAGTAATATTCATATGCAACAATCGCTTCGCAGGCTTTTCTTTAAAACCTTTGTGTAGCAAAGAAAAAAAACCCAGCATAAATATAATAACATGAACATTAAATTCATAAGTCTAAGATACATAAACAAGGAAATAAAACCTGCAGACCTCCTATCCTAAGAACAAATCTGACCCAAATCAGGAGCAAGACTGAGTTTTCAGATTCACTGCATCTTTTGGAGTTCTAAAAGTGCATTTATCCAAGTGATTTCTAATTTAAAGGATTTCTCGGGCACGTGTATATTTGTTTCATTTTCTACCTGCTTAATAGGTCACAAAGTCTTGCCATATCAGTTTAGAAAAAAACTATCACATTCCCATCACAGCAAAAGCTCAAGGTTTTGTTCTGGGATGCCAGTGTTAGAAATTTTCTACCTTTGAAGAGACTGTACTGTTTAAGTTCTAACACTCTGGCATATGCAGTGATAGACAGCACAACGATTGGGTTTAGATGTGCTAAGGGGCAAAGGACATTCAGCAATTAGCTTCAGTACAGAAATTAGTTTTGGTTTAAGGACAATATCACGTGAAATCTAAAAGACAGTATTTAGGAGGAATTATTTGTAATTGTTATGCTCTCAAAGATACGTTTTTCAGCAAGTGTGCCCTGATATACTGTGCTTTCTGTTGTCACTCTATTTTCTGTTACAGTTGGGTTCATAATGAATTGCATATAATTACAGGAGATGATCTTTCACATCAGTGTTTCCTAGAGAACTCCAAGAGAAGAAAATGTAACTTTGTGCTAACTAAATGCCTGCAGGACCAGCTCTGCTCTCTTTTGATCAAGGGAAAAACACAGGAAATAAAATTCAAGTGTTTTTCCATTCCTATTTGCATAATGTTTGCTTTGGGTTGAAGGCACACACAGGCCTGTTGCTGGAAGGGTGAGCACATTGGAAAGAACAAGAAAAGGAAGGTCACATCCTGACATGACGATGTACATTAATTGATTAAGAGAATATTATGTCATTTCTGAATAGGCTTAGTGTCAAAATCCTGCTTCCCTCCAACTCTGGCAGCCCTAAAAACATGTTGTTGATACTATAACTTGAGGTCTCACTACCTTTGACAGCTCTGCAAGGGTATTTTGGAAGGATTTAGTGGTTTTGAATAGCTTATTTCACTAACGCCTGAAGAAACACTTTCCTTCAACACAAGCACGAGTAGTTATATTCTATACTTAGCAAGGCCAAGGTAAAGAAAACCCAACTGTGTATTTTAAAATATTTCATCTTTACACAAGCCTGGGTTATGCAGAGCACAGAGCCATATATATCCTTTCACAGAGAAGGTAATAATATATGACAAAATCTCAAGGACTAACTCACATGTCAAAACTATGAAGCAGGGGTAGAAAATCAGAAAAAAATAGTCCCAACAGGAGAGTTATTAAGGATAGGAAACTCTCCATCTGATGAGAAGTTGTATCTTCTTCTCATCTTCAGGGACAGAGGAAGCAACAAGTCAACAAGTTCTCTGCATTTAATACACAGTATAGTATTAAACACCCAATTTTTGTTTCAAGTGTGTGTGGAAGATCTATGCTGAAATGGTACTGCAGCAGACATATGCAGAATGTATCTATTTATCCTACAGATTTCCTAACTTACAGAGTGGGAGTGAGAGGAAAAAACGGAGAAAGCTGCAGGAGTGAAGGGACTAAGACTTTTCCCAATATTCTTGGTAAGTTCTTAGCTGTCCCTGTTCTGTGGGCACTCCTCACTTTGTGGATTTTCTGTAGCCTTGAATAAATATCCTTACTCATTTTTTTGAAAATAAAAGATGAGAATGGTGGTAACACATGTGATGAAAAGCAATCAAATCAAATGCCATTGGTATAAACCTGAGAAAAATCTGAAAAGTAAACAATGTCTCTGTCAGAGAATTGTTACAACACACCACTGTTATTATTATATTATTATACTATTTTCCTTAGCAACAGCCTAGGGTTTGTTTAAACTATATAAATTTTGAAGAGGTTGACGTTGCAGTGATTATATAGTTGGATTCTTGTTAAAGTAGAAGTAAAATTTAATCCCAGTTCATTTCATAGATCACCCCTGATTAAGCTGGTCCAGCATCTCAGATGTCAGAGGGCACTGCCACAGAGGCAGTTACCCTGCCACAAGAGCTGAATTGACTGAGATAAATAACTGGAGAGGACCAAAACAACAACCATAATAAATCACCCGTCCATTTCAGTTTGAAAAGGAGGCGACTGTTCCTGACTTGCACAGACTTGAACAAAGTGACTTTCCCAAGGTCAAAGGCTGGAGTCCAAATTGCCAGGATCCTACCCAATAGTCTTCCCCATTATTTCACAGATCGGACACCTGATTTCAGTGCTGTCCATTCCTGTGAGTTTTTAGGGCCCTCAAAAAGGTTGTATTTGGGGTTTTCTACAAAGCCTATATAGGTATTTTCAGCTTTCAGTGACAGTTCCCATTGCAGTGATCTTTGAGATTTCCTAACGACAACCAGCCTGAGTCAGCATAGAAAATAAGGAAATAGGCTGCTATGGAAGGCTCTGTAAGCAAGTGCATATGTGTCTTTGCTGTAGTATCAGTAACAGCATATCCCACTGTCCTGCTTTCCAGTCTGGAAAGACAGCAAAGACAGCTGAAAAGTTACCATGGTGGCTGCAACAAGAACCAACAGCTTTTCCCTGTCTGGGAGCCATCTGATCTGTTTTGCATTCAAAGCCTTTGCTGGAAGGAGTTATGGTTCTGTGAATATTACTGTGTTCTTAGTCATACATTTATTAGATATGAAATATTTTCACTGAGCAGTTCTTAGAACCATTATAGAGCACTTTAACACTTTTATATGCTTCAGCCATTCTAATTCTCTGCTTTCATGACTCCAACTATCCCTTTCCCTCTCCCAAATAAAAGAAGATGATGATTTAATCTAGGAGACTTGCTGAGGGCATCAACAAATGTGGTTTTGCTGCTCTAAATTCTGACTCAGGGTCTTCTTCAAATCCCCAGATTAAGTCAATGCAACTGTTTCATTGCTTCAAAAGGGGTTTGCATCAGGCTTTTTTCATGGTCCTGAGGAAGTAATTTTGGCCCCTCTGCTCAGCAGACACTCCTGTGAAACAGGGATGGCATTGGGAACCTGGGTTTGAACTGCTTGTCTGGCAGCTGCCATAGGACAAACCACATGTTATCAAGATGATGGAGAAGGAAACAGTTAATGGTCCAGCCATTATTAACATAGGTTAAAAAGAAGTAACTTTTGTTTATATTCCATTGTTGCTTAAAGTACCAGAACTAAAAAAGGAAAAGTCTGATGAATAATGCTGTGTTTATATTGACTTAGTTCCCATTCACATTTTCCTAACCTGAAGAAATACTTCCTCAGCACAGAAACATGGTATTAAGGAGAAAGCCCCAGAGGACAGAGGAGAAGTCTCTTCTGCATGAGGGCTCTGTTTTGCAATTTTTGGTATGAGAAGGGAGTCATTTCTCAGGCCCTGCTATGGCTGCTCCAAACATGCCTGGCCCTGGTGGGAGTTATGTGAGGATGTGTTTGCAAGACCCCCTGGGGGCTGCTCATTGTCCCATAGAGGGGACAAATCCACGCTGGTCCCACGGGGGGCTGGTGGTGGCCAGGACGAGGATGTTGGTGCGTGGCTGCCCCGCTCAGAGGTGCTTTGCTTTGCTGCTGGGGGATTCCTGGTCCCTCCGCGCCCTCTCGGCGTGTCCCTGCCTGCTTGCCGAGTCCTCTGGCTTCATTGATTTATTTGTTTCTTCACGCAGAGCTCTCCAAGATCAACCCCGAGCCATGGGCAAGCTCTGGAACAGACAGCCAAGGAGGAGAGAAGCGAGCTCTTGAAAGTGAGGCTCTCCAGCCGTCGCAGGAGGCAGCTGTGCCAAAACGTGGAATGATTGCCTAGCCCTGCTTTTGCAGGGTTTTACAGCTCCGTTCACACTTCCATCTGTCTCCCTCCTCCCTTCCCTCTTTCCCCCCCTCCCTTCCCCTCTCTCTTTTTCTGTCGGATGCTTCAAGGAAAAGAAAATTTATGGAAGTGGTTCCAAGAGCTGTTTTCTCTGCTTGGTGCTAGTCGGTGCATGCTCCTGGCTGGCTCAGCCCTCCCTTCTCTCTGCCCGGCTCCAAAACTCCTTCACCTCACACAAAAGATAGATCATGTTACCCTTCATTAGCTACCTCCTGGGCCCCAGCCCCCAGAGTTGGTGAGTGCATCCTTGAAAGTGCCAGGTACATGCAGCTCCCTACACCTCCTCTGTAGGATAAAATTCCCTTTCCAGGTTCCTACCCTGGGAAAAATGTGAATTTCAAGTTTTTTTCCCAGACAAAAAAGTACGTGATGTTATCTTTCTGTGTAGGGACGAGTGGCAGGAAGCTCAGATTGTCTTCCTTTCTGTTTTAATCAGCAAATTGCTTAATAAATGTAAGTTAATAAATCAGTGCAGTGACATGTACTTGGCTTTGAGGACAGGATGCCTGAGTGGCACCATGCTTGTCCTCCATTCCCAAGGCCCGATTCAGGTGTGGTCCAGCAGGGAAGGCAGAACCCCCACTCTCTCTGGCCTCTTCTGCCTCATCATGCCAAAAAAGCAGCTCAAATGTCAGGGACAGCAAAATTAATTTTGCCAGGACTTCTGAACTTGCAGTGGTCACTCGAGCCCAAGCAGCTGCTGCAAAAGGCAGTTCTTCTGCCCTCCACCTCCTGTCCCACTCCTTATTCTCTTGTGTCTTTGTCTCCCTCATTTTCTCCCTCTATCTCACTCCAAGGCTTGCTGACCTCAGCATTGCTCTGTCAATGCTAAGATCGAAAAGAGCAAAACTTGAATCCCATGATTCAGACTTTAATCTTGTTTCTGTGCTTCTCTTCTAAACCTTGATGGCCATTTTTGTCCAGAGCTGTATCCTGCTCTCAACAACAATTTTTAGAATCAGAGTTGTTCACTGGCTCCCTTCCACTAGCTCAAACCCAGATCAAAGCTGGATTTCAGGGTCTGAATTTTCTCATGCATATCTATGTATTTATACTAAGATCTTGTATGGCAGGAATCAGAGACAGTGATTTTTCTGGAGGTAAACTGGTAACTTAAAAATGGAGCAACAACTCCAAGAGGCCCTGAGTCTGGGGACACTCATGGTGCCCTTTCCAGGACTGCCCAGCTGAAAGATAGAGCAGCAGTATAAAAACAACTCTGTTTTTAAAGGTTTGTCTCTTGGCCTTCCCTCCACGATGATGTCTCACCTACAATACAGCCAGTGACTCATCCTTCAATTATTGCTGCTGTCATTCTGGTCCAAATTGCTTGGAGGAAGGGAAGTACTGACAGAGACACTTTGGGAGATTAAAATACCCGTGTCTGTGATGCTTTATAACAGCTTTGCTATAAGGAACCCACTTTCTCCATGATTACTTTGTTATGAATTCACTTGTGCAACACATTCTTGGAACAGCATCGTTTGTTTCTGGAACCAGGAATCAGTGACAGGAGATTCATTATAGACAGGGAATATTTTCTTTAAAGAAAAGCTGTCAGGTCAAGTCAGGCTTTTATATTGCTGTTTGTAAAACAAGGTGTTTACATACCTGTAAACCTGCCATGTATTTTTTTTTCCTTCTGATGAAAGTCACCTTTAGAAATGTAGGTGGAAACAGTTCTTTGGCACTGAAAGCAGAGCGAGAGCAGGAAAGGCCAAGCTGCCATGCTTCCTTGCCCTTTCCTCCCTTTACAAGGTGCCAGCCCCCCTGGAAATGTGCCCAGGCTGCTGAGCACCCCAAATCCAGGGACGTGCAATGTGCACCCTCCACTGTCAAACGCACTCTGGCTCTGCCCCTGCTGCGAAGTTGCCTGAAGAGAGGGTGCAGCCTGCTGCCTGCAGCCTTCCTGCTGCCAATCCCTACATCTGTCCCCAGGACCATAGGAGAAACCACTCTTTGTCATAAGGTTGATAATTAAGACACTCCAGCTGATAAATAAAAGTGCTAAGAACTCGGTGTGCTGCATATCCCTCCTCTGCAGGCAGCTACTCAACTCTTTTATCTAGATTATCATCTCTGAAGGAAAGTAGAATTTGGCAATCACGGTCAAAGTGTTTAGACAATTCAGTCAATGGAAAACCCTGAGGGAAAAAGACAACTAAAACAAAAACGTAAAGACAGAGGGATGTTAGAGGAGAGCAAATGCCATTTGATAAGCTGTGTCTTTAGACAAAACCCCTCCTCTCTTGCCCATGGTGAACAGACTGGGACTGTTACTTTCTCAGCTTCAGTTTGCCTCCCAAAGATGAAGGAAGGCAGGTTTCCTAGATAAATTACTCTAGAAATTAGATGCTCAAATCAGAAACAGGAAAGCTGCAAACCAGGAAGGATCTCTTTACTTCTGCTTTTCTTACTCTGGGGCTGGTAGGGTTGGCACTGGATGTTTTAATTCTGGAGTGAACACTTCTGTCCCCTAATTTGCCCTCTCATTAGACCACCTCCAGGAAAACAAAATTTGTTTTCAGATAAACACAGACTCACTCCCAAGCCTACGCAGACTATTTAATTAAGAGTTTCCAAGTGGAAATCACATATTATTTCCCCAAATTAAGGTACCCTCCGGTCTGCTCTGGGATAAACAGAAATCAGGAGGCCAGGGACCAGGTCACATCCTGAACTCCCATCCCCACATGAGCATCAACCATCAGGCTGTGCAAACACAGACCTATGACTCTGATGGGAAAAACCAAACCAGAGGGCTTCACAGGCAGAGGGCTGGAAATGCCCATCCCCTCCACGGCCAAAAACCTGGAGCACAGCCAGGCTCCACTGGTCTGACTGCTGGGGGGAGGAAGGAGCTGTAAGCCAGCAATTAGTGATTCTGCTACTAACAGGAAAGATTGCTGGGAAGCATAAATAGGGTTGTTGTTTATATGAGAATTAGTGCAGGAAGTCGTGTTGCTGGTGGTTGGGGGGTTTTTGGAAAGCTGCTTTGCCCAGGGGAGGGTGCAGTTTGTCAGAATCACAGCCCCTGCGTGAGGAAGAGCTTCGTGCACAGAGGTTTGGGGATGGTTTTAGGGATTTACATCACTGATATTATCACTTCCAGTCCGAATGTGCATTCATTCACAGCATAGGAGGTAACAGACAATCCTTTGGTACACACTGAGTTTTATACTTACATTGTGGCGTGGAGGGGGAAAGTCTTGGAATTTCTGAGTGATTGATTTTTATTTTTCCTGAAAACACTGATCACCCACAGAGATCCCTGCAGGTTTTGAAGGGATAGGTACTTTTCCAAGCAACCTGAAAAATAAAATCATGAATGATCCCCAACTTAGCCATAATAATCACAGAATAGAAAAAGTAAGAAAGATAGTAGAAGCTTTGGGAAGGGGGTTAGTTTGTTTGTGCAAACGGTAGAGCAAGGAAATACACCTCTAGAAGAATTTCAGTATCACTTAATTATCCAAAGGTCTGAGATGAAGAGAAAATAAGGCCTACAAAATAACTAGACTTTTATTTTTCACCAACTTCATTCTCTGTTGTTATCAGTCACCTTCTGCTTCTCTTTTGCAGGAGAAGTTTCTCTGAACATTGAAGGACTGTGCTGTTAGTGCAGACAGGGGTGGGCACAGTGACCCCTTTTTAGAGGGTCGACAGAAACCAAGGGTAACTGGAAACAATGGAGTAGATAAGAATTTTAGCATGTGTAAGAAAATAAACTCTGAAATACAGGAAGTAGAATTGGGGAATTCTCCTTTAATTTTCTTTCTTTCTTTCTCTCTCTCTCTCTCCATCCATCCATCCATCCTGCAAGATGGAAAATGAGTCATCAGAGTGCAAGTAAAAATTTCCCCAAGTTCTTACAAATGAAGGGTGTTAATTTATTAATACTAATAAAAATGAAAGACTTTAGGCTGGAGGAAGGTGACAAAAGCACTCCTCTTGGAACATCACCTGATACATTTCATTGCACATGTACATTTGAAATCAGTCTCTGAAATATGTCAGCTGTGTGCCCCCTGCAACTCACAACCCTGTGTAGTTTGGCCAGTCCATCTAACCACTGAATTAAAGGGGAAAACAGACATGCTGTGAGGTGCAGGAATTATTGGTGATGACATGTATCATATTGAGAGCAATGGGGCAGAGTGACAACAAAGAGGAAATTATCTTTGACATGCCCTTTACTTTCTTTAATGGCACATAATTTCTGGTCCAAATTATGTAAGGACCTCCAGTGTTATTTGACAACATCTGGAGGAGACAACCTTAAAAATTTGCCAGGTTTGCCTTGGATAAATAGATTTTCTTCAGTGATAGAGTTTCTTCAGTGCTCCTTGCACTTCCTCCTACTTACTTTAGAGAGTGCTCCTAATCTCAGGCAGCAATATTTAGCTCTCCAGCAACTGGCAAGTTTTAAAGCATCATTGTATGTTTTCATGCTCAAGTGATAAATCTAGAGGTGAGTTCCTGTCACGGCCAATGGGAATGTGGATGTGTGCTGCAGAAGACAGGTTTACAGCATTAAAACCTGGGAGAACTAATTATGTGAGCCACTTTGGATGAAATCATAATTAAGCCTTATTTGGGTTAGAAAGTTTGGATTTACAATTTATTTCACTCACCATTTTTCATTTTCATGAGCCTCTGGCAGTTTTTGCTTCCAGCTGGGACAAGGAGGAAAGTGGCTAAAATTACCATGAATTAAATACTGGGAAACCCATACACTTTCAGGAGGGCACGTTGGCAGTCTGGAGAGAAACGTTGTTCTTTAGGGACACACAGCTCTGTTACGTTTCTCACAGTACTAAGTGAAAATTAAGGAGCTGTTTTGCTTTGCAGATTCATTCAAAGCAAACCCCCTTTCCATGAAAAAGAAAGAAAACATTTGCAATTCAGTTGTGTTTTCCCCGAGGAACCCTTACTTTGAGGCAGGGCACAGCAGAAAATACAAAATTCCCATCCTGGGCAAGAATCAGAGAAAAAAGGACCATGTTCCCTTGAACAAGAAGTCCATTGCACTGGTCTGGACCAATAACAACACATATTCAATTTTTGTCCACTGCAAGAGCAACAAGTTGGATGCAATAAGAAAGACTCTACCAACAGCTTGTAGAACTGTGATCACTGAAAATTGTTGTTGCTGTGTTAAATATTTTGCAATATTATTCAATATTATTCTTTGAATGATTAGAGTGTGCTACTATCAATCCCCCAAAACTGGCATTTTGAAGGCCTTAAATTTCATTGCAGGTAACACAGTCTGAAAAGTGCTGCAGAAACTGAGACATGGACCCTTGCAGAGGCCAAACACTGCAAAGTTCAGGAAAGAGACCATGTCAGACATATGTTCAGCACTTTTCCATGCATTGTGAAACATCTGAGCCTGTTTGTGTGCTCACCACAGCTGTGACATGACTTCCCAGACTCTTGTGTCACAGCTTTACACCTGCATCCTACCTAGACCTCAGTGCCTCCAGCAAAACTGATTCTGCTCACTGTCACCTTCTTGCTTTTTTTTTTTCATCAGGCTTGCAACTGTGTGACTATGCCCTTGTTTGGAATTTTGGCCAATCTGTTAATAAATAACGTAAATATCAAAGAATGCAAGATATTGTACAGTGGCAACACCCATTACCTCCAGCGCTGGCAAGAATTCTAATATATAAACATCTATGTAATACAAAAATTCCATTAATTTAGATAATAAAGATTAATACACTAACCTAAATCCATATAGCCCTGAAGAGGGTTTGAATGTATTTTCCATTAGGTCCTGGGAAAAAAAAAAAAAAAAAAAAACAGATCTCAAAACAATTTCTAGTTTCAAATCACTACAACAGAGGTTTGCTTTTTGAGTCACTTTATGCATGGAAGTTGGATTGTAGCAGCCTTTGTGCCTCTTGTATGGAATTCATAAATTAGCATGTTATCTCCAGAGGTTATTGAGACAGACCAAAAAGACTAGGCTTTCTGGGAATAGAAACAGCAAAGAAGTGGTAGAGATGGAGGGTATAAGTGGTTCCAAGGATGGATACCAGGGACTCAACCTTCAAAATGAGGGTGGTCATGACCTCCATTCTCACCCACAATATGTGCACAGTTCCTCCATGATATTTCCCAGCTCAATTCAACAGTGGCTTGAGAGGCTGCTAAGTTTAAGTACATGTGCATAGACATGCTGTGGACTTCTCCTGGCCTTCAGATGGGGAATATAACTCACTGCTTTCCAGAATCAAGATTTAAAAGCAGATATTAAGACCTAAAACCCATGCAATACAGAAAGAGTGTGGAATTAGGTTTCCACTTCAAGTGTCTCCTTAACTGAAGCAATGTCCAAACCCTCTGCCTGGTTTGGGTTGTTTGGAAGCAGTCCAGCATGCTAGATTATCCAGAGAGATAGTGAATTATATATGTTAAGAGGGAATTTAAGTAATACGATTAACAAATGGCAAGTACATACTCCTCTGGTTTCCCAGCTAAATCCCAGGAATGCATTGCTTGGCATTTCACAGAGCAACCATAAACCGCCCCAAGCAGACTCCTTGTATTCCTTCTTAGGTCAATGCACTACTGAAGATCATTACAACCCCTTTTCGAAACTGATTTTGCTACTTTGGTCTAATTCTGTGGACAACATTGCAAAACTATACTCTCATCACTGCCTTTGCATTACATGCATTAGTCTTGGTCATTCTTGCACACCCTACAAATAGCAGAACACAAGCAAAGACTGAAAGCCACCAGCAGAGTTGGTTTATCCATCAGCCTCATGGACATCTGGATCAGCCAGAGTGACAAAGCCAGATTAATACTGATTTTCCTAATAAAATACCAAGCCATCAGCTTCAGGCTGAGTTTAATCCTAAACTTTATAACCTCACACAATCATGACAGCATTGCCTGCTTTCTCTTGGAAACAACCCCCTGGGCACTGCTGGAGACAGAGCTTCTAAATTAGATTGTCTCTCAGCTGGGCATTACATGGTACCAGAGAGGGGTGGAAATAGCCTTCCAGCAAGGATAACAAAAGGCACACCACAAAATCCTGGTTAAACTATATACCTTTCCTTATTCTCCTGCTATCAAAATCCAGTTTATAGGCATTTTATTTAGGAGTGTATCTACTATCTTTCCTTGTAAGATTAGCAACTGCTAATAAAGATAGCAGGAAAGAGGCAAGTGCAAATAGGGAGAAGGTGATTGCTCTGACTGACATCTTTACTGGCATGGGACACTGGAGCAGTTAAGAAGCTTTTCTAGTTGTGGCCCCAAACCAGTCAAGACTGACTCCATGATCTCTTGCCAAGAATGCCATGATCTTCCTCTGCAACCTCTTCAGCTGGTGCCAGTGACATAAGAACTTTGAAGGAACTCATATTATTGCATCAGCAGCTTTACATAGGAATATCCATATAGGATGTACATAGGTATAAGTCTCCTCTGAAGCCTGGGTTCTCCCTCTAGGGGTGAAGGAGCATTTGGGGTAGGTTTAATGCAGGACTAAAGGATCTGTTTCTTTTCAAGGTGATTGGTATCCGTGTGCTACCATTGGTGAGGAACCATTCTGGTGTCTCCAGATATTCCATTTGGAGTAATAAGGTGGATACTTCATCTGGTGCATCTTATTAGAATTTCTGCACTTGTCTATGTCTGAGGCTGGAGCTTATTTTCATTCAAAGCAGCAGGAATGAGTGCTTCTTGCTCTCTCTTCATGAACATATTGTTTGCATTTTCAGCAACCTTCAAGCGATAAAAGGAATATAATAATCTATCTGTTGTCTCCCTGCCAAACTGTCAACTCACCCAGTCCAGCAGATCAGCAACCTCAGAGATTTTCTGAAACAACTTCCAAGCCATACATATGAGATACAGGGCACTTTATAAAGCAAAACCAGATCATTTCTCAATCTAAAGCCACCCGTGAAGTGTCAGTCTATGGGAATCAATTCACACATGTTTTAATCAACTTGTAAGTTACACTGGATATATGGGAATAGTTAAATTTATAGAGCTTGGAGTCTGGCCCATTAAACTCTGTCTATACTGTTTTAACACTTCTGGAAGCCTACATTTAAATTTGCCTTGGGTCATAAGTGAAATGAATACTCAAACTTCCAGCAAAATACCAAGCACAGATCCATGAATATGCACTGAAAACAAAACCAAAGCTTCCCTGTGCTGCCCGTGCAGGGTTCCTGAGCAACTGGGGAGCACAGGGCAGTGGGGACGTGCAGGGATGTCCCACTGCCGAGTCCACTGCTCTGCTTGGAGCCACTGGTTACACACATGCAGGAGAACAAACCTTGCCAACCATACACGAGCAGAAACGTGCCTTGAGATGGGATCCAGCTGTTTGCGGAAGTGATCTCGGCTACTGACAGCCAATTTGGACATTTTGGGAGCGTCTGCAGGTTTGCTGTTATCGATGGAGGAGGGTTTTTGACTGCATTTTCTCTTGGAGCAGGTTTGGCTGATAGCATCAGCATCTGCTCGGCAGCATTAGCAGCTCTGCCTATGCAGGTACCGAGGAAACCAGAGACAGGGCTTTTGCCAGTCAGGACAGGAATGTTTATTTAAATGTAAGGGGAGAACCAGATCTGCAGCTGCTGGATCTGCAACGAGTCTCAGAGGGGCAAAAACTGACTTGGAAAAAAAGCATTGGGCCCTGTGAAATGGAAAAGGAAAAAAAAAAACAACAAAAACCAACCAAAACCTCTTGCAGGAATATTCGCTCCCCATACTGAAAAGGCGTTTTTGGTTTCCAGAAAAGATGGCTACAGCCCACATACCTCTGGTTGCCCAATGACAGGCAGCCTTACATGCTGAATACCAACATGAGAATTTGCAAAAACAATCACTTCAATTATCTCGTTCCCTTGGCAACCACACAACACACACACACTCATGTTTTAATGAGTCACTGCCACTGACAAACAGGGGCTGCTGTGCAGGGCAGGAGCCCTCTCCCAGAGCTCTGCAGCTGCCTGGGGAGCCCAAGGGGCACCTGAGGGGATTCAGCAGCACCTGCCATTCCCACCTCACTGTTTTTTCCCCCAAAAAAAGTAAGAAAGAACACAGTTCACTGTCTTTAATATGAGGGTATTGGGTCAGAGCAAGAACCACTGCAGCCATAAAATCTTAATGGGGACTACTGCAAAATAAAGCAAATGTGAAAAGCATAATTTCAATTTCTCAGGTGCATAGACTGTATATAAAATTGCAATTACTGAGCTAAATTCTGGCTGAGATGCCAGCGGTGTGAAGGTGGAGTAAAGTCACTGGCTGACTGCAGTTTTTCTGGGCACACTCAAGATCACTGGATGATGGATAAACAGTCATTTGAAGAATTTTTTTAAAAAATACTGAGCTGCATAGCCTACAAAAATTAAATTTAGTGTGCCAACAAAAGAATGTGGAATATATAACTTTCATATCTCATCTTGTATGGTATATATCTATACATACACCTATGCACGTAGGCAAAAAAAATTCTGAATGGATAGGCTGATTTTTATTGTCTTATCTTAGTCCCACAGCAACTGTGAGTTGCTAAAAAAGGCAAGAAAAATGATAAAACTTCCTGGGAAAGTTTGTATTAAGATGATGTAGTAAGATGACAAGTAAGGCAAGTACTTCATGTATTCAGTGAAGGAATTGAGTAATAGGAAACATAATAGAATACAGAAAAAAAGGCTTGTGAGAATGCAATGACAAGGAACTTGGGGCTCTTATTCATTTCTTTATGCAGTTAGACAAGAAGACAACCTGAAAATGAAAGGAAAACACACACATAAGATTTTTTGTTGTGTAATCCCTTGCTACATGCAATCCTTGCACCTCATGCTGCAACATGATATCAAGTCACACAATTTTAGAAACACCATGTAGTTTCTACACTCGCTAAATCAAAAGTTCACCCAGGGAAAAAACTCTCATGCAAAAGCTGAGAATATGGGAAAGGTCAGAAAGGACCCTTACTTCAGGCCAAGTAAATCCTTCTCCAGATACTTTTTAATTAAATATAATTTTGAACTCAATAGGCCCTACTTCTGTTGTAATGGTGGACAAGCAACTGAGAAAAAGAAGAGACCTTTTAGTCCAAAGTTTTGGAGCTTGTGAGTAATTTTTTTTCTGGAAATTTGGTCTCTTGGTTTTCTATTGTGCCTGTCCCATCACAGGTGCGATCATGCCTGGAACTTGGTATTTTTCTCATTGCTGGGGGTAAAATACTATTTTGCAGACAAAAGACACCCAAACATTTGTATTGGATACTCAGAAGTGACAAATCCAGTCTGATATCCCAACACCACATGAGTTCCCATGATGCTGGTAGCAGGGAAGAGCCAGGAGCACACAGAGGTGTTGAACAGATAAAAAGCTTGAGAACCAGATGCAATGAGGCAGCAGCTACATGGTACAAAAATAGCAACATTTCCCCATGTAATCACAACAAATTGTTTTTAATCACAAGCAGATGTGATTCATAATCAGTTTTCCAAAGTCAATCTAACGAGAGCCCCAGCAACTCCCAGCTGAAGAAATACTTTAGAGGGCAAGGGAATACCTATAGGTCAGTTTACATACCTTGGCAGCAACATGCAAGCCAATGGGGACATCCAGAAGGAAATAAGGTCACAAATTGGCAGGGCAGCAGCTGCATTTACCAGTTTAAACAAGATTCAGTTGTTGAAATCTACATCTTAAAGGCCAGAACAGCAACTCATAGACCAAACTATGAATCTTCAACTCAAATGTTATTTCCATCCGAACATATGGATATGAAACCTCGATGCTCCCCAGGGGCACACAGGGAGGCAATTTAAAGTTTTTGAAAGAAAATGGAATGAAAATATGAAATGGAATGGATTTGTAACAAATGTTAGGAGCTATAGAGGGGCTCAGTAACTTTGTACCTCTGGCAAAAGAAATGGGGCATTTGGGACTCATGTCAAGACTGAAGGCACACAACTGCCCCATCAGAGAGGCCCCAGGGTAACCAGGGGAAGGACTGACTGAACAGCTCCATCAAACATGATCAGAGGATGCAAGGGAACACCATGAAGATGGATGTGTGGCAGCACTGCTTGCTCCAGTCGAAACTTGGTGACACTGGGTAGGGTTTGTCAGACTGTGGTATGACTGATCAATGGATCCACCTAAATATCTCCTCAGCTGTCTCCTGACATGACAAGATGTGATATGACATACAAATATGGTGCTGTTAATATGAAGTTCCTCTACTATTTGCTCCATTCCTGTATCATCACAGGAATGATTTTCAAGCTTTGCGGTTACTATGTAAATGAACAAAATTTTCCTAGACCTTTTTCCCATTTAGTTATTAACATTTTAGTTTGACTGTTATGCTTTTTGGGGGATGTTACTTTTGTCTACAAGTTCCTAGAATTATTAACACTGTAGTGAACTGATATTGAAATTCCTCCATTTATAATTGATTACAGCTCGAAAGGAAAGATAATTATTTTTTTTTCAGAGTGGATTTTTCTTAACCATTGGAATTTATTTTTAAAATCTTACATTTATAATAAAAGCTCTGCCTTGTAACCCTTAGATACCAAACCCTTGGATATATTGATGTCAGTGAAACTAACTTTTTCATTTAAGAAAAAATGCTTGAAGAACAATTCCTGCTCCAGCAGATAAAGCTGAAGAGTCACTCAGGCAATTTCAATGTGAGTTCCTAGATTGACACAGACCTTGGCAGTGCACCTTTCCTGAAGGAACTGAAGCTGCTGGGACTCCAGAAGCAGCTTCCTCACTCTCCATGCCCTGCCTGGGGCCACTCTCCTGCAGACGCACACATCCAGCCTCGCTGCAGTCAGGGTACCTACAACAGGGGCATCCCCACTGCCTGCCAGATGGGATGTGTGGGATCAACGGATTTAAGCTGTCACTATCAATCAGAGCTAGTGAAAAGGCTGCTTTCCAGGTGGCACAAACAAGCTCTATCTGGAAATCCTTTCCTAGCCCCCTTTCTTGTGACTGGGGGAAAATACTTCGCTTGTATTCTGATCTCAGTGTGAGGGTATTTCAGATGCTGTGAGCACTCCACCATATAGGACTAGATGCACAAACAGCAGGACGGAGCTCATATTCAAAGGAATGGAAAGAAAATAATGAATTACTGGAACAGTGCTGGCCACTTCACTAAGAACACCAGTCATCTAATGAAAATATTGACATTTATGGGAATCCACAGGCAGAGTTAGGCATAGTTGTGGTCTCTGCTACTGTATCACTTTTCATAATATTTTATTTCTGTTTACCTTCCAAAACAAACTACTGTAACTAATATGTTTATAATAATTAAGGAGGAGACAGCCAAGTTGGAGAGAAGAATGGCCTCCAAAATTCACGCTTTTCCCAGCTGGAAGGGAAGGCTTAATTGGGCTGAGAACATCTTTTCTTTCCCTAATCAGATAGGAAAGCTGGGAGGTAGGAACAAGGGCCCTAATTATTGCTGGTGTAACTCCATGAAAAACAATGTGCTTGCACAGGGATTCATTTAATGTGTTGTCCTTTGCTAATTGTACCATTAGCAGCTAAATAACCACAACTAATATATTTGTATGCATGCGTGTGTTTGCAAATATATGTGTGTGTGTATGTATATACATATATGAGAAGGTCATATATGCCCAGCTGGTCACTGCTGAAGCTGGAGGTGGTGCCCAGTGCTGATTTAGCCTGATAATAAGCATCCTGAGGACAGTCTGTCCTCAAGCCTCAAAGCAGCTTTTGTGGTCTGTCATTGCACCGGGACTGACAGTGCACAGACCGTGCCTGGGAGGAACAGGGAGACAGATTTCTCAGGGAAAGGGCTGTGACTATTTTGCAACCAAAAGCGGTCTCAAACCTGAGGGGTCTCACTGCTGGAGGAATGAGATGGCACATAGTGTTGGGTAGACATGACTGTGGTTTTGCAAGATGAACTTGGGCTGATCTCTTGTGGCAGGGAAGTCTGATCCCTTAATCTCGCTGAGAAAAACATATTCTTTGCACGTTCTCTTAATTACTCATCAGGGAAGGCCTTGCTCAGCATTTAGCAGAATTCAGCCTGCTGTAGTGCCTCCAGACTTTTTGCTCTGGGAGTAAACCAGAGCTGCATTTCCTGATCTGCTGGTGATGAAGGCTTCCTCAGGTTTGTCTATACGATGTTCATATATCCAACAAGGATAAGATCTATCAGCCTCTCATCAAAGGCTCCCATAGCTTTCCTTCTGTCCAGCTGACCTCTTCTGTGGCCAGACTGGAAAGGTTATTTCCTAAAGATAACCATGACATGGATCTGTCAATTATGAAGTAATGTTTAATCTGATGGATCAAAAAATGGTCAGGAGAACACATTGTAAAGCTGAGACACATACGTCCCTTCTTCCAACAAAGCTGTAGCCCCTTAAAGCAGTTAGCAATCTTCTTTTTGGCACTTTGTTAATTGTGTGAATCAGCTGGTTCCTCAAAAGTATTTTTTTTTCCAAAAAAGTAAGTTAATAAACCCAGTCAAACCCAAAACAAAGAGTGAGGGCTTCCTTATCTGAAGATAGAAGGGTCTAAAACATGCCTGACACTCACCTCAAACACTTTGCATTGCTAAAAGTGATCCACAGACATGCAAACCCTGCATGCCAGGCAGGAGACAAACAATTCTTCCTGTCAACGTTTCTTTCAAATTTCAGATTATGGGGTGCGCACAGGGGAGTTCTTCAAGTTCTGTACAGAGCATAAGGGAAAATACTGACCTTGGAAATGCAACTCTCACTACAGTAAATATATTCTCTTCTACAGCATGATCACTGTTGCATGAAGTTATCTGCCATTTGAAAACCACCTTGTAGCACTAAGAAATGCTACATTTGCCATTTCCTTCTAAACAAATTCTTCTATTTGCAGATCCCGAGTGCTTTATGTAATGGTTGCATTTAAAACATCAATTACCACGTAGAAACTGGAATCAGTCTCTCATTCTAATAAACAGGCAAAACCAGCACTTTAAATAACAACTTTTCTGAAAAAGACCAACCATGCTTAGAGTTGAGGAAGGATGACATTAATTTGAAAGATTTAATTTTTAAAAATGACTGCAGAAAGGATGAATTTTTCCATTTAACTCAGAAGCATGATCTGATTAATTGCTTTATAAGTTATATAGAAGTTTTGCTGGAAAATTATATCTGTGATACTATCACTTTAGAAGAATCATTATAGAGCTTTAAATCAAAATATTTTAAACCATTCAACAGTAAATCTGCAATGATAAAATGTGGCAATAGAAGGATTCTATAACGGAAAAGGGATTCAAATAAAATATTGATAAACCCAGTGCATCTCCATTCATTCTCCTAATTCCAACTGCAGTCGTGTTTGCATGGCTAATTGCTGGGAAGAGTTACTGGTTAAAAAGGCTAAATTTACTGAGTTATCCTCTTCTGTGGGCAGGAGTCTCTGAATCTGGAAAGCATTTTGGTTTCACAAAAGGATATGATCAAACATTCCTGACAAAGCCTCCATGCTTCTACTTGATTGGAATTTTTGAATTGCAGGTTGCAAGCTGCTGAGCTCTCTGAGAAGGCTCTAAGAGACCAGTGTAAGCTCCAGTTTTCAGCTTGCTTTATTTTTTCGTATGTGATGGGCTCTCCACCACTCTGTTGAAGGCAGCAGGCAGCCCTCTCTGCTCCACAGGAACCCCTGAAGCATCTCCTCTCTGGAAAATCACCAGCCAACAACCTGTTACTTAAATCTGGTTTTGAAACTTCCTGTGCCACTGCTTTGATTTTTTTTTTTCTTTTCTCTTTGTGGGATTTATCCCATGACCAATTATGGTTTTTAGTGGTTTGGATTTTAGAAAATGATCTTGCTCGCTTGCTTGTTATTTATGCCCTATATCTCTATTTCAGTTATGTATTCAGCAGCTGGAGTCCATATGGAAATGTTGGTCCCTTTAACTGAGTGAAGACCTTTGCAGATAAGGGATAGGAAATACAATAATTTTTGTCCTATTTGGTTCCTAATCATATGCCATTAAAGAGAAATATGTATGGAACAGGATATTTTTCCCAATTTATGATTTACTATTAAAAAATTCAACCTGCAACTTGGCCCTGAAGTAGGAAGCAAACAAAGAACTATTTTATTTTAAAATTGTGAGCAGGAATTAATGGGACTGAACATTGCACTACCAATTTGACGGAGCAAGACCTTCTTCCTGTAGGAACTGTCACCTTTTCCACCTTCCTGCCTCCCTCAGGAACTTTTCTGCCTGGGAACCAGCTCTACTTTCATACACTGACACAGGACTGAGGTTATAAATATCTAAAGCCTAACAGACTCATTGTCACCTGGGTATCCTTTCCTGGTTTACTCTTTGGCAAGCCATGATTGCTAAAACAATTCCTTACACCTCTGAATAAACACCATGGAGCTTTTCCAATGAGTACAACCAGATGAAACAACATGGGGGTGCTGTATTCAACACAACTGATAGCTGTGCATAAGAGAGTTGGGAGAAAGTGCCACTACTGGAAGTCCAAGGCAGTGATGGAGCTGACAGGAAAATCAATTACAGTGAGGCAATGGAAAGAGAATGATGAAGAACTTGAAAATTAAAAATATACGTATTCTAGAATTTCAATTGAATAACCATCTTGCACCTGCCATACCTACACAGAAGAATGGTTTGTGCAAAACAAGAAAAAGAAAAAAGAAAGGAATATGAAAACCATAACCTAATGTCACCAAAACTTTTGAGGCCAGATGGAAACCCCATGTAATAGTAAAGAACATAGCCAGTCTGGTGCTGTGCAAATGTAGAGCAAACAAGCTGCACACCAGCCTCATTAAACTTAAAAGAAGCAACGGTTTCAGGACAGTTTACCACAAACAGCTGTAAGAACTTGCCAAGAGAAAGTTGCAAGTGTCATAAATCCTACACTTTCACAATTGTAAGGTTTTCTTACTGATTAAAGTCCAAGGAAGCTGAATTCACGTAGCAGTTATTTTTCAATAGCAAATGCTTCTGCAAATCCATGGTTTGCTTTCAGAAATGCACAAAGTTCTGCACATAGATAGGAAAATAGTTTCATATTAAACTTTTTGGTGACAAAAGTCTTCCTGGGCAACTATCTTTTCTGTGCAAGTCACTGTCTAGTCCATCACTTCTTTCAGGTGAAGAAGAAACCTGGGGAGTTCCAAAACAGCATTTTTCACTTTTCCATGATCCTTGTGGGTCCCCTTCAACTCAGAATATTGTGATTCTCTGATTATGAATATAGTTTGAGCTGATAAAACATAAGTCTTCCAAAATTATACATGGGTCAAAATTTAATTACTGGAATGGAGTGGGCATTAGTATTCTTATAAATTTTGAAGAGGAAGAGTTAAATCTGGGTATAAATCAATGTGAATACTTCTTCATCAGGAACTATTTTGCTTATACAGACAATTAGGTGTTTTCACAGCCTCTGGGTATGCCAGGGTGGAAGTGTTCCCTGCCACATGGTTTGTCTAGCTGATTTCTCAGGGGTCCAAGTGGCAACGTTTTCTACTTGATCTTCTTATCATGGTATTCCAGGGCTTTTTCTTTTCAGCATTTGAAAGTTGTTCCCAGAAGTCAATCTACATGTTACCTCACATTTTGAAGGAGGAATTCCAATTCCCAGTCTAAACAGTATTGGGAGAAAATTTGGGAGTAGAGTGGGGAAAGAGAAGAGAGCTACTTCTCTTATTTTGTTGCAGAATGAGGACAGTGTAATTCATTCCAAGAGTGGCACAAATTCCATGATAACTAGCAACCAGGATTTAAGATCTTGACAGTTCTACAGCTTTCCCAATTAAAATATTTCTGTGCCTAAATTTCATAATTAGAAAAACTTCTCATCCTTCAGAGCTTTCTAGAAATATCAATCCCTGCCTTTTCACCTGCACATGAACATATTTATTCAGTTGTCAATTCTGTCCCAAAGACTTTCATCATGCTTTCCTGCAGACAGGAGAGGGGAAGGAAAGGAGCAGAAGATATCCATACTTATTGACAGTTTGGTCCATAAATCCTTTGGTCACCTAGGATGCACATTATATGAAAAAGTGAAACCACAAAGCAATGAGCCACAACATCCAGCAAAGCTCAACCTTTTCTATTTAGTTGAGGAAAAGCTCAGTTTCTCCTTGGCTGGGGTGTGGCTGAGTCAATTATTTAATGTCAAAATGCTTTGAGGCAAGAGAAGAAGATGATATCCTGAATACCTGCTGTGAAAACCAAGCTGGGCTCTGGTTTGCAAAAGTCATCACTTCTAGATACTGTGTAGCTACAGAGATTGCACCAGAGTCCCTCTGAGAAACCAGGATCCAAGCAGGGCACACAGTGGCCAGGAATGCAGGGCATGGAGTACCAGCTGGAGAGCTCGTGGGGTATTGTCCATCTCTGCCCAGCAGCAAATTGCTCTGGGGGTTGATTTGGGGATGGAAGCACTCACAAGTAATTTTCTCAGGTGTGTGGAGCATCTGGCAAACACTGTCACATCACCCATACATTTTCCACTTTCTTTGATTTAAATTTTTTTTTTTTTCATGGGCAGTTTTGCAGTATGAAATTTGCAGAGCTGGAATAATATTAAAAGAAAGAGATCCTTCTTTGCAAGGTAATTTGAACTCTAAACTGAGTATGGGCTTAATGATGTTTGCAGGTCTGTTTCCCTGTACCTTTCAGCACTCCAACCTTTTCTGTGAGAACACTCATGGAAAGTGAATTCGAGGTAATAGCTCACTTTGGACTTTACAGTTGACTTTCAAGCTTGCCCTTTGCAAATCTCATTATAGCAATTAGCTAGGTAGATGGTGGAAGAACAAAAGCATCCCGTGAGGGAAAACCTGGATCTAGTCAAATTCAGGAGAGTTTTGCCAGTGGTAGGATTTCAGCCCGTATTTGTAATGTGGCAAACAAGGCAGCTGAGATTTTCAAATATTCATGGCTGGTGACAAGATTTCCGCTCCAAGGGAATTGAAGTAGCCAAATGGTGGATACATCCAACTCAATTTGCAGACAGGAAAAAAAGCAGAAGTTGTTTATTGTAATGGGAGTTACTGGCTCAGGGAAGAATTCCTAACCAGAACAATTTTGCCAAATTTGCAAAGAGTTAGTGAATTGAATCTATTCCATAATAGGCCTTGGTAGTTGATCTACAGTTCCGGAGATGCACAACTTATACAATGAATCTTTTTATGGTTTGTAAAGTTGGTGGTGGAAAAGAAAGCAGCCTCATTCTCAGGTATCATTTAAACACCATAAAGAGTGTTGTGAGGTGTTGTGTTATTGTTGCAATACTGAAATTCAGGTTGACTTAGAGGGTCAACATGAAGTATTGGTGCGGGACAATGGGAGTTATGGGGAGAAAGACAGTCCATTTCTTCAAATATGTCGTTGTAATTTCTAACAAATTAAAAAAAAAAATTAAAATAATAACCCTTTGGCAATGGTATCCCAGAGTCCTGGAAGTGTTCAGGACCACATGTGATGGCCTTTGAGCAATGTGGTCTAGCTGAAGAAGTCCCTGCTTACTGCAGGGGGATTGGATTAGATGACCTTTAATGCTCCCTTCCAAACCAAACCATTCTATGATTGGACCATTTTCTCTTTCTCGATCGGTTTAAATCTTGGATTAAATTTGGGACAAATCTTGAGATTATTTTACCCTATATACTGAGACAGATTTTCTCTGTTAAACCCCTTTTTCCTGTACAGTGTTTGTATTCCAGACCAATTTCTTTGTGTAAGCAGTGGATTAAATATAAATAATACAGAACTTTAAGAAAATACTTGGTCATTTAGTCACTGGTGACTTGTTTGGATGAGATAATGAACTGGAAGGCTTACAGTTTTCTTAGAGGAATCTCTGCCCATGCGCAAAGTAGTTGTCTGTCTAAAAGCAGCAAAGCCTTGAGACCTTTTATTTCCCTGGCAAATCTCTGTGTACTTGTGCTCATTAATGCCCATCCTCCTCAACATGCTGCCCCCAAAGTGTGACTGTCCCCATAGGTGCCCCGATTTTGGAGGGCACATACTTCTTAATTATGTCTCGAGGTCTTTGAGAACAGGAAGAAAGGTAAGTATGGACTGACAGTTCAGGTATGGTGGTTCAGTTTCTTCTCTTCACAACATCGAGTTTATATAGAAAAATGGTGGAATGCAGGAAGGGTTTTTGGAAGGAGCTGGAGTACCACACAAGGTTTCTAGCCTAGAGTTTCAAAGATTCATATCTCAGCACTGTTTTCTAGAGCAGAGAAACAAGATGGGCAACCTCGCTGCTTAACACAGAAGTGAAGTGTCTCACTTTATAATCTCTTAACTTTATTGGCTCTAGGGAGAAAGGGAATTATTGAGAGAGGAATTGTGTAAGTGCTGTCTTTGTCAAACATGTGCAAAATGAGAAATAAACATTTTAAACAGCTGAAGGGCAAAGAAGACACTGCCAAAAAAATGCTTGTTGGAAAGATGAAAATTAAATTTAAACTGAGTGCTACTAGTATTGCAAAAGAACAAGAAGCAGAATCTTCTACACACAGCACGGGAGCCACAATGCAAAACCCGGGAGGGAAAAGGAGGGAAGGTGCCAGCACCAACACAGGAGCATCACGGGCAGAGCCCCACTGGAGAGCCTTGGGTGTGGTGAGCCAAACATGACCTGGGACTGACCTGGGCAACCTCTGCAACAGTCTCTGCCCACAGCCAGGTCTCCGTGTGCCAGCAGTGGGACCAGCCCTGTTGCTGGCACCTGGATGGGAGTTTCCTGCTCCTGCTGCCATCATTTGCTGGGGTGGCCCATACACTCACCTTGCAGCATCCCTCCCTCTGCTGCATCCCACTCTCTGTCAACACCCGTAAAGCAACACTGCGAAAAAGGGAGTCTGATTAGAACAGAATTGCCTTGCTCTGCTTGGCTGCTGAGGGATGCTGGGGACCAGGAGGACTCTTTCCCCTCTCTCTTGGAGCTGGTGCAGCTCCATGGTAAACAGCATGCAGCCTCCAACTGCAAGGAGCTCCTCTCAGGAGGGGACATCTGCACTTGCCTTACAGCCTAGAACTGTTTCATCCCATCTGATTTTTGTCCTCCTGTACTACTCACAGGGATAAAGAACAGCCAAGATGTAGTTTGGCTCCACTGCTCCCTTTCTGTTATGATTACGAAATATCATATCTTGGTCTGCTGAAGGGACAGGGTGTTTAATTTCTCTCTCTTATTCTTTATAGGGATGGGCCTGAGCCATGACGTTTGGATCCAGCCCCTGCATTAAGCATTTTCAAATGTTTGGACGTAGCCATCTGGCTCATCCCTCTCTCCCCATGCCTCACCCTGGGTGCTGCCAGCTGTGTTGCAGATTTGGCAAAATCCCTGTAAATGGGTAGAAGAAAGGAGAGGCAGAGCTCAAAAAACGGAGGAAAAGCTAAGGAATGGACCACAAGGGAAAAGGAAAGGAAAAGGGTGTTATGTAGCTGGCACTGCCACTGAAGTCAGAGAGCACACTAGATCTGTCACAGGAGTGATCCCAGGAGATTTATGCTTGAGACTTCCCAGGGACTAGTCCCAAGGAAAAGCTTCTGCCTTCTCTGATGTATCAGAGCTGCAAGTGGAAGATAAGAACTGCATCAGGCACCAACTGCAACCTAAAACATACAGCAAACATATCCTTGTTAATAAAATAAAGCTACATTTCAACCTTGTCATATGACAAACTGGAGATCTAAATGAAGGGATCCTTCAGAACATCAGGGCAGGAGGTGGGAACAGGCTGGTCTCTCTTCACAACCCCAGTTTTGCAAACAGTGCTTTAAACTCTGCATCCAGTAGTAAACTGAGCTGCCCAAGCTCTGCCCCCCTTCACTTATGTATGTCATATAATCAGGAAATGGAAATTATACAATCTGCCTCTGGCTTCTGTAACTAAGAAAAACACTGCTCAGGCTTACTGCAACAGACTAGAGAATTCCTTAGTAACATGGAATGCAAATTAAATGAGACGGTTTCCCCTTTCTGATGATAGATGCCTTGCATGAAGAAAAAAACCCCTAATATCTGAGCACAAGATTATGTGTGAATTCCTACCTTAGTTACACTTAAATGTGTTTTAAGATGGTTCCGATATCCCCTTCAGACACTTATAACCATAACATAAACTCATATTTCTTCCTTTTTCCCCCCGAAATGAGTAGATAAATTACTATCTAGAGGAATGTAAATCTGTACAAATTCATTACTCTGTTCTAATCAAGTTTATTTGTTGATTTATCCATTTCACCTCTTAAAAGAAAACAGAACCAGAAGAGTCACCATCCTGTTTTAAAGCTTGTGGCCAATAAGTCAGTCCTGCCTCATCCCAACAGCAAAAGCATCACACAGCAGACTCATACACATTGTCTGCACGAGCAAAATAGTCATCTTTTAATTCCTCTCCTGAGCTCCATGACTTTGTTTGGGGTGTGGGGGTGAAAGAGAGGAGATGGGCATGTGAATGATCTACAGCACCCTGACTGCCACCCTGCTGGTCTCTCAGTCTTCTCTCATCTGTGGGAAAGGAGGCTGATGAGCTTTCATTGACAGCTCTTGCCAGTGTCACTCCAGGGGTGGTGGGGGTGGGTGGTGGTGTCAGGCAACAGGGTGTGATCTCAGCTGTCTCCTTCCTTCCTTCCTTCCTTCTCCTCTGCTGGGACCCAGGACCTTATGTAAATCCACTGACGTCAACAGGAGCCTGATCAAAGGGGCCTGGATTAGACCCCAAGGGCATTGCCTCCAAGAACTGTTTATGGCAAATCGATGTGACTTCAAGGAAGTGCCCTGCCTTCAAAATTAAACATAATCTAATTTTAAAGATCAGGTGGAGCAATCTTCTATTTAGGTCCTGATCCAGGAAATCACTGAGTACTTATTTAACTTTAAGCATCTCATTAAGTTCTGTGCTGTCCAGCATGAGACCAGAACACAAGTTCACACATCCTTGGTTTAAGTACATAATTAAAGGTAAGCATGTGGCTAAGTGTTTTGCCGAATGGGGATGGAATTACTTGCATGCTTAGATGCTGTGCTGAACTACGGAGACAGGGGCTGCTTTGTGCTTGCTGAGTAGAGAGAACAGGGAGCCTCTACTACGCTGTCCAGACTGAAGGCTGAAGGAGTGAGCAAGACACCGAATAAGCTCGAGGAGCAGATGATTTGTGAGGAAATTAGTGAGACTTTGGGACCCGCTGCAGAAATACTGACAGGAATAGGGAAATCCGTGTGTGCCTTATCAGTCTGTGCTACTTCTGCAGGCTTTTCCCCATCTGGCTTTTCCTCCATTTCACAGAATCACGGAAGGGTTAAGGGCAGGTAGTCATGTAGTCCAATCTCCCTACTCAAGCAAGTTCCCCCTAGAGCACATTACTCAGGATTGTGTCCAGGTGGCTTTTGAATATCTCCAGTGAGGGAGACTCCACAGCCTCTCTGGGCAACCTGTTCCCACTCAGTTACCCTCATATTCAGGTGGAACTTCCAGTGCATCCGTTTCTGGCTATTGCCTCTCAACTTGTTGCTGGGCACCACCAAGAGGAGCCTGGCTCCATCCTCTTGACATCCTCCCTTCAGATACTTAGATACATCGATAAGTCCACTCTCAGTCTTCTCTTCTTCAGGATAAACTCCATTACCTTTCCAGAGGGGTCTTGCAGGAATGCTTAAGAAAAGCAAACAGGAAATGGAAAAGCATCTACAATATGTTTTAGAAGCTTGTAGGCTGTTAGATATTTATTGCTTTCTTACTGCAAGGTGAGCAGAAAGGAGTCTTTAGTTTTCCTTACTTCAGGTGTTCCTTGAGCTTTGTTGCTCGGATGAAGGTCCTGACAGTAGGGTGACACTACATCCGAGATATAAATGAGAGCAAACAGGATCTTTTCCTAATGCAGTGGATGCGGGGCAATGACTGGGTGGATGGATGGGGCGCTGGTGCCACCTGCTGATCCAGGGCTTCCCGCTCGGCCACAGGGATTTCGGCAAATAGAGCTTTCCCTGCCTTCTCACCAGCCCCATTTTTTCCTTTGCTTAAAGTCTCCAGGAGCAGAAACATCTTTTATCCTTTTGCCTCTGTCGTTTGAAATACTCCAAGTCTTTCTAAGCAAACAGTGCTCAAAGCCAGACTTACCAGGTTATTATTACCAGTGATATTCCTGGGCTGCATACAACAATTAGTGTTTTGTTTAACTGTGCCTTCATTTGCCCCAGAACACCCAGAGCTTTGAAAAGGCAACCTCCTCCTGTGGTTTTTAAATCTAAGGTAAAAACACCACAGTGGTTTTTTTTTAAACCAGATTTGCTGGCTAATATTCATCCTGATACTCTGTGTCCTTCCCTGGAAAAAAACCATGATTAACCTTTACAACCCCAAATTGTCTGATAAATTTAGGGGCACAAGGTGCCCACCAATCCTTCTGTAATCCCCAGATTACAGCCCAGGGCAGGCTGAGGGAACAGAGCCAACCCTGCCAGGTTCACCCCAGCAATTCCATGCACCAGCTCCTGGGCTCCTCATCCCAAACGAGGGCAAGGAAGAAAGAGGGAGGGAGAACCACCCGCCACTGCATCAACGAGCACTAGAGATTTAAACAGGCTTTTGGAAAAAAATGCACATTCAAAACATTGAATGCAGCGCGTCACGCATATACCAACAGGACAGGACTACACACACAGAGCGCCCATTCCCAGTCTGACACCCAGCTTAGTGTCCAAAGGCACTTCCCTTCAAATGCTGTGCACTCAGATTTATTAGGCAGCTTTATGGACTGATACTTCCTCACATTTTACTAGTTTGATTAATTCGGCTGGCACCTCTGATCTTGCTTCCACTACTAACATTTTCTCTTGAATGGGATGACTCTGTAGTCTCACCATTCATGTGCTTGAGTCAGATTTTACATCAAAGATGTCCTGGGTTTTATACTGTCAGAAGCAATTTTGTCCCAGAAGAATGAAGATTGTGATTATCCCAGGAGGAAAGCTGTCAACTCAGCTCTGTGTAGAAAAACTGCTGTCTACAAAAGCTTATATTGGACACCCTCTGGCAGACTGCCCTCTTAGAAAAAAAAAGTTCCCTATTACCTACATGAAAGACTTTTTCTAAGAGCATTTGTGTGTTTGCTGACTTGGTTCGTACAGTGAATTTAAATGAGACAAAAGAGAAGTATGTCTTTCTTTTATAAGCACTCATTTTTTTCAGGGCAATGCATAGAAAAGTGATAAAGGGGAGCATAAGGAAGAGGTGTTAAGATGGGGGTGGCAAATGCTGAACTTTGAGGATGCTCTGTCTCTCAATTAGATCCAAAATTCTGCTGGATTGCACATTTATCAAGAAGTGGTCAAGCCTCATTTTTAGGCCTCAAACCCTGCTGCAAACATAGGGGCTCTCTTTGCCACACTATAAAATCAGCTTCACGTCCAGCTGAGCCAATGTGGTTTTTCAGGAATCTGTATTCCAATGTAATTTCAAATGGTCCAAGGATCATTCCCTTTTTCTTCTGTTTTCCAAAAGTACCTCAGAAGAAATCACTGCCAGTGAGCAAACTTGGCATAACCATATTGACATGAGGTCTAGGAATTGAATCAGGTGCAAAAAACCATCCTGTCCCCAAAATAAGACCAAAGGACAAAGACTTAATTTTTGATTTAATGAAGCACTGGAGCAAAATCTTAATACCCACTGATTTCAACAGAACCCCAGTACAAGCTTACAGTGGAATATGTGCTTGAGTGGTTTACTGATTCCAGGCTTGATTACATGAAATAACAGATAAAAATAAATAACTTATGAAAAAAGAAGTGAAAAGAAATTAGCTGTTTTGCAAATTCTACAGTGAAGGCTAGAAGTTGTCATTCTGTTCAGAAACACAGGTTTCTCCCTTTAAATTCATGCCTTCCAGGCTTAATCTAATATGGTGGTATTTTGTATAACTTCAAAAAAAAAAAAAAGGCCACTTAAAAAAATGACAGGATGGGATACATTTCTATTACTGGAAATGGAATTTTAAGCACTGAGTTTATCTTGTCAGTTTAGCTCAGCAGTGATGTGAGCTTGCAAGGGGTGAAGTGGATCACTAATTGCCAGAAAGCATGACAATAAACTGATAAGCACAGGAGCTAAGAGTCTTTTAGATGAGAGATGTTCCAGGAAAGGGGGGACTGTTTGAACAGGTACTTTTTCCCTGCGAATTGGCTTCTCGCACAGTTCAGCGGTGTTTGCCTCACTTTTGTTCTCTGATCCCAAAAGGAGCACACTGGGGGTTGTTTGGGCCAAATCAGGGAGACAGGTATATACCTGTACACCTTACTGCCAATGCCAGCTCCACCCTGCAAATCTTGCAGCTCTGTTTATGCTACATTTTTCCATGGCTCCAGACAGCCACAGTTTTAATTGGACTGGCTGATTGTTTTTTTAACCCTTTTTTATTTATTTTATTTCATTTTATGATGCTAATCTTGGCACTGGAGGACTCCTCTAATTCAAATTACAATATCAAAATACACATCAGCTAATATAACAAATGGCCATTCACCTAAAATTAGGCAATCTACCATAAACAATAAGCCAAATTAAACCCACGCTTCTCCTTTTTTCCTTTTGGCCTGAGCCGCTTCCCAAACATCTAAGGAAAAGGGAAGGTTAACAGATGCAGGAAGGTGAGAGGGGGAAGTACCAACCCTGCCCTGGGCTTTTGAGCCTTGTGATGCATTTTCCTCCTCCACAGAGGGTGTGCAACAGAGGGGGGAAATACCAAACCTTGGCCAGCTGTGAAAAGGAAATCCCAAAACTGGGAAGGGACTATTCAGATGCAAGTTTTTTTTCTGAAGACCTGCCATCACTGTGAGGAGAAAAAGAATAGGAAAGGAGAGAAGAGAGGGACTGGTCCCATTTTAGATGCTTTGTTGTCTTTGTGATGCCTCCTGGAACTTTCCCCACATCCCCAGTTCTCAGGTATTAGAAATAACAGCAGAAAAGGAATAAAGGATTTCAGGAGCACATGAAAACACTGTCTCCCTCAGGAGAGAGGCTGGTTCTTAAACTTTTCCTGGAAAGTACCCTCAAGACTTGGGCTGGTCTATCCAAGGGGTGCACAGGCAACGTTTGAGCCTGGGCGTGTCAGCATCAGGCAGAGTAGAGGTGTTTTGCTTCCAGGTTTAGGCAAAAGTTTCCCTCATTCCCATTTGCTCAGATGGTTATTTATGAATTAGTGAGCTGGCTTTATGGCACGTAGCATCTCATAAATTCCCCCAAATCCCACTGGACCACTCCATAAAATACTTACATATGCTACCGACTGTCAGAATAAGAAACTGTTTCCAAACAGGCTGAACTCTGGCTATCCCTGAAATAACCCAAAGCAAGTTTTGTGGAAGTTCTCCTAGCTTTGACCGTTATCTCAGCAGGGGAATTTAGTGCTGCCCAATATAAGATACCAAGTATTATATTTCCCATTCTGCCTGTACAGTTTACAGTCTGAAGGGAAAAAAAGTGCAAAATAATGTGCCAGACAAAACTTTAAAAGCATTTTTGTTTAAGGTAATTATGATCTCTATTTATGCCTATTAAATTACAAAGATTAATATTAAAGAACACACAAAAACTGCCAGAAGGCAACACCTGAGCTGTGTGCTTAACGCCCGTGCTGTCTCTAAAGTAACTGCTCACTCATCTCCTTAGAGGTGCCTAGATAATTGCAACTTTTTTGTCTAGAGTTCATTTGAAATAGAAGAAAGCAGGGATTTCCTATTTCCCAGCCTGAGAATGCTTGGTGGACTTTGATCCATGGTTTACACACTGTACCTTTGATAATTCCTTACAATACGGTGGGATTTTGTTCACCTAAGACTGGGGGGATGTTTGCTGCAGCCACGACTGTGCCAGCTTTTCCTATTGAATCTTGCACAGGCAGAATTGTCAGACCTTTCCTGAGTCTGAAATAATCACAGAAAACAAAAGTGTATTTTAATATTTGTTTTATTTAGGCACACATGTATAGCTCCTAAGGGCAGCAGTAGCACTGACATTTCCATTATAATTTTCTTTTCAAATTTCTTCAGAGGTTTGTGATGTTTCCTCAGAGTTTCAGCTCAGAAATAAAATTACTATCAAAAAGACCTCTACAGCTTACCCAAATGTTTTACAGGCAAAGAAAATATTATCCTCAATTTGCAGGGAAATATTAGAAAATAAGTTATATGAGGACCCACAAACTGATAGATAAATCTTTGCTGGCTTACACTGAATTAAGGCAAAAGTTGATAGGAACAAATGAGTGATCTGGATATTATGGAATTCCAAAATTAGTTTTTCCTATAAAACACACCTCCTCTGAAATTATCTTGTATTAAGTGATATTAAGCCTATTTATAGTGATCTTCACGACTTGCCCCAAAAAGAAATTATGTGGACTGAGTTACCAATAGTGTTAATTCCTGTGATTAACCACTAAGAGATGCCAGAGATCCTCCCCAGTTGTGCAATTTATATCTGATTCGCTTCTACTGCCAAACATATGAGAGGACATGGCTTCAAGCCGCACCAGGGGAGGGTCAGGTTGGACATTAGGAAGAATTTCTTTGTGGAAAGGCTTGTCAAGCATTGGAATGGGTTGTCCAAGTAGGTGGAGTCACCATCCCTAGAGGTGTTCAAAAAGCCACTTAATGCTGTGGTCTAGCTGACAGGATAGTGATTGGTCAAAGATTGGACTTTGTGATTTTGGAGGTCTTTTCCAACCTAAATAATTTCATGTTCAGCTCTCAAGCATATGAGCATCCACTTGGGTCTGTAAGGCAGACAGTGAAGATCTCCATCCTAACATACTCCAAGCCTCCCAGTGCTGACCCCAGGAAAAACTGGTAATTTTGTCTGTTTTGCAGAAACTGCCAAAGTATAAATTTTTGAGGAGTAATTTCTTTGAGTGTTATCAACATCTTCCTTAAGTCAAAGTTACAAGAAAAAAAAACCAACAAAACCAACCAAGAAGAAACTTGGCATCTTCTGTCCTTTCACTTGAGCTGGAAACCTCAGTTATGAACACAGGATGGATAAAAAGTAGCTCTGTCCAAGTCTCATGTGGACTAACATGATGAAAAAGATAGCACATCACTCAGCATGTTTCTTTGGTTATTCATAGTGCTTTATTAAATGCCAGAACCTCATATCCTGCTGTAACTATTGATTTAATCTGCCTGGTGTTCATTTGTGTGGAGGTACTCACAGTTTCCGTCACAGGTACAGGAGGAACAGCTGGATTCTCCACACACTTCTGGAGGTGATAAGAAAACCCAGGTTGCCTGGTATTTGCTATAAAACTCTAGCCTGGCTTCTGGGGTTCAACATCTATCCTCTGGCATGAACAACATTTATCAATGCTTTTACAGGCTGCAGGAGCAAGCAAGCAGCACATGTGCTGCCAAATGCCAACCCAGGCTCTGAGACCTCTGCCCAAATGTTACCAATGGTTAGACATGGCACTTTGGCAACTCTTCAAGCAGTTAAACACTTCAAAACCTAAAGCAGTTCACAGTATATGGTATGTCAGCGTGTAAGGGAATATAATATTTAATTTCCCCAAGGATCTTTCCCTTGAACTTGCCCTTGATCTGCAACTGTGGCCAAGCTGATGCAGTGGCACATGTGACACCAGGATGAAATAAAGGAAGAGTGGAAGGACTGGGGCTAAGTGGGCCAGGGGACCCACTAAGCTGAGGTTCCCCCTTGCAATACAAGAACTGTAGCCTTCAGTGTTTGAACAGTGAAGTGGGTATTAGACGCATTTAACATTTTCCACAAGTCCAAGCTTCACAGAAGCCTCCAAAATGGGAAATATGGATTAGGCCCCATGGGATAGTTCTTGAAAGGCATTCTGCTCTACAGCTGGGAGACTTGGCTGAGGGGCCAGCCCTTGCATACAGCCTGCAAGAGAACAGCAAATGTGGACCAAGGGTTTAGATCTTGCCAGGAAGAAATCACTTCCCACCTGACAACCAGAACCATTTCACATCCTTTGTCTTGCTGCCTTGGGGAATGACTTTGAAACTTGACAATCGTTGAGGACAGGGCAGACATACAGGAGTCCTACACACACCGACACTTTTTTTTGCCACAAAAAGCCAACAGACAACACTAAGGGTCAGTCAGAGTCCCCCCACACAGGGACATGGTGATGTATGAGTTGAGCCTGGACACGGTGCTGATACCTGAAGGGTTTTCTAAGGGATGGTGGCAAAGCACACACTTAGAGGCACCAAGATGTGGAGAGGTGTGGAGGTCTGAAAATTTTTGGGGCATTCCAAGGGCATTCCATGAAGAAGTGAGCAGGGCTTCTCCTCAGCAGCTTGACAGAGCAACGCTTACATGGCCCATGAGGTCCCATCCAAATGCAGAGTCTGTAAGTTTTTCAAACAAGCTATCAGGAAGAAGAAAATAAATTACCTGTTTATTTTCAAGTTTGTGTAAAAATAAAGGCTCCTGTATTGTTTCTGTCATGAAGAGCTCTCTTATAACATTTCAATCAACTCTTTGCCAACAGTGACTAATTCTACATGCCAGAGATGCAAATGGCTCCTTCCTCATGCCCTCCCCTTCCTTATGATTTCTACCTGCAGGTAGGAAAAAACACCCCAAAACTTCAACTGCTTGTTTCAAGGTTGTCATCAGTTTGCAGTTTTTCTTCCTGCCAGATGACCAGGCAAGCTAGAAATTATAGAACTCCTATGGAAGATTATATGTTTAGCCCTTCAGAGTGGGGAGGTATGTAACCTTTCTTTCAAGCATCCCCCTGCCACATTCCCGCCCTCTCCCTGAGGCTCATTCCAGCTTGCTCACAAATCAGAGGTAACTGACAGCAGCAAATCAGACCCCATAAATCACTCAGGAGGTGCTGCAGCAGGGAAGATGAGGGCGCACCGCTGCCGCCGTGTGAACCAGAGGTCACCAAGATGCTCCTCACTGCTCTCCTGCAGAACCCATTCCCCTCTCTCGTGCTTGGGACCACATCCAAGACATCCACCCTGGCCACGAGAGGCATCTGTGATTTCAGAATTGTGTCTGAAGGGTCAAAATTGGGGGTTTAACAGCACCTCCTTTAAGAATTAAATCTTGATTTGATCCTCTTTGATGCTCGTTTTCTCAAAAGAAGGCCATTATTACTGTGCATCAGAACAGATTTTAACACCTTTAAGAATTAAATCTTGACTTAATTCTCTTATTCTCATCTCCTCAAAATAAGGGCACTTATTAGTGCACATCAGAACAGATTTTGACACTGCAGATGTTGGTTTATAACTCCAAGACAGTGAGGGAACTTTGCCATTCTTCATTACCATGAGTTTTATTACACAGTGGCTAAAACACAGCACACAGGTAGTTTTAATAACACCTGCCATGTTGACATTAATGGGAGCTATGAACATAAACCCACAGAGACATGAAAAACAGTGCTGAACCAATAAATTAGAAAAAAGGAGTAAGAGAAATCTCCAAAGCACTGTTAAGTGGCTGGAGCCCTTCAGTGAAATGATTTGCTTCAGTGGGTCACTAAATTACCAAAAATGGGGTGCAGGTTAAAGTTGAATATCTTAACACCATTGTTAACATCAAAGAATTTTCATTTTACCAGAAAAGAACCCTCAGCACCTGCGGAATGACGTCAAAACAAATTAAGTGGTTGCCACTATACTGTCATTAACCAAATTCTAGGCCTTTATACTACATGAAAACTTGACAGAGCAATTTCTGTTGGAGAAATTACTTTCTCCACTCTGTGTACCTACCTAGATACTTTAATGATTGATAGTTTCTGCTCAAAGTATCCAAAAGGTACATGGTTAGAGGTGCTGATGTGTAACCATGAAAGTGAATTTTCTCCTAGATACTCATCTTTTCAAATTGTGTTGAAAACTTAAAGAGGGAAGAAAAGCCACCCTGAAAACCTCTAACTCCCCTCTGCAAGGGTTTGGCACTTGAAATCATTTTGCAAGTTGAAAGTAACACAAAATCCTACTGAATGCTATTAAAAAGATGAAGCCTTTAGATAACCCTAGAAACAAGAAAATAAAAAAGAATTTAAACCAAGAAACTAAAACAAAACTAAGAACTCCCTATGTTCTCCCAGTAATGTAGCAAGCTTAAATTAATATCTTGTGTAATTTCTTATTCTAACCTGTGCAATTTTGGTTTAGGACACCATATATCACTCTCAAAGGATGCTTAACCACTAGCTCTCTGAAAACTACTTTGGTGGAATCCACATTGTCAAATAAGATACATAACATGATGAAAACACCAAGTCTTTCTAAACTTTGTTTTACAAACACAAGATATGAAAATGCTTGATATGGGATCATGCAGTAATACTTAACTGAAGATAATTGCCAAAATCCTACACCATGAATTCAAGTAATTCATGAACTCAGCACATTCACTTCTCCTTCAAGAATTCTGTATCTGACTAATTAACAGAGCTGGGAGGAAAGACTTTAAACAACTTCCTGGGGGTTAAAACAAGCCACAGAGACACAAGATAAAGGCTATTTTTCTTTTGACTTTATCAGAATGACTTCATCCTGCATTGTCAGGGTGAGTGTTCAAAATGAGGAATTCACCCACAACAAGGCTGATTTTGGTTTTAATGCTGTAGCCAAGTGAATTTTTTTTTCATTATTTCAATTTCTGCTTTAGGTCAAGATCAGGTGTCAAAAGACTGCAATATCAAGTGAGAAGAGGTTGCATTATACTTAGAGTAACTAATGCAAGGAAGTGTTTAATATCTCTTACCGTATTTTCCCAAATTAGGAATATTTGCTCTATTAACAATCGTAAGAAAGCATGCTAGCAATCAGACACTACAATTTTTATCCTTTTTATCTATTTCTAACACATACAAATGTAGAAGGAGTCATATAAGGCCTACAACTGAGTATCAGGAGCTATGACAGAACCTTCTATTCTGCTGAAACAACAGCAAAAAGAGACCAAAGCTTTAGAGTCCAGTGAGAGGAAAGCTCTAGGAAGCTCAGTAGCAACCATGCAGTTATTTTTAGTCCCTGTGTTTCACTAGTTCCTTCCTGATCCCTTTCTATTCTCACACCTACGCAGAGGAGATGGTATCCCGTATCCTGAAGCAAATTTTTGTAATAAGGACTTACTAGTTTGACCTTAAAACTATGCTCTCGTGCAAGTAAATATGTCATTCAGTTCTATGCTGCTCTCCTGAGACCAACAGAAAAATCCCAGTGTCAATGGCAAAATACATGTATGACAGATTTCCATGAAAAATGTCATCTCTCTCTGCTCTCCCAGTTTAGCAGTCCTGGCCTGGGTGCATGGTAGGTAGGTTTTTGGGATGTATTCATGTGAAGTAGGGCTACTCAGCAAGAGGAACAATTCTTCCTTATCTATAATTGATTAGCATCATCCTAGGGAGTCTCATACCTGCCCAGTTGGACTGTCTTTTTTATAAAAAGAGGGTAAAAATCCATTCTCCAAAACTTAGTATGGTTGTACTCCAGTATTTTCTCATGTTTCCATCTTTATTGTAATTACTGTAGCCTATTTCCTAATACTGGTTTCCCCCCATGAGCCTTCTAATGGCTTTTTGTCTTTGGTCAGACATTTCACGGGATAAACCCTGCACTGCAGGTCTGAAAATCTTGTATATCTTACTTGCTGCTACTTCCTTAGGTAGCTGTTGATTACATTAATCTCTAAATCTAACTACAGGGAGAAATGAAGCTGCTTTGAAGGAATTAAATCTGGGGAGCCTTCACTCTTTTTGAGTTGAGATGCTTAGTTTCCAATCAGAGCTGAAAACTGCTTTGTAGCATCACCAGAACAAAACAAAATATTTCCCTCTGTTGGAAACCTGTTTGACATGCCATTGTCCTTGTGGATATTTACAGTACTGCCCAATTTTCTGCTAAACATTTATATCAAGCTAGTTAAAGCCAAGCAAAAAGGAGAAGAAGGAAAGCAGAAATTTGCTTACAAACCCCAAAGAGGTTTGTAAGCCATCTGCATTCTCTGCTGCTGGTCAGCTTGAGTTTCCATCATATTTTCTGTGTTGGGGGAATTTTGACAGGTTTATGTGTGACACTAGGTTACCCTGTAAAGTAGAAAGCCTGTAATTAGGTGCTGTGCCATCAGGTACCTCCCACTGGCAACCAGTCTGCCTTAAATCTGCCATCAGGAAAATGCCCTCAGGGAGGCCAGTGCCTCCACAAGCCACTCACCTGTCACCTGTGGGATGTACCTGAACACAGCTACCTCTGTAAGGGACCTGCCCCCACCTCCGTGGGGTGGCTACACACAAGGCAAAGTGTTTGTCCTCTCACATTGCTGCAACACTGAACTTGGGAAAACGTTTTCTCCAGTAGCAAAAAGGAATCAGGAGAATCTGATCCGAATCTAGCACCTCTAAAGCAGGAACCCTCCTGCACTGCACCAGGGTACAGCTACACCTTCTACACACCAGAGGGTTACAGGATGTTTTGAATGGCTTTGGAAAGAGTTTAGCCAAAAACTGTGATATTACTTGAATGAAATACTCTTAACTAGTATATACTGCTGTGCTTACCATCAGGCAGCTGCTGGTTTTCACTTGAAGAAAAAACAGTATCTGAAATAGCTGAAACTATATGACATGAAAGATGGGCATAACAATAAAATATAATAATGCTTAAAGTGCATGAGACAGGACAGACTGCGCTGAAGAAATAAGCTGAAAATTTTTTCCATCTGAAGTCATTACACTATTTATGATTTTGTTATTTCTTAAATGTCGCCTACAAAAGAAGATGCATTACATAACAGAGAGGTATTGCTAAATACCCAAACACATGCACAAGCCACGTGAGTGCCATAACACTTCAAAGGTGGCTGCCTAATTAAAACACTAATGTTTTTAATAATGTATTTCTCGGAATGGCTCTTAATGTGCTCAGATATACATAGATGTTTGCTTCTCAGATAACAATGTGCAAAAGGAGAAGACAAGCCTGCTCCACGAGCATGTCACTGTTGGATACAGTAGTGAATGAGGAGAAAATCCTTTCAGAGAGACAGAAAGGCATTTGCAGTTGTAGATCCTAATTAAAAGTGAGGCACCTCAGCTGTCCTAAGTTTCTTGCACAAGTATTGATTGTTTAGGCACTAGGGAAGAGCACCTAAACCCCAAACTCCAGAAATTAAGCATTTCTCTGCATCTTCAGAGTTGTTTCACAGGAATAATTTCTTCTGCAGCTTTCTTCATTGTAACAGGTGCCTTCTTAATCACAACCGATGCCAGCCAGTCAGTATCATGTAGCCAGTTTGTGTCTGAACATCTAACTGCCTTTCATTTTATGGCATTCAGCTCCTCAGACCCCACAGCTCAGTTTTAACTGTGGTAACTCATGCAATATTACCTTGCAACATCACAGAATGTGCTTTACAGAACACTAAAATCCTTGGAGATGCAGGTGGACCATGAAAATCTTCCTAAAATATATGTGGTGTTTTTTTATAGAGGAAAGGCAGCATTTTAAGAAACAAGTACATAAACTCTTTGAAGAACAGCCGACCATTTGAGTCTTTGGATATCTCAATAACCAATACATAAACACAGAAATTAAAATAGTAGCATAATTTGAAGATAAACATTGAGACTGACAGACATCTGTGTCTAAGTTTATAACTTTCACTCCTTTCCTGAAATATCTTAAGGTCAAAAAAGTGTAAATGAAGAAAAAATCACTCATTTCAGCCTAATCTTTCATTAGATCTTAATCTATGAAACTTCTTTATCATATTTACAGTAAGGGTCAATTTGGGCAGCTTCCATTCTCTCCCAGCAATATACCAAGGGGAGGATTGGATTACCTGGACCTGTAAGTAGTTTTGCCAAAGTGTGAGAAGCAACACAAATGATTACTAGTTACCAACCTTGTGGGCATTTGGTAGCTGGAATCCATGACCTCTGTTTTGCAAAAGCTCAAGCCACAGGAAAGTGATAGGTATGCAGAGACCATGAAAATCTGGGTATCAGCAAGCCTGAGACAGGGAAATTCAAGAGCAGAGAGAAATTACAAAAATAATAATGTTTTGTCTGTCATAGGAAACTCTATCCCAGTGTCTAGAATGGCCTGTCACTTGATTAAGAGCTTAGGGGACTGCACAGAGCTCGCTGAAGTTTGTTGTCATCCAGCAAAAAATTCCTGGTCTACACTGAGCACAGAATCCAAAGCCTTTTCATTTTATACCAAACACCCACACAACTCTGATTTTTGAGATTGGTGATTTTCAATGAAGAATCTGAAAAAAACCCCAGATTTACCAAAGATCTGAAAAACACTTTTTCCAGTGCAGTGGGACTTGATGAGTATTTTTTGTGCAGCTGGATGGGAAAAAGACCAATGTTAGCAGTTTGCCCATACATCTCCGTAAAAGCATCCCTGTTCTTTGGCTCAACCACCACTGATGCATTTCATTGCAGACTGCAGGCTGGAGTAAAACCCATGGGAAGGTGCCAAGGCTAACTTGCAGTGAGCTGAGGGAAGATTCACACTGCTGAGGTGAGGTGTTGGTGTAGGTACTCTAGGAAAATTCAAACCACCCTGCCCTATCAAGGGACGGGACTCCACATTTTGCTCCCTCATCTTCATCCCACACTTCATCCTGACAGGTTATCTTCTGCTTTTTGCCCTTTGAGCAGGGACATTCTGTTTCCAAAACGTGCTTACAGCATGTAGCTTTTTGATTCAAATGTCTCTTCATGTAGATAATACTCCCATGTCACTTGAGGGGGAAAAACCCCAAACACAAAAGACCTACCAAAGAGAAAAAAAACAACTTTGCCAGGACTTTTTTTTCCCCCCCTGAACTCCTTGAATTCCAGCCTAGGGACATCACAGTAGTTTTCAAGATTCCCCTCGTTTAAGAGTCACAAATCCAGTGATTGACCTAAGGTTTTCACTTTGCTGGCTTTTTATTAACACCTGATATAACACACAAACATACACACACCCACACCATATTCATACTTCGAGATGACTGCTGTGCCAAAGGAATGGAAAAGGCAGATGGTGCTGGATTCCCGTAAGGACATACCGTTTCTTCGTTTTATTACCGTGGCAGTGCTTAAGTTTATCCCAAAAAAAGTACTTCTGTGCCATCTAGTGGCGTCATAGTTTAGTGCCATAATTATTTCACCCTTAACTACCAACCCATCAGGTTCAAATGCAGACTGAGGTGTTATCGCTGCTGACGCTTTTCACTGTGCCCAGGTCAGGGCAGAAGCATCAGCCAGGTGGCACCTCAGGCTGCCAAGCTTCGTGTACAGTCCCAAAGCACTGAAGAATCGGCATTAGCTCAGTCAGAAACCAGCTTGGGTTAAGATTTTTATCAAAAAACCAGCAGTTTCCAGCTTTTGCTGGTGAGAGAAACCTCTTTACTCCTTCTCATCTGCACACACTGTTGAGATGAGTCCTAGTGCCCAGGTACAGTCTTTTCCAGGTACTTTGGTAAAGGCTCCCTCTGCAGTGGGGTCTGCAGCTTTTCCATGCTTTGCTTCCAAAATTCACTTCCAGAAATGAATTTCTCAATTGTTCTGGAATATTCTATGTGACCAGAACACCCTCTCCTGCCCTTATGCCTGAGGGAAGGGTAAATAAACCAGTCCAAATACTAATGAATTCCAGTAAGAGCCCTCCCTCAACTGCACTGTCAAGCCTTTTTAGTCTGAAAAATTACTCCAAATGAATAAATGCCATATTTCACTTGAAACTTGCATTCACTTGGTTTTAATGAGAAGAGTGAACTCTCCCTTACATGGCAAGGTTTACTGATCTCCGTGAAAACTCTGCCAGTCAGACTTTGTAATGGCTTGTTCTTAAATACTATAGCAGCCCTACAACAGCCATCCAAAATGTGATGTAGTTTTACTCCTGCAGCATGTGCAAGGAAACAGTACCTTTAAGCCAGATGGCAGTTGGGAGAGTTGAAGTAAAAATAACTTAATTTGAGGCAGTACAATGTAAAAAGAATGAAGGCACCGTCTTGAATTGTGCAGCTCTTGTCCCTGTCCCCTGTGACCAGACCCCACTAGATGGCAATCCACACCTTGGCTCCATATCTGAAGGCTCCTCTGCTGCTCAGAGAGTTCTGATACTTGGCTGGATTAAAAATTAAGAGGCACAGGGTTTTAATATACTTTTTTTTTTTTAATCTCCTTTTTCTTTTCTCCCTAATCGTTTAGCTTTTTAATATGCAGCAACTGTTTGTTTGTGTTTTTTTTTTCTTTAGATGATCTGTTTTTTTTGTAGTGTAATGCTTAAGTAGAACATAAATTTTTCTGGTATAATACACATTGCTTTACAGAATAAATAAATAACCTGGGTATCTTGAATCCAGGCAGCATTAGTAATACACACATTTCGTAATTTAGTAGTTGGCTTCAGGCTTACACAAGAGGGAATCAGTCAAATATCATTAATTATCCCACAGAAAGATAACTCTGGCTGTTTCACCACTAGTCAAACTGTTGGTTGCTGCCTGCTAAAAAATGCCTTTACTGATCCTCCTTTACCGTAATTCCAAAAAGATGTTTCATGGGATGTTAAATGAGCATTTAAGCTGAAAGGATATTCTTTCCTTTGAAAAATCCTAAACTTTCAGTTTGCAGCACCGTAAGTAATTTATATTTACAAAGCTTCATTAAATAATATAATCCTTCTGTATTAAAGGCATAAAGGAATTGCTTTTAGTCTGTCCTGTGATTCTCAAGGTATAATTGAACAATTTCTTTCTTACTATTTGCTTTGCAAGGATTCGATTGTGAAGCAGTTGGCTTTGACTCATCATTAAACAGGAGTTCTGCAAATTAATGAGGACCATTCAGAGAAATTATTTGTTCACAGAAAAGCAGAATAAAAAACCTGCATTGCAGCAAGAGTTTTACAGAAGCAGAAAGAGAGTTTTAGGTATTTGTTATGTAAAGCTTTAAACTGCAGGCTGGGCACTCATTTTGTATAAATCCTCATATCCACCATCTCCCTGGATAGAAATATATTCCAATGCACACTCCAGTGTTTTAATCCCTCACAGGTTCTCCTTCAGACTTGTCTGAGCTTTCCATCGTCTTCTCCCCAGCACAGGTTGCCCAGAGCAGCTGTGGCTGCCCCATCCCTGGAAATGTTCAAGGCCAGGCTGGATGGGGCTCTGAGCAACCTGGTCTAGTGGAAAGTGTTGCTGCCCATGGCAGGAGGGTGGGATGAGGTGGTCTTTAAGGTCCCTACCAAGCCAAACTCTTCTGTAATTCTATGACACACAAAGGCAAGCAAGTCCAGCCCTTCTTCAGGAACAGTTTTGTGCTGCCCAGTCATATCCTAAATCCAAGCACAATCTAAACTGCATTTAATCCAGTGTTGTTGCAGTTCCATCCTGCTGGAACAAATGTTCAAACACTAATAAGTTCCATTTGAATGAAAATGAGCAGTTACAATAAACTTGCTTCCCACTTCCAAAAGCAAAATTTCCTCTAATTTCATTTTAAAGAGCAAACCCTTCTCCCCCCAGCTGAGTACAAACAAACATCTGGAACTGCTGCACTTTAGATTTTGTTTATGTATTTAATGGATGGCCAGAGGGCTAGAAGCTGCCAAATAATTCTAGTCTTAGGAGTTTACATTAACTAATTTCCTTGGGATTCAGAATTCATCTGCCAAGTTTCAGATACAAGCAAAGCTCTTGTGGTTGAGTTGCAAATCCTTGAAAGAATGGTCAGTAAATGGAAAGGCCAGACATGCATCCCTAATTCATCTTTATCCCCCAAGTATTATTGTACTAGGTGAAACTGCAACATTTAACCCTGCATGAATTTTATTCAGTAAGAACTGGCAAACAGCTTAAGCCACTCTGTTGGTCCCAGAGTTGTGTTTGGGGTGGGGAGGAAGATGTGCAAGTGACCACAATGTGGTTTTTCTCTTTGGTGACTAATTTTACAGATAACTAAATGTCCATCTGAGTATTTACAGGGGCAACTCCTACCACGTTATCACTGCCAAAAATCAGTTTACTTGGTCAGATCTTTCAAACTCTTTATCTCTAAAAAGATGGACTTCCAATCCTGTATTTGAGCAACAAAGCAGGCAGGATTCATAGAAACACTGCAAGTCCACAACTGCTTGTGGAGTTAAACCTATCAGTGTAACAAACATTTGGCTGTAATGCGGACCATATATAGGGAACAGAAATGGAAGGTAATGACCACTGGATCTTAATTTTGAGGGAAAAAGTAGATCAGTATTGGGAAAAACCATAGATGACAGGTAGACATTTTGTCTGAAAACCAAAATTTGCTATAGAGATAGATCACAAAACCAAATTATTCAACATAGATTGGTTAGCTGTGCTTTCATACCTACTTACACATCTGTGTATGTATACAATCCACAAATATACAACTGTCACCTAAACAATGACAATTCTGCAGAAAGAACCCAAGTGTTGTGTTTAAAAGGAAAATAAATTGCTACACACATGAATTGTCTTCCTATAACAATAAAGATATATTCTGTTATTACTTGCCCTAGTGATACCTCAGTTCTCACCTCCTTACAGCCATTTATAACAGGAATTTTTAAGACAGGGATTAACCAGAGCTTCCCAGGCTGATTGTTTCCATCCCACAGGCTTAGAAATTGCATGTTGTTATTTTAAATTGCTCGTTTACAACCTAGCTCACTGCTTCCCACTCTTTCCCTTCCTCAATACTCCTTCTCCAGGGCCAGAAGGAGGAGGAATGTGAGCAGCAAGCTCCCCATGGTGAATCCAGTTCAGTTACTCAAGCATTTCCCTTCCATTTGGGAGCTGTTCAAAAACCCTCAGAGAGTTTTAGTTACTGAATATATGCTTTCAGTGTTGCCTGTATGTATGTTTGCACAGCTTCAAGGATTTTCATCCGACTACCAGGCTTCCCACTGTGGCAAACCCACACAAGCACAGACGGTTGAGCCTCACTGAGAATTCCATTTCTTTGTGCAGAATCCATTCACAGGGGCAAGCTTCATTTTATATGCCTTTTGCTTCTCTTCCTGAACACCTTTTATTTTAATCTTCAAGGAAAAAAACCGCATCTCGCCCTCCAGACAGGGAAATGTTTAATAATCTACATGTCTGTATTTTTTCACTCCTAATGATTATAGTGCTGATTTTCCATTTCCTAAGTACCCATGAATGTATATTATTTGAAACTCATCACAAAATTGCATAATTTCAAGGGTGACAAATTCAAAATTAGCCTTGACATATAAAAATTATGCAAAATTGACCTAGAGATATGGAAAGAGTTCCATCAAGGGAAACATGAGCATTTAAAGTTTCCTGTGGTCGATTTTGAATTCTTGATTGATTTTATTTCCCAAATTTGGCATAAACCAAGAATAACCCTTCCCCAAACTGACATACTGACCCATGAGGGAAAGAGGAGTGTATAGCTTCCTTTCAGTGGCCTGCTGTTATTATCAGGCTATTCAGGAGAAGATAAACTTCCCAGAGCAGTGATGAGCGTGAATTAACTCCTTTTAAGCAAATACAACAATTATAAGAAAGTAACAAATCTCATGTAACTACTCAACACATTGTCATGGATTCACAGTTCACTGAACTTGCACCTGAAAATCATTAATTCTGTATATAATCCTGCCTGGTTAAGCACTAGGTATAGAGTCTTACCTGCATTTTCAGTCACAATTTGGAAACTGACTCATTTATGTAAAAAAATAACCCTAATGTAGTATTTATCTGTCTTCAAGCTGTCTGCTCTAAGTATACTGAGATTGAAAATTGTTATTTCAGTCTCTTATGAGTTATGCTAGATGGCATTGAAAAGGGAAGAAATATGAAAAGGAAACAATGCCATTGTTTCTTTAATAGATTCCTATTCTTTATAATATAGAGAAAGTTTCTAAGCTTGCATTATTAATGTGCCCTTATCTTTTATGCATAACAATACTAGAAAAGATTTACAGTAATTTTCAAGGTAAAACAAGGAAATTGAAAACTGGGGCACTGCCTGATTTAGTGCATTTTTCAAAGTTAAGCCTCTAAAGTAGGTAGTAGGGGGAAAAAAAAGATTGTTCACTACAGATTCTCAATAAGTCATGCAGAAAATTATAATCTGAAGAAAAATAGCTTTTAAAGAAAGGACAGGCTCACAGCATTTTCCTACAATTACTGGAAAATTTTGCATCTCACAGCAGTTCAACGCCACTGATCAGAAAGTGTAGGCTTGGTATAAATACATAAATCAAAACCTGTTTTTTACATCCAGGCCTAAAGCTCCAGAAAAAAAACAAATCAGATGAACATGCCTGCTGTTTTTTAAACACACACACATCCTTTCAGTTTAGTTTTTTGTTACTTGGTCTTACACCAGTGACCAGATTTCAGCAATGAAAGTCCTTTTTTTTTCACTGAAGATGTAATTCCAACACTATTCATGACCAGGAGAGAGAAGAACACACAGGAAAACAGTGTATCAGCAAATTGCCCAAAACACTAGGGTAGATTAGGAAGTTTAAAACACTGGTGTACTGACTTAAAGCCCTGAAGGAGCATTCAGTGTAAAAAGCCTATTTACCGTGGAATTGCTTCCTTTCCCTTCAGTGGGATCTATCAGTTGCTCAGAACTTCCAATAATACAGGCATACCTATAACCACAGTCTGCAGTCCTGACCCTCTCTTACCTGGGAAAACAAAAATTAGCACCATAACAACGGGAAGAAAGAAAAGGTGTCAAAGGAGACAAAAAAATCTTCCTTTTTCCCCCACTTAACAATGGCTGAGTCCAGAGAACACCTTGGTGCATTAACAAGTAATGAATTCAGATATGAGAAATTATACTTTCCATAGACTAAGCCACCATCTTGCAAACAATAGTTTTCTACCAGTGCCTTAATTTCAGGCAATGACAAATACTACATTACAGCTTCACGGCATGTGTAAGCCACTTGATTCCTGTAAGTTGTTTGTCTTCCATATAAATAATTACACCTCACCTTTAAGTCTTTATTTAAAATAAAACCAAAACCAAAACCAAACCAAAACACCAGTATAACCCAAGACTGTTGTTTCCTTGCCTTGGCCCTCCTACAATAAGCAGCCCTCTTCCTTAGCCTTTATCTCCTTCCACTCTTTGTGTAACAGCATGACTTTCCTTAGTTATCACTCTCCTAAACCATAAGAATCTATTTGGACAAGTCTTTCCAGGCTTCCTGATGATGCCCATGCCTTTTCTCCAAAATCCATTCACATTATTCTTTCTGTGTCAAAATTGTTTTCCTGGAGGTTCATTTGCAGTGTTATATAAAGCAACTTAGGGAAAGTTCTCAATCGTTCCTTGGATAAGCAACAATAGCCTTTTGCATTCCATATTTTTTTGGGAAAAAAGTCTATCAAAAATATCAACCTTAAAATATTTTAGACTGAACATTGGTGAAATATACTGGAAGAGCAGTGCATTAAGAGGAGCTTGCACCAGTTCACTGCTGATGCAGCATTAGCCTCTTGTCCACCCCAAGGCTAGTCCAAAGCCAGCTAAAGACAAAAGAAGCAAATCTGCTAACCCTATTAAAATATTTTGACTGACTTCATTGAGTGGAGCTCTAGGCTACAGTTGCATTTGAAAAATATTAAGACAAAATTAAAGCTCCTTTAATTTATTAAAGCAGCTACATGCCTGGTTATTGCAGTGTTTAGTATTTAAGTATTGACTTGACTTCATAAGATTTTCTCAAACGGGTTCTATGGATGAATGAAGAAAAGCCGTTTCCCAAAAAGGCAGGAAAAATACTCTGGAAACATGACAAAGAGAAGATATTGTGGAACATTTAAGCACAACTTTCCCCACCCCAAAAAGTTGATAAGTGCTGCATCTACAACACCTGAAACCAAATTTAACAGATAATTTAACATATTTAAAATATTCTGATTAATGGGTGACTATTATTTAGCCAACATAAACAACAATGATTCATTGGGTTTTTTTAAGATCTTGTGCTCTCATAGATAAGTTTGTTTTCCATCTTTTGCTTAAGTCTTGAAAACTTGTAATCAAAAAACTGGGAAATGGTGTTGGTATCTGTGCAGGTGCTGGAAGTGGACAGAGGAAACAGCCTTGGTATAGATATTTGTAGTAGTCAATTGTGCCATTTCTTGCTAGGTTAAATCACAGGACGCTGTTATTTTGCTTATTTCTATGCAGCAGCCTATGCCAGAAAACTGAAAGAAAGCAGAAACCATGATTCTTCATTACAGAACTGACAGAAAAAGACGCTAATTAAATTCATCACAGTGTTAATAATCCATATGTAACTGTGAAACAAATGTCCAGTTCCTGGGTTCAGTTTGCCATCAGTAGTTTCAGACAGATACAATTTGTTCTCATTTGTTGTGCTGAACCTGCCTACCCCCATTACTTTAAATTCCCTAGGTAACAGAGGAAAAACACTAAGGATATTTCTTATGCCTATTTACAATCACTGCACCAATTTATGGGAAGATTTGGACTTTTGACACCCAGAAAAAGCACAGCTTTCACTATCTATATAGGCAGGCAAAAATACAAATTTAAAATGTACTATTTAGAAAGAAGGGACTGCAGAATCCATATGGCATATCCCTAGACTGAGCAGTATGGTCAGTGGTATTTATAGATTTGATAATTAAGGTTGGAAAATACCTCTTAGGTTAAGCCCAATCATTAACCCACCACAAAACCATGAAGAAAGAGGGTTTATTCCATGTCAGGGAATTTCCTGTTAAGGAGAGCTTTAAGCATCAATTAGACAACTGAGTTTCTGTGTGGGAATGGATTTCATCCAAGTGAATGCATTAAAAAAGGCAGGACACACACATCTCTATAAGCTGTCCATGAAATTTGCTTCAGTAAACAAGAGGCAGGGGCCAGAGGGATACAACTGGAGAGGCAAAGCAGCACAAAGAATGTGTGGTTACAACAAAAATATACTATCTTCAACAAATCCCAAAGAGAGGACCTTCCTGATCCTGGAAAGCATTCATTCTGAGTCACTATTTTTAAACAGAAAAAAACATATGTATTTGAGAGATTGCCAGCTGCTGGTTCAGCATTTGTTTCAGACTGCTGTTGGCAGCAGCAGCAGCAAGCAACACAGCAAGATAAGACAAAGTGAATTCAGATATTTGCCATCTAAGAGACTAATGGAAGAACAGAGGATGGAAAGGGATCTGTGCACATTTCCACCCCCTGCAGTACCCCAAGGTGTTACAGAGCAACATCTCATTTCCCTCTGAGCACAGTTTTTGAAGCTCTCAAACAGGTACACTGGCATGATCCAGCAATTTGTATGTTTAATGCCCGTCAACCATTTCCAGGTAGTTTCCCCCCTTAATTCTTCAATGCTCAGTACCCTTTTATCAAGGGAGGCTGGTAAATAATACCTCAGGCAGAGTTTTTACTGTAATTCCTTAATTTTCTAACAGTCCACAGTTATCTGGACATACAAAGGAATTATTTTCTAGCTACCAATTAGCAAACCAGGAGTTCAAAAGCCTCTGCGACTGCTTTAACACCGAGAATTCCTTAATCCATAAAAATTAATGGAGATTATGTTAAAGAGACTTAAATATTTAAATCCTTCTCCACATTAGTCACTCTCTTTTATGTGCAGGTAACTCCAGCTGAAGTCCTCAGGAGCCCTCTGTGTGTGTGGCAGAGCCAACTAATCACTTCAAATGAGAAACGTGAGGTTTTTGCCAGCTCTCCCCTGACAGCAAAAGGTGGTGGCTTCTGAGGTCCAGCCTTCCCCCCACACTGAACCTCTCATGACTTATGTGAAAGGCTTAATTGGCTCCAAAATTCCTAAATGGAACCATTTATTATTGCTGTGCATGGTTGTCCCTGTTACAGATAACTACAGTGTGCAATTAAGTACAACTGACTTGCCAGCAGCAAAGTCCTGAATTTTCAGTTTTCCTTGGATATGAAGTTTGACTTGACCATCTTATACCAGTCCCAGGAAAATACCACCTCTAAAGTATCCATGGAGATACTTTATACTGTTCTTCTTATGGCTACAGAGTTTTCACACACACCTATTAATTGTAGTTACAGTAAAAGGTTTTGAACTCAATTTTTCTCATCATGAGTTCAAATAGACATATCCTCAGAAACAGAGGCGGTTTTTGGAGCATAGTAATTATCTTGAAGATAGAAAGTTGCATTTCAAATATTTGCTAGAGGGTATTTACTGACTATACCTGTCAAAGAAAAAGTTTACAGAAGTGGGATTTTTTTTCCATTCTCCCTTTGTTTCTCTTCTTTCTGGTCGCTGAGTGCATATCCCAAAATATTTGGTTTCTCTTGAAGCCAGAGCCTCTTTGTGAGAGCAACAAAAGGGCAGATTTCCCTTCTTTAGGAGGATGAAGACTCACATTTACTCAGGTTAGTTCATGCCCAAATTCATGCCCAATCCGAGTTTGGGACTCGAATTGTTTTTGAGCCATTCAGATGCTTCCAGCAGGAATCATGGCCTCCAAAAAGAGTCAACATGCATACTTCAACCCTGCTTTTCATGTGAGTGCTCTTCCCTTTGTGCCTGTGGATGCAGAGATGCAATCTTTTCTTCCTTGTACCCTTCTGAGGGGCTGAACCCACTAGCTGTGCATCTGCAACTACACCCAGGAGCTGGGCCATTGAGAATGTGCAAATTATATACAATAATTTATATTTCATAGAATCATTTACGTTGGAAAAGACCTCTACTAAGTGATAGGACAATGCTTTTAACTGGAAGACAGTAGGTTTGGATGGGATACAAACCTCAAAGAACAGCAAGAGCAGCATGTTGAGGTCTGTAGCTCACAGAATGGTTTGAGTTGGAAACAAATTTGTATATCATCTAGTTTCAACTCTCTGCTATGGGTGCCTTCTGCTAGGTTACTCCACCCAAACAGGCCTTGAACACTTCCACAGGTGGGGAATCCACAGCTTCTCCGGGCAACCTGTTCTGCTGCTTCACCATCCTCACAGTAAAGAGTTTCTTCCTAACATCTAACCTTAACCTCTCCTCTTTTAGCCTCAAACCATGTGCACATTCGTCTCATCATTGACTCAGTGTTTTCTCGTATTCATTCATTATCTTTCATGGATAGTGTGAAGAAGAACAATGTAAAGAAAACCTGCCCTCCCTCCACCTACTGACCATGAGTTTTACCTGTCCAGGTAAACTACACATCAGTTCACTCTCATAGCCTACGTTCCATACATCCTATTTCACTCCCAGTTGCTGCCTAAGCATCTCAGAAGAGATGCTTGGAGTCTTTCACTATATAACCTACATGGTGTGCATATAAAAACATGCACACAGGCATTTTTCCCCCCCTCATGCAGGCATTTGTAGCAGCAAGACACGGTGCATGTCTGGGAAGAAGCTGCCCTCCAAGATCCAGGCAGCCCTATTACCACTAGGGGTCAGCTGGAGCCCGGCGCATCCCTCTGCGCTGCCCCAGCGCAGGCGGGAGGGAGGGAGGGAGGAAGGGAGGGATGGAGGGTGCAGTTCTGACCTCTCAGGCTGTTCTACTCCAAAATTAGCATCAGGCCAGACAGCTGTGAAAGCCAGCCTTCAAACCAGCTTAATTTAAGTTGCTGCCTTCAAAGGAAAAGTGTTGAAGAAACAAGGAAAAAAAGTGCAATCAGGTGAAGAAAACAAGTGAAGGCTTTTGTATCTCAGAGGGACCTCCTGCTGCAGCTTTACAGCACCAATTCAGGTACCTGCATATGCTGCTTGGGCAGAATTGAATCATAAACGCACAGCACCTTTTTCAGCAGATTCAATGAATCCTTCCATAAAAATTTGGGCTGACGCCCTAAAGACTTGAGAGCTACTCTAATAAACACTGACAATTATTGCATAAAATCTCAGAACAGTTTTGGTTGGAAGGCACCTTGAAGACCACCCAGTTCCAACCCCCCAGCCATGGGCAGGGGCAGTTTCCACTAGACCAGATTGCCCAATGATCTGCAGATTCCCACTCTGGAATCTGGAATTACATTCCCACACAGCAGTTTTACTGCCTTACAAGAATCCAGAGCAGCTGATCCCTCTGTTGGTAGTCAGTGATACATAAGTGTTGTATTTAAAATGATACAAGAAAGCAGATTTTAGCCTCTGACACACTGTTAAAATGGACACTACACAGTAGATGTACAGCACACAGGGCTCGTGGGAAAGTTCACTGGAATATTTTCAGAGTGTTTTCAGCAAGCTAATCTTTTGGTATTAATTTTATGCTTACAAAATGATGTTCCTTTGGTGAAACAGTCTGATATAATATAATTTTGGAGTTATTTCATTCCTCTTGCACAGTTCAATAAATTCTTATTAAATTTTATATTCTTTTCCAACTTTCTGGCAAGGATTATCCTAGAAACTACTAAATTGTAGGAAGAAAAGCTTTTTTTTTCTTTTTGGTATTCAATTTTGCTGGAAACCTCGCAGACAAATTCATGCAGCATGCTGAGAACAACATCTAATTCTTGTGAAAACTAGAAATGATGGTGATATGCATTTGAGGTGTGAAGAACTGAAGACTCCTGACCTCTTTCTCAAAGGAAAGGGAAAGAAAAGAACAAAACAGTAACCCTTCTGATGTGTTTGGCAAAGCCAGCCTTCAGCCCCTTGAAGCCTCAAGCAGCCATTTGCTTTCCCTCTCAGAAAAAACACCAAATTTCCTACTATAGCAGCTTTCTGGCTTTTTCAGAATTAGTTTAATGACCAGAAAACAGCAAAAATTCAGACAAGGACTTTTCATAGTGAGACTGGAATAGTTTGAATATCCGACCAGGAGGTCACCTGCCTTTCTCAATTTCATGCCAGAAAACCAAGGTTAAAAAGCGAATGCTTAAACAGAAACAAATCAAACTTGCATTAAAAACCAATAATAAAAGCAGTTTTTTAGGTCTGGCGATCACAGAGTAGGTGAATGGGAATTCATGGAGCAAAGCCTGGTTTCTGGAAAGCAAGTAGCTTATTAGCAGTGCCTGCCTTGCAATTACTAGTAGGGCAGTAAGCTACTTAGCTGAGTAAACCAGGAGTGAGTAAACCAGGAGTGAGAGAAAGAGCAGCAGGGCATGAGTCTCCATCTAATCAAATGCTTTGCAGTGTCATTCAGGCAGCAGAAGTGTTAGGACTGGGAACTGACAGATGCTGTGGCTGCACACGAATTCAAAACTGAACAGCCAAAGAATGGCTTTAAATAAGAATGACTCCAGTGATGTGGGGGCTCAGGCAAAATCTAGTCAAGTCATCTGATGAGTTTTGTGGCAGACAGCTTGTCTGAATGGTCAGCACTTTCCTGTGTTTACTCAAAGTTAGCCCATCACTGTTCTCTAATCCCATACCTGTAGGACAGGGCTGAGACAGAAGATCTGGTAGGACAAGCTGCTTCATCTGTCTTTTGTAAAGCAAAACTCTCTATTGTAGCTCATTAAGATCTGTAATAGCCCTACAAGCTTGTATACACCAGGCATTTCATGAATAACAAGTTTTTGGCAGCTGACCAATCATCTGAATATTTCAAGGCTTGGCAATATTTCAGTCTCCATAGCAAAGGAGGTCATTTTCTCTCTATCCCCAGAAGTGGTAGCTCACAGTTCACTCAAATTCCTTCAAGTGACCTTTCCACGTATTTAAAATATTTCTTTTAAATAACTTGCCATTCTGTTCCAGCTTATTGCAGCAGTTATAGCTGAAACCCCCAAACCTAGGATAAGGTTCTGGTTTTATGCCATATCATTACTAAGCCCTCCCCTGGCAGACACTGATTAGAAATGACCAATTAACAGTCCTTCAGTCTATGGAACAGGACTAATTAACCAGACTGAGGTGTGCCTAGGAAACTAATGACTTTTTTCCCCTATTTGCACAGGAGAGGATGCCCAGTCAGCATAACTTGGCACTGGCAGCCAAGACTCAAGGGGCTGTCAAAAACAAGATAACTACTTGAAGTGCAGAGTAGAAGCACAATATTTGGTGAAAAGGGCCTTCAAGATGAGGAACTGTCCCAATAGAGTGCAGCATCTCACTTGGCAGGGGTAATCCTGCCAGCGTGGCTTCACTGAGCAGAAAGGGAACCCAACCCTCTGGAAGGGAAAGCTCACAGCCTGCACAGCTTGGAAGAGATCAATCTGTGCATGGTTTCAATGATGCTGACATGACTGGGGATACAGTGCAAACACTTTCCAGTTGAGAGGCCTGAGGCTTTCTGAAGGACAACAATAGGGTCAAGAAGAGGAAGTTTTGGGGTAAGCATATTTTGGATGGGTGTGAGGACCCCTACTATGTGTGAGTTGTTCTTTTTCTTCTTTTGGTGCAAGTCCAGTTTGTTAAACAGGATCAGACTGCTTTCCACTTGAAGGAACTAGCAGTTTTGCAATAAGAAAGTCCTTTGTAGTTTCTATAAAACTGAAGGGCTGGCCAAAATCATTTTCCTATTGTTGAAACAACTAAAATAAGATTTTTAGCTGGTTTTGCTGACTTACTAATATTTTTTTTTTTTTTTTTAACACAGTAATAAGAGAAACTGTCACTTAAGACTGGAAATTCCCACACTTGCTAAACTGAAAAACAGAGGAAAATCTTTCCAATGCTATGCCTTGTGCAAAAATATTGAACAATTAACAGTCTCGAGTTTCTTGTGCATTTCTCTAAATATTGCAGTTGTTTTGTGAAGACCACTGTGAACACAGCTGTGCCAAACCAACAAACAGTTGAGGCCATTGTTGGTATTTTGGCAAAACTCTTGGAGAAAAGCATGAATGCCAGCTGGGTGGGAAATTGCAGATTCCAGCTTTAAAGATTTGAGGAATGGAGTATGCAAAAATAAAAAGCGTTCATTCTACCATATTTATGCACACTAGTAATGGCCCTTTGAGACTGACTCGCAGCAGGGGATATATCCAGGCTGCAGGGTGGAATTACTCCAGGAGGAAGGGGAAAGAACTTGGCCAATCCCTGCTGAGGAGGCAGCCCAACAGCGGTGGAATGCAGCCTGGGAATACAACAAAACACCCTCCCAAGTTTTAGACATATCCATCAACCCCAATAAGTGCATTAATAGATTAAATAGAGGCTCAACATATATATGTGATAGTAATAAATTATCTGGCATGGAACACATTGTGCCACCTTGTGTTGCTTTATACTCTAAAAATGGGCCATTGGTTTTGGTGTCTGTTTCCTGCAACTGTATCTGGAGTCAAATATCCTTTGTAGGTAGAGAGATCCAAATACCTACCAGACACACAAGCACACAAGCCAGCAAAAATGCTGTGTCTAGAGTTTACCTCACAGTTATATATTGTCACATTTGCAGTTCACAGCTGCTTAAAGCACCTCAAAGCACAAGATTCAGAGCATGCTGCATTTTGTGTACAAGTAAAACCACTCACTGAGGTTATGATGCCACGAGGAGTCCCACAGACTGGGTCACCAGCAGACCTGCCTGGTGATGGGGCAGAAACAGAAGAGTACCATGAGATCTGTAGCCTATGTACATAGTCTGTGTAATGCCTTAACGGGAGATGATGCCACAGTAGCAAAGGTTGTCTTGCAAATTGTAGTCATTTTGTTAGTGTTTCTGTCACCAGCATCAGTGGAGAGAGCACAGAGTCCTCCATCCCACTGCACAGCAGTTACTTTCAATGAGATAAATGAGTTTAAAATGTTTGGTTTGAATAGGTGTTATTTTCCTTCTAGTGACATGCTACCAGATGTATCCATGCTGACTAAAGATGCTGTTTGTTCCTGCTGCAAGGTCCTTTGGGATGTTTCTGACTGTTACCCCTTCCACACTCAGCTGCCAACATGAATCACCCCAGCACAGCACGTTTGCTCCAGTGCCCAGTCCACCCAGGTGATGTTGGGCTGTCACAGGAAGTCTGCAGGGATTTTGTGACAACAGTGTGAGACACATCACAGTGCATTGCAGGCATTGCCAGCAGTACTTGTGGCTGGCAGAGATTTTACAGCCTTGCTCATTACAGAAAATACAACTCACCAGCTAGACCTAATAAAAACCAGTCCTCATAAGCAAGGCAGTTGTGATGCCAACATTCAAAGTGCTAGTGAGCACACACTATTTATTTATTTATTTATTTTAGTGGTGGAGGCCAAGAAAACATAATACAATTTATGTCTAGGGAAGCATATATTGCTCTGTGATGTTTGATCTGGCAAGAAACCATGGTTCCTTCCTGCAAGCTGGCAAAACGCTAAACATAGGGAATGCCATGCACAGACAGTCTCAATTAAGCTATCTTTTCTGAGCTGTAAAGCAGCACTAGGCACATAAAACAACAGAAAACCCATTTGTTTCCTCTCCATCTGCACCAGATATACAGTGATTCAGTTTTACTCAATTTACAACACAAGAGGAAGAACAAATGTGCATTTAACCTTTGTTTAGGACCACCTTACTCTGTACTAGCTACTGGTGGTTTCTAAACCAGTTGGCAAAGGCAACTTGAGCATTGTGACTTTAGAGGAACTTAAATTTGGAGTTAATGTCTGTCTGTACTGCCCTAAATAGACCACAATTGAAAAAGGGTACTAAGCAATTGGCAAATACCAAAACCCCCCCATCACATACCTCTTGCTTTAGTTCCTAGTCATGAAATTGGGTTAGGCAACACATTTTTAGAGCAGAAGCAATGCCAGCTTAAAACCTTTAAAAATTGACATTTTCTTAGAAGCAAATAATGTAAATTAAGGAATAGGTTGATTAAAATTATAGCAGTTCATGACATGTTATTCTACAACACTTAATGTGGATCTGATGAAGCTGATTGCATCAATAGCCTTGACAATGGATTATACACATGGAACATCTCAGACTGCTGCAAGACTGAGAAAAATATAAGTGATTTCACTGCCTGTCACAGTAAAAATCTTACTTAATATACCATCTTTTCTTCCCATTCCACATACAGATATTTCCATAACTGTTTTCATGTTTATGGTGTAAAAATCCCACTGATTGTTGCTGACTTTCAGGGAGACCAGGGCATTGTCTAGCAGAAATGAGAAGTGCTCTTTGCATGGTGTCAGTTCATTCACCACAGCTACACGTGGTTACAGTTGTCAAAACAGATTTAGCACACATAGGAAAGAAATGGAAAGGAGCAGAAATGCAAGGAGAGGAGGGATAGCGAGTGCTTCGTGCAGGGAAGTGCATACCTCTGCCTAAACACAGGGTCTTAGTCTAGCACTAGGTTTGCAATCTTCCCTTTGTCATTTGGATTCTCTAATTCACCAGCTCCACCACCCCATTTGAGAACATAAGTTTTGCTGGCTAAGCAGGGAGTGCAGGAAAACTGAGTTGGGAGACTAAACACATTTGTAGTCCCTTTGTGGCCAACTCCCTCTTTCACTGTGCTATTTCATACTGTCACCAGAAAGCAAATAGAAACCCATATGATAATTTTACAATCCAATGCAAGTTATCTACTCTGAACAAATTTAGGTCTTTATGGGTTTTTTTTCCTCCCCATAACTACAGTCTACATGATTAGTACCACTTAACCATAAGAAGAAAATAATCATATTCAAATTTGGCCTTTGATCAGCAGCATTTCTCCTTTACACGAGAAAAGTTCAATCTGCATTTGGCTGGTGCATTTGAGATAAACAGAAAATTACCCTGCAGTTTTTCTGGCAAGTTGGTGGGGAAACAAGCCAATACTCAGCTAAAATTAAATTTCAAATTAAGACATGGTTGCATCACCATTTAGCCTCTCCTGGATTTTAAGGCATAGAACTGGGGTTTCCAAATCTCATATTTCATGTTAAGGAAATTTCCCAGTCTGAACACTCACAAGACTCTCTTTTGTTTTCAGGAATTTCATCCTTAAAAATAAACAACTAGCTGCATCTATGCTAAAGTGACCCTGAGAACTTGCCCAGGGTGGGTATCCCATCTGCTCAACATCCACAGCATAGACCCCCTGGATGTCTCTTGCCTGGTTTAGGTGCAGATAACAGTGGGACCAACACAAGTGTTCCACTTATTCCATGAGCCTGCCAACAAATGCCTCTTGACAGCATTTGTGTCTGTTTTGGTGCATGTGTAGAATGTGAAACCATGTGGCATTCTGTGAAGAGCAATGCGTGACCGGCCTATAATAGAATAATAATAATAATAAAACAATAATATTAACAACAACAAAAATAATAATAATTATAATAGATCCTGGTCCAGAAATCAGAATTTAGGACTTTCACAGCTATATATGATAGCCTGGGATGGATAAGTACCAGCCACCCCTGTGCTGAGATTGCCTTGGAGTCTTCACAGGAGGGACCATATTCCCTCCCTGCACTCTGGGACCATGAAGTACATGTGGAGCTCATAGAAGTTATTGCAAAGCTGTCTCACTCTTTCCTCTCTCATTCTTTCCTCTTTGCAGTGTATATAGATATCTAATACATACTCCATATATATTGTAGAGAATGTGCATGTTTGTCATCAGTCATATGAGCCCTCTATCAACTGTTGTTATGACTAATCATGCCAGCTAATTGCGAAATGTTATACACAGATTGTCTTCTTGTTTATGGGAGGATTAGCACTCTATCCCCTTAGGCAATAATCCAGTGCTCAAAGCTCCTCTCAAACAACCCTTTAGGGTGCTGCTCATTACAGATTAGTAAATTCTAGGTGACCTGTGGTAGTATTTAAATGAGTCATATCACATGAAATACTGACCTTGGCCAAAGCTGAGATAGAAATATTCCATTTTAAAATCGGCAGAAGCTACTTGGACACAGTAGGGTACAACTTCTCTAACTACTAACCTGAAAAATAGATTACCTGGGCAAATGCTGCTAAGAAAGAGAGGGGAGCTTTTTGCTGATAATAACTTACTTGAATTAAGACAATTTGGCAACAAAAGAAGAAACAATTAGTGCAGAAAGAGCAAAAACACAGGTCCAAAGTTCAGTCAGAGACAACATCTGAGCAACAGTTATATCTTAAAACAGCTGACTGAGATAAATCTGAAAGCAATTGTGACATACAGCTGACAAACTCAAACAGATGTCTTCAAGACCAAATAAAAACATCTAGAATACAGTCTGCATGAAAACTAGTATGTCTCTTACAAAATCATAAAGAAATAAAGGATACATCTCCCCATGGAAAAAAAAATAAAATCTATAGTGCAGTTAAAGAATTCCTTCCTTCTGGCTTATTTACCTAATCTGGATGGGAAAAAAACCCCCAGAACTCTATTTTACAATTGAGCCTGTCATGTGGCCATGCTAAAGAGAGACCCTTGTTCACTTAGGGTAGAATTGATCAGAATATATACAAAGTTTGGTGAAAGGCACTTGTCAAAAAGTGCAGTACATGAATGACTTTCACAGAAATACACAACAATTAAAAAGATCAGACAGCCAGGATATACATATATGCCTAAAAGGCAAGTCCCAAAGCAATGTTACGAATTATGTATTACTCTATTTTATCTTTTATCAAGTAACAGTTTTGGAAACATGAGCCTTTTCACATCCCTTTTCACACATGACACCTGAAACAAATCAAGTCACTTCTGAACACACATATCTAGTAACAACATGCAACAGAGCAGCCAGGAGTGGAACAGGTGATTTGGCTTCCCAGTATTCCCAGCTGCTCAATGGCAGTGAGCCATCCTTAAAATGGCATATTTTGGCAAGGATACCAAAACAGTGAACATTTTTTTCACTTGATAAGCAGCATCCACACTCCCCTTGGACACACATTAAGTTCCTCTAATGTGACATGTCAACAATACCTGCCTTCTAACAACCACTAAGTTTTGCAGAACTTTTTATTAAAGAAAGATCTTCCTCGGCCCATTGGAGAGTGGCCTGGAAAAGGCAGGGTGAAAAATAAACACTGGATTCATGACCACTTATCACCAAAGACAAACTGGCCTGGCTAAGCCTCACCTCTGTCATTCATTTCCCTGGAGTCTCTGGAGCAGGGAACTCATGACATTTAATTTAGGTGCTTGTAGCAGACAGCCTCAGTGTGCCCCTCAATTCCATTTCATTAGGTGTAGTTAGAGACTACACCTAGTTAGAGTGTCCATTCTCACCCCAAGGCTAACCACATGTGCTGAGCAATACCATGCTATTTCCTTGCAAACCCATTTCAAAAGTTTCCCTTCCCAGGCTAAGGGAGAAAAGAGAGTAAAGCAGTTATAATTTTTTTAAGGAGAAGCTGTTGAAATGCCCCAGTCTGAGGCATTTTCCTTATAGCAAGTACATGCCAGCATAGAGGAAGTCAGCAGAAACTTTGTCCTTGCATTCTTAATACCAAATTACATTTTTTTTTTGAGTGCCTGGTGGAAATGGGCATCAAATTCCTTGCACAGAACCACCATGACAGAAACAAACACTGTTTTGTTTTCCCATCTTGGTAACTTCAGTGCCTAGTACTAGCATGGTACTTGAATTCATTATGGTGGCCAATGCACTTTTAGTATTAATAGCGACATTTCTACCCTCAGGACCTCTATAATGGGTAAATTACCTTTAGAAAGGGGAACAGAGAGGATATATGGCTCTTCCAGAGTGGCACAAAAAGTCTACAGGGAGAAGTTAATTGAGTCCAGAGTCCCATGTTAACACCTTACTCCTCTAAAAGACTTTCTTTTTGTGTACTGAAGGCACTCCTTATGCAGAAGGATGGCATTTCTCCTTCTCTATAGGATTTTATCAGCTGCTTAATATATTGATATTAAAACGGAAAATAGGGAGCTTTGACTTTATGAGTTGCTCTTTTAACAGTACTCAATCCTCAGCTGAATACAAATGAAATTTTAGTGTCCTTCATTTTTATGGTCATCATGGGTATTTGGCAACTCATCAGTCCATCCCCTCTGTCTCTCCTACCCTTCCCTTTCAGGTATTTATTACGGCATCAATCACAGCAATATCTAGGCACAAACTGTCACCTGGCTAATGGTCTGTAGCTTTCAGGTACCATAGCAACTTAAGGACACACAATAGCATATACTTCTGTCACTGGGATGATGCAGAGTATTTAAATCACAGCACCATGCTACCTATGCGTGCAGCTTTTTGCACAAGGTCAAGACCATTTGCACCAGACCTCCTGATTCCTGTGCCCAAGAGCATCTCAGAGTAAAGCCATCTCTTCACAAAGTACAAATAAATTACTGAAGCAAGGAGGAGGAGAAAACCCACTCACTCCAGTTTCATCAAGGGTGCTAATGGGAGCAAGAGTTGCTTTCATCTTGCCCCCCTGAAAGCAAGAAGGGGTAGCCAGCACACACAGCAGGGACAAGGCACCTGAATCAGCAGCATACATATTGGAGTTATGCCTCCTCCTCCTCCTCCTGCCAAGCAATGGTGCACCCAGGATGGCTCAGGACCACTCATGCTCTCCAAAAACAATCTGACTCATTCAATAATGTATACCCAAAACTTACGGTGTACTTAGATAAGTGCTTGCTGCCTTTCAAAGGCTGTACCCACCCCTTCCCAGCCGGAAGGTTATTTGGTATTCAGTCGCTTTGTCTCCTTGATCAAGTCGACTCATTTAATTGATAGTGGAGCAATTTCCAACTGAAACTTCAGCCATTAACATACAAAAAGCAGAACACATTTGGAGTGCTTCCCTGTTGGAGGGAAGGAAACATTATTTCCAGAAAGACTTATGGTGACTGGAAGAAAGTGGATGGTTTTTAACTTAATCAAGGCATATATGTCTTGATTATTACCTCCTTTTATAGTAGTATTCTAACTCTGAAAAATAAAGCATGGACATCCTTTGCAGAAGACAAAAAACCTTTTGAGTTTCATTATTTATTTCAGACTTCAGCTGGATGCAGATATGTATGTGCTCTGAAACACTGAAGCATAGTAATCACAGCATAATCAGTATTCTCATCTGCATTAAAAGCTGATCTTGCATTCATTAGATCAAACCCACTGCTCAGCCTGTGAGCTTGTTCAGTGCTATAATATATTCCATTTCTCTTGATCCATCTGTCAGCACATTTCTGCTATGTAGAGAGTATGAATGGCTACACAAGGCTCTAAATAGAGGAGCTGGATTTCTTCTTGATCCTCATGGGGAAGCATATGAAATAAAGTTCGCTTTACTCTTGAGCTTTTCTTTCCACCTGTCTTGGCAGAAGGTGTCTGTATGATGTACAAGTACCTGCAGCTTAGCAGGTGCTCTTTGATTCTCAGATGCTTGTCTCCGTGGCTTCTTATATTTGCAACCCATAAATTGGACACTGTGGAGTAGTACCTTCCCTTTGCTCTGTTGAAATATATCCCTTACAGTTCTGAGTATCCTCATAACATCAGGTTATCACTACCATCAATCTCTCCCCATTCTCAGACTTACTGTTTTTTTAGTTCAAATCATAGTTTTGTGTCTTTTGAGCCTCATTATGCTTTTGTCATTTCGCTTTTTAATGATTTACAGACAGTAAGAAACATCCTGCATTTTCAGCATCTCCCTGTCCCCCTCTCCCCTCCCTTTTTCAGGGATTTAATTGCAGAGCTAAGACATTTCACTGAGCTGTGGCTTTCCCTTGAGAAGTGCATACACTGCAGCACACAAGACACAGGATATCAGTCAGCTTTGCTATTGACTCTGCACCAGTATGGATGTTGAGGTTTCCTACTCACAAGCAGCAGTTCCTGAGGGAACATTTGCAGCTTCCTAAAGAAAACTCACCAGCAGGAACAACTTATTGTTTTCCTCAATTCAAATGCTCACAAGAAACCTGTCAATTCTAAGATAACACCCAGATGTACTACTTTAAATGGTGAAATAGGACTTAGCACAACACTGAGTGTAACATTTACCCTGCTAAGAGAAAGCTGAGGTGGGGAGAGAGGGGGAATGGACACAACTTGGTGTAAGCTGGAAAGGAAACTTGCATCATGGTTGGCTGCCTTAGGAGGTTATTCTCATCAATAGTGCCATTTATTTTGAAATTTTAAGTCAGGATGTCACCTGTGCAGTGCACAAATGCTAAGAGACATGAGACACTATGAAACTAGCTTGGTTTTTATCCTCCCACTCAAGGCTTCAGCCCTCACTGAAACAGTATGGCTTGCAGGTTTCTTGACAGTCTTCTCTGGGGACAGACAATGCCTAGAAGTTACCTTTCTGTCTGGGCATGCAGGGTTTCCCTTCCTCCACCCCAAAATTCCAGCTCTCCCCAAGAAAGCATGGACACAGGTCCCTTGTGGTCAGTTGCATCACGACCCACCTGGCTCATAGGGAGCACTACAGCACCCAGTGCAAACAAAATCCATCTCCCTCCCCATCACCATCCCACAGCAATGCACTTTATAGGGGTATCAGCATTTCCCCCAGATAACCTTGTATACATAGTTCTACAAGTGACATGCTTCAGAGTGGACTGATTAAATTCCTTTCCATAACTGCAATTCAGGAATTCCGTATCTATCCATCTTGCTTAACACACTCATTCCACCCAGGCACATCAGTTAGGATGCTGCTTGAACTGAGATATGTATACCGAGAGCAGCTGGAATTAGGCTTTGAATGAAAACAAAGCCACAGTTCCACAGTTTTAACTGTGAAAGAACTACAGAACAAGCAATCCTTGAATTGTTTTCCACCAGCTATAAAAATAATCTAGATTTACACAGAGAAGCATTGAGTTATTTTCAAAGTACCTTAGAAACACCTTGGAGAGCATCAACATTTCTCTTTTTTTTTAACTTTTACACTTTCAGAAATTATTTTCAGCTGTCTAAAGGAGACCTCAGTTATCACTCAGAAGTCTCTTTACACAGTTCAATTCATGTCAGCATTTTTCAAACCACTACAGTTCTTAGATAAAGAAAACTTTAAGGAAACAAACATTTACCAAATGCTCCAGAAGGAGGACTATATTTATCAAATAAACAGAAATCCAAGCTGGCAGAGCAAAGCCTGAAGACTAATCACATTCACTGCAACTTTCGATTGAAGATCTTTCTCCCAAATTTACTGCTACTGCTTTTATTGCTGTTTTTATTTTACTCAAGTCTTGCTATAGATTATTCTACACATCTCACAAACATTCAAATGTCCTTTTCTTGTGTCAATATCATGCTGGGTGCTTGTAATCGTCCAGAAAGTCAAATGATACATGTGAACACATAGGAAAAGTTTAGTTAGTCACTAAACTCCTGAGTTTCTGAAAGCTGAGTTAGTCAATCTCAAACCCTTCTCTTATAGACTAATTACTGACTCAGACTGCTGTTATGTTTGAACTTCTTATTTTATTAAATAGAAATCAATATTAATTATAAGCAGAAATAAAATATAACAGGCAATATAACCATGCATTTCAATACAGTATTTTAGAGTCTATATTTTTACAAGGTTTTATATCTTTCTATTTTCTTTACACAGGTAATTTATCTTGAAATCCTTCTTTAGTGGTTTTTTGTTGTTTTTCTTTTTTTTTTTCTTTTTTTTTTTTTTTCCCCCCAAAAGGTCCTGGTAGTTTTCCAAGTATTAATATAACTAAATTGAGTTTTCCTGTCCAGGTGTTCTGCACTGACCCATGTTCTTTCTTTCTGTCTGAACTCCCAAACCTGTTACAATTCAATTTAATTTAGACTGAACAACACATCATGGCTTGATATAAACTTAGTTGCAATGGTGACAACTCAATTATTTTTCCTTGACCTCATTCAATTCCCTACCCAGACTAGATAATCATGTATGATTAGGTATCACCTACACGATTACAGCTTTCATAAATACTCTGTCTTGCATGAGGCTTGTTTTCTGACAGTCCCACCATCTTAATAAAGAGTTCTGCTAATGGTGTACAAAGAAGATTGAAAAGAATTTCAGCCTTTTTAATACCTCATTCTACCACTCCACCAGGAATTAAATGGCAGTAGAATTTTTGATCTTATTGCTAACATTTATTACGTGCATATATCCTTTACCATATGAAACAAAGAGTCAGATAAGCATAACACCAAGTTTTCAGGAAAGATTTCTGTAATATATTTCAGCTCCACATTGTTTCTGAATTTGCCTGTCCATGTGTTTGATGGAATTAATGTGAACATTTGCCATACAGATTTGAGTCTTGTGGTGGAGTGGCCTTGAGGTTGAAGAGAATGCAGTCTAGGATTGTGAATTCTCATTGTAGTCTAATACCTGAAATTACACTAAATTAGACTTCTCTTTTTAATGTAATCTCTTTCTTTCATGAAACATATCAGAACATTATCAGTCTTTGTAGCTCTACATCTGACAGCTTTAGACCATATTTGCCAATGGGTGCATAATCTAACAATGTCTGGGAACCAGATGAAAATAGATAAGCATCATCTTTACATAAAGCTTATTTCCACAGGAAAAGAAACAAAACAAACAAAATTGTACTGGTTAGAATATTTTAATATAATGTGCTTTTATGAGGTCCCTATGGAATCTAGTCTATATTACAATCACAGCAAGATGGATCAGTGTGCAGCATCTCATCTCTTATAGTTATTAAAAATCAGGGGTGAAAGAAAAGGCAAATACGGAGGATGGCTAATGGGGGCTCTGTGTGGTGGTGAGATGGGGATTTGTGTTAGAGTAACTGTGGTTTCTTCGTGTAATTTTATTTGTGCTATTCACTTAGAAATGCTCACTGAGTACTCCCTCATGGCTTTTCTGTACAGTCTGCATTTCCCACTCTCTCGGCATCCAGCTGCCAGACATATGTGGTAACGGACACAAAGACTGTTAAAATACACTTTTCATGCATGAAAGTGGAATTATGCCACTTAACCTTGTTTTCAGCCACGCTCTAAATTTGTACGTGCATGAGAGTGACCATCTGAAGTGCTGCCTGTTCTCAGACCAATACACTGCCTTAGTCAGTGGCTTTTATTAACATCTGTAATGTTTCATAAAATTATGAAGACATGCACCACTGTTCAGTGTTTAGGACATTAATGAAGGGTAGTGGTTTGTACTGTCATAAGTTGGGAAGAATGTACAGGTTGATTTATCTTTCATGTGAGGCATGTGGATAAGGAAATCTGTGTATTTAGGCATCAGAATGAGGGAATGGAGAAGAAAAAAAAAACCCACACCAAAACAAGTAATCAAGTACCTATTTAATGGAAAATACAAAATCAACCTTCACTTTGGCATTAAACTGAAAGAGGAAAGATTCAGATTAGCTACTAGGAAGAAGTTCTTTACTGTGAGGGTGGTGAGGCCCAGGCAGAGGTTGCCCAGAGAAGCTGTGGATGCCCCATCCCTGGAAGTGAGGGGCCAGGTTGGATGGGACTTGGAGCAGATGCCCCTGTCCATGGGAGGGGGTTGGAACTCAATGGTCTTTAAGGTCCCTTCCAACCCAAACCAGTCTGTGATTCCATGATATGATTCTATGATTGTGTCTTTTGGCTCCAGAGCAGCACTAATGTAACTTTTCTTTCAAGTTATAGGCCTTTCTTCAGGTCTCTTTTTCTTCTCCTACAGCTGAGAAGATTTCAGTCACTGTTCAAACAATATAATATAATTTTGGGCAGAGTCATTATACCAAGAAGGCAGGGTCACCTAGAGAATATGATATGATATTTGATATATTATATCAATCAAAATGAAAGCAAAGTATCTTCTCACAATCTGAACACTTTAACAGGCCAAGTTAACATCCTTCCTTACAAAAAGGGGCTTTGAGGTGGGCACAAACGCAAATTAAACCTTAGTCTCAAATTCTGAAGGCTTTGCTAGCTTGGCTTGGAAAATCCCAGGGAATTTCAGCATCACAGGGCTCTTAGGAATGCTTGAAGATATTTGAAAGATAACTGATATTTCCAGCAGTAAAACTGAAGAGAAATGTCATGGGATGGTTTTGTTCTTCAAATAGTTTCAGTTCCACTTTGTTGGAAAGAGTTATAGTGTAGACTTGGCTGGATTTTGGTGGTGTTACTTTCTGAATAACTGAATTTCCAGCTGAGTGTCTTTGCTGCTATTCCAATAATTTTTAAGTCAAAGACAAGCTGTAGTTCACTGCAGGCATTTAAATACTTAGCAATCTGATATGAAATAGAACAAAACTAGCAATAGTCTTACAACTGAAAAGGCTGAATGCAAGAAAAGGTTTTCATAATTTTTTTTTAACTTTTTATTTTATTAGGTCTTTCTTTCTTTCTTTTTTTTTTTTTTTTGAATATATGTTTTCAACATTTGTCCGTTTTAAAAAGGAGCTTTTACTCCAAAGCTGAAGAAAAGGTTCTATTCTGTCTGTCCATGGGGTCAGCAAAAAAGGCAGACAAGAAATCTCAGACCCTCCTGAACTGAGGACCGTGTGTGTTGTTAGGAAAAGTGAGTTGAGGAGAGAGCTTTTTTCCACTGAAATTCACAGTAGGCAGCAGCAAGAGCCGAGCTGAGCAGAACTGACGGCTCAGCAGCTGTAAGCAGGATATCCGGAGGAATCCTTCAAGCCTGGGAGATAAAAGGGCAGCTGCTCCAGCCCCATGCAAGCTGGGAAGCAATCCCTTTGGTCAGTCCTCTTTCCACTTCCCAAATCCTAGGTATGCTGGAGAGGGGATGAAGAACAGCAGTCCAGAGGGGTGGTGGGGGAGGAAGGGTATTGGCAAGGGCACAAGACCTATTGCTTGTACCCAAAGTCTTCCACACATGCAGGCTGTGAAAATTGTAGTGTGTCTGAGTGGGTGCTGAAGGGCACAGCAGCACATGGAAGGATGGGCAGCACCATTAAAGGAGGGGTGTAGTGGGATCTTTCCTTCACAATAGGCTATTTGCCGCCCTAGTTGCCAGAGGGTTCAGCTGGATTCCAACCCAGCCACACTTCTGTGTGCAATTCTGCTTAGGGAAGCAGTAGCCCTGGCTCCTATGGACAGAACAGGCATTGCATTGCTCTCTCTCAATTAACCAATTTGCTTTCTTTCATGCTGGGTCAATGAGTTACAGTATATTATGGCTTCAGTGGGTACAGACTAATTAAGGGTGAACGAACCAGCAAACTTTCATTTAAGTCGGGACTCCTCATTGGAGCACTGGGATAGCTGTGGTATCCTGTATGCAGGGCCTCATTCCAGAAGCACCGAGCCTTTCCCCGGTCAAGTAATGTCATGAACAGCAACTGCATACTGTATGTCACTCCTGTCTAAGGAAGGGTGCCTGTGCTGGTGTCCTCTGCTCAAAGCAGTAGCACATTCATAACCATTAACAGAGCAAGAACACTCACAAGATGTTCTTAACGGGAAAATAAACGTGACATCGGGCTTTTGTCCACTCCAATCAAACGTTCTGTTTAATACAGCAACTCGAACATTTATGCCTGATGTCAGCATGTTTCCACTTGGTCAGGCTACAAAATCTTACTGCCTTTGCAGAAAAAAGAGAAAAGACTTTCGAAGAAAACTTCCACATTGCCGTGGCCAACCTGCTGTCTCACTCTTGATGGTGCCACTTCACTCCGAAAGCAGGATGGACACATCTGGTGCATGCCTGTGGCTGTCAAGGCCAATCATGTTCTGGTAGGAACATGTTTCTGCTTGTAACAAGCATATGTGGATCCTGTTGTCTTCCCCCAATTGCCCTCCAAACTTGTTGAAAATCCCCTTGTGGGGCAAGTGGCTTTGCTTCTTCTTAAAGGCAAAGTAGAAGGATGAGTATGAGGGAAAATTTTGGGCTGCAGTTCTGACAGTTTGACAAAATAAGATTAGACCTATCCCTAAGACTCAGTCCTCATGTGTCGAAGGGTAAATACTCGAGCAAGCCCCTCAACTCCAGGATTAGACAGTGTTATTTTTGAACCATATGTATTTATTTTTTTGCTTAGGAGATCCCAATTTTTTTCCAGGAGCAATTGCCCTGAGGCCAATGTCTTGTGCAATACTGGTAACAGCTATAAGGTTCCAGAAGGCTATGGAATTTGGCTTATTTCTGCTTCTTATTTCCTATTTCTGGAACTAAAACTTATTTCTGTCAAGAACATAGTCATAGCCACATTATCACAAAGTGGGAATGCAATTGTTTAACACAACCCAGTTTTTCACAGAGTGTGAAGTTAACTGTAATTTTTTTTAACCAGTCTCTTCTACATAGCGCAGATGTTGTTGCTTTCAACATTGTCTTCGTTACTGGAGCACAGCTGAAGAATAATTTTAGTCCCCTATTTTACATAGTCTCTTTCATGTACTGTTGCTTCAGCCATCAGCCAGACAGGACACTTGACTAAGCAAACTGTCAATGTATTTCACACATCCGTGGGAGATGCATAAAATGAGATTCCAAGTTTATGTATGAGATGCCTCCAGTTTGTTTGATTTTATGCCAGACTTACTTCCCTCATTAGTTTCCCTTTTGTTATAGCTGGGAGATTTTTGACAACATAACTTTTGTTCTGAAAATACTGCAACTTTTCTCAAAAATAGAAATATTTCACACAAATATCTCATGCTTTATGACAGCCATGGATTTCACGTTGATTTGTTCTCTTGAAATGCCAGAATTCAATGTCCCTCAGCAGCTTGCCTGTATTACCTGTAAGATGGAAGTGCATGTTTCGATTATAAATTTTCAGTCTGTTTGTATGCACATAGACACAGAAAAAAAGTTGGAAAAATACAGGCTAAAGAAGTAACTGTTAAGTTCTGATCTGGCATTAGGAGCAGTGTTGGATTGTCCTGAGGTGCTGTCTTTATGGAGAAAGTACTTTGGTCTGTTGGATAAATATGAAGCAATGCACTTGCAGTAAAACTGAAGCAGCAGCTGAGGGCTGAATCTGTCCTTACAGCCTGTGCCCAGGAGACCAGCACCTCAACAGTAACAAATTTCTCTACTCTGTGACCAAAACCTGTTAGCTTAAAAGACAGGAAATCCAAAACACTCAAGACTTTCTTCCTGGATGCAAATCAACCATGAACTGGAATCTCTGGAAGTCACTTAACAGCCTGTAATTTGTATGGGAAATGCTCTATATCAAGAAAATTTCTGCATCTGGTTCCCCAGCAGATACTGCCAAAAGAAGACATAGCATTTCAGCATCTTGCCTTCTGTTTGAAACCTGTGAGTATGGGAATATGGAAATAGAAGATACTTTTAGCAAAGGTGGGAAGGAGATCTCTACTTTAGTTCTTGTGCACCAAAATGATCTAGATATGAAACTGAAGAAGGACATACAAAGAAAGGGTTTTCCCTCACATTCCAAAGGGCTGAAAGACTGGGAATGTGGCAGTGCACAGCTTATTGCTTCCTGGCACACAAACTCACAAATGTGACAATAATGCTGTAAGGGTAATCAGTCCAATTTATGTTCCAAGTGTGAAATGTCCAAATCCCGCACAACAGGGAGCCTTTCACCATTTCATCTGCGTGCAATGAATGCAGAGAATAATTAGCAAAATGAATGAAAAGGCTTTGGACTCGATTTTAATCCACCTCTTCCCGATGGGAATAACACCCCAATTCATTAAGCATCAGATGCACATTAGTGAAACACAGTGGCAACTTAATTCATCTGGGAAGGGCATCCCCCCCAGGGAGAGCCAAAACAAGCAAGCCCATCATTTCTCCACAGGTGGTTAACTTCAATTAAACTTCCCAAAACAAAAAATTTGTACTCACCTTGAAGGAAAATGTGAGACAACAGCTATTTAAAGTGCCTTCCAGTTGTATTTCAAGATGGTTTCCTTACCCCGAACAAGTTGAAACAGTAGGAGCAGGGGTAATTTTGATGGAAGGGAGTTCAGGCCCTGGAACAATGTATTCAGGGGACCTCTGCAATAGTCAGAATTCACATTATCTTTAGGGAATATTATTAGTAAATTTCACAGTTTCATTTGTTTCTCTGGATTGTTCTACTCTTGCCCTTGTCACTTCTGATCAAGTGCTCCTTTGTGAGCTTGCTTTCTCATTTATTAAAGGCCAAGTAATATTCTGTTTACTCAATTCCATGGGAAAACACAGAGTGGCAGCTTGCTGTGGGTTTTGGGAATAAATGCTGTATCCTGAAGTTTCATTTCCTCACAAACCCTTCTATTAAAGCAATAAGCAGGAAGGGTGAGCCAATTTTCCTTTTCTCTAAATTTTCCCTAAAGTTTTACTTAGTGTCTTTAGCTTAGACAAAATCTAGAGTGAAAACACTTGTGTGCTCCAACTCTTGTTTTCTTGGTAAAGTATCTTGGACCTTGGCAAGTGTGGGGCTGAGGGGAGAAGTTAATTTAACTGATATCCTGCTCAGTTGGAATCCTCTTGTCTTCCGAGGTCTCAGTTTGCAATTTCAGTACTGGAAAAATTGGCCATTACAGAAATTGCTTATTAATTTTCCCAGGGTTTCATATTGCACCCCTGACTTCAAAATTCTCAAGGATACTGTGTAAGGAAACTGGGATGCATTACTCCCAGAGTCTGCCCTTGACTTGCTCCTCAGCTCTCTGAGAGACAAACCTCCTTCTCTGCCATGGCCATAGTGTGCAGGGTTGAGGACACAGAGTGACTGTTGTCCCAGAATAGCACAGGCACCCTATGGGTGTTCTGAGGAGGGAGAACTGTGCTTGAATAGCTATCCTCACGTCCTGCTTCTTTCTATACAAAGGACTTTTGTGACTCAACAGCAGACACAATAAATGGATGTCGCTGCTGGTGTTCAGTTTCAGAGAAAGCTGGGGGGGCTGGGGAATTTTCCATGCCCCCAAAACCAGACACTGGACTAGATTTTGAGACTGAGCTTACTCAAGTGGAATCAATATGCCATAACTAATGTGAAGGAAGACATGGAAGCAGAGTCCTTAACAGATCAGTCAGGGCAGAGGTGTCCTTCCTCTCTTCATCACACTCCTTGCATGACTCTGTGCCATCAGACAGAGCTTTCCACCACCACTCCTCTGATCCAGAGGGCATCAGGCACATTTGGCAGATATCAGATACCTTCTCCAGAGCAACCAGCCAGGTCTGGTGCTTGTTGTGAAAGGATGAAACACAACTTTCCTTGTTCTTCCCACTACTACATAAGTCAGTCCTTCTGTACATGCTGTTCCTGGGAAAAGAGAAGTGAGGGGTAAATCTCAGGGAAATGGAATTGCTTATGCTCTGGTTCTGTGGCCAGACATGCAGGATGTTCCTCCAGTGGCCTTGTTGGTGACAGGTATTTCTGACGCTTGTGATTAACCTTCTTATTCTGATTCTGGCCATGTCACTGCCACTTCTCCTTACACCTTCTCCAACCTGTCATGCAGCCCATGGAAGTGACAAGACGTGCAAATTGCAGATGCTCCAGCAAGCTTGGCTTTAAATAGTTTAATCCTGGCAAGTTTGTGCTGCTGAGGTTTTACAAAGGTTAAGCTCTTCGAATGTGGAGGTGACAAATAGTTGCTCAGTATGGCAAGGACTCAGGGTACAGCAAGGGCTTCTAAATTCCTCCTCTTTCTCATATTTCACATACTGAGCAAAGCCTTGAACTCAGTGTGATACCCGTGTCAATGGCAGCATGGGCTGTTTGTAAACATACAGCAAGGGACAATGATTTAGGGGATAATAACTCCGTGCACCTCAGAATTTCTCCTTTGTAGCTGCCGTTCTCTTAGCTGCTTTCTTTTCCCTCTGAAGGTTGGAGGTACAGCTTTCCTTCCTTCCTTCCTTCCTTCCTTTCTTCCCTCCTCCCTGCTGCCCAGTCCCCTCTGTAGATCCTGGGGCAAGGACTGGAAATGACTCAAGGACAAAGCAGGCTTTCCTTCCCAGCGTGAATAGGAAAAAGCTCCTCTGAGACAACAAAAAACAGTGGCTTGATTAGCTGTGGGACAACAGGATTTCCAGGCACTGGAGCTGGAGAGAGCAGAGGGCAGGATGAGGGCAGAACACTGACTTCTCAGTGCCCTGTGGTCCTTCCCAGGCAGAAGAGAAAAGGGACCATTTCACAGGGAACCACGTAGCATCTTAGAGGTCCTATTATTAGTAAGCTCTGTTTAACCTTCCAAAGCATCCGTCAACCCAAAGCATCACAGTAACACTCCCCCAGCTGTTACATTACATGGATAATTATAGCCTGCAGATGCTAATGTAAGGAATGGATGTCACTTACAATACATCACACTAAGGGATGAAAGGATTTTTTTTTTCAGGCTTCAAAGTGGCAAATTGCTTCTTCCTTCCTTCCTTCCTTCCTTCCTTCCTTCCTTCCTTCCTTCCTTCCTTCCTTCCTTCCTTCCTTCCTTCCT
>JAWWEE010000122.1:5154502-5378783 GCA_035221455.1 Xenops minutus
TTGAGACCTGACTAGCATGGGAGACCCTACTGGAGGCATGAACCACCGCCAGCACAGCTCGCAACCTCATGAGGGCACACAAGCTTCTCTCCCACGACTAGGGGGTGTCCATGGAGAAGGTTTTGGTGCATAATGATCAATAAAAGGGAGGGTTACATGGGCATATTTTACCACCTACTTCCTATTCCTGCTTTCCAGTTAAAATGCTGAATAGAATTATAAACCCATTAAGCAGTGTTAAAATGCACTAATATCAGAGTGCTCTTTTTCAAAACTGGATCACTTTACAGCAGAGTCATATATTCCTTTAGTGTACATCAGGAAGGCTTACGGAAAGTAGATATAATCAGCCAGAGCATGTTTTTTTTTAAAAAAAAAAAAAAAAGTAATTCCTGTAGAGAATAAAATGTGTAACTGTTTCTGTTACTTCTCCATCAGAAAAAGAAGGTTTAAAAGCTATTTTGAATTTGTTTCACTTATATAAAAATATGATGCTATCTCAAAAATATCATAAATGTTTATAGCCAAGCCTGGAGTTTCCACATATGGAGATCGTTTTTGGGACAGAGGCATAGGTTTGTAACAGGATATATTTGGCATGCAAAGCAAGGAAGTTTGTGAAGGGGACTGTGGGTCTTGAAGCAGGAAGAAGGATTCAAGCATGGCATTGTGCTATGCTCAGTCCCATGCTAGGTGTCCAGATTAAGGAAGGCATTTAAAGAAATGGTTATATTCAACTGAAGAAGGTGCAGAGGCAAACACAAAACCCTTTTGAACAGAGCAACCCAAAAGTTGAAACACCCAGCATTTCCTGTTAGCTTTGAATACATGTGCCTTTGAGGAACAAAAGTAGCAACAAGGAATGAGGAAGAGAGACTGTTGGTGTCTGAACATCTTCCTCCACAGCTGATGCTGAAATAGTGGAAGAGTTCTCCACCCCACTATGTCATCTGGGCTCTGGGGTACTTTGCTTATGCATGCCAAGTCCTTCTCATGAAGAAGTGACCAAAATGAGTTAAGCTCGAATAAGCTCTATCTGAACTGGCCATTTAAACCCTGATTTAGACTTTCCCCAGGAGCTATAGTGTGCTTCTGAACAATAGTAAGTGCAACAGCTAGTCTTCAGATGATGAGCCACAATCAGAAAACTCAGCTTCTTATTAATTCTAAACATACCCCTCCAGCAAAATTGCAGGCAAGAGGCAAGAAACAACAAACAAACACACAAAAAGGCAAAACTATAAAGCAAAGCAGAAAATAATAATTTAATGCACTTCAACTTTGTATTGTTCTGTTTACCTTCCTCTGAAATGTTTATAGAGTGTCCTTGTCCTAATATCCAAATATCCTTGAATGCACATTTCTTCAGACCACCTCATGACAGGCAGAGAGAAGATGGTTATCCTTATTTCACAGGGGGAGAACAGAGGCAGAAAAAGCCTGGGATCAAAATGAGTTTCCTGGAGAGGCAAAGTCTCCAAAAAGTGATTGGTTTTCTTATGTATGCTTCATGGCTATTACTGGTAGAGAGAAAGCAAATTCTACTTGAGTACTGAATTGGTTTAAGGTTAACAATTTGGATGAATTCTGCAAATAAGAAATAACTTTTTTTTATTTGTCCTTTCACTTTTATACCCCTTAAAATGCATTCACTTTCCATTTTCAATGTTTTTTATGCAAATCTGAAAAAAAAGGAGACATAATGCATATAATGTAATATATGTATTTTATATCCCACATATTTAATGAAAGATTATATTCTTAAGCAAGATTGAAATTCAGGCAACTGAATATATATACAAGTAATATAAGTAGAAACTAACTAAATTTTATCTGTTTCTCCATGTATTTCTGTATATATGCATATGTATTTTCTGACCTTGTAAGAAAAGAAATCTATAAAAGTTGTCAGCATTCTTTTGGATATAGGTGAATGAAATTACATTTGAGGTAACTAATTACAGAAATAAATACCAACTAATCAGCAATTCATCACAAAGTAATTTCTTGATAAAGATAATATAAAAATGGGGAAAATAAAACCAATGTTAAATTGAAAACAAACAAACAAAACCAAACTTCCCTCTGAAAAAACCCCAAAAACAACAAAAAAGCAAAACCAAAAATAAAACAAACAAACAAAAACAAAACACGCAAAAAACCCTCTAGAAAACAAAACAAACAAACAAAAACAACAAAAAAGTTGTTTCTAGTAGATGAAATCACCTTCGCTCGTTCTGTCCCTCCAGAGTTTTCTGCATACACTCTGTTGCCACCCTTCCTGCCATGCCCTTACCTAGCCCTTGGCAGACAAGAGGTGGGTGCTGCACCAGCTCTCTCTCTCACTGCCAGCACAGTTTGCTGCCTCTCCACAGGCTGCTCCAGCCCCTTGCCAGGGACTGTGGGACTCTGGAAATTACCCTTTGCAGGCTGCGGGAGGTAGGAGGCATTAGAAGGAGCAGAAAGGGCTTCAGATCTGCCTTTTCTGCTCTCCAGACCCTCTGGCCAATCCCTCTACAAGAGACCTTACTTCAAACAGATTTAAATAGCTGCTTTCCAGGTGTCTCCCAGCTGGCTGGTAACCCAATATCCTAAGGGTTCATGTACCTATTTTTCTTAAATTTCCTCAACTTCCCGTTCCTCTGCATCAACATCTGGCATCAACCTAACCACAAGCTTGAATACCTCTTCAACTGTGTTCAGGACTATTTTTCATTAGCAGTCAGGCTTTTTTTAAAATCTCAGTCATTGTAAGCATATTTTCATAGCCTTCAAATCTCATAGACCTTGCTGAAGGCAGGATTTTATTAGTCTTTCTACATGATTAAGATTGCTTATATCATACATGGATCACCAAAAGAAAATATCAGAACTCTCTATCTCTGTTAATTTCAGTAGACTTAAACTGAGATAAACACAGCCTGTTACGCCACAGCATCTTAGAGAAAATGCACTGATTTTGAAGCACTGCGTGTCGTGGATATATTAGGCACAAATGTCATCCAGAAGAAGTAACCTAACTGCAGTTTTCTCTCTTCCATTTCAGCATAGCTCTGACACCACAAACTTTTATAACTACTGCAATAACGCCTGATGGCAGATGACAGCACGATATCCAAGCAAATACTTAGCTTATTTGTTGGGGGTTTTTTTGTTTGTTTGTTTTGTTTTTTCTGTTTGTTTGTGGTTTTTTTTAAGAAAACTTTGACAGTTTGCAGACTATGAACAGTAGGTTTATGCAGGGGCAAAGCACACAGCTTCTGTGGGAGGAGGATATAATAAAGAAGAATATCCTAGTAGCTGGTGGTAACAAAAAGTCTAACAGTATGAGCTAGCGGCAAAGCATCTCTGTTAATTCTACTTCAGTTACCCAGATGTTAAACTTTTGTCCTCTTTGGTGAGGCTAAGGTACATCCACTTACTGATGGGAAACATACAGTGACTGTCTCAGAATTAAATAGAAGTGTATTAGCAGCATGATATCATTAGTATAAATTGGTAAAACAAATGCTTTTGCCAAGAGTTTTAAAAGTGAATAATGATTCTGGATGACTAGTAAGTGCTTTGCTTTAAATCCTTTTAGAAGCACTGATTTTCTAAAAGTGAGATCTCAGTGTGAGCATAATCTGAAGCCAAGCACTGTGCTAGAGTGAGTTTTGTGAAAGAAAATGCTGATCTTACTTTTGGATGTTCCTGAAAAGTGTTATACAAATGCTTGGTGTTACTTAGTTACACAGATTCAAAATTTATCATAATCAAACAAAAGTAACAGAACTTTTCCAACTATTTGAAGAACTTAAAAGCAATCAATATAAGTTAACATCAATAAATTCCAGTGATGCCTTCAAGAGATATTTTAGAGCTACTGATCTTATGTGCTAAAGTCAGACATTTCTTTCTTTCCTATGAATTGAAGAGTCTATTTCTGCTCCGCTTTGAAGTCAAGGGGAGTTTTATCACTGTCTTCAAGGACGGGCAAATTAGAGCCCAAATTTGCATCTGGAACTATGTACAGTAGGGTGTTCGAGTGGCGTACAACTTGTCACCACAATTATAGTAATTTTAATCAACCTCATTTGCGGTTTACCTCTCTGAGATTTCCAGGAGAATTTGCTCATCTGCACTTCAGTGTTAATATCTCCCTACCCTTTCTATTTTACAAGTCATGCTTTTATTCTGTCACTGCTGCTGCAGCTGAACTGTAGCATTTTAATAAACCTCTTGTTACCCACATCTTCTATCCATATGTCATTGACTTAAGCAGAGCAGTTTGTCAGGTTAATATTTTATACTTTTTTGTATTTAGACTATTACTTAGCTGATCCATAACAGGGGATTATAGTCAGGGATACGAATATTGAGTGACTTTTTTTTCCCCACGTGCTTGTCTCCAAGACAACTAGATGGTTGTATTTAAAAGAGCACAAAGACCAGAAGGAGTAGCTCATCCAAGTCTTTTAGCAAGTGAATGCTTTGCGGTTTTGCATTTTCAGGAAGGCCTTTCACTCTATCCCCCTGACATTTTTCACCTCGGGCTCTGATGGGTGGGAACTCCAACTGGGAGCCCAGCTGATAATTTCAGCTATTAAGCTGCTGCTAGTGTAACTCCAGTTCCCTGATTTTATCTAGTCTAGCTGGAGAGTTTCACTCGTGATAGTCACATTTAAAAGCCACAATGATATTCTTCCTTTTCCCCCTTTCTATCAGGGCTAGTGTTTATTAGGTACATCCTCTCTCCTGTTTAGCCTGCTTACAGTGATTTTGCAAAGTACACACTAGCTTGTGCTTCTTGGATTTTTTTTTTTTAAATAAATTAAATAAATAACGTGTGGCCATAACAAAAGATCCCTGGCAATCATAAATTAGCAATAGGAGCTGCTGTCAGCCCTGCAGGGAGCCCTCGTGCTGTAGCCTCAGGCAGACCAGCAACCAAGCAGAGGTTGCAGCTCACTATTAACCAACCACGAACTGCCATTAATCTGAATCTGCTTCTGAAATTCAGCTCAGCACTCCCTGAATTTCCTCTCCCTCCCTGACTCTGTCAAGAATAACACCGTACACTGGAAATGCAATGCTTGAGTGGTCAAGCTCCATTGCTCCCATGTATTTTTTTTGGCCTGATAATTACATTAGGGATGTAAAATATGTAATGTAAATTTCCTGTGAGAATTTGCCCCTGAGCTAAGTGCTATCACATGTCATGGGGGTTTCAAAGTGTGTTCAATGCAAAACCTCAAATCTGTCCAAACAACATATTTAGATGGGCACTGCAAGAAAGATCGTGCTGTTCAGCTATAGATGAAGCTCGTTGCAGCTCCTGGAGATAGCTGGTTGTGATGCCCGTGAAGTGCCAACTTTTATTAAGACCATTTCATTCCTTTGAACATGAGATGCACAAATTTTTATGATTCAGATAACCTTTCAGGGGTTTCAGATTCCAGAAGGATAGTAGCTTTGTGTAGACTCAAAAGTTTCCAACAAGTGATTTCCATCCTTCCCCTAAGATGACTTATTTTGCTTCGTTTCAAACAACTCCTTCTGTACTTAACCTTATTTGTGAGCTCCACATTATCAAATTCCTCAAAGTGGAGTGCAGAATACTCTCATGATTTCATGTGCTGGCACTACTGAAATTTCACATCCACTTTGTATTAGTTAATCTAGTCATGATGGCAAACTTTTACTGTCAGATAATGTTTCAGGCACCTTACTGGTATGAATACTGACTGTAAATATTCCCATAAAATAAATTGCTGTGCTAATGTTATTTGCAGGGAAAATTAAGTATTAGCAATTCTCAGTTCAGAATTTTGTTGCAGCAAAATAAGAGCTTGAGTCTTTTGTAAGACTCAGTTGAAGTTCTTCAGGAAGTTTTAGAAAGCAAGAATACGTTAATTAAATTGTGAATAAAATGAAATAAAGAAAATAAATGTAAATGTATGAAAAATGCCTCCTACCAGCCATCTTCCCAATATTTTCTTCCTCTTCAGAGCTAACATTAGTAGAAATAAATCAGCAGCATTTCAGTACACAAGCAGAAATAAATCAGGTTTTGGAGGTTAAGATGAAACAAGGAAATACTCCCATCAAAATCTTTTTTTGACAGAAAATATATTTTGAAAATAGGCATCTTCCTTCCTATTTTCCATAGAAGGCATTGTTTTTCTCACATATATATAGTAAAATCTGCATATCAAAAAGATTCCTTCAAACAAAGTCTTTCACTCTCACTTTAAAGCGGAATAAAGATTTTAAGGAAATCCTGGGAATAATAAACAAACATTTAAAAAAAAAAAAAAAAAGCACAAAGTAAAATTACTCCCATTTCCCTCATGTCATTCTTTTTGGGAATAAACATATCCTCAATTTCTAGGTCATTAAAAAACAAGAATATAAAATCAGGCTGTTTCTCATTTCCACCAGCTTCTGCTTCAGACTCTTGTCCAGAGGAACACAGTTCTTTCCTGGTTCAGTGGGAAATAGGAAAGCTGAAACTAAACTAGAAAATAACTTGAGGCAGGGGAAATTGAGATAAAATTGGTGCAGAAAAATTAACTTAAAAAAACCCCAAAACATTAAAAAGATAGGAAAAGATTGTAGATGTCTTTTCTGTCTTTACTCAGGATATAAAATAGGTAAGGTGAGTAAAAGAAAGGGGAAGAAGGGAAATAATAGGGTAGTTCCTTGTTAAGCTGTCTCAAAGACTCCTGGTGCACACGATGGATGAGGCTGAGCTGAGTAGTTCAAGATCAGGACGGTGCAGAAAATGAGCTCTTTCTGAGAGGGTCATGGTCCTTCATGGATGTTCTTGGACATGGACAGAAAAGAAAAATTTTGAGGTACATCATCATCCAGCCTCATCCAGTTCCTTATCCAGTGGAAGACAAGAAAAGCTGGGAGATCTCTTTCCCCTGGCACTGTTGCTCACTTGTTGTCTCTGGTGATGACCTATCAAGCTGCCTGAAATTGTCATGTAGCACAAGGATTGCAAGCATGACAGTCTTCCTTGTGAGTCTTCAAGTAAAGATCTTTTTTCCAAATTCTAAACATCTGAAGGGCTGTGGTCTTCATCATCTATACAAGTGAACATTTTGAAGCCCTTTCTTTTCCGATGTGGACCTCTGAATATATACAACATTAGAACTTTGACCATTTTAAGTCAGTGGCCAAAAATCCCTTGCATTTCACAATGATTGGGATAAAAAGATTTATACATACACACATGTTTTCTCTTCTAGATCAGCAGTAAGAAAATATTTTTGGTATCAAATGCCACCATTTTCATTATCCTGTTCTGATTTTTCTCACCTTTACAAAGAGAGAGAACTTTTTTTTATTTTGTTTCTTAAAAGGTTTTACAGCTGGGATCAAGCTAAGGGAAAATTCAGATTGAATGCTGATTAAACTTCCTGAAAGTAGAAGCATAATAACATCCCAAGGGAACAGAACAACTCTATCAGCTGTGACTTTTAAAACTAGACTGGAAAATATGCTAATAAATATTCTTTGTGGACTATTTTTCATTGTCATAGGGGTGGATGAGGAGAAATATAAGGTCTTTTCCACATCTAATTTCTCCAGTTCTGAGAAGCAGAAAAATACCATGCACTTGAAGAAGCTCAGAATTGAGGCAGTGCTAAGAAGCACAAAACACCAGTTTATTCTAGGATGAGTCTTAACTGGTGCAAACTGTTTTATAGTTCTGGAGCTCTGATCTCCAAAATAATTGTGGGCAAAATAAGATTTCTTGCTTCGTAAACTTCCAACACTGATATAGTCAATTGAGACAAAAAAGGTCTTTTTTTGACATTTTCACTACTCCTTTTTTTCTAGCTAGGATCTACTCACATTGACGGAGCTGAATTTCTGCTATTCATATAGACAGTGACTTATCGAATTATTTTATATTAATTTATACTCTACATGTAGAATTTTCTAGTTGTGATATCAAATAACCATTACATGGAAGAACACTCTAAACCCCCATGCTTTAAGTGCTGGGAATCCCTTAAATAAAGTCATTCTCATTGTTTATTACCTGATAAATTTATTTGTTACCATTTAACTATCTTCATTCCAGAAAAAAATGTTTAGCTCCATGTCTGTTTTATACAGCAACTTCTTCAGCTGTGACAATTGTAAGGCTGGGATGGGTGGGACCAATGCCCGGCCTTCCTTTATGGCTACCCAACCCTATTCGTCAGCAAATCCATTCTACCTCAGTGACCTGTTGGTCAAAGTGGAACTGAAGCACATCGTTCTGAATGACAAATGAGGAGAAACAAGGGTAGAGATGTAGCCAGTGGGTACAAGCTGAAAAAAAGCTACTCATTTATCATGAGCTCTCACCGTCAACTCCTCTGCAAAGTATCCAAAGAAAAGTGACTCTGAGCTTGTTTCAGTGATGAAAATTAAGTAACTTCTTGAAGTTTGCTCTAAAATAAGAAATTATTCAAATTATCTGCAATTATCTGCAATTTCTGCATTCTGTACATTCATAACTATTGAAAACACAAATGCAAAAAAATGTCTGTTTCTGTAGAGAAAATTAAATATCATAACTGTTGTTGGAAGACATGGAATGGGAAAAGAACCCAGTCGTTTCTATGTAAATTAGTTTCTGGTTTCTGTGAAAATTGGTTTCTGTCTTAAATCCCTAAGTTTAAAGATTTCCAGACAGGCCTGTTGGAGTCATTCATTAATACAGAAAATATTTTATTTGTGTTCCTACCTAGGTGTAATAAATCTAGGCTGTAAGGAAAAGAGATTGAGAGATTGATTGATTTTGCTGTATTTATCAAAACAGTCAATCCAGTACTGCAAGCACAAAGCATTAATCTTATGAAGAGACATAACCTCAACCTTGTCTGATCTGAGCAGTCTGAAGCAGGGACAGCACTATTGCCAGTCTCTCCACTGTAACAAATGTCACCCTGTAAAACAGGATTCTTCATAACTCTTTGCTAGGGATTAGTTCCTTCTATGCCTTGTAACTAATCACTCACCAGTTTTAAGAAGTGTCCCAAAATACAGGATGACCATACAAGTTCGATGGCAGTGCATCTTTCTTTACAAAGCCGGTTTTAGGTAGGTCTACCTGGACTTGAGATGTGCTGATTTGCTGTAACAGAGGCTGCTCAGGTCAAACTCAAACTTCTGGAAGGTCAAGTTCTCCAACAGCAGGTCCAAATATCTATAAAGGACTCTATCCCACCACCATATAAATTTCTCTTCCTCCTTTTGTCAGAATGACCATTCAACATTCTTGCAATGTTTTCCCATAAACATGTGTAAAAGCTTCTGAAACATCCACAAAGTGTTCTGTTGAAATGCAGGGGGAAAAAAACCAAACCAAACCAAACCAACAAAAAACCTCAAACAACGACGACGACAACAACAACAGCAACAACAACAACAAAAACACAAACAAACTCCAAAACACAAAAAAAGGGCATCCCAGCCTTCAGGATCCTGACTGAGGAATATTTCTCTTTTAAACCGAGGGATGTAACTTCAGGTACTTTGATGACTGTGCTAGCAATGAAAGTATTACACAGAAAAAAATTAATCTTTCACATAGTTAGGACTGAACAAAACAGACCAAAACTGTCATCTTAAACTCTACAAAAAATCAGCTTGTTGGCAGTACGTATAATTGAGAGATAAAACATATTTTCCCATCATATTATAAGAAAGGAGCCTTATCCAAAAAGAAATGCCATATACAAATGTTCTTACACTAAGCACCAGGGCAGCGTATTATAATAATCCATATCAGAGGCAATGAAAACATTTCACAAGCTCCACACTTACAGGAAAGGCTCCAGTTTTCATGAAGAAACACATAATTAAAAGAAACAAGCTCGTCATCATTTACTACCTGAATATCAATGAACCTGATAAAATAGGTGGACAGACTGTATTTTTCCTTCAAGTAAACTTACCTGTAGTTGCCCTCTTACTGATCTGGGAAAAAAAAAATGTCACTTCATATTCAAGTTCAACTGTTCAGTGTAACTGGCAATAGTAGCAATATATAGAAACCAAATAAAAATAATAATGCATAGGAAAAAATAAATTAATCTCATACAGGATTAGGAAAGGAGAAATAAATGAAAATAGATGGAAAGCTTCTTGAAAAAATATGAAATTAATTATCCAATAATTTTTCTCACTATTTTACAGTAGAAATAGCCAAGAAGGTTTATATAATCATACCATCAATGCTAATAAGCTTGTAAACTTGAGCACTGTAAAACATTGATTTGAATACATTAAATTCTACTTACATATTTGACAGGATGCTAAAACCTGCCTGTACTACATCTTGTTATGAATTCACACATTACTGTCGGTCAGAAAACCCTGACACTAACCTTCATTGCTAATTGTAATGGGTATGGGTGATTTTAATAATAAAGTGTGTATGCTCGTTATTTTTCAGACACAGTCTGTGGAAAGCAATTCCACATCTAGAAATATGAAAACAAATGAATACATTTGCATTAGGAAAATACAACATCCCTGAAGGTTGAAGGAAACAGTTTCAGAAGCATCTGAAATAAATTGTATGTATAACTTCCACAACTGTAAATGTGAACAGAATTGAAAAAGATCAAAGATTTCAGTGCTGTGTATTACATGCAGCTACACTGAACTTTCCAACTAGAAGCAGAATGACAATAAGACTGTTTTGAAGTCAAATGTTTTTCCCTGAGCTTTCAAGCCAAAAATTGCACAGAGCCAAAAACTCACCTGAAAGATGGAGTATTGAGTGAAGATTTCAAGGCCCCTTTCCCAAAGAGGGGAACAAGGCAGGAAATTTTGTTTTAGCCCTGTTTTTTTTTATGAGATACAGAAGCTAAAAGATCAGGACTTAAACCCACACAATTTTCAGTTCTCATGACAAAAACATCCTGGAAAACGTTACATGTGTGCCTAAGGATTTTCATTCTACAGCATTTGTGTCTTATGTTGTAAGTGCTGCGGCACTAACACTGGCACCTGTTTCGTGACCATGCTTTGGGCTGTAGGCAGTGCAACACTTGATAGAGGAGACAGAAAACATTGGTTATGGTGGGCTTAAGGAAAAGAATCAAGGAAAGATACAATCATATAGAGTGATTCTGCAGATGGTCTTGAGAAACTACCTAGCTAATTCACCTGTCACAAAGGCAGGATGTCATTCTCCTGTCCCTCCTAGCCTGCACTTGCCTAACATCCTTATAAACCTTTGCTGGGTGCATATCCTTCAGTCTTTCCAGTCTATTACTTTTAATGCTTCACTGTTCCTAGAAGGTTTTTCCAAATGCTTGAGCTTAAGCTGGTATCCCTTTTACTTTTTTTGCCAAGGATTATTTTTCTTTTTCTTTTCACAACCACCTATTGCACATTTGAAAATTGTTAACAGGTCTTTTTTTTTCAAATTAAGTAATGTAATTTATGTCAGGAAATAGTTACATATCATGAAACATGGTCATAACTCTCATAATTTCTGCTGCTCTCACCTAAGCTGTCTGTGATGAGCACTTGTTTTCCTTGCAGTCCTGTGGCCAAAACTGAATAGTTGCTTGGTTGAAACATTAGGAGTTCTGCAGACAGGACTCAGAGGAATTCATCTGTCTTACAGACTATGCGTGCTTCTGTTAATGTGGTCCAGTATGATACTAGTGTTGTCCACAACCTCATGATGTTTAAAGTTTCCTGGCTAATTGTTGTTGTCTTTCCCTAGAATATAATAGCTGTGGTATTTGTATTCTGATGTTTCATCTCAGATAAAATAGATTTAGTATGTTTTGCATTGCCTTCTGCTGGAAACCTCTCCAACTTGCCATAAATTCAGAGACCAAATCAAATTATTAGAATGTTAGCTGACCTTTTCCATATTATATTTGTTTGCACTTGTTCCCACACTGCAAAGCTATAACCACTATATGTGCCTACAGACTGCTGTAATGATAAACTCATCTGACTAGAATAGATAGCTTTTATAGTAATATTCTTTGATAGTATGATAGTATAGATTATTTCTGGGTTATGTGAATAGCTTTTGAGAGTTCTGAATCTTTAAAAAATATTTGCTATTCAGAAATATGAAGTGATGACTTTGAACAAAAAATTGCAAATTATGCATTCTTTTCTATTTCCTTTTTTTTTTTTTTACTCATTTCCATTTTTTTAAGTTATTAATAGATCAGGCTCATTTGCTTGCCAAATGTCTCAAGACAGCATTTAAACATTTTTTTGTTACATCCTACTGATCTGAGAATGACATGGCACACTCAGTGCAAGCCTTAGAGGATGGGTGTGAGGAAGTCCCACAGCCCTTATTTCCACTACCTCCACCAGAGGATGAAGATCACTTCAGTGGCTTCAAAGGTAGCTGGAAGACGTGGTCACACACAATATCAGACATACACCAGCTCCCATGGAAGATGAGTCTATACTGTCCTCACACACTAGACTTGCCTCCAGCCATGGCTCTTGCCTCATACCAGAGACAGAGGACCCGAGAGAGGCCACAGCACTTTCCCAGCACACGGTCACAGCAAGCATGTGACCTCAGATACTGCAATCCCTTTCTCAGCCATCTCTCTGGAGAGGGGTATGATAAAGTAAAGGAAGAATGGAAGAAAGTGGTATACGTCATGGTATGTACTTAGCAAATCTGTCAGCCACTGCCATTCCCCTTAACTGGAGTGGGCCCTGAAATGTTGCGGGGCTTAGTACTTGCATTTCCCTTCTTCTTAATTTCTCTAATTTAATCCTTTAAAGGTGTACAGTCTCCAGTCTGAGTCACATGCATTATACTTCCTAAATGGATGACAAAACATTAAAATAGAGGGATTATAAATAAAAAGTAGCAAGTACAGTGAATAAATAATGGTTCCTCAAATGCTAATGAACAAAATTCATTTTGCCAGTATGTTTTTTTATAAATACAGGAAATCAGACGTTTTACATGGGGATTTTCACACTGAATGTTTTCCTCTAATAAATATGTACTTTTGTCCAAGATGATAGGTGAGCTGCTTAAATTTAAATTGAATTAAAAAAAAAAAGTCCAAAAGCCAAAAGTTTTCTTTCTGAAGTTAGACAGATTCTGGACCTGATTAATCTCTGTGGATAACACTATCATTAGAAGAATGCCCCTTTTTATTCATCTGACATGCAGCAATAAAAATAAATGACACTATGGATAATAAAAATCATATTAGTTTTTTTTTTTTTTAAGATCTGAACTCTCTGCTATACTTTATGAATGAGCTTTGAAAGACTGACAAATTACAACTGATCAGATCTGCCAAAACTGGAAATTTCCAGTGCAGGTGAAGTTTCAAAACTATTTTATCTATATTTGTAATATTCTAACATATTATCTATACTTGTATACATTTCAGCACAATAAAAGCAGACCAATAGATCAAAGCCCTTGCTGCTGAAGGCCCTACATCTGCACCACATGTGGCCCAGGGGCTTTACTTTGGACTAAATTTAGTCTAGACCAAATATCACCACAACACATATGGTTTGAAGCTGTCCAAAGGCCCAGTCACTACTTTGGACCCTTATGACCCATCAGAGGCTGAAGCAGGCTCAGTGCACACCTCCAGCAGTGCCTCCTGTGTCCTTTGCTCTTAAAGGAATCTCATGGACTTGCCCTGGAAACAGAACCAGTGTGCACGACATGGAGCTGATCAGAGGTTCCACGTCAAAACCTCACTGCTCCAGCCCAGCTTGTGATCACAAATGCAGAGCAGTCAGCTCAATCTGCAATTACACAATTTCAATGTATTTGTTTCGAGTGATCTGAAAAACAGACACAGTAACAGCTGAATTTTCAGGAGACACTATTCTGATGGAATATATGTTGCTGAAACCTTGCTGCAGATTGCATTTCTAATTTTGCTGCTACTAAAGGACATGATCAGCTGGTCTTAGAGTCTGAAGGTGTTATAATACCCACTGAAGGTGAGTCTTCGTGCCAGATTTACCCTGGAATTGTAAACTTTGGAAGACTGACCCAGGAATTCCAAATGTAGGAAGAAAAATGAAGATCATAAAAAAATGTTGACCTTACAAGCTTCTAACCATGTATGCAAGACCATAAACTCCCAACAGCCTGGATTCACCCTGGGGATTCCTAGGAGATCTAACCTTCTTGCTAAAGATCCAAGAACTACGGTCGAGTCAGATCTGAGGCTCATAAATTATCAAGTTTGCATCACATGTTGCCTTGAGGTCCTGGGTGCAGAGAGGATTTACCAGTGACCCAGTTGCTAGTCCATGTCACAACACTGCAGATCTTAGAGTGAAGAAGTCCTTTGTGAGAAGGAAATGTGAAAAAAATCCTTGCACTACAGACTCCACAGCTTTGGAAAAATCACATTGAATGTAGGAGGTGTCAACGAAGAGTATCAGGTTGCCATTTTCTAACAAAAATCACCTTTCTGATTTTTATTTTTTTAATTTACAGTTCTTCATGGGCTTCTAGAAGTATGGCTATAGTGAAAAAAAAAAAAAAAAAAAAAATCGCTGCCAGGCTCTACATTTGAAACTGTTAGCCTGAAATATTCCTAAAAGGACACAAATTGTATATTCATCCCACCCCTTTGCTACTTTAACTCCCCACCCGCATACAGTATGCCAAGCTGTTCCTGTGTAGGGATGTGTCCCTGCCTGTGCACTGTAAGTCTATATTAATGCACATATATATAAGAAACGGCTGTGACGGTCGGAGCCAGAGAAAGGAATATTTGTGCCTCCACAGAGCTCTGTGGGGAGCGACTGCTGAGAAACAGTCCAGAAGGTTCCTTATGACAGTCAAGTTCAGGAACTGAAATTAGTAAACTGCCATTTATGTAGTAGCAAAATGAATTATTCAATCCGCTGTGTGGACTGAAAGTCTAATTTTAAAAGCCTAGCTTGCCTAAGGAGCCCTGTGCAAAATGTTCATTAAACGAAAGGCAGTACTAAGTGTTGCTGCCTGGCTGGATGTCTCAGGAGGGGTTGTCTGATACAAACCACCATGGTTAATCTGTCCCATAACTGTGGGTAACAGCAGAACAAGGATCTGTTTCTCTGTTTTATAAATATTTTGGAAAATTGTGGGTCTCACCCTCGTGCCTCATTCAGAACATTTTTGCATGGGTACCATCAGGGTCTCCAGCACGGTCAGTGCCTGGGGTACCAGAGGCAGCTGCAGCCCTGGGGCCACATTCAAAGCTGACCTTCAAGGACACAGGCACTCAACTGGACCCTGCAGACTCAGGGAGGATGTAGAGCAGCCCTGTTCAGTCATGGGACCCTTCTCTGTCCCTGTTCACAAAGGCCAGGGCAGACACAGATGCTTTCAGGTGTCAGCTCATGGCCTGAGGGTGAAGGGACAAAGATCCTTCCTCTCTCTCCAGCTTTGACTTTGACAAGACACAGCAGAGTGCATCTGAGCATCCCCTCTCACCCAAACTTCTGTCTAGCTCAGCATTTTTCTGTAAATGAATCCACCTTGGTGCATCATCACTTTTCTGACACAAAAATATTATCCTGAAAAATTTCTGACTGGCTAGTTACGAGCACAAATATCAGTAATGAACTCCTCCAAGCCTGTAGCCAGTAGATTATGTTTGTGTGTGTCAGCTAGAGAAAGGTGTAATTTGTACATTGCATGGCACTTTGTCCTGCAGATGCTAAATATATGAAACAGTACTTCAGTGGTTAGCAAAGCACCCTAGCTTGAAATTAAGGAAAGGTGACTTGTAATGTGCCTCTGTGATGCAGGGGCCTTTTCTGACACCTTCATGTTGTGAGTCAGGTTCTTGTCCTGTGGGAAATGCTGTGCATGTCACCCACAAGTTCCTTCCCTTCCCATGCTAGAGTCAGATTCTGCACTGTAAGGAAGAAGTGAAAGAAAGTAATAAAATGCTGCACAGTACTTTCTGTTATGTTTGGCTGTTTATTTTAAATGTAATGCCAATGTGAAATAACTAAACCCAAAATAATGTCGTGTATCCACAGAATGCACATACATACAGTCAATGCAAATTCCATCAGTCAGTCATTTTCTGACTACAAATATATGCATGTAAATAAACAATTAGATTATTTGTATAAGTAGCAGGCTCTGAAAGAATTCTGAAAACCTTAACTGAGAAACTGCTAAGAATCTGCTGCAGTAAAAGCTGTCAGATGCATGTGTGAGTTGCCCCAGTGAGATCAGTTTCAACTATCTTTAGTCTATTTGCTCATGAATAGCAAAGGAAGGAGATTTAAATCTTCTTTGTTACTTCAGTAAAGTCTAATTAACTTCCTTGCTTCCTCTGAGAAAAACAGCTACCCCCAGACAAGCACGGCGTGGATAACATCACCCAATATCCTGAAGAGCTTTGGGGTTTTGCAATGATTTCAAAAGTGGGGTCGTTTCTTTCTCGGCTCTCATCCCACATCATATATCTTAGGCAAACACCACAGGAAAAAAAAACAAGCCATTCAGAGATGTTTGCATGGCTCACCCTGGCAAGGCACAGGAGCTAATTGTCAGAGATACACAAAGCTGTCTCTGGTCCTTAAGGTGAATGCTTCTCTTCCATGACGCTTTGATGCTTCTGTTAAATCAAAAATTCCTGACTTCATTCCTGGCTACCACTTACTGCCTTGTGCCAGCATCTTCTGTGCCAATTGCAAGTCCATCTCTATTTGACCTGAACCAAACTTGGACCTGAAAATACTTGCCTGAAAGCACAGTTTGACACATTTAACTGTGCTGCTCAACAAACAAGCCATGCTCCTCAAATCTGTTTCCATTCTAGCCTACTTTTGTACCAGAAAGTATTTACCTGGAAGTCAGCAGTGCATTGAAACATTCAAATCAGCCTGCTGTAGGGCATTTATAGACTCTGTTTAGTGTAGGGCAACACACCAGAGAATGTGGCTTCAGGCATTACAACTCCTCTTTTCTGCTTTCCATTCCTCCTTGTGCCCCAATAAGATAAGTAATTTTTGAGATTTCAGTAAGGAAGACCTCACAAGTGGTCTTGTAATTTACTGCTGTTAAGTTCTTTGGCTGCCATAGAAAAGCAGAACTATGTTAATGAGCCTAATTTTTGCAATATAAAATTTTTCATATCCCAGATGTAAAAAATAGTCATTCTGCTGTCATGATTTAACCCCATCCAGCAGCCAACCACCACACAACTGCTCACTCACTCCAGCAGGACTGGGGAGAGATTTGTGAGGGTGAAAGGTAGAAAACTTACGGACTGAGATAAAGATGGTTTAATAGGGAAAACAAGGGCTGTGCATGCAAGCAAAACCAAACAAGGAGTTAAGTCACTGCTTCCCACAGCAGGTAGGTGTTCAGCCATCCACAGGAGAGCAGGGCCCATCCCATGTAACAGTTACTTGGAAGACAAATACCATCACTTCAGGTACACCCCTCCTTTCTTCCTCCCCCTTTATATACTGAGCATGAAGTCATATAGTATGGAATATCCCTTTGGTCAATCTGGGTCTTCTGTCCTGGCTGTGTCCCCTCCCAGCCTCCCAAACACTCCCAAATTCCTTGCCAGCATGGCAGTACCAAAAGCACAAAAGGCCTTGGCTTTATGTTATATTCTATATATATATATAATGTTTATATTACTGAGGCCCTCCTCAGTAATATAAAAAACATCTTTTTATTACCAACTCTTTGTTCAGCACAAATCCAAAACATAACCCCATACTAGCCACTGTGAAGAAAACTAACCCCACCTGAGACAAAACCAGCACATGCTCATAGTGTTGACTTAAACTTTACCATAAAAGTAGTTCTGCAAGGAGAAAATTGCTCAGAAAGCAGCATTTGTTTTATGATGGTTTGAGAGGTGAAAATCATGGCTTTTAAAAAAATATAAATTCCACCCAGTCAAATTATCTTGACCCCTTTACAGTTCCAGCAAAGCTGCACTATATGGCTAAGGTTTCATTGTTAGTGTCCTTTTACACTGCACACTCATTATTAAAAAACAGAAGCAATCAAATGTCCAGATCAGTAAAGCCTCAGTTCAACAAGTTGGACATGACTTTGTACCAGCTTATTCTGATATTCTTCAATATATATGCCTTAAGTTCCATCATGTTAGGCAAAACCTAAAACCCACACACAGGTACATCTTAGATGCAAAATCAATCCTCATTACTATTGCACAGAAAGTGGGTCTGGGCTGAAATGCCCACAGCACTGACAGCAGAAATTCAGCATGCTGAGAGTACAGCTGGTGGGCTACATCCCTCAGGGACCTCTCATGGCAGAACCTGTTGACTATGTCTGCATCCTTCCTGCCATCACGCTCCTGCTTTAGCATCACATATTTTTGCCTGCTCCATTTTTCAGATGTAATTGCACATGAAGCAAAGATGCAAGTCAGATCACAAGAGTGAGAAGTATTGAAGCAGCCATTTCCTAATTTTATTTTTTTTTTTTTTTCCAAGGAGGGGTCATTTTAAAAGCCTCATAGACAGTTGCAAGAGCGCAACTGAAAACAAATTGTAATCTAGGGGTGGGAATGACAGATGAGGAGGGATCTCGTCAACCAGCTGCACCACCAAATTAAACAAATAAACTACACAAAGCTGCAGCCTCAGGCACTTTTCAACCTGAACTTTTCATCACAGTGGCCTTGAAGTAGGAATCAGTGCCAAATCCCCAGCCAGGTGCTCCTGAAAACATGTAAGAACACAAGCTAAGGAACCTTGGGAATTTTCAGGCAGATCAGGAAGATTCCAATAAATTTCAGACATCTCCAAGGTTAGGTAATATCGGAGAGAAGCTTTTGGTTTCTGTGACACTAACTGGAGATTGGTGCTTAAATTCCATAGGTGGAATGGGGGAGATCTGGACCTTGCTTTTTCACTAGACTCCAGTGAAATAAGTGTCAAACCCTCTAATGGTATCCCTGGAGCAGGATTGCACTGTCTTTGTCATGAAAGGCCACATACCAGATGTCATGTAACACCTTTCTGGTACGTCAAGCACTCACTTGACTAGTTTAAAAATTCCAGCTGTAACTGCTAAAACTTCCTGGCAGCAAAGTCTCTTTCTTCTTTGCTTTTAATTTTTGATGGGTTTTGGTCTTGTTTTGATTTGAGTTTGTTTGGTTTGGTTGTGGTTTTGTTTGGGTTTGTTTGTTTGTTTGTTTGTTGTTTGTTTTTCGTTGTTGGTTGGTTGGTTTTGGTTTTGTTGTTTGTTTGTTTTTTCTCCTAAGAGAGACCATTCAATACTTTTCTAGCAGAAGCAGAAGTTTTTGTGATGTGGGTTGATATCTGAAAAAAACTTTGAAGTTAGCATATTAGACTTTTTTTTTTTTTCTTGCCCCTGCATTTTTCCAGGAGGTTCTTTCTGCTGATCTTGCTATCTGGCTTTAGATATTTCCTAATAAAATACTTTTTGGAAGAGGTTATTTCTGTTGAAGCACATATTGAAATATTGTGAGCACTGACATCCTTCCTTCCTACTAAATTCTACCTAAAATTTGCCAATGTTTTTAATGGAAACTCTTGCTTTCCACATCTGACTGCATGGGTTGACCAGCCTTTCTCTGTAAATTACTTTTTTACCTGTAGTTGTGATGCCAAATGTGGCTTTCACTTGTCAGAAAAGTCTGGAGAAAGCCTCAGAAGTGCTGTTCCATTTCCCGCACCCCCCCCCCCCCCCGAAAAACAAGCTCCCACATGAGTCTTCATGCTTACAACTGCCTCTGCAAGGCAAAGTAGAGTGCACTTGTGCATCATATACCTCCCAGTTTCTGTGTTTCAGTCTGCTGGTGGGGTGATTTCCCTGCAGAACTTTCTTCCTCATCTACCTTCAAACAGTCATTATTTCTTTTTAGCGGAATTTCATCTACATTTTTAATTCCTGTCTTTCTAATCCTTACACTCGCTGGACTCAACGCACAGATGTGTCTATAAAGATAAGAATTTCAAACCACAGATTTTACAACAAGAACATTTTTGAAAGTCTAACTCCTATGTTTCATGATAAAATATGCTCTGAACTCTTTTGAGGGCATGAGTAATTACATTGGTGGGTAAACATTGAGTCCCTTCAAGAACTTGGAGAAATACTGGCATAGAGGAAAAGAAATGAGAAATTCTACATGAACAAATTTCTATTAGTTGATCCTGATGTCTACTTATCAGTAGCCAGGGAAACAAAAAAGATAAAAACAACTGAAAAAGAGAAGACAAGATTGCCAGAAAATTATTATATAGATCATGAATATGAATCCTGTGCAACACATTGACTTACATTTTTCTTCATATCCTCCGTTTCCCAAACATCATACTTTTATGAATGAATAACGTTGGTAAGCATAGACTAACAGCTGCACATGTAATGAAAATCAAAGATAATTAACCATATCATTGTTGTGTACCATGTATGATGCTTGATGCATGTTTGTCTCCTAGCATGCCTTCAAATTCAGAAGGTCAGACATTGATGGTTGTGGGATTACTTGCAAAAAGATAGGTTTGTAATCATTACATTAAAATTTAGGCCCCTCAATGAGGTGGATTCTGGGAAATAATGAGGAATGATCAGCTATGTCTCTCTGTCTCATATCTGAAGATACAAGCTCTTGCAGAAGGATGTGCAGAAAAACAACTCACCTATGGCTTCAGTTCAGCTATAGCCACAGTTGACTGTCATCATAACATAGATGCCTTAGCCTTTGGCCTCAGTTTTGATGGGATGAGTGTAATCTACATCCATAGATATTCTCCTGGAGCTGCAAAAATCTCACCAGTTTGTGATCCAAGGGGAAATCTGAGGTACAAATGGAGGAGAACCAAGAGAATTTCCCCATGAGGGAAATTTTCCTGATGGCCAGAAAAATTCAGTTTTTAAATCTCATATTTTAAGTCCATTTTTAAAGCTTCTTTTAACTTTCCAACCAAGCATCAGCTGAAACATCTCTCGAACCATCTTAGATTTGAACAATCGGTTCAAACGTAAAAGTTTCCCCAAAAGTGTTATAATTCTACATTCATAATATTTAAATTGGTAAGGTCAAATAGTTAATGTTTTTCACATGTGCAAGCAAGAAAGCTATTGGGGAAATCTATCTTCAATTCAGTAATGTTATTACAAAGGATTATGTCATTGTGTGTATATCGTTGGTATGGCTTTCCAGTTGCATTGTGGGTAGTTTCTTTTAGTTGTCAGTGACTATTATTACATTGGTATTATTAAAAATGGTGTTAACTCTCTACTCACACAACTGTACATACATGTAATACCTTCTATCTGAGTACCCTTAAAAATAAATGGTTAAGCTTTGTTTTTCTTCTTGAGAGAAATATCCCTGCTTCAGCAAGGAGTAAATGGAGCATATTAAGGTTAACAGCAAAAGGTTAGCAGTGTCTCGAAGACAGAGACAGGATTCTTCTGACCAAGTATCAGAAATACAATAACTTCTTGGTGTTGACTCATCACGTCCCTCTCCCAATACATATATCCAAATTAAATAAAATTAATCATGATTTAAAAACACCTATTTTTTTCCCATAGTTAAAATATTAAACTCAGATAACTTTATTGCATATATCGATGTTCAATCAGATAAAATCCTGACAAAAGACAGAATTCAAGTTTCCTGAATTCTGGAAAAATACAATACCCACTGTGTCATTCTTCATTTTACAGTCAAACATTTCCTGATGGTTACTTACAGGATTTTAAAAATTCAGCCAGATCATTTCCAGACACCCTGGCACTCTTCCTCTCTCTGCTTCCTATGCATATCATGTAGAAGGCTTCAAGATTTTTGGCTGTTTTCTACATTTCTGCCAGCACTGTTTGAAATACGGTTTGTCTTTTTTATTATTATTATTATTCTTTTAATGTGCTGTCTTCATGTGTGAGGTAGATGAGGAGCTGGGAGGCAGCACATTTACTTTCCTCTGCAGCTGCTCTTTGAGCAGCTCCACAATGAGATGCCAGTCATGTGCCAGAGCACTGCAAACTCCACACTTCTTCCTTCTTACTGATGCTTCTGTGTCACTGCTGAGAAGAATCAAGGAGCAGAAATGCTTGGCAAAAGCCTCCACCTCCAATATATGACTGTGTATTAGTATAGAGTTAAAAAAGAAGTCTCTAGAATGTTGCTTACATGTTTTAAAACTGATCTTATTTACTATTACCTTTTTCTGTCCTTCCATTTCAGATATACTGAATTTCATGATAAGATTGAAGCTTGCCTTTCAGAAACAGTATGTTTACCTTATTTTCTGCATCTGAAAAGCAGGTGTTCTCAAGTCAATCTGAATATTTTGAGCAAATCCCTGCTTTGAAATGCAAATGAATTTGCAATGTCTGCATAGTTTGAGATAAAGCAGTTAACAATGAATTAATCCTTGTTTTATGCAGTTCATTATCAAGAGTCTATGTCCAGACCAACAATGAATTTGGAACATAATAGGGGATTGCTAAACAGGTAGAGACTCTTTACTCAAACTGAGCACTTGCTGTGACTCTCATTTTTGAGGACTGCATAAAATAACACAATAGGTCTGATATACTTTCTTGTGTTTGCCCCAGAAGCTGGTGCATAGCTACAATCTAGACTTATTATAGAACCAGAGAGTCCTGGAAGGTACTAAAATACTGTCAAGTGAAGAATACCTAGCAAATTTGGTTTTAAATGAGTAAAACTTCATTTCAGTGGAGGCGGCATTTTAAATTTAAAAGATGGTTCCAAAACCATGCTATTTTCATGAGAAGTTCACCTGCTCTGAAAATTTGAATCATTGACAGTAAATACCAAAAGAACTATTCTCTAAATCTGCTATTCATTCCACCAGGCAAAGTAGCTGGTTCAGGTTTAGTCTCCTGTGCTTGATGGAACCAGGGTGATGTAGCAACTAGTGATGTTCCCATGGCAGTCAGTGTGAATGATGAGAGAAACAACTTGGAATGCAAAATTAGTAGTGCACCAGTGAGTAGTGATCTTCAGCCATGCTGCTCTGTCTCTGCTGGGACTCTGTGGTGAAGGGGATAGCACTGAGCACGTTTAACAATACCATGCACAAAGGACATGGTGCTTCTGGGGGTGAGGGGCGAAGCTTTGTTCCAAAGACCTGGAAAAGACTTGCTGAGCTTGATTCTGTGGAATGAGGGAAAAAGGAGGTGTAGAGGAAGCAGATTGCAGGTGACTCCTTTGTAACCCCACTCCCACTCTCTCTCCTAGCCCTCAGCCTATCACAAACCCTACCTGTGGGCTGGGTTAAACCTGAGCCATGGACACCTTCTCTGTTGCAATTGAGAAATATCTCAGGGAGGCGCTTAACTGAAGGCTAGACCTTCCCTTGGCTGAAATTTAAAATAGAAATGCACCCTTTCTCTCATACAGATATATCACAGTTCAATTAAGAGAGAACTAAGTCTAGATAAATATGTGAGGGGAAAAGTTTCTGAATCATTTACAGGAAATTAAACTTTTTTTTTTTTTTCCATTTTTTAAACAATATAATGCTGTTATACCTCTCCATAGCTCTGTAGGGCACTGTCATAAATGAAGAGTTTGTTCATTAGATTCTGTTTTATATTCTAGAGTTTAGTCTTAGCTACTCTGTGCTGAGATGCTGTAAAGTTATTTACTGAAACATAGCAGTTTTCTTCCCATTTGGGCAGGGTTTTTTTCTCATTATGTTTCGATGACTTATATTCATGATCTGCAGACTGCTGAAATGGAGGACTCCAGTTTTGCCTGTCTCTAATCACTGTAGTACATAATAACAGATGGCAGCATTCCTAAACTGCCTTATTCAACAAATGGTATGAGATAGCTATCTCAATGATTTTATCATCATGCTTAATAATAATTATTATCAAGAACTAAGAATGAATCTTTGATTTTGTATGATATAAACCTCGTGACCTCCATTTTTGGAATTGCTAGCAATTCTGGTTGCCTCCAATTTTGAGCCTAGAGAGCAGACAGTAAAGACTCCTGTTTCAGACCAAACTTGGCAACATGTGTTTGAAGATTAGGCTGCTTTAAGGGATATTATGTTAGTCTAGAAAAAACTACTATTTGCTTTCCACCATGGACGTTCTCATCACATGGTTTGGCTTTTGTTCACTTCAGGTGTTGGTGCTTTTTTCCTTATAGATGATAGAGATGAAATATAAAATGAAAGTTTGCGTAATGTTTCTGAAAAGCATGAGATATTTGAGATATCTGAACTAGTCATGGTTAAAATGGAGGGACTTTCTCCACTGTCTGAAGACACAACGAAGCAGAACAGCAGTGACAGAAGGAGAGAAAACACTTCTTCTCTGTGTTGACTCTTTTATTTCACTACAGTAATAGAGTGTATTGCTGACCTGAAGAGACTTTGGGCGTCCAGAGGTTATTGGACTGCAATCAATATTGGACTTGAGGTCTCCTTTCCAGCTAAGAAATTAGGATTCAATAGAAGCTGAGCTGAGACCAGGTGTCTACTACAGCTTCATGGGCTGGCAGACCAATTATTCTAGTTTAAATTACAAAGCACTCTCCTATTCTAATATTGATACATTTTGTGAAAGACAGAGTTAGCACATTTTCTTTTTGCAGAATAACCTTTAAAATATGGAACAAAGGAATTACTTTAAAAAGATTCTCATTCATGAGCCACTTCTCAAATCATTATCTTGCTGCCTGAGAGTACTAATGAGATCGAACATTCAATTTTTTTCCGGGTCTTGAAGACAGTGTCCTCATGCATCCCAGAAGGAAATAATACCTTGTTTAAAAATTAATAAAGAAAAATTAACTTAACTTCTACAGGTGCTGTGTCAAAGTCCTTATCTAGCTTTCAAGAATTTCAAAGCCAGTCTCCTTAAATTTTGTTTTAACAAGTTTTCGCCACTGATAATGGTAGAAGGAAAACAGTTATATCAGCGTGGGGAGAAAGCTGCTCAACAATGCTTCAAAAGAATTTTAAACCAAGATATCTGTCAATATTTCTTAGAGATGCTATATCCCCATGTAGCAGGCCAAGACAAGAACAAGAAAAATAGTGGCATAGCTAGCTGTAAACAGCTGTTTGTGATTAAAAAGCTTACAGTCCATTGACCATGTTGAATATGAAGATAACTGTAAGATGCTGGAAAAACTTCAGGCATAATTCACTTCCTGAAAACTTATAATTAAGGTAGCCTACCATGAATTATAGAGTAGGAATCATTCATGTTGGTCGTATATGTATATATAAGCAGAAAGAATAGGACTACCTAAATCATTGCATTCCAAATGAATTGAGTTCAAGAGGAAACTGAATGAGTACTTGAAAGAAAAATTCATAGAGGATGACTAAACAACCAAACTGGCCTCAAAATATTCCCTAAACTTGAGAGTAGTTAGAAGTTAGGAGAATATTAACAGGCAGATTTATATATAGACTTAATCCTTCTTTTATTCTTGTTCTTGTTCTTGCTCTTCCTCAGGCACATTTGTAGCTATTTTGATTTTGTTATAATTGTTCTAGTTTACAAGCTGTAACTGATCACTTTTGCAATGTTGTCTACAAGCCTAGAAGTACAATACACATAGAAGTACATGTATTGTATTTCTAGGCTTTTACATTATTTGTACCCATAAATAAAGACTATAAAGAGCTTTAGATTAAACTCTGCATTTTCTAAAAATCACATTCTAAATTCCTCCAGTGCAGTTGATGCCAAGAGAAGTATTAGCATAAGTAAGAATAGCAGGATCTGCAAAATACAGTGGGCAACTTTACAGCCTTAACGATCCGAACATGAGATGGTTGGTTTTGTCCTCTGTGTCATGACAAATTCTGATGTAGCACAGCTCCAATCTGAGACAAGGAAGTTCATATTGACTTGCAATGCCAAGACTAGTCTACTCTGCTTTCCAAGAAGCCATACTCTGGAAGCTTTGACGAAATGGTACCGAAATGATACCTCAAAGGTTTCATATGCAAGATGACTCCTGGGGATAGCTGGGTGTTGCTTCCAGAACTGTCTTCCTACAGACAACCCCTTTGGCCACAAAACAATTAAGTCTTTAACTTTCTGTGTGTACTGCAGGGTGTTCTATCCCCGCATTTAGCAACTTCCTGAAGTACATGCAAGGCTCAAGTGCTATGTGCTGTGCTTGTTTTATCTGGACAGGCCCTGGATATCCTCATGAAGATCCCTGTGGCTTCTCTGAAAACACAGCCACAACAGCTCAGCTCTTTCACAGAGGAGTGCAGAAAATAAAGTAGCTCCAAAAAAAGGCTCTGTGCCTGCAGTCAGGGACCAGGATGTCCCTTGTCTTTTGAGACTAGATCAAGATACGGGATTAAGCGAGCCCTTGATCTACATGAGTACAACCATCCTGATATTTTTGTGGATTTACTTTTACTCTTTGGTAGTGCTTGACTCTGCTTTAACTTCTAACTCAGTTACAATTTAAGATGATCCATTAGGAATCATGCCACTCTACCAGTTCTCCAGATTTGCATCTGTTTTCTCACAGAGCAGAGCCAGCTCTTTCTCTGGTTGTTTAAAAGTCCCTTATGCTCTTCTGCACCCTACTATCAACATGTGATGGTACAGGAATTTAGGAGGGAATGCCCAGAGACAATTTTTTGCAATGTATGTGCCAGAAAGATTCCAACTGTAAACTGCTAAGGCGTCTATGGCTGTCAGGTTTTCCTAAAAGCCATGGAAACTCCTAAGATGAAGGTTGAATTCTTCAGTTTTTATAAGTACAGTGCCTTCTTTAAATGATAAAAGTGGTAAAAAACCCCCAAACATTTAGCCAATAGATCTTTATTCCTTAAATGTCAGACATCTTATGAAAACTATGAGTAACAGGGAAAATACAATTTACAAGTAGATGATACTATGTAACACAGAAAATCTTTTAAAAATTCTGCAGGGTAGCTGCTTACCGGAATTTGGTGTATTCCTGCTAAAAATTATAGTTTTGGCACCTACTTCATTAACTATATTTCTAAAGTCAAAGTAAAGAATGAAGCTTTCTAATTTGATGCTCCCTGCTGTATCAGAGTGCTCATCTTAGTCTTAAATAAATATTTGTAAGTTTGTGGTATTTTGGAGTCAAAATATGATGGATTAGTTACATACTCCTTTGATATCATATCTGAGATTCTGATCTAAAGATCATGAACTCCTGTTGACTGCTCTGGTCTGTGGTACAGGTAAAGGAACTCACAGATTTTTGCCAGTGAAAAATCACCTGCATGAACAAGCATGGAGAAATAGAATGTGAGTCCTATTTAGGACAGTATAAAACATCTGTGAACATGTCTAGTCTATGTTTCCATTCTTTTGGCAGAAGATCTGACTAAAAAGGTTTTGGTCCATCAATCCCAGATATTCATTCTTGTCTCCAAGTATGGTCACTTCTGCCCATGGAAAAAGTTGGTTGGGAAGAGGAAAACATGAACCCTCTAGACTGGCCTGCCATCTGCACAGTGGAGCTTCAGAATACATCTGAATTTTTTTAGATAGATATAATTTTGATTGATTAACCTTATGAGATTTATTGTGTTAATGAAAACATCAGAACATATTTTCTGTCTTCCTATACATTACAAGCTACTATGTTTTACTTCTACACTTAATTTCAGAAAGAGGTATTTGACTAGCATACTTCTCTTCATAATTTCTTTCAATGGTAACCAACCTGACTGTTGTAAGTCTCTGCCTAATTTTACTAATTTGAATTTATTTGACTTAAAATCGTCTATCATTGATTTTGGTTTTACCCTTCTTTCCCCAGTTAAACTCATCTTCTTTCCATGAAGATTCATTTGCAATGAAATCAACCTACCATAGGGTCTTGCTTTCAATAAGCTAGTTAGAACCACGGGTCTTGCAGAACAGATGTCTCTTTTTGAATACATTGTTGTCATTGCTATTTGTTATTCCACTAATTTTTGTGGAAAACTCTATCATTAGTATCTGTATATTTAGAATCATTGGCAAAGTTGTTCTATAAAACCATCTTTGATACTCATCCCAGCAGAACTCTTCTAGTTAGCTCTATCTTTGATGATGAGTTACCATAGACACCTACTTTTTCAAATGTCATAGAATAGAATCATAGAATCATTAAGGTTGGAAGAGACCTCCAAGGTCATCAAGTGCAACCTTTGACCGAACACCACCTGGTCAACTAGACCAGAGTCCTGAATGCCATGTCCAGTCATTTCTTGAACATTTCCAGGAATGGTGACTCTGCCACCATCCTTGACAGCCTGTTCCAATGCATAACCACTCTTTCAATGAAGAAATTTTTCCTGGCATTAAATATGAACTTCCCCTGGTGCAGCTCGAGGCCATTTCCTCTTGTCCTGTCATGAGTTGCCTGAGAGAAGGCTGATCCCCAGCTGGCTACAAATTCCTTTCAGGTAGATAGCAATAAGGTCTTCCCTGAGCCTCCTTTTCTCCAAGCTAAACAACCCCAGCAACCTTAGTTTCTCCTCATGTGACTTACTGCCTAGACCCTTCACCAGCTCTATTATCCTTCTCTAGATGTGCTCCAGTACCTCAATGTCTTTCCTGTAGTGAAGGGCTCAGAAGTGGACACAGGATTTGAGATGTGATCACAGTGCTGAGTACAGAGGGGTAATCACTGCCCTGGTCCTGCTGGCCACATTGATGCAAGCTAGGATGCCACTGGCCTTTTTGGGCATACTGATGGTTTATATTCAATCAACTGTCAACCAGCACCCCCAGGTTCTTTTCCACCAGCCAGCTTTTCAGCCACTCTTCCCCAAGTCTGTATTGTTAGCTGGGGTAGCTGTGGCCCAAGTGCAGGACCCAACACTTCACCTTGTTGAACCTCATACAGTTAGCCTTGGCCCATCAATCCAGTGAGTCCAGGTTGGATGTCAACCAGTTATGAATCCATTTACCATTTACCTTCTTGACATAATTAAATTCTATATTTCTTTTACCCCACGAAGTAAAAATCCTGGCGTAACTCTAAGCCTGTTATGTCTACATGGGTTCTTTGTCAACTAATTTTCTAATCTCATCACAGAGTGAATTCAGGGTTTTGTGACAAAACATATTTTCCATTAGATCATGTTGGCTGGCATTAAATATATTCTGATCCTTTGTTTATTAATTGACTTTCATACAACTTTTTCTATTATTCTGATATCACTGGCATCAGTGGACAGACTAGTAGACACTTGAGCTATCCTCACTGCCCTTGATAAAATACTGGATTTCATTCTATTTATGAGAAACATTCTGATATTTCTTCACTAATACTCTTGCCAATTTTTCTTTCAATTTCAAGCTATTTAAACTCATTTTCTCTTTCCTAAGTACTTAGTTAAAATATGTCCACCAATACAAACTAAAATGTAGTAAAAAATTATTATACGTGACATTGCATAAAAGCCACAAGAACTTGCAAAGACTGATTGATTTACAAGGCAAAACACAACATGGCAAGGTTGACCTGCATTGCCAGCAAACACTAGAAAAACTCTTGGCAACAAAGGCCTACTTTTTTGACTTCACAATGAAATCCCCAAAGAGGTTAATTTTGTGCTGTCTGGATTCATTGCAAATGCTTCACACAATTTTACTGTTAATTCTCTACATCTTATTTCCATACTGCTAAGGATTTTCCAGGTTATGGACAGTGATCTCCATCAAATCTCCAATTCTGAAAGTAGGAAATCCAGTTAAGTCTGGCCTACACGATGAAATTGGCAATCACAGTTACTTTGTTTGAGAATAATTGTTATGTTCACAATGCAGAACAGAATAAAAATTATTTTTACTCCAGAAGACGGTATAGTACAAGAGCAGTAGGAGTGGGGCTTCTCTACAAGAGGCACCAGGAGCCTGGGAAAAGAGTGAGATTAATTGGATTGGGTATGCATTGACTTGAATCCTATCTCATAGCTCTTAAACAAGGTGAGTAGAACAGGGTTAACACAGTAACTTTGGTCAGCTGAGAGAGCAGTGATGTCCAGGCAAATCTCTAGTGTCAGGACTGGTCCAAGCTCAAGCCAGGAAGCCAAGTGAGCAAATCAGGTCAAAATCATCCGTGTACATAACTAGGCACAATACATTTACACTGTTCCTTGGGCAAGGACAAAGGTGAGGGCTGTGCAGCTCCCACCATTCCAAGGTAGAATGGCTCCAAACAAACCTCTGTGCAGCCTCTTTTCACACTTAGGTTTTCTCCAGTGTTACTATTACATGTTACTATTGAATGGTTTCTATGATACTATGGCACACAGCAGCATGGTATTAGAGCTGACCATGCCACAGGGCTTCCTAGTAGGCTCAGAGCTCTAGCAAATACTGGTACAACAGGCTTTGCTGTAACAACTGCTGTGGAGTATCTTGTGTTCTCTGACACTTTCAATATTGAAAAAAAAGTCTGACAATAGCTAGCAGACATTCCTGTAGTACTTTACTTCTGCCATGCTTTCAGTGAAGTCTCAGTGAGGCAGATTCTTTAGGTCAGTGCCCACAGCTGTCTAATGAAAGAATTTAATGTGCTGTGTCTAACTTATGCTTATGTAATGTTTAGCCATGTCACTGGGTTTCAGCCAAAGTGACAAACTGTACCAGAGTAACTGGTACAGAGCATATCATAGGTGGCTGTAACTATGTTATGATGGAAAGCTTAGGTTGGGATTGTGAAAATTAATTTTCTAAATCTGCTTTCTTAGGCATTCACAGAAGCTCTCCTTTCATGTGAAACAGAAAAAGCAATACTTAGCATGCTTCCAACAGGTTGAGCTCTTCCTTCTTTCTTACTGGAAGATTAAGTTTTCAGGAAGTTAATTCTTTGCTGAAAAAAGAATAAATTGTTAGCATAAAATGATTTTTTAGAAACATAACCATTGTGAGTGATCCAAATGTGAGAACTTAGTTACCACTTGTCAGCTGAGCTGCTGTAATGGCTCATCTGCGTGCTTCTCCTTCTTGCAGAAACAAAGCAAAAACAAAAAGGAGGTTTATGCTAACAGATTTTATTTCACAAGTGCAGCAAGCATAAGGCAAGAAATTCACATAGGCTCATATACTGTGAATGTCTGATAAGCAATAATTTGCCAGCTTGTGATAAGTGAACTGCTTGTAATTGTAAGAACATACGCTATTATATACTTTTGATTTTATCAGTATATTATAGTATTATACTTATTTCAGGCTCAGTAAAGAGACTTTGAGACAGTTTAATTATTCAAAAGCTTCTGAATATAAGGATTAAAAAGTGTTTCAATGTTGCTCTTTCTAGTTTCACATTTTACTGTGGTTAAAGTTCTCAAAAGCAGATAGTTAAAAACTTAAGATTCAGAGATATGTCGAAAAGCTTAGTGGTCCCGAACTTGAAGTAGTGTTTTCTTGTGTCAATAGCAAACATTTTTAAGATGTACAGTAGCTTTAACTCTATCAGCTTTAGGTTATCTGATTTTCTGGCAGTGACCTTCTAAATGGTTTTAGTAAGAAAACACACAAACACCTACTGAAGTCCTTCAGAAGGACTCTAAATGGATATGAATTGTCCATTTGACTTTTCCAAGGTCATGTGTTTTTGCTTAAATGAAATAGATATAAGCTTGTTTGCTAATTTAGATACATTCCAAAATCCTGAAGTCTGAGACTATCAGCATAAGGGCTTCTAAACACCAAAAAAACAACATTGTGGCAGGTTACTTTCATGGTTCCTGTATCTCCATGCAAGAGAAGCAAGATGCTTTAACAGGAAGCTAATAAGCGAGGACCAGACTGTTTCAAGAAAACATTTTGCAGATGTTTTTACTGGGATGTTGAGGAGTCCATATCTTTGACTCCTCATTCCATTGAGAATTCAGGTTCAATTTGTTGCATTATAAAACATAATACAGTTTGTCATTCCTAAACAGCATCCACTTGCATCTGCCTTTTTTTTTTTTTTCTTTTTTCCTATTTGGAGATCCTAGAGCTAGTATAATACAATAATAATGTTCCTAATGATATTGTTCCTGGCTGTAATAGATAAGTGGTGAGCTAACCACTTTAAAACAGCTGTGTTGTATCACTAGCACTGTCAAATCTGATCCTTACAGCTTAAATATCCATGTATCTTTCTTGTTACATGTATATATTATTCATATGTATATGTATGCATAATATATACTCATAAACATATATGAGTCAGCATAAAGTAGCTGAGATAGCATGCTCTGTACATCTTTATCAAACATACATTACATGTACACACAAAGTGAAATATATGCATGATGAACAGATATATTCCTCCTACACACACAACTTTGTTGATACAGAGATAATGTTGATAAGATCATACTTAGTCACCAATACAAACTCACTAATAAATAAGCACTTAAAACATTCACACTTCATCTGTTCTCTACTTATCCTTTGGTTTTCCTTTTCCTTTACACTGTCACTTTCGTATATTTGGCTTAAATCCATGTCAAAAATTTTGCCTTCAGAAAAAAAGGCAGAAGATACTAATTATTTTAATATTATTTATTTTTTACAAATATAAACCATAGGCAATTTAAATTTTTCAAATATCCAGTAATGAGGATAGCAAGAGCTAAACAGTTTGTAAATGGTCAGACTTCACTTAAAGTGATTCTTCCAGCAGGATGTCTATTAGCAGCATAGGTATAAAAGACGATGTTTCTCCATAGCCAGAGTTACACCTGTGAAAACTGTAACAAATTTGTGATTGTAACTCCACATCATATCACACTGGGGTTGTTTTGTTTTTACGAGGTTTGTTCTTTTTGTTTGGCTGCTTCATAACTGTATAAGAATTTATAGCTGTACAAATACCTCTAGGTCAATGCAGGAAAGTAAAAAGAATTGTCAATAAAACATTAAGACTTCATACATCTGCCTAATACGTTGTTCACATAAAGCCAAACATAGTACAAGAATCTGGCTATTTTCTTTGACAAGGGAACACCATATTTACTTGAATATGGATTTAAAACTTGTTTGAGCCTTCCTGGAGTCTAACACAGCCTGGAAAGTGCCATCATATCAGAAGAACTTGGGTTCTTTGTAAATGAAAATATTATAGCTTCTCCCTCACTCTCAGTAACCAGCATATAGCACTAATTCAGCTGAAAAACACAGGGCACTACTGCCTTAGCTGTGATGAATCTCTTTTCTATGATGTCTTCCTAGAATAATGCTATTTTCAAATCCCTGACACAGATCATGTATTCACTTTTTTCTTTTCCTCTTTTACATAAATACGGAGCACTGTGCTCTACTCCAAGCATTCATTTGTGAAAACAACTTCATCTGTATTATTATTAAGTCTCATGACTTCTAATCATTATGCATTTGTAGTGACTGAATGTGACTGTTGGGAGGAAGGCATAACAAAAGTTAGTATCCATGGAAAAGAAGTTTGATGGATCCAAGGGATATAGCCTGCCTGTGCAACAGGGTTCAAAATAAGCACACTGATCTGCTTATTTCCTTGGTGTTTGCATCTTGCTCTGATGAACAGAAACTATGTGTTAGCTTAGTTTTCTTATGAGTACAATGCTAGGTAACACACACCTGTATGCATGCTAATGGAAAGCAGACTATACCTACTCATCTAGTTTTTCAAGGAAAATGAAGCAGTTATATCAGTCAAAGATTTTCATGTATAAATTATTAAATCCACATGCACACCGTAGGCTACTCAGAACTCCAATGAAGCATCCACTTGGAAGCGTGTATATAACACATTTAGGGGAAAAACCCCTTAAGTAAAGGTGTAAATATTCTTATAATATAAAAAAATCATTTTCTAAGAAAGAGACTCCTGGAGTTAATATTTTGCTAAAAATACTCTATCTCTGAAATCTTCATTTTTCTCCTTGTATCATGTCCCTCCAGTCCTTGTTCCCAAAACAGAGTCAGTAGCACAGGCTACTGAACAGCTGAACTTCTGCACTTCCTTTTAATAAGGACAGATATGCAGGGAACCAAAAACTGAGTAATCAGTTTACCCAGCTAGAGACAGGCACTCTTCTCATCTGAGAAAAGCATGTTATTTGCTGAGGTAGATATGGTATGTCATCATTACTTACATTATTTTATACCTTTTTTTTTTTTTTTCTTCCCTGGTGTTTCCATTTAGCATATTTCACACTGCAAAGTACCATATTTACAGTGGTAAGCATTACACCCTGCTTTGGAATACTTCTTACACATTGCAGTTATCAATATATTGAAATTATGTAAACTGACTTTAGTGCAAAGATCACCAGTGGTGAGTCCCCTTGACTTGGAAACAGCTTTTTAATTTTCCAAGCCAAATAATGGGACAAAAGTGGAAATATCGCACTATTTCCAGTAAGGATTTCATAGTGGCCTCTTCGATGAAAAAGTGATTAAGGCAATTTGAGTTCATTGGCTGTATTTACACTGTCTGTTTCCTTAATATTGAAAGAAAAATGCATGGTGTAGAAGTCTATCTTTACACCAAGAGTCAAGCCCCAGGCATTCCCTAGAGACTTTTTCTGGTATCTTGAGAAGACAGCACAGAAGGGTGTATCCATGGCAGCAGTTTGAAATTTGCACCCTCTGGCAGATCTCTTTCCATCCACCCACGCTGGAATCATCATTTCCCAAAGTAGACATGCCATCGTACAAAGTATGATAAAGACAGAGCAGCAGACCAGCAGTGGGGGTGGAGGGTGGGGGAAGACGAGAGAGAGAAAGAAAACCCACACAACATCCTCTGCCAGTCACCATCAGAAATGTTGTCTGGGAAATCAATTGCTCAAATACCACAAATGTTCATTGCTGGGTATTAAGGTGTGGCCTGAGCTATTTCTTATAAAAAGAACAGCAGCATAGTCTGCTCTCAGATAAGCTCATGCATATTCCAATTTGGGCTCGGATTTCTCTTGGTTTATATTGAGAAAGGCCAAGTTACAGAAGCAGGAAATTACATATAAGAGCATTATATTTCTGTTTTCACATCTTGCCAAGGACTGAAAAGTTGAACTTTGTGTTTCTGTAGCTTAGTTTATCATCCCTTGAAATGTCACCATTTCAACTTATTTCTACACCAGAAAATGGACAAAGCTTGAGATGCCCAGATGGAGAATGATAGAGAACTGAGAAGTCACTTTCTGAAATTCCAGGGGTAGCTGTAAAAATAAAAAGAGTTCAAAGTTTCCAAACTGAAATTTTTCAACCCATCTATCCTAATTTTCATTTACTCTCCTTTATCTATATTTTATGTGCGATTAAAGTTTGTCTTTCAAGTAATCTATTTTCTCGCCATGATCCAAAAGTGACTGTTTTCCCCCCCAAGCTAAAAACCCCCCTTATTCATGTGCCTAGAAATATATCCTCCAGATTTGGTTATTGAACAATGTTGAAGAGAGATACTGAGGTTTTATCTGCAAAATGGTGTCGCCTCACATGCAAACACCTGTGTTCATGGCACTTCCACCACAGTGTTAGTTACCCAGCAGTGGACGCAGGAAAGCTTGGAAGTTTGGATAATGATTGGCTCTGGCACACAAGGTTCATTTAGATTTTAGTATTGGTTCCTAGGTGTTAAAATGGAGTAGAATTAGAAGATTTTTCCTTCCATGGGAATCTGAAAAATAAAAGTTTGGAAAAACTTCCATGCCGAATTCTTGTTCTCAACTATTTTCCACTTGTTTCATTTAACACCATTTATTTCCATCACATGTATGAAAAAAAAATAAATAAATAAAAAGGCTCCTTTAGGCATGTTTATGTGGTTATTCATGACTGATGGATGACTTTATTAGAATTTTTTTTTGTTAGAATATTTTGCATTGTTTTATCTAATTTCCTACTGAGATCAGTAAGAGTTTTACACCGTATCCTCGAAAAGAAACACAGATATAATTCAAGTTTAAAATGTCTGATAAGTCATTACTGTGATTGTCCATGCTTATAACTTCAGGGAAAGAAATAATGATTTGTCATGGGCCACATTTCTTTTCAAGAGGCTTTCAGTGACTGCAACTTGCAAACTATTTCTGTAAATATAGCACACTAATTTAAGCCATATGTGTGCTCCTCTGCTGACCCTAATTCCGAGATAGACTATTAATACCTTTTCCGGACTTCCCTTCAGGCCTTTGTAATGCAGTGGGTGGACAGCAGGTGGGAAGGAGTTGAGCATGTGGGAATGCAACCTACTTCCCCAAAGCCCACACTGGCCCAGTCCAGTGCAGCACAGCACTGCCTGCCAGGACAAAGCAAAGCAGGAGCGACCAGGGCACCAGGGCAGCAACAGAGATGCTCCAGTCCCCTTCCCATGCTGCAGCTGCAGGTGCTCTTGTTGCTTCTGGGAAGCAGGGTTCATTTCTGTAGTTGCATTGAGCATGCTTTGGTACTAAATTAGCGAGATCATAGGAGTTGAAAAAAATACACAAAATTAATATACCAGTGCAGGCTAAAAATTTTATTTCCTTAAACTTCCCTCCTCTGTCCCAGAGAAAGGTGGTTGTATTGATCAAATCATAGCTGGATTTTGTGTGGTTATGGAGTCTCCCTACTGCACCTTGAAAATCTAAGGACCTGACTGTCCTTAAGGCTTGAGAGCCAAACAGGACAGTATAGCTGAATGCTCACGGTTTAGGCTAAAGATCTCTTTCTGGTTCTCTAAAATGAGGTTTCTGAAAATAATGAAAGAAGAGGCAGTGAGGCAGTGTCATGTTCCTTGTTGCTCTAGCCAGTTTACCAAGCTCTTCTGCTTAAAAGTAATTATTTTCACAATACCTTGAGTTAGTGTGTTACCATGCCAAAGCAGAGGAGTTCAGAGTGGCTGACAGCATTTCTTATTCCAGCTCCCTCTTTGGCTTAGCATAGCTGTGAAGATGAAATCTCACTTTACCAGAGAGCTGTAGCCCATTACAGCACGTTGGGAATGCCTGCCAGTCACTACCCTTGGCTAGAGTCATGTGTTACAAATGTTCTTGTATGTGACTTAGAGTGGGATGTACAGAGGAGGGGTATATGAGAGGGATGTACAGAGGTTCACTGAAAACACTTATTCTGTTGGATTCTTCTCTTGTTGGTATTGTCTTTTTTTCCATGTTTTTGTTAATGAGGGAGGGAGAAGGACAAGAAGGTCCTGATCTGACATCTGGAGACTTGTTTCATACTCCCACCCAATAAAGAGGGTATATGCTTTAGACAACAGAAAATTATTTGCACTAAGAATTAAATAAAAGACACCAGAGACAGGGAGGGGAAAATTTTAATGTGAAAAAATGCTATCAATTACTTCCCTGTATTTAGGTCATTGCTGTATCATTACTGCAAATTAATAATGGTCAGGATGTCTTTCCTGAGACCTCTAATGCTTGCTTTATGCAGGTATGGAAACAAGATGCAATGCAAAACTAGCAGACAATGAAATTTTCTCCTTGATTACTTCTGTTTGCAAGAGTCATAACTATAAATATTTTTCAACTCAATGACTCGGACCAGAAATGCTGGAGGACTGATAGGCTCCAGACTAGGAAGGAGAGCCCCAGCTGGTCAGATGGACTCTCAGCTAGCCAGCTGTCAACTTGGGAAAGGCACTTCACATCTGTTTTCTTCCTCCATTTCCTTTGCTTGTATAAGCACTGGTCTCACTGTATGTAACAGGGTGTCTCTCGTTTGGTCTTCAGTTGTTATAACAGAACAAACTTCTGCTTCCTCTCCCCAGTCTCTTGCTTTCATTTTTAATCTTTACTTCTCTCTATAGGAAAATGTGCCTGGTAGCCAAGAGTACATATTTCTGACTGGAACACCCATGTGATGCTTGTCAGCAGAATGGCAGGTCTCCTAATGGCATGTAAACCTGGTACAAACTTTGGCACCAAAGAATACAGCTCTGCCTGGAAGGTCTAGGTGATATCCAGAAAAACCACTATTAGTGGACCAGCTGGAGCTGCATACCCTGTGGCTTGTGCAAAGGCTCAGGCTTAGAGGGACTTCTTGTAAAGCTACTGCATATCTGTCACATCCATCATTTGACTGCATGCAAGTCCAGAGGGTTGTACTCTAACCTCAATACTCTGAAGCCGCTGAGTGTCTTCCTCTTATCCCTATCTACTCATGCCTGAGAACTGGAGTAAGATGAAAGCACTTCAGAAGAACAAGACAGACTAAAGTTTCCATTAGTGCCTTGTATCCTTGCAATAACAAGGAATCCATTAGAGAGCCTGTAGCAAATACAAGTCAGTCCTCCCTCTTCAACATTTCCCACAGGCTGCACATTTTCTTTCAGAAGCTGAATTAATGTGTCCCTGTTTTACAACAGAGTTTAATCTAATGGTGAATTCACCATCTTCATGTGGAGCAAAAACAGATTCTGATCTTCAATTACTTTTTCTGTTAAGAAATAACTTCTTATTTCGAGATTGAATTTGTTTAACTTCAGCTTCCAATCACTGGAAAGTTTCTGACTTACATAAGGAACAGCTTCCAGGCACTGGCTGAAAGTTGAGGTTAGATAAATATACATTCATCAGTGGGGCTGAAATGCCCTTGCCTAATTATTTTCAGCTTCCAAACATAAGTACATATACACTGTGATTTTTCATCCTTCTCTTCATCTAGCCAAACAGGTTGAGTTTATTTACCCGTTTATTTTCCAGTCTCTAATTTATTCATCCATCTGTTGCTGGATTCACGATAGTATTTCCAGTGGACACCGTATTTCAGTACTGATGCAACACAGTAGCTACAACTCTAAGTGCAATTACCTATTTGCACAAAACAATGATGCATTATTGTAACACCTTTTACCTACATAACATCAACTTTTAAGTCAATGACTGCCTTTTGAATGTCTGCAAATACCTAAATGTTTTAAAATACACTCCCTATGCCTTGTTCTCTGCTTCCCTATTCTCTCAGCAAGAGACAGGATGGCGTTTGGAGGAAGACTTAGCTCTTGAGCCTTGAAAGTCTTCTACCAAGAGTTGAGTTTCTTTACTCTCTGTTTAAGAAATTTTTTAAGGCTATATATTGTTTTTATTGAGACTGATTTTATGTCACGATCCGTCGGGATAAAGGGAGCGGTCCACACTCAAGGAAGGTAACGGGAATGGAACTCTTTATTAAAGGAACACGAGACTTTTATAGGGTTCGGGGCAGAAGCTGCGAGAATAAGGACGAATCGCGACAAACAACGGAAAACCGGGGTGGAATTACAACAAATATGGGAAAATAGGGGGTGGCTATCCCCTATATGGTATTAGCCAATAGGAAAATAGGAACAGGGCTACCAATGGGGAAATGGCGTCTAGGGATAAAGCAGCCAATGAGAACAGTTAAATAACGTAATAATTATCTATCTAATACATTAAATATCTAACTATTAAAACATTTTAAAACATGGGAAACAGTCCAATATTCCAAGTAACAGTCCACAGATCTAGCAGGTGTCGTCCTCATTTCGCTGACAGCTCAATCCACTCATGAAAGTCCTGGTGTTCGCTGGACTCCCCTCCTACATCGGCCTGTTCCTTTCTTTGAACTACTCTTGAGCCAGAACTCAAGTTAGAGAAGTATTTAAGATGTGAACAGAACTATCAGGTACATGTCACTTTTCTTTACCTTGGATGTGAACATAGCCAGGGAATAAGAGAACCCTGGAAAAGATGATTCCTAGACTTTACACAGGAACAGGAAGCTTAGTACAAAGTAGTCCATGGTTTAAAGCTCTTCTAAACATTTAAGTAACACTAGCAATGAAAAAGCTGGATCTTCCTGTGGACTGGAAAAATCTAAAGTATGTAATTGATACATTTAATGTCTGGCTGGCACTCAGCAATATATTTAGCCTTTCAGTAGCAGCACTGAAATCTCCAGATTACAAATGTGTTAAACTCAGAGAAAGTGCGAATTAGAGGCCAAAGATGTGATCTCCCACATCATATACACCATGGTACCCATTGGTTTTCACCTCAGACAGCCTCAAGCATGGAGAATCTTAGAATTGGTCCTGCAAATCAGCAGCACATAAGGATACGTTGAAACTCAAGCACATTTGGTGTTGTTAGCTCCCATGCTGCCTCCATTAGCTTGAATTTTAATAACACTTGCATTACAGTCCCTAGACTCTTATTCTCTCTAGAATGTTATGCTTACATCAGAATGTAAATTTTCTTTTAAAAATGAAGTGCTTTAGCTTCTGTTTTGAAGCTGGAGTTTTACAATATAACTTGTGTGCCCATTTCAGGTTCAAAACACAGGAGGTAAATAAAAAGTATCAGGCTTGGTTTAGTTTGTGTTGTGGGAGAGGGATAAACTCAAGAATTCTTGTGGTCCAGCATATGTTTTTGATAGTTTAGACCAGTGTAGTGAAGAGTTTACTAGCTCTCCCTTGTTGAAAAGACTCATAAACATCTTCCGGGTAAGAGATTTTGTACAAAACTTTACAGAAAGCATTCTGTTTAGAACTAAATTACAAACACATGATCTATAAACAGCTCTTAGGAAACTTCTTATTTTTTTAAGTTTATCTCATTAATAATATAATTTCTAGTTCACAATGCACTATGGTCTTCCTACAATTCTGCCAGTATTGTCTCACAAACAGTAGAGCCATTAAATACTGCTTAAAGGATAGTAGAGACCCAACAGGATACAGACCCTTTTATCTTTGAGTCAACTTCAATCTGTACTCCAGCAGATGAAAAGAATGATGGATTTGTGTTTACAAAGTGAGTTCAAAACAAAGTACAGATGAATTGCCTGATGCAGCCATGGGGAAGCATACTGAAGACAAGCAATCTCCTCAGTCCAATTCTACCCAAACCAATGTCTGTTTTCTAACAATTACTGCCTTTTCTGATACTCTCAGCAGAAAGGTCAAACCCAAGATTAAACACATCTTTTGGGGATCTATTTCTGATCCTTAAGTTATTAACATGAACACACAATACCATTGAGGGACTCTTACAAAAACCAAGCAAAATGACAAGGAAGTCAGAAAAACCCCCCAAACACTAAAATCCAATCACAAATTTGAAATATAAATATAAATTCATCCAAAGGGGTTAATATAATTTGCCCTCTTTTATCCTGGCATAAATTCCTACATTCCTAAGAGTGCTCAAACCCAGAGCCTTTACACTGAACTGCAGACTGTATCAGATAACCTACTGGTAACAAAGATTCTTCAGGCTAGCATGTGAAATGTATTAAAGTCTGGTAATTCAGGTATGTGTCAGCAGGGGGCACAAACAAAGTCAGAAAGCTTTCAGTAGTAATCTAATCTGAAAATACCTTTAAATAATCCATTGTTTTAGCATAGTTTTATTTCACTATCAACATTCATCTTTTGTTAAGACTTCTAGGCATAAGAAAATGAATTTTATAAACATGAAATATAAATGGTGTTAAACAGATATAAAGACATAATTTCAAAATGCAAGTCTATACTTAAATTCTAGCAGCTCTTACCTTCCCTAAACCTTTGTTATATGAATTTCCACAGGAAAGCACATGGGAAAATGGAAAAAACAAAGGCAGGTGTTTGCAGACTTACCGTTCTCAGGAAAGCCCACTATGATTTACTAATGAAGTTTTGAATGTCACACTACTGTGTTACAGTGAACACATTTCAAAACTAAGAGTCAATATATGTAAATAAAGTTATGCCTGAACCAGTGAGTCCAATCTTACCTGTGCAGCTGAAAGCATGATTGCAGGTCTAATTCAAAGGACTCACACAACTCAATTTACAGATCCTACTTCAACAAGAATCTTAGAAAAATACAAAAGACTTAAAATTCACAATGCCTTTATCAAACAGTTTTAGGTCTACTTTGGCTGTAACAGATTAGAAATGTCTAAAGTCATGGCCACTGCCTTCAGTAAGTTGTGTGTATTTTTTGAAACTGTAATTTTTGTTCTCATAGCTGATAAATATAAGACAACAGAACCTAGAAAATTCAACTGTGGTCAGACTGAATGAACATATATTTGATTTTTACTGTCCTAACCCGCTATATCGGAATCTGTTCCCCCACAGTACTGGAAGCACTTATTAAGAACTGAGGCAGCTCTGCACCCTCCTGTCACCAAGGCCATCAGAAATGTAAGCAATAGCTTTGGAGAGAATTCATAATAAAGCTTTAAACTTTGCATTAGAGTCTAGCCCAGTTAGGGTCTAGTCTCCAGAGAATGGGCGTAGAAGGGCAAAGTACACTCCAGTATGTGTGCAAGACAATCCAGGCTTGTCTTGCACCCTGTGTCCTGCACAGGGGTGCAGGAATATGGTTTTTAGCATCAACAAATAAAAAAAAAAAATTAAATACTTTTTAAATAGTGTTTGTTTCATCTTTACCTCATACCGTTTTAATTTTGATGGTGTATGTTTTATAATGTATATAATACATTAATACAATAGTACATGTATACAGTTTATAAGAAAATATATATGCATCTATTAGGGGTGCATGCTCAAAAGGGTTTTACTGATAGAGATGCATGATCAAAAACATTTGGATATCACTGGTTTAGCCCTAGTACACTAATGGTATCAGTGAATAAAAGCAGAGGATGTGCCATTGTTAGACATAAATTCTTTTATCAGAATGAACTCATTTCCCATTGATATAAAATCAAAAACAGGAATTGGAAAACAAGAAGCAACATAGGGTGTTTCCCCTCTACCTCTCCTTTCTGCTTCCTTTTATTTTTCCATTTACCTTCTTCCTCTCCATTTTTCATTATATTTGGTACTTCTTCATTTATTAATTTCTCCACTCCCATTTGAATGTTACATTTTTCTTTCAAAAAATGTTTTATTTTATAAAGATAAAAGCTCTTAGCTCATTTCCCCCCTCAGTTTTATTTATTTTGTTTAGGTCTGTCAAAATCTCTCACTCCTCCCACATCTCCCTTTTTTCCATCTCACTCTGCTTTTGCCCTCCTCTGCCTAACCACAAGCTCTTTTTACCTGATTTGCAGACCCATCTTTGGGCTTTCACCAGGCCAATTTTCTATCCCTCAAGGAAACCTTAACCTTTTTCCCCAGGGCAACTTAGTATTTTCAACATCCTCTCTTTCCTCTCCTTTTCCCACAATGAGATGGAAGAGAAATGGTTAGGAGTAGTGACACAACTTTGTAGTGTTCTGTTTCCTCTGACCTTCCAGCTGCCCTTCTGCTTGGCAACAAACCTCCCCTTATGATATCAGGAATAGCTGAACATTTGTTGTAGCAAATTTCTTCCTGTCTGTGCTCCTCTGCACCACTGAAGGCAGAATATGGCATGCAGTCAGTGGAGCCTCATCCACTTCTGGCAGCAGGTTGGAAGATTTCTGAGATGACATGTGGGCTTGTGAAGCAATGAGACTGGTACAGGGACAGCTAGACAAGCAGAGTACAAGGGTGAAAAAAGGGAGCAGGTAAGAGCCTGCAGGAAGAAATAGGTGTGTCCATCCTAGAGCTGCATCTAAGGAACAAGACAATTCAAAATCAAGGGCAGACTGGCTGTAATCACACATGGCAATTACTTTAATTCTAATACTGCTACAGCAACAAACATTACAATAAGCAACCTGGCAACATGCAACTTAATGGTCAGGTGCCTTTGAAGTCTGACATTATTTATTTTGTTGTTTCCATACTGCTGCACTTTCCAAAAAATTATTAACCTAAGTGTTTGAACACACACAATGGCATAAGAAATTATCAGTTACAGTGAAGCGTAAACCAATAAATAGTAATGTAGATACTTAAAACATTTAATCTTCTTTTTTCCTCTTAGACAAATTCCTAGAGTTAAAAGAAATGGTCACTACAGAAACTGTATGCACATTTTTGGTCAAAAATATCAAATGAAAGTATAACGGTACATATCAGGTAACTTCCCTAGCAAGTTAAAGATGACCATTGAATTATGGTCAAAATATTTTGATACTATAAACAATAATAATATACTAAAACTATATTATATGTAATAATATATAAACTATATACTATTAACCATACTAAGAAAAAATAAAAATCTACATGCTTTGGAAAGAATGTTTTCCTTTTTTTCACATACTTTATTCTAATATATGTTTTATATCATTCTATTGAAGAAACAGTATCAGCACTTACATTCCATAAATGCTATCTCCTTTTTACAGTAAAGGTCTCAAAAGTCAATAAAAACATGCTTATAGAGATATCAATCCATAATATACAACAACTGTTAAATGTTGTATTTATACAGTGTATTTATCCATATGTATAATGTACAGTGTGTCTCTATCAGATTATTTGAAAGTACGTGCACATTTCTTCAGTAATGCAGTTTCTTAGTAGTGCACTTAGGGTGCACTACTTTTCATGCAGGATATAGCACAGGAAAGTAAATAATTAAGGAGAGGAAGCACTCGCTTTACAAATAAAAACTGTGGAGTCTGCTAGGGGAAAGTTGGGCAAGACGACAGCAGAATTGTCCATTAAGTCCTGCAAACACAAAATCAAGGATATTCAGTTAGCAGTGAAAATTTTAGGAGATTGATTTAAAATAGGAAAGAAAGTACTTTAGAGTAATGAAACTTTGGTTTGTAGCCGTGGAACAACAGTTCAAAAAGGGAATAAATGCAATTATATCTAAAAGATATTAAGCAGCATAGGTTCAGACATAGCCTTTAACATTTCCAGTTCTCTAATTTAGGATGCCAGTGGAGCATGAGAAGATCTGACTTTAGGGAGTACACAGGTCTATAAGCTCTTCCTAAATTACACCTCTGACTAGCAATGTTGCAGACAGAACACTGGGACATACAGACAATTTACTTGACACACAGGGGCACTTTTTAAGAGAATTTACTGCAAGAAAAGCATTTATTGTACATTAATTGCTAAACTGTTTGCATGGTCTAAGAAATTTTTGTTAATATCCAATCCAACTCCCCCTGGTGCAACATGAGGCCATTTTCTCTTGTACATGTGTAAATGTGATACATTTAAAGGAAAGAAGCATAAGTAATAATGCATTTATTGTCAGTTTGGTCACAGGGTTATTGCAGAAAAAGTGTTATGTAAGAAATGTGCATGTTTGCTTAAGTAAAAACTTTAGTATGCATCTGTATCATGCTGCCTTACAGGCAGTCTGTGCAGTGCAGAAAAAAGAAATGACATAAATCTTAGATTTGGAAACAGATGTCTCTATGTGTCATGGAAGTCTAATGTACTGAAACAACTATCATCATAATCAAACTGATTCTTTAATTAGACCTACCTAACAGGAAAAAACCCTCCTGTAAACCATAAAAGGGAAGCACAGAAAAGCAAAAGCACTGCAGCCAGCTAAATGACTCACTAATAATAAGAATCCAATTCTTGGTGATCATAAATGATCACGATTGACTACAATGAAAGTAATAGCATTATTGAACAGCTATATGTCTAACAGAGTTATGATATATGAAAATGTGTATTTCAAAAATATTAATCAAGTGCTTAAACACACCTTAATGATTACTGGTTACTTATAAAATGCAATTGTTCACTTAAGTCATACTGTACTAATTACAATTCAGGACAAGTTATAGTTTAAATACAAGAACAACAAAACTATCATTAACCATACATTCTCATGGCTAAGTCCTCATATACCACACAGAAAACCAGAGACAACTTCACTAGTATAGCTGTTCAATACTGACAAAGCAATAATCAGAAATGAGTCATAATTCTTTACATGAACACTACTGTCCATATGTGATTCTTTTTTAAAGTAGCTATTTCTCTAACACAGAATTCACAAAATTGTTCAGGTTGGAAAACATCTTTAAGGTCATCAAGTCCAACCATTAATCCAGCACTTCTAAGTCCCCCATTAACCCATTCCCCAAGTGTTGTGTCTACTCATCCTTTAAATACATCCAGGGAAGGTGACAAAACCACTTCCCTGGGCAGCCTGTTCCAATCCTCAACAGTCTTTTTAGTGAAGAAATTTTTATTAATATCCAATCCAACTCCCCCTGGTGCAACATGAGGCCATTTTCTCTTGTACAATCACTTATGTCTTGGGAGAAGAGACCAACCTGTTTATCCAAACTTCTGCACAAAGCAAGTGTAAATGTCACAGATCAGATGCTCATGGAAAAACACAATGTGATTTTGTAATTGAAGAACAATGCCTTGCATTTCCTTACAGTTAGTAATTGAAAATCTAGCACAACAATAATGCATTGTAACAGCAGTGTCTGAAACTATCATAGCCTAGATCTAATGTTTACTTTATCTGCATTATTCTGGAGATGTCTCCAGGGCCGCATATTCAGATTTGCCAGTCCTTGAGGTTTTATCATGCCCTATGATATTTCAAGTCTCTGAATAGCTCTAGCTATGGACAAGTGAATCTCAACTTTTTCTTGAAATGGAACCCTCTAGCCTTTGTGACTACAGAGAAACACATAAATTATAGCCTGCCTATCATCCTAAAAATTTTAGAACTACTCCAATACTTTTTGTTTAGGAATCATAAATGACATAATGACAGGTTATCTATTGCACACCTATTATGACAGGCAAACAGAGAGTACTGGGCTCTACAACTACAGCAGAACACGAACTCATACATTTTTTCAAGACTGCATTCTTTGTCTACCCTCCTGTTCTGGCTCCAAGCATATGGCTTGTGTTCCACCGCTTTGGAGGCTCAAAACTTCTGACAGGTAGCAACTTCCATTCAAGCTTGTCGCTACCTATAAATGATACTATAACACAAAGAGAATTTTGCTACACGCTACAAAAGAATTGCCCAAATACAAAATAACGAGGTAGACTGTATTTAGTTAGTGCCATCTTGGGTAGCAGAAAGGTCTGAAACCCACAATTCCGCACCAGCACTTAGGCTGCAGCACCCAAGTACTTTTGAATACGCTTCTAATGAATTAAAACATTGCCATCAACATAAAAAAAGAGCACCACCCTGGGAGACTTTTAAAACAGTAACACTATAGCTCTGTTCCTACTCTGAATAGTATGCAGGATCTACCAAATGGACATAGCAAACATTTCAATAAATATTTGGGGCAAAATCACAATGCATCATACCTGCCTCCAAATCAGTAATGTGCTGATGAATCTTCTGGTGATTTTTAGTCCACACTCTCCTTTCTCTCCTTAGAATGGCATATAAGAATTTACATTTACAGTGTACTTAGACTGTATGACATTTAAAAGCAGATGACTTGCCCAACCAGGCATCTTTGCAATAATTCAGATGCTGGAGAAAGACTTGCACTGCTGTTATATGTCTTTGAACTACTGCTAAGTTACAGATCAAATTACTTAAAATGATGTTCTAGATTAAGATTTATTTGGATCTTTGGCATAGTTCAGTGTTACAACATAGTAAATCCACCATTTACCTGATTCCAGAAGAAAACTTGGGGCAAAAACTTTTGTGGCTTTTTGGTTTTGGAAGTATGATAGCCTGATTACATTCACAGGAATATGCCCTATGCTCTAGGAGACAGGCCACAGTTACCTACTTTTGATGCTTGCAGCTTCTAGAACAATACAGAGGTAAATTGACTTCAATAATATTTTTTTCATGTCTTCTCTGCAGTGCTTGCTGAAGGTTAGAAAACTATTTGCTCTCTTAAGCAAAAAACATTGAAAATTAAACATTAAAATTAAAACCATTTGTACGATGCCTCCTTTACCAACCACAAAATCACTTCTAGACAACAAAACCCTTTTGAGGTTTTCTAATTATTTTGGAGTAAATTATTAGACTGAGACACCTTACTAATGCCTCTGGGAAAAAGTTGATGCTGGGATAATTTTTTTTTTTACAGTTGGACCTTCCTCACTGGCAGAGTAATCTGTTTTTAAGACCATTTCTTTTACACTGTCCTCTTTCTTATTTTCCTTGCCATTTTACCACAAGTTTGCTAGAATTTTACTTCCTTTCACAGAAAGCAGACACCTTAACTAAGAAATACTAAAACAAAAACAAACAAAAAAAAAAAAAAAAAAGGAAGAGGCACAGTGTAGAATTTATCATCACACAATAGAATTTCTTAATAGGGAAACACTGTCTTTTTGAGATTACAATTAGTAATCTCAAAACATAAACCAGTTATGAAGCTCTATATGTAAAAAATTCTAAGGGTATATAATGCTGACATTTTAATGTGGTGCTACTTAAGCTCTATTGGTTTTCATAATAACTTTTAACAACTGGAAAGAGTCAAACATTATTTGAATTAAGTGATGGGGAGCAACCTGATACAGTTACTAGATCATGGCAAACTTCCCCATAAACAACTTCTCATTTTTGTTTTACAAACGCTATTCAAGTGAAGTAGAACAAGCTTCATTATCCAATTTTATTGAAACAACACAAAACAACCCTATCTCCATTCAGTCTCCTCTGCTGCTTACCAAGCACATAGCATCATAGTAGTTGTGAATGCAATAGTCCCATCTTTGAGAATGTTTAAGATATCTTTCAAGCACTTTTCCTCTTTTCAGAATAGCATGCTTATACTTTGCATCTAGCTTTTTACCCTTTGCAGTACATTGTAGCAATGTGAGCTCTGACAACACTGTTTGGTATAAGTTTTTGTATTAGTCTGACTCAGCAGCAGTGCATTGAACAGTGATGGTCTCAGGATTAAAAGAGCTTTTTCCATAGCAGTTGCTTTCTGTTGTTTAAAAATAGAGCATCAAAGGTAGGGAGCACCGAACAAAGATAATTCTTGTAACTAAACAGTATCCACTTCTGAGCTGGTGTAGAGTGATGGCACACAAATATGTGTAACACCAATCATCTAAATGATCTGCATACTTCAAAAAACCACAGAACAGCAGAGGCTGAAAGGGACCCCTTGAGATCATCTACTCCAACTCTTGTGCTCAGAGCAGGGTCTGCAAGGTTGCCTGGGGCTGGGCTTAGCTGAATTCTAACTATCTGTAAAGATGAGACATCCACCATCAGTTCCAGTGTTTGATCTTTCTCACAGAAAAAACTTGTTTTCTGATTTCAGATTAGATTTCCTGTTTTTCAGTGTGTGATCACTGACTCCCTCTCAGTGATAAGTACTGAATGTCGAAGCTTTCTCCACTCCTTCCTTCAGATATGCATGCACATCGTGACAAACCTTTTTTTCTCCAGCATGAACACCGCCAGCTCTCTCAGCCTCTCTTCCTATGCCTTCAGACACAGCTGTGGCCCTGCACTGGACTTGCTCCAGTACCTCTGTATTTTCTTTTCACACTAAGAGCCAAGATCTAGACCCAGCATTTCACATGTGTCTGCACTCACAGTGCAAAGTAGAGGAGCAGGATCACTTCCCATGACCTGCTGGCAAGTCTCTGCCGAACACAGACCAGGATACCGTTGGTTGCCTTTGCTGTAAGGGTGCATTGTTAGCTCATGATCAGCTTGTAGTCCACCAGGGTCCACAACTCCTTTTCTGCAAAGTTTTCAACAGATCAACTCCCTGCTTACTCATTATTTTCCTTATTTTTGACTTTAAGATATTAACAATGCCTACTGTATACTGAGAAAAATTAGTATCTGTAGGACCTGGAATATTCCACATGAGAGGTACCCTGCTGCCCAATGTCATCCAGTTAAAGGAGCCCAAAAGTAAACATGCAATTTTTTTCCTAAAAAAAAAAAAGCTTGAAAAGAAAACCAAATTTTAAATCAGTCAATAAGAGTAGCTAACTGAACATACACTAAAATTCTGTGCTGCCACAAGCAGAGAGTAAAGGGAGGGATGCCTTACTTAGCTGTGAATGTAACACAGCAAAACATGTCCCAAAAGACTCCACCTTTAGAAGGTAATCTTATATTTTACATAAATGAAGTTGTCAAAAAATTTCATTTGCTAAGGTTTCCAGAACTGAAAAAGACAGTTTACTGTCAAATATTTGTATCTTAAAGAAAACAAACAAGAATGAGACCATGAGGTTCACAAAATGTTCTTTTCTTTTTCACTAAAATGCAGACATTGTCTTGTTAATGAATGCTGAATGAACTCTTATTTGTCAGGAGACAATTGCATTTATAACATTAAATAACGGTCTTTTGTCAATTTCACTAGAACGATGGTTTAAGAACAAGACAACCAGGATGTCAAATGTTTTCCTCCTAGCTGCAACAACTGAGAGTTGCCTTCTGTCACTAACAAGTTTACTATCATAACACAATCCTCAGTACAAGCTAGCCTTTGTCTAACTCAAATTTTAACTCCTTCAAGCAAACAACTTATCTGAAAAATCTAGCTGTAAAATACAAATCAGAACTGGCCATATATAATCAAGAATAAGTGGTGCAAAAGAGACCAGAACCTATACTCACCAGCGTAATCCAGCACAGCTGCATATACTGAAGACAAAACTCTGTTAGTTAGGCTTTTTGTTCTGCTTCAACAAAACACAAACAAAAGCAACAAAACTACTATACCACCTTTTTTGCCTCTTTCAATTACAGGGTGCCATAATATTCCCTGGCACAATCAGATAGTTCACTTGATCATTTGCCTGTATTTGGAGGCCATCAAAATACAGCCCATCTATAGCACCTATCATTGCACTTCTACATTCTTTACTCATGAATTTCTGAAGAGGAGTCTCAAAACAGGCTTCATTCATCACACAGAAAGCACTTGAAAAATGAAAATCCTTAAGCTTAATATTATTGTGCCTGAATATATTCTGAATTTCAGAACGCTTTGAAGCATATTTGATCACAAAGACAAACAAGAACCCAGTTGCTTGAGAAAAAAATTCTTTCTATGCACAAGACAACATGTCCTTTTAATTTCAAAGAAGGCAATATTAAAATTCATTACAGAAGAACGTTTATAAGCAGCTTTGCAGCAGAAAGCCTGTATGGTAAATGGAAAAGAGTAGCAAGATGAGGCATGAGAGCAGGAGGGCAATCAGAACAGCAGCTGTTGCTGAAGAAATGTGCTGACAATTCATAACAATGGGTTACTGCTTTAGTTCTAGGATTTCTTGGAATAAATGGGGAGTTACTTAGTATTTTGATATTGCAAGAAAATGTTGTTATGTCTTTGAAAAAAAGCATGAAAGAACAGCAAATTTGTGGAATATTGTTTACTGTTAATCAATACATCTTAACAAAAGTTTTCACAATACTTGAAGCTACATTTAAACATACAATAGTCTCAATCACAGAAAACAAGCAGAACAATTAAACTACATAAGGCCTTAGAAGCACAGTGTGTATTGTTGGAATATTATTTTGTTTAAAAATAGGGTACAGATAATTATCTTTCATAGTTTTATTCACACAAAATGCATTCTAGGGAAGGGCAACTTAACAAGTTTATTTCACTGTGAGTTAATAGAAAAATGTCAACATTCTCTTCTTGTCCCTCCTCCCACCCCATCCAGGCCTCATTAGTAAAATGTCCACACAATACTCAAAAAACAAGCTTTTGCACTAAACATTCAAAAGTTAGCCTGATCAGACAACTGCAGACTTGGAAATTGTTTATTACAATGTTGGATAAACTTCCAGGTTCTTTTGAATGAAACATTGCATTTCTACACAATCAATGTTTAATACTACTCGATTTCAAAAAAACATGGTCCACGAAGTCTTCTAGGTTCTGTGGCCTCAGGAGCAATGATGCAAATGATACTTGCATTACTACAATGACAATTTGTGGCATTATTTTGGCAAGATTAGGAGTCCTGAGGAGATGAATGGGTAATTTTTTTTAACTTGTAAGGGACAACACAAGTACAAAATAACTAAAGTAAAACTATGCACAAAAGATATGAAAAATATGGGAGAAGATAACTATTTTGACTGTCTCCCCCCATAACAGGGCGCAGGTCATTTCCAGAGACTTTGTATTCTTATTACATACATCAGTATTTACTCAAATTTCATGGCTATTACATTTTTATAGAACAACTGCTTAGAAGTCTGTTTTTTAATTACACCTGTGCAACAGAGTAAGTCACAGTACATTTTGAGATGTTTAAAAAATATTTATAAACTTTTGATACACTAAAGCACTTGGCAACACTTTTACAGCATTTGATTTTCTATAATTAATATTTCTTACAGTACTCCTTGTGATATTTCTTTTTTATATATCTAAGAAGAAAAAACGTCACACAAAGTAATGTGAACTGCCAAGTCTGACTGCATGATCATGTAATTCCAGTTTAGAATGCTGGCACTAAAACCTTCATTAATTATGTTAACAAATCATTACCTGTACATTTAATGAAGGCAACCAAGATGATTTGAGAACACAACACTCAGGTTTTATGTTACGTGCTTATCAAGGTGTGTAGTTCTGCAGTGAAATGAAGAAAGACTGTAAATATATAAAGAAAATTACAAGTTCACCAGTTCATGTGAGACAAACTGTTTTAATCTTTCAAGGTACTGTCCATAGAGTTCCACATCATTATGGCCTGCTCCTTCAACCCACAGTGGTTCTACAGGTCTCTGGCAACGCTCAAACAATGCTAGGCCATGTGAAAAGTCAATTACTTCATCTTCAGTCCCATGGATTATTAACACAGGAGATGTTATTTTAGAAATTTTGTCAATGCTGTAAGAAAAAGATTATATCTATGAACATAGTGACATAGTTCTGAAATACACAACAGGAATTCTCTTTAGTTAAGGTCTACTTAGTTTTACAGTCTTACAGAAACGTATTGCAAAAGACGTTCTTCAGAGTTATTCAGATTAACAACTTGCTGGACCAGAGCTACTTGTTAGAACCATGGATTTATGTGCTACATATAGGAAAACTACTTCTTTAACAGATATCCACTAAAATGAATAGAGATGTGAAATATGTAGAAGATTTACAAAGTTCTGTAAACTCAAATCAAATGTTCCTCTTTGCTATTATTCACTGAGTTTTCTCCAACTTTCATTAGACCCTTGAAATAAATTTCAGAGAATTTGCCAGACTACTTGTTTCTCTAGTGAAAAATGCATGCTGAATAAAAGAACATCTCACAACTTACTTTGGGAATGCATCAAAGCAATAGGTCTTCTTCGTATCAGGAAAAGCTACTCGCATTCCTGAGGTCAGTGGAGAATGAAGAATTACAGCAGCACTTTCATACCTAGCAGCAAGATCCACAGATGGTACTGTTCCTATACTCTGGCCATATATAATCACATTTTCAGGGCGGATTCCATACCTAGAAAATGAAAAATGTTTAAAGAAGTGGCATATAATGTGAAATAAACAAAGCTACAACTACAGAGCAAGGAAAAAAGGCATTTCTGAAGATGAAAACTTTTTGAAGGGTATCAACTACGAAACAGGAGCTGGTAGAAGAAAAAGCAAGTCTGTTCTATGACACTCCTGACTAAAAGTCACAATTATTTACTCTACTTGAAGTACTTTTTTTCCTTATGCCTGAATGTTATTGAAATAAGAATTTATTTTTTTTTTTTAACATGGATTTGCAAATGCAGTTGCAACTTGCATACTGGTTGAAAGTCTTTACTAGTAAGCCTTACTAGCTCTTTTTGTTATCAAAAAAAGGAGCACTATCAAGTCTGCAAAAATTTGGCTGCCTTTACTCCTCTAATACCTGAGTAAGCTGGTAACACTGATCATAAATTTAGTGAGACAAAGCATGTTCATACTAACAGTGGTCAGAATATCATGCATTGCATGGAATAGTCGAGATGCTTGTTCTTATCAACCTAATCCACAAGTAAGACAGCCCAATATGCAATACACAATTAACAGCAAAGCCTCTCTCCTAGTAAGATGAAAGCACTCCTCCTTGCTGTAATTAACAGAGGAAAAGAAAAGAAATATCTAGTTAACACCTATACAAGTAAGACAATACATTCTCCTGCATTAGTGTGGATACCAAGAGCAGTTGCTACCCAAGTGTGGTGGTTTAGTTTTCTTGGTTTTAGTTTAGGCCTTCCTTGGTAACAATGTCATAACTAAGGAAGTATCCCACACCATTCCTTCACATAATCAGGTGTATATAAAGACAGGAGGAAAGTTTCCTCTCTCTCTCTTCCTTTTGTGTGCTCGGAGGACATCAGCTCTCTGTCGGCTCGGCTCTTATCTCTGTGAGCTGAGGCCCATCGGAGAAGCTGCTGTCCCAGCCGTACGGAGGGGAAGGACCTGCTTTCTCTTAAGGGGAGTGTTGGTGAGAATTGATTGTATTAGTTACTTATTGAGCTTCTCCCTGAGTTTACGAGTGTGTATCTGTTTTATTTGGTTTTACCCATTTTTTTGTCCCACTTCCCTTTCCCTTTCCCTTTTGGGGTTGTTTTGGGATTTGTTCTGTAGATTCATATTGTTTGATTGTATATAATTGTAATATATGTGAAAATATATATATATATATATGTCTTTAATACAATTGTGGTTTTGGTACTTTTTTTTCCCTTCTTTCTCTGGGTGGGTGGGGAATCTGTGTGGCCAGCAGCTGGGCTTGGTAAGGATGCATCCCAAACCTCCACAACAGCTTACAGGAGGTGAGGAGACACAACTGTGCAACAGGCAGGAGAGATGGAGCACTGTAGTATGAGGCTACAGCCACACATATGCTCCTTCTGCTGGGGTCAGTCTGATTGCAAGGTCCACTTACACGGCCTGATCTTATCTTTCTACAAGACCCATAAGTCAGGGATGGGATGTTGTTCCATCATATATCAGAATAATGAAACTTCTTTTGTCTCACACAGCACGAAGATGGAAAGAGGGTTGCGAGCCAGTCAGGTGAGGCAGCCATAGGTCATGACTCCCTGTCTTAACAAGCCCATCCCCACCTATCACATGTACTTCTGAGGCCCCAGTTGATTGGCCACTTCTGAACAATATAATTAGGCTCATTACCCCAGTACTCTGCATCACCTCTAAATCAGACATTTACCTCTTTACCTGCCCAGAAGTAAAACCTACTTATGCAAAATGAGTGCATGGAAAAGGTTTTATCAATTTTGCTTTGAAACATACTGTGTGTACTCTACCTAGGTCCATACAGAAGGAAAGCAGTACAACTTGCCCAGACTCAGGTTTTTTGACTGCTTTTGCTGCCACCATTGATAAATAAACTTAGCTGAGTCTCTGCAATGTTATGTTTGTCTCACTATTAACTTGTATGTAAAAGTATGTATGTATCAGTAAAACATATGTCCATGATTAAGCCTTTTACAAGTTCTGTAGAGAACAATAGTGTCCTCTGTGACATAAGATGACACACAAATATTCCAGTTACCAGCACTTAGGTAGCAAAAATATCTCTGTGGAGAGGAATTTCAAGCATAAATGAGCCAACCATGTTGCAGCCTGAAGCATGCACTAATTTTGCCTGTTCTTATTCACTGGTTCTGTAGTTTGAACAGTGAGAGGAGAGGGAGAAACACCTACTGGAAGAAAACAGGACTAAAGATAAATGGAAAATCTACTCCTCTCTAGCACATGGACATTTCCCTTTTTCACAATCTACATAGTGGTTCAACACTGGCTAAAGTGGTTCATGAACCAGGCCCAAGCTAGCAAAGATGCTGAACCCTGCTTTTCTGAGACATGTCCTCTCTGCATTCCCCCCAAGACAGCCTGATGTGCAAGCTTCTTTGGGTATTATTGTTGTGAGTCAGGCAGGCAGTCAGTGTGTGTCATTCAGTGCACCAGCTGTCGCTGCACAGTAGCATTCATTCCACTGAACAATAAATTAAATCTCCACGAAGTTCTAGCTGTAGTCTGGTCTGAGGTTTACTATATCTTTTAACACGTATTACTCCACACAGCATGTGCAGGAATCCAGGGCTGGCGATGCAGACACAAGGATTCTCACTTGATTCACTTGTGAAATGCAAGTTTCCCTTTTTTTCTGCCTTTATTAACATATCTGTAAGAGTTTTTAAGTAAGGATGAGCTCGCAGGAAGATGGAAAGAGAGATGAAGAAACAGGACAGCAGCTCTGTTAATAGTTCTGGCTGAAACTGCTCTGCAAAAGGTAGAGACTGGCAGCTCTTCACTGTCTGTGCTTCCTGGGGCCCCATTATAAGACAGACATATTTTGTGGGATAGGAAAGAGAGGCACATATTTGTCTTTTCCTGTGGTTTACAGAGAACACTACTTTCTTGCATCAAGGGCTCTCTCTTTAAAACCCCACTGCATTTGAGAATTTTAAAGATTTGAGAGAAAGTATGAAAGTATATGTCTAAATGTTCAGTCCTCTTCTTCACTCCTTCCTTCATGCCAGACTGTTCCTTACTGCTTCTCCTTAGCTTGTATGAAGCATCCACAGCTCCACACCATTTTCTTAACCCAAATAAGGCTCATCTCTTCAGCCTTAGGCACTGCTTTGGCCTCTTGAACTATGACCAGCTGGCCCATGATTAGCATCTTCATGCCTAGCTGTGTCACTATCTCTTTTATTCATAATTAGGATGGTTTAAAGATTCCTAGGACTAGAAATTGGTTATGTGGCATCATCCAAAATGAGGAAACAGAACACAACTATCTGTTATTAACACACCTTTTGAGAGTATTAAAAAAAAAAAAGTTGAAAACTTTTTATTGAAAAAGGAAGAAAAAGAAAAGTGCTTCTATTTTCAATTTATTTATTTTTTTTTCATCTTAAAAAAACTGGGTTTGAAATTGTTAACATTCCTGTGGGATGTTGACCATTTCTAATCAGCTTTGCAAGCCAGCAGCTGAAAGGAACAACTATGCAGATTGTAACAGGTTTTGCAAGTACTACATTCTGCATGCTGCAAATTGTTTTGCTTTTGAAAGCATTGCATAACTTTCTGTGTCTATTAGTCTTGAATTCATACTCCTCAAAAGCAACAAAACCATTCTCCTTTGTTCAGCACTTTGCACCGTTTACTGGCTACTGTCCCAAAGAATAATCAGAATGTTGAAATAATGATGGTCATTGCTAAGTACTTTCAAAATTACCACAGACCACTGTACAAGTAATCACTGGGTGAAATTTGAGCTTTCCGTGCATGCTTGCATACCAGATTCAAGACAAAACCTGTTCAAGTGGGGCATTATGTGACCTTGCAAAAAGCAAACTTCATGAGTTTGTGAAAAAAAAAAAAAAACAACAAAAACAAACAAACAAACAAAACAAAACAAAACAAAAACAAAAACAGAAAGAAAACAAAAATCATCTATTCTGGGAATGTTCATTTCTCTGTTTCATTTTATCTAAAATAAATAATACCTCAGTTTAAGTTTTGGAGATTGGTTATTGCAATTTATAAAAAGCATGTGGATGATCAAGGAAGGTAAACAATCAATGATATTAGATAGATCTGTTATTTGTGTGCAGGCCTTTTTTTAGTTCTGCCGGTTATTTAATAAAATATTAACCAGAATGAATCTCCAAAAATAGATAGAAACAAAAAATAAATGAACCTGTTACTTCCAACTGGGTCAAACTGTGAGAGGGAAAAAGCAAGCAATTATTCCAACACCTCATATTTTATTTTAAATTAACTGTTAGTATAGGTCAGATATATTTATTTTGCTGCAGTAGAAAGCTAGCTTCTAGCACCAGAAGTGGAACTGCATCTGGGCTTTGGATTTGTAAATAAGTTAAAACTTTTCAATGTGATATCTTGTATTACCTGATCCTTTTGAATTACTTCATCCCAAACTTCTGCACATCCTGTTCTGTTTACTATGTCCAGAAGAATAAAGCAGTATATTCCAGTGAGTTCGGGGTCATAGATTTTAGGGGTTTTTTCCCTTTCTTTTGAAAATGTTCCATATCAACATGTTACTAGACATACTGGTATATTTTATGTGTACTCCTCCATATAAATGCAGAGGCTGGTTTGAAATTTTTATTTGTCATCTTTAATACACCGAAGTTAACTTTCCTGATTACTTTCTACAACTCCTTTGATAGGTGCAGCTACATTTCCAGGCCCAAAGCGATGGACTTCACTGGAGAAGGAACACTGGAACACTTTGTCCTACGCAAAAACAGCTGTCCAAGAGATGCAGTGACAGCCAGGCAAAGGTCCCAGGGCTCAACACAGGCAGAGACTCTGGAGTTGGGGATGGCTGAATGCACCTGGTGGAGAGAAGGTGGTGCTGACAATGTCAGTAAAGGTATCATGGGCCAAAGACAATTTCGGCAGCCTGGATGAGCCATCTCCAGACAATTGTCTCATTCCTTGCAGCTACATGCTCTGTGGCAGTCTGGATTGTATGTTTCTTGGTTACTCTTACCAGCAAATACTTGGAGGAATTTTTGCAAGAGAGTAAGGACAATAAACAGAATTAAAAAGAGGATGCTGAAAACGACCTGGTGATGACCTATGTCTTGGCATCACCAACAAAATCAGCTGCTGCATCAGCTTGGCCAGATGGCAGAATGCTCCCAGTGTGCTGCTGTTGCTGCACATACATACCCTCTGGTCCTTTGTAAAGACAAATCCTATTGCAGCTGCACTGGGGACTTGTGGGGCACAGTGATGTGGAGGGCAGAGAGAAGCCAATCTGGGAACCTATTACCCTTCCAGGGCTCCTTTCCTTTTCCTGCCATCTGTCAGACCCCTCTTTGCAACTCCAAGCTCAGCCTTATTCCCAAGGCTCAGGGGTCTCCTTGTACCCACGGGACCCATGAGAATCTGGCCCTCCCATGCACAGGTGTAACTGGACCCTTCCTTCCAGCCTGGCATTAAGATTGTGGGAATGACTGCATACACAGAGACTTTCCTTGGTGAATGTTGCTTCTTGAGATGGGTTTGTAAACGGTCTTGGATAGACTTCAAAACACTCTTCAGAAGAAATTATGAAAGTAGGATGAACACCCATAGTTTATGCTACCTGTATGACACTGAACAAATTGATTTTTGTTATCCAGCTTAGGGCAGTAGACTGTTCAAAAGCTTATTTTTAGAATACTCCTTAAAAGAGGCAATGAGAGGAACACATACAACTACAGGCAGAGTGGTAAAACTGCATCACGGTAGTGCTAAAATTATCACATTTGTGGGATCTATCAATAAATGCGAAAAGCAGTGGGAAGTGTCAGAATTTATTGATATATAAGTTATTTCGTTTAAACAGAACTACAGATAATCAGTCGGAACATCAGAAGGTTGAATCAAAGCTAGTTATACAGACAGCATAATGACAGATGCCATTTAGCACTGATGAATGTGAATTCATGTGCACTGGAGAAAATGTTTTACTCAGAGTACTGAGTCCTAAGCTAACTGTAATGAATCAGGAAGAGATATCTTCCCTTTGTGTAGACAGTGCAACAGAGAAATAATTATAAAGAGGGTAAAAAGAAGAAAAGAAACTGTATTATAGATTCATTATATTTAATCAGTGCGCCAAAATTTCACCTGAACTAGTTTTGTTCAGTCCATTAGGAGTGCAACAAGAAAAAAAGTTTCAAAATTACAAAAAAAGCCTGAGATATTCAGGATTATTAACTGGATATGATATCAAGGGCGTAAAGTCGAGAAATGTTCACATACTTTTCTTATTTCTGTATTCTCAGGTAGAAATGGAACTTCAGGTGTTCACCTATTTTGCAAAAAAATGAAGGGTTCTGTTTTCTTGGGAGTTTGTCTCTCTCTCTCTTCCCCACCCCCTCCTCCCCCCGACATTATGATTCTTACTGGTATGGAGTTAAAACCTTACGGAAAACAAAAGTAATCAAGCTCAAAATATTCAATACTTTCTTGGGTAGGTACAGGGATGCAGCAGAACAAAGTACAGAGAGACACTCTGTCTAGCTGAAATCACACTCTCTGGTCAAGTACTTTTTTCCTGCAGTCCAACAAGGCCAAGGAATGGAGAACTCTCATTATACTTGGGTTTGACTGGAAATTTCTCTTGAGAAATTTATTTTGCCAGAACTGCCATGTCGCTTTTCAAAAACAAGTAAAGGGTTTTGACACGCTGTGTTAAGAGTCATGATTTTTGCTTCAAAAAATTCCTGATAGTATCTGATAAAAAGAGCTAAAAACACATGAGGGAACCTAGAAAGGAATATGCTTAAAGGAATATACTTCATGTTCATAGTGCATTATTAGTCAAGGAGATTCTGTAAGTACTTTCAAGACCAAGAGGTAAGTGGAAATATGGTGTCCCTCCTGGTATAACTTATACAGCTTCTAGGATATAAGAAATTACTATAACATCTCTGCTCTCATGTAGTCAAGAGCTTCAGTTCTAGCACAACTTTATTCAGCAATTTGGAATCAGAAGTTTGTAACATCTGTCTATGTCAAAAAGAAGATTTTACAGTTATTTATAATTAGTTTCTTCCCTTGTTGAGTTCTTCTTTCCTACTACTTTGGTGAGACAGCTTGCACTGACCTGCTGCAGAGCACCACAGGCAAAGCTACATAATTAATGCACTAGAAAATTAACCCAGTGCTTGGTGGAGAGATTTTTCTCAGTAACATGATTCTGAATAATCACTTATCTCTTGCTTTCATTGAGTGAACAGTTTGCAAGAATCAGTAGCTATTGAAGGCAGTTACATCATTGATTTGTCATTCTTCCACGGCCACACCATATGGACAATAATAACTTAAATCGAGTCTAACAGATGTTAAGGACACAGTGCGTGGCTGGGAATGCATAGATAGCCCTAGCGTGTTTGCATTAATTGAGATATTTCTTTTTAAAATTTTAAACTAATAATTAAAAATATTTATATTTGTCATCACATATATAGTGAAAATCTGCATTTATGTTTAGCTAGAATGATGAAGAAAGCAGATGGCACTATAGAGCAGTATTTCTAAGGACTTAATTGATTTTCTGAGCCTGACTGCCTTTCTAAAATGTGGGGAGGAAAATGATAATAGACAATTCTTTTAATTAGTTAGATTAGCAAGAAGGTTTAGTGTGTAGACACTCAGATTTAGGGGAAAAGATCCTGTATAAACTCAGGGTACACATAAAAGTTAGTGTCTTTGTTTCCCTGAACATCACAAAATGCATTTCATCATTTGTACAGGGAACATAAAAGACACTGTTCTACACAGCTTAGTACATATACACCTAGAAAAATAAGAAATTAACAATATTTTTTAATCAATTTGTTTTTTCAGTACCAGCATGCATGAGGAGGGGTGCCTGAGCACCCCCTTCAGTCATGAGCAGTATCTCCAAACAACATTCTCTTCTCCTCCCTCCAAGACCTAGGAACAAGGGAAGTGCCACAAGAAAGTCTGGGACCACAGATCACTCCTTCAACAGCACAAACACCCTTTCTCTTGTCCCCTTGCTTGTTCTGTGAACTGAGAAAGAAGGTAAAGGTGGCTGGGACCTTTACAAAAGGAAGTGAAAACTTTCGAAGCAGGAAAACACCATGCTGTAATGAAGCCAGCCTTGTAATGCAGCGATAATGTTTTGCTTTTATGGACAGACTGCGAGAACACAAACAATTTTAGATACAAGTAGATACACAGACACACACATGCCCTCACTCATGTACACACGCACGCACACACACACACGCACAGACACACACACACCCCCACACACACCCCCCTTTCACAACTCTCAGAGATTAATGTTTGGCTAACTTGACCTTTGGGCTGGCCCAATACCTCTGGTTTTGTGACTAATGCAAATTTAAGAGCATTCTCTGAATTTTGAGAAAAATTCTGTTCCTGTGAACTGTTCCTCCTAAACTGAAGTAGTCTGTCTGCACAATTACATCATAGTGTCAGGGTTATGAGGGTTATTCTACTTCCTCATTAAGTAAAAAGATGTTAGAGTAATCATTCTGTTTTCTACCTGCAAACTCATTTTTATACTAGTTTCACCTGTTTCTCCTCATATTGAGAGCAGTGGGAAAAAATCTATAGAACTTGATAGTAGTATCATTATAATTATATTAATATATTATTGTTAAAATAATAATTAATTATAAATATAATAAATTTACAGTGCAGAATCAGAGATTCCATGTTAGTCTGAAAAGGAAAAGAATACTGTTTTGAACTACTGAAACTTTCACAATAAAAAAATACTGAACTACTTATGTAAAACATGAGGTTGAATTACACAAAGTAATTCAGAGGGAGGAAAGGAGGGAAGAGAGGAAGGGAAGAAGGGAGGGAAAGAGGGAGGAAGGAAGGTTCACTAATGGACTTTGAACACTCAAAACAATGAAGTGGATCATTTCAGGAAGTACTGGAGGTATGGAATGGGTGGAAAGCAATGACTTTCTGTATTTTAAGTGACAGGACTACTGAAACATGTTGCATGTGTAATTTTCCAGACTTTTTGTGTTTATTCCGAGACCCTAAAACTCAAAATTACTCTGCTGCCTTGTAAAGTAAAGAAAATTCAGTACTTCTAGGAAACATGTCTTGCATTTGTGGACAGAATTTGAGAATGTTGTCAAGCAATTTCCCAGCACCAGAATGCAAATAAAATGGGACTGGAATCACTTATGTCTTTCACAGCACCTCTGTATCCTGAAGGTTGCTTCTTTCTCTCCTCTCAAGTACAGTGAAAATATCAGTTCTGCACAGGAAATTTACTCTTTAGAAAGAAACCTGATCATTCCAGGACACTGAAGTCATGTTGTGCATTATATTAATGTGTGCTTCCCAGCATAGGTTCAGCTTGGAGCTAAAATCAACAAATGCGTATATACCAAAACAGCTTTATCATTCCATCTCCATGGAGGCCAAAATAAACAGAAGGATATTCTCTGAAATCCCCAATTACTGTTGATACACAAAGATATTGCAGTCATACATGAATATTCAAGTATCCAATGTATTGTCTAAACATAGCAGAAACCATGCACAGAAGCTTCCCACAATTAAGCCAGCCAATATGTCTTACAGCAAACTAGTGTTCCCAACCTGCCTTTTGAAAACTGATGTAACATCACTTTGTGATTTGAAAATCGGTAAGAAAGATGTGTAAAGTACAAGCCTCAAGTCTGTGAGAGTTTGGCAATGAGTAGTTTTACCTCCGAAAACAGGGAGAGTGTTCCCACTCTGTATCCTAACTACCAAGTTTTAGCTGTATTTTTCGCACAGAAAGATTTCCTAATTGCTCAGGGCTGCTGTCAACTTGCTACAGTTCCATAGTTAAAACACAAATGTAATTTTGAGCAGAACTGAAGAGGCTCTTCTCCCTGTTTTTATGATTCCTCCACAGACTACAGCAGACATGTTTATGCTGGATTTACCTTCTCATTGTATCTTTGCCCTTTTCCACTGATTAAAAAGGCAGAGATGCTCACACCTACAGCTGAAGTCAGTAAGAGCATAATGTTAATTTTTATTCAAGGGAGGATGAGCAGTGGAAGGAGGAATGCCTCCTTACGTCTGTATCACATCATTGCCTCAATGCAGCGTGCCTAAGGGCAAGAATTTCAAAGTGTTGGTGCTTCCTAGTTATTGTTCTCTTCTTCCTTTTCCGCCTGGTGACTTGCAACCTGTAATTTTGTGAGCAAACTAGGTGTTCCCAGCTCTCCTCTCCATGTACTTTCTGGGTAATTAGTTGTTCCAGCCCTTTCTCTTCTCAGAGGATCCACACTACCTAATGAGCTGAGGAGGCAGAATAATGCACTAATTACATTTGCTGAGGATTTTAAGCAGATAATGGTTAAGGAACACACACAAGAGCGAGAAAGAACTTACAGAGGCCCAGTGTAAGTCATCATGACTCATCAGAACATAATTGAAAGAGCAGTGGGGGAAAAAAAAAAAAGAGTATTTTCAGGACAAAAACTGCTTCTCATTTGCAACAAACAGGCAAGAAGGCAGGAGGCTATCACTGATTTTAATTAGTGATTCAATTATGACCAAAACCATCAGACCTCTTTTAATTGAAACAGAAAGGCTGGTGTCTGCTTAAGCAGCTCTATATTCCTCTGTGCATCAGTGTTCATTTCATCAGAAGAAACTCAACTTGAGAAGTTTCTTGAGAAGGAGCTCAACTGACCTATTTTGGAAAAAAAAAAAAGAAAAGAAAAAAAAGAAAAACTTCTCTGCTGCTGAAGTTGTTGTATGCTTTAGAAAATGTCCTACAACTCATCAGAGATGTGCAAGGGTTAAGAGAGAGCAGGGGAAAAGCCATTGCCAGCATGTGATTTTAAAGGAGCCTGCTGCCTGTCCATGGGAGTCCAACTACACAGAAACAGATCACAGACACAGTTTCACAGAGTCATAGGGTGCTTAGGGCTGGAAGAGACCTTAAAGATCATCTAGCTCTAGCCCACCTGCTATAGGCAGGGACATCTTCTACTGGACCAGGTTTCTCAAAGCCCCATCCAGTGTGGCTCCGAGCATTTCCAGGGATAGGGAGTTCAGTGCCTCACCACTCTTACAGCAAAGATCGCATCCTAATTTCCAATCTAAATATGCCCTGTTTCAGTTTAAAGACATTCCTCCTTGTCCTATCACCACACGTCCATGTAAAAAGTCCCTCTTCAGAATTCTTGTAGGCTCCCTTGAGGTACTGAAAGGCACAATTAGGTCTCTCTGGAGCCCTCTCTTCTCCAGGCTGAACAAACCCAAGTCTCTCAGCCTGTCTTCACAAGAGAAATGCTCCAGCCCTCAGACCATCTTTACAGCCCTCCTCTGGACTGTCTCCAACAGGTCTATGCCCTGAGGACTCCAGAGCTGAATGCAGCACTCAAAGTGAGATCCCACAGAACAGTACAGAGGGCCAGAACCCTCTCTCTCATCCTATGCAGCTATACAGCTTGAGACCCACACTGTTAACTCATAGAATGGAATGGAATTTCTGGCCAGCAGTTCTTGCTGTTTGATGCCAAATCACTTTGCCTTTCCCTGCGATTATTTTCAAAAAGTGTTTTGTGAGTTTTTGCCATTTGCAGAATAGAGCAATGAGATTTTGTGGCTAGTGCAGGTAACTTCACAAGCTGTATATCTACATAGGCAAAGTTAAGAGCACAGGGTTAGCTGAAGGAGGAAGCAGGTATAGCGCATGCTAACTTAAAATGTTGGATTCCCAGTTCACATACAGCTAAAATGAAAACATCTGATTCTAGATGACAGCCATGAAGGCAACATCACAGACAAGTCCTACAAACTTATACAGCAGCACAGGAAACTTCCTACACTAACTGAATGTCTTTGCTAGTTGAAACTATGTGAATTTTTAGCAAGCCTTAGCTTCCTTTATGGGAGCAGAAAGAGGTGGGGAGCTATCCTTCGGCTAGACTCCTTCCTACGCCATTTGTTACAAGGTGCCAAATCCAAGTCACACTTTTACTGAATGCCTGAACTTGTACACCGAGCAAGTCTATTCCTTGCTGGAGCTCCTGACCCTGCGGATATAGACAAAGCTGCCCAGAGTAATGGCCCTCCAGCTCCTCTCTGCTCCTGGATCCATGTGTCAGCACCCCACTTTGCTTATTTATTAAAATAGGAAAATAGGAAAATTGTCTTTTCCTCCATAAGAAGATAAGCCATTTCAAGCCAGGGAAGACAAAGGTTAACACTAAGGAGGCTCAGAACATCTGGTGACAAAGTCTTTCCGCTTTTAAATAAATAATTAAATAAGCATCCTCTCATCTCAGTGTTCCTTTTGCTCCCCACCACAGATAAGGCAAAACTGGGAGAAGGCAATTGCCAGGTTTTTTTGCTACTTCTTTTTCATACTAAGTGACGCTCTTAGACAGTCAGCTGACCAAACTAATGTTAATGTTTCACTTTTGATCATCCTGGGAAAGCCAATGCCCTGAAATGCTGGTGTTCTCTATTTACTTTTAACTAGTGTTGGGCAGAGGCTGAGAAACCTAAATATGTGTAGATAAAATACTGTATTTCTGTATTTCTGAGTACTGAGAACATTATGTGTCATAATGAAAATCAGTGAGTTTTGACCTAACTTTAACAAGCCTTTGAAAAAATCAGAACATTGCCTTCCCCAATCCTCCATTTTCCCTCTGTGTGCAAGGACTGTACTTGTAGCCAGGTTTGTGGAAAAATCTGAGGTACTGCTCTAGGCATTTCGTCTTCTTCGTCTGAGTATTTAAGACTAGACTCACTTTAGTTCAACTAAATTGCTTATTTAGCTAAATTCTTGATTCTTACTTGAGCATTTACTGCTCTTGCTATCATCACATCCATAACCAACATTGTTGCATCAATTGAAACCGTTGTGAGGTCAGGTCTTCTGATGTTCACCTCTGTGCCATTTGTTCTTACTAGTAATGATAAGAATGACCAAAACCAGATTATTCTGCTGCACCCTGGAGAACAGTGACTAAAAAGTCCTGGTATAGATGTGCCCTGTCATGAAAGCACTCAGGAGTAAACTTTCCCAAATAATAAATTATGAATATACATGCTGGGTTGTGGGTGCGTAACCAAGTGTAGTTTAGTTGATGATTTAATAATTGAGCAGATTGGGTACAATATAATTGCTTCGATCTCTGTCTTTAAAATCAAGGTGAAAATATTCTGATTCACAGCTGGTGTGTGCGTGATGATGGCAACAAGTAGTAAATCACTGAGCTACAAACACTTGGTTGTGTCAATTGCCTGCATCCTGCTGTTCAGAGACACCACAACAGGAGAGTGAGTTTGCTGTGCACTAATTGATTGCTCTGTGCTGCTTCCCAGTTGCATATATGTAGTGACTACAGTGACTGAAATTTTCAAAGTGGAGAGAAATAAATCACACAAAGGCATATCTAGTGCCCTGGTAATATCTCTGAATGGTAAATTGCTAAAACAGTTCATAGCCTAGTATATGTACATTGTTTCACTTAAGAGAGGCTTCATATGTAAAATTAGGAACAGTCTGTTGTTTGGAAAGTAGAGTAGATAAGTATCATGTGCATCTGAACAATTTGGGAAATAAAGCCACCAGAATCATGGCTGATATTAGCAACAACCATACAGAGTGTCTCAGTGAGATGCATATAGGTAATACTGATTCTTTTCTTGCTTTATGAGCAAAGTGTATCATGCACACATATTCAGACCTCCCCTCCAGTCATGTTATTTTCCCTAGGTTTTGATTACGCATAAGAATGGCCAGACTCCTATTGTTTTAGTTGGTACTATGTATCTTCCTCTGTTTATCCCACATAGTGCAAGAATAGTTGAAGTATTGAATTTTAATTACATGCGTTTATACCCAACTGCCCCAGCAACTGCAAAGCTTTTATTCAAGATTAGTCTCTCACTAATGTACCTAAAATTGTATTGTAAAATGGGTCTTACACAGGCAGAAAACCAGGTAGTTCAAGACAGTGTGACTTTGAAAGAATACAATATATCCTTTTTCAAGAAAATGAGCTGAACATGAAACCATATGTAGGCTTCAAGTATCCTCCTTCTATCTCTTTGGACTTTGTTGCTCCTCACTTAACCTTCTACTGATTCTGCCTTCCCCAAGTGGAAGGAATACATTTTTATCCAGTCATACCTTCAAGCTAACAAATGGAAATATTTATTCTATATGTTCATATTCATTTTATATTTGTATAGAATAATAACACTTGTTCTGTGAAAAAATATTTTTAAATCTACCAGAGCACAATCCTATATATTAGCTTCCCATAAATAAGGATGGGCGGACAGATGGGTAGGTAGTTACTTCAGAAGAGGCCTGTCGTTGGTGTTATGGACATCCACTCCTTTCCTAGAAAACAACTCCCATATAATAACAGCTTGTTATCTCACTTGCCTTTGCTCACCAAGACCAGCACAAATTCAGGTGAGAAGGAACTGTTACTTTTAAATTCATAGCCTTTAACTCTGAGTTAACTCTTACCAGCAACCCCAGTTGAAGGTTTGGGAGACTCAGCTTCAGGAAAATAAAATCATCCTTCTCATTTCTACATTTAGGAGGGCCACATGAAGGAGTTTAATCTTCTCCATTGTTCTGTGCTGCAATGTTCCCCTTAGCACATATGTTACAATGGTGTTTTTGCAAAGACTCATCTGAATCTGGTGAAATTATCAGAGGTCATTACCACATCTGCCTGCAGGGTGTGGTGGCTATAGAAATTGAATTAACCGTCTGTCCTAAAATCAGTCTGGCTGGGAGAGACCAAGGAACCATGACAAAAAAACACACAACATCATGAATAGTCAGCCTCTCGAATATCTTCTGTGGGTGCACCAAGGCACTCCAGTCTCCTCCGTTCAGGGATTTTCAAGTATGTTCAATGTACATTCAGATGAATACAGAATTAAAAAATATTGAGAAGATAGGCCCATTAAAACTTTATTTGAAGAGTTGACTTATTTTCTGAAAAGAATTTAAAGAGTAGTATTTAATATAAAGTTTCTTATAAAGAATTCCAAAGGTTTTATCACAAAATATGCTGTATGCTACCACACACCCTTCCTGCTTACAATTAAGGATTGTAAGTTTACTGTTTGAGTATCAAACAAATATGTCAAAGTCTTATTGTTCCCAAAATGTATTTTTCCTCTTTTTGAGTACATCTCTGTTATGGATGTTTTTATATATTTTAGAATGCTGCCTCTGTGGTTAAGGGAGGTATGTATTTACTCCCTCAGCATACTGAGCAGTTTCCCAATGAATCATTTTCCTCCCTTTGGTTTGAGACATCAAAAAATTACTATGACATCACTGGGAAGGTGACAAATTCAGTTTCTCCTTAATGTTCAAGGCTGCACAGTAAGTCATGGCACAGTTAGTCACCATAGTACGGAGCTGAAAAGCATGTCAGGCTTTAGGCACTTACCCTTTTTCATTGTGCTTCATATCCTCTGACTATCACTTCACTATCTTTTCAAAAGAATTCACTCCTTTTTTAATTACTTCTATCACTTCCTCTTCTTTTCACCCTGACAAAACTACTCTGTACTGATAATTTGTGTTTAGCATAGATTACACAGGCCCAGCATTATGAGAGGAAGAGCTTGTAATTAACCATTCTGTTGTGTTGTTTAGCTTCATGTTTTTTCAAAAGATCCTTTTAAGTGGCATCCTCACCTATAAATCTCCACAAAATAATCATAAAAATATTTCAGTATGACAGGAAAGGTCATCTCTAAATTTTTTATTGTTTGGGGGGGTTTTTTTGTTTCTGTTTGTTTGTTTGCGAGGGGTTGTTGGGTTTTTTTTGTTTGGTTTGGTTTGGTTTGTTTTTTTTTTTAATGTCAATCTGGCATTTAACCTAAATATGAAGTAGTCAGGTCAAACAACTCAGGTAAGCCTTGGTAGAAACTGCCTCATATACAAGCAATTTCTGCATCCTCTTTCCTTGATTTTGCTCTAGCCTACCCTATCCTTCTGTTCAGTGACAATTCCAAGTAATAAAACTTTCAAAGTGGTAAAATTCCAACTTTTAGTTTCTAAACAACACAGAAACCATAGCAGCTGACAGCACTCAAGTGAAAATGTGACTCAGCTTACCCTTGCTACTGTGACCAAATCTAAGAATAGGACTGAGGTCTCAACTCATATTGGGTAAAAATATTAATGATGAAGGTGGTGATGTGATGACGATGATGATGACTAGTTAGTTCAGAGGAGTAAATTCCCTGGTAAAATCCAAACCTATTCCTGAAAACTTGCTAATAAACCCAATTATACTTCAGGAAAGTGCAAGTCAGTAACATAGCACAGCTCAGTGTAGATGAACAGGAAGGAATGACCATTGATTTGGGGATGTACCATGGGGTATATGATCTTTCCACTTTTGCAGGTATGCTACCAACTAAAGTTCAACCAAACAAAAGATATAGCACAGTGACCTTTTGCATATGTGAAACATTCTGTGACTGTGAACAACGACTGAGGAAAAGAGATCATTATGGCAAGTTGTTGAATTAGACCACATAACATTACATTCACAATCTAAATATACATTGTGGAGGCAAAGTACCACCAGGTATTAACTCAAACCAGAAAACTCAATTCAGTAGCAAATATTTCATCATCAGTATTGAATGCAAAGTGAAAAAAACGAAGCCTCAGTGACCCAAAGTTAGTTGCTGAGGCAAGTTCGCAGACGTACTTATGCGGTCACTCAGATTCATATTTTTATCTCAGTCTTTCCCCTTAGCACTGAAATCTTGCTTGTATGCTGGAATAATTTCTTTTAAGTTTATATTCAGTTTAAAATCTGATCTCACATAATCTTTTGTAATATGTGTCTCTTACACATGCATGTAATCTAGCTATCTATACAACAGATGCGTGCAAAATACATTAGAGGCATTATGCAATGAGGATGTGCTCTTTTGTAACTGATTTTTACTTCTGTAATACTAAAATTGCCATCTCACTTGTGTTGAAAACCATATGCATAACATTGATGTGCTTCAGATTTGTTTGGTTGGTTTTTTTCCTTAATTACAGGAATTCATTAAGCTTTCTAAGCAATTAGGGCAAGTTTAGGTCCATGATATTACACTAACTCTTGCTTAACTATAAAGTTAGTAATAAATATATATATATATGCTTGCAATACAAGTGGTTCAGGTAGCATTCTCGGTAAAGCAGAAATGTTGGCTTTCTCTCTCTAGGTGGGAAGTTCTGTTTAGAAAAGAAGGCATACCTTGCCTAAAGTGATATTATCCCCTAAAGTGACCTTGTTTATTTGAATCACAGGAGCAACAGGAACAATTATTAGTATGCTAGCTTCAAGGCAGAAAGGGCCACTACCTGAAGAATTTATGGCCTAAAGTTTGCCAAAGTTAGCAAGGAAGTGAGGTTAATCATAGGCTGACCCACAGTGAAATTTTGACGAAGTGCATTCCCACAAGTTCTATGTCCAAACAGCCATTTTCAGTCTTGCAGCATTTTCCAGACTTTTGCAAAAGTGATTTTAAAGATGAGGATAAGTGGAAAGGTTGATTAGAACTCCATTATCAGCTATGGTTTCTCTTTTGCATCAGGCAAAGAGAAAGCAAGGGAAGATGTTTGTGTACCAAGTCTCTCTAATACAATTGTATTTATGCCTGCCCATTTCATTCCTGCAAGGGTTTTCTGTAGATTTTTTGTATTGCAGTGATAACTGATGAAAGGCTGCAGCAATGAACAGCTTATCTTCCTTAGGGAGATGTCAACTCTCATTCCAGTCTGAGGGTTTCTGTCAAGTTCAACATCTGTACAGTATAGTTTTCATGTTAGAAAAATCTCTCTATAAACTCAGCTTTACCCTGTCCCTCCACTGTTTGGCTTGGGAGTTCAGGCACAGCCATTGGTCAGACCAAACACCATACTAGATGTTTTCCAGCTGAGTCTAGTATGGTAAGTTAATTTCAAAATAAAGTACTTCAGATTGCCCTTTGGATGTTTTTGGAAGTAAATATATTCCTATCTAGAATTATTGGGTTTATGATAAGTGATTTTCTGGTTGTTAATAAATTGTCCTATCTTTTCTGGCTTTACAAATAAGCTTCAGAGGTATCTAGGTAGGGTAAACAAGTTAGCATATAGGCACAGGTATATCCAATGACTGAACTGTTCTAGCTGATGTATACAGTTCATATTTTCTAACATCCTTCTTGTAAGATAGTGATTTCCACAGGTATGTTGTATGAATCCGTAGTCCTACTATTTCTTTTATAATTAACAATACATTCCTAGAGGAAAAAAGTGGAAGGTTTTGGTTTGTATGGGGGATCATGGCTATCCATTCTTTGAAAGCATAATAGAGATTTTCATCTTTGATTTTTTTTCTTTTTAAATTACTTTCAATGAAATTGGAGGATAAGAAGGACAGGAAGAAAATCATACCAATATGAAGGAGAGTTTGAAAAGTACTTGTAAGAAATATGTGTATAAAGTCCAGCCAGGGAAGAGAAGGTTACTTTGGTTTAGGTCCTAGCTTTCTTTAGTGCTAAAGGCAGTTTCAATTCTTCACAGATAGCATCAGCAACCTTATATATATTGTCAAAACACTGCTGCCTTGAAGACACTCAAATATCAAGCTATAAACCTACCTTTTGAGTATACGTAATTCCTGAAAATATTTACCCACTGATGATCTGAATGTGTACAAATCACAGGGAACAAGCTCTCACTGCCTCACTACCAGATCCCATCAAGGGCAACCTCCACTAAGGAGAATGAGCATTGTTTCATGTTCAATGACTTATCATGTTTGCAATGATCAATTTCATAGCCAGCAATGAGTTATGCAAAAATGTAAGTAAAAATCAGTTGTTTAGGTATTTTTTTTAAGTCGTTTTAGACATTTGTACCCGTTGATCTAAAATTCAGTTGCCCATTTTACATGCTTTGGAGGAAGACTTTCTTACAATATTACAGAACTGGATCTTAAAAGGGGCAAATTCTGTGTTGCTCAGTACTGAAAGTCACTTCCTTGTTTTAAGTGTATGGATAAAGAAGGAAGAAAGAGAAAAAAGTTTAAAATGCTCCTGCATTTTTTCTGCTCTGATCCAATTGCTGTTTAAAGCAGGGTTAGTGCAGTCTTGTATGCAGCATGGAACTTATGGTGGGCACCACAGAAACTGGATGTCCAGGCATTTTTTGAAGTCCAGGTTACTGCAGAAAGGACATAGATCATTCCTGGGAAGGTAGATTGGCACAAAATTACAGCAGATTCCATTTCACTCAAGGGAAGAGGTCTATAGAGAAGAGCAATGGGAGTATTGCTGGTCAGCCACCTGAGTTCCTGGTTCAAATGCGTAGAAAGAAGCTGGAACAGTTGTCCCTACAACCCATTTCTCAGATAAATAAACTATTGCTGTTTTTCCCGCTTCTTCTATTTACAAGCATGTATGAAAATAACAGTAAGGATCAATAGGTGAAATGTAAGAAAAAAGGTGTGTTTTGAAAACTCTTCCAAGCAAAAAAACATGAACTTAATATTCTTATGCTGGAAGAATTAAGGTAGACACAACTTGTTTCCACAAACAGGATGCTAAGTTTGTGTTACTTTAGTCTTCAGTCATTGCAAGAGAAGCTAAATGCCATAAACAAAAGATAGCACAGCATGTGATTGTATAGCCTGAGGGACACAGATATGGTGTTACCATAAAAGCTCCACAGATCTGGAAATGCATCAGACCATCTAAGAACCAGGATCATTTCTGTGGCCTTGTCAATGTGGCAAGAGACTGATAGCTGTTGTCTTTGGAAAAGAATTGCAAAATCATCCTCCCAAATGAAAGCTTGGAAAATGTGTGATTTTTAAGTGTGGTAAACAGTGATCTGGGTGAGACTGATCATCTAGGAAGGGAGCAGATGGCACTGGGGAATCCTGGCAGAGACAAGATCACATGCTAATGAGTCTTTTAAAAACAAGAAGGGGTCTGGGAATGGGCAGATGGAGCAGTGTAATGGCTGGGAGGAATATGGGAAAAGAGGGCTTCATTTAAATTACTAATTTTTTAATTACTAATTTTTTAATTGAGAGTATTACAAACATGAATCAGGTGGAACTGGGCAGTTGTGAAAGGACATCTGGGACAGGATAAAGGATGGCAGAGATTTGGGAATGAAAAGAGGGGTGCTGCTTTGTGAGGGCACTTGACAGCACCGCATCTTGTCTGCCCAGGCCTGGAAGCCAGCTGGGAACTTTTCTCCTTTGCGTTGGAGACACTTTGTTTATCCCCTGGGTGAGTATCCAGGGCCAAGTGATGATAGTGTCACTCAGACAGTGCTTCTCTTCTGCGTGTGTCCTGGAGTAAGTCAGTGCCATCCACTATACAGATGCTACACACACGGCTTCTGTGCACTGCAGCTGCTATGAAAAATAAGCACAGGAGAAAATGTGAGATTAGGATTGTGTTCTCTTTATACTTTTCAACTATTCATGTTATTCAAATATTGCATTCCATATGTTATTTAAGCATCTGTATATTTTTTATTTTAATGCTTTAATAATCAGAAATAATAATTCATTTATGTAGTGCCTTTACATCCCTGTTTATTTACGGTTTCAAGTACTTTTAATCTAATATAATGATCTGATGTGTCAGCCACTGTCAGAGAAATTAAAACTGAAACTTGTCATGTACTCACAAAACTCAAAAGTTTATTTTACTTGTGACTAGAGAAAAACTTTTGAAGGATAGAAAATGAACTGGGTCAAGATGTGCTGACCACCATGGTCAACAAAGGGCTTTAAGGTGATCTTTCACGAGTTCTTAATTGAAATGTAAATGGCTCTAAATATCCAAAAGCTTGTTAAACTATAGAGTATTTCTGCAGCTACATCCTTCTGCTCATTTTAGGAGTGTAAAATAAACACATTATAAAGATGGCCAAAACAGAATACTTTTCTTAACCTTATTATATTTCTCAACACCCATTATATTTCTCAGTACATTTAAAATCAGAATAAGGTGTTATTTAGAACATTTTTTAATTATTTCCATGAAGCAATGTGTATGCAGAGTCTTCAGGACTCCGCAGTCAGCAGCAGCCATGCTTTTGATGCGTATTATGCACAGGCTGAGAGATCTATAGATTTTTAAAGACATATATAGATACACACATACAAAAGTAAGAGTCATCAGTTACAGTTACTGTTGCTGTCTGAAGGGAAGCAGTTAAGACCACTTAACTTGACATTTTGACATGGGCAATTCCTTTCAGACCAACAATGTTGATCGTTCGAATATCAGTAGATTCATAATAGTTTATTTTGGTGAGGGACCATGCCTGTGGTTGACACTATTGCCTTTAGCAGTAATATAGCTTCTCTTAATTTAAAAATATTTGTGTTTATAATATATGCAGTAAGAAGTAGCAATTCAGTGACTCCAAGGTAATAAAAAGTTTGTGTACTCAAATGAAACTCCTTCATAAAATATTTAAGCAGTTGCACTTAGGAGGGGTAAATTCTTGGTCTCATTAGGAGAGAGATGCAAATTACTCCAGCAAGGTCAAGATTTGCACAGAGCCTACCATTTAAACTGTGTTGGCAAATGAATGCAAATTCTGTTCTTCAGTTTTGATATTTTGTGGGTTTTATAACTTTCCAACCATTAAGCTGAGGATGTTATAACAAGGACTGAGCAAAGAAAAAGTGAGGAGTACAAAGAAGGCTTCTGACCAGTTTTCTCTGGATTTTACAGTATATTTTATGAAAGGGAGAGTGGAAGCAATGGCTTCTAAATAATTCCTGTTTCACCTTAACCACTGAAACACTCAGTTTGAAAAACAGACAGAAAACAGTAAAGGAGAGTCCTGTTCACTTATACATGGAGGATACATGTGGTCCTGCAAGAACTGATACACACAGGAGCTCATGTGCTCTCTAATCAATTTTAGCTGACTGTGCCATCCTGCCTGCATCCTTTGCCTTACATCCAAGGCATCGCTGTTGCTCCAGCAGGACTGATGCTTAACTAGGATCTATGGCTTAACTGCAGTTTTCAGAAGGGGCCACAAAAACTAAAGTGGCAGCCATAAGACCAATGCATGATATGTGAGTGAATCAACTTTTTGGCCCTGATACTACAGGACAGAACACCTACTGCAATGGAAGTCATGTTTTCATTCAAGTTCTTCACAAGTTACTCATACTATTTATGAATCTCTTAACTTGTCTAGAGTCAAATTCCAGTTATTGTAAACAAAAATGTCAATATGTGTACAGTATAAAAATAAATGTTTCCTTCCTCAAGGTTACCCCTTCATCAAAATGGTTTTTAAAAACCTTTTGTTTAAAACAAATTATAAAACAAGGCACATCAGACACTTTATGCTTACAGCAGCAACCGCTATACTAATTAAATTCTTAATTGGTGTTTATCTGACATGTTCCCGAAAGACCTACAGGGTACAGATTTCATATCCCTCAGTTTGTAACATCCCACTAGTAAGTTTTTCTTCTAGCCGAAATATCTCTTCTGTGTTTCAAGCTTGATATGAGTCTCCTCTCCAAACTCAATTCAAATGTATAATTAATTTTCTGGTTTCCATATTTTTTTAGGTGATCCATGTTTGTATCTGTTAGGTTCCTGTATAAATCCATGTACTTATTGAATTTAGACTACAAAACTAGACACTACGCTTGTCAGAACCTCCCTAGAAAATTTACTGGATGAATACCCCATTCCAGCGTTCAAATCACAGACAGAAGTCTTAACAGTAGCACCAACACATATCTCTGAAATCCCACTTCCTTTCATTCTGCTATTATTTTCTCTCCACAGAAACTCTGTTTCAGTTGTGATTGCTGAAGTAATTCTGCACCTACCTGCAGTTCTGAGCAGATCACAAGTTTCTAGCTTGCTTTTGGGATATTATGTGAGACCGTGTCAAAACATGTACTTAAACCTGTCACTGTTACTGGTTCCCACAAGTGCACAACTCCAGTTACAAATCTTAATTTTGAAATTTTCATACTATTTATGACTTAGCTATGTTGTAGGTATTCCTGCACTATTATTTCTTTCACTGCTTTTCAGAAAAAGAAAGAAAAACAAACCTCTCTGCAATTCTGGTCTTCAGTTCTTAAAAAATGCTTTCAAATTCCCTCTGACAGTTAAGAATATTAAATACAAAAAACTTGTAAGAAAATCAGTGGAAAGTTTATGGAAAACTAATAACAAATCCTGATTGGAGCACTGTTAGACTCTTCAGGAACAGGAAATGCTCATAAGACTTGCTGAGGATTAATTTCTTCAAATAAGTCTTTCTATTTTTGTTTGCTTTATAGAAATTAGATTGATTGTTTTTCAGACACCTACCAAGTTTACTTTCACAATTACACAGCTGCTAGCATAGTCCTCCTTTTGTAAGAAGTTTTTTTAGAACTGGATTTTACATGAAGCTGTTTTGGGTTTTGTTGGAAGGGGGGGATTGTTTGTTTGTTTTCATGTGTTTTGGGGTTTGTTTGTTTTGGTTTGAAAATTTTTGTTTGTTTTATTTATTTGTTTGTTTTGTCAGGTAATAGTTCTGTTTATTTTAAGCCAAATTTACTTTGCTAAGCAAAGAAAGACATCATCCATATGAATTAAGGATCACCTCAGAGATGTTGTAAGGATAAACAAGATTAACTTTTATTCAGAAGAAACAACAAAATACTCAGAGCAGCTACAGAAAGTAAATATGATCTTTGGACTGCTTTTACTAAAAATTCTTTCTCTGAAAGGGTGATAATATAAGGACTATCCATATCCCATCTAGGTCACATGAGGTGAAGGGTTTGCTCAGTCAAGGCCCACATCCCAAATAAAGCAATAAACTAGAAATTCAATAAGGATATTTTTGACACAACTGAGCCAATGTTGCCCTGACCAAACACCAGTGTTCCACACACTCTGTATTTTGGGACAAAAAAATCCAATCTCAGCATCACTAAACAAAAATGCATTAGAAATTCAATGCTTATCAGGACAAGATGAAAAGAAAAAATGTATAGATAAAAAGGAAAAATGTGGCAGTGATTTTATTTGGTGACATTTCAGTGGGGTAAATTCCTTTGTACCTCACTGCTCTCTGCCACTTACCTGCTTTCCACATGAGGAGAGATTTGCATTGATGTGAGGGTCTTTGTCTGATTTAAGTCTCCTAGAGGCTTTACAGAATGTTCACCTGCTCTTTTCCATCTTCTTCTCCCTTCCTCAATTCTATTACTGCATTTCTTCTACAGTATATTGCCCCACAGCAGAGCAACACAATAATCAAGGTGCATGGTACAGAACACTGCTTCTATTGAGCCAGAGCTGTTCTTGGATGAACACTCCAGGAAATCCTGAATCCTGACATATTCTCAGTAGTAAATTTGCAGTGGGCTTTTTTAGACAGTGGTTATTTTAGTCCTGCTCTTCTCTGTCTTGCTTACTCCAAATGCTTATCCATAAAGTAGAATGAAGGTTCATTCTCTGGCTGTCTGGTCTTTTTGCAGTCTGCAGAGGGGAGTCCTGCCCTGGTCGTAGTGTCTGCCCTGAGGTTATAGTCTCCACTTTCACACACTTCTCAGAAAATGCCACAGAAGACTCAACAAGAGCATGGTGCCTCCTTTTCTGCCAGAAAATGAGATTCTCTTTCACAAGAAAAGGACTAAATGTGTTCCTCAACTTGCTGGCCCAGAACAGACAGTGGAACCAAATTAGAGGTCATGCTGCAGTCAACAGTATAGAGGCATAGCTGTGTTTTTCTTACTTCACATTTTCGGCATTGCTGTGGTGCAAAAGTTCCCAATTGTGTCCTGGGATCTGCTTGCCTTCTCATATAACAGATGCATGAAATTGCATGGATTAATGTGACTGATTAACACCTTGGTTTTCCATGTCTGTAACGTTTGGTGCATGCCATAAAATTCTGAAGACTGTGAAAGAGAAAAATGAGAGTTGTAAGTGGCAACACTATACTCCAAGAAAGAGAGGGAGCAAAAAAGGCAATGGAAAGGAACACTTTGCCATTAGTATTTATTTGGCATCAAGTGCTGAATTCTAGTTGATAATTCACATCTTTAATGGTCATTGTCTTTACCTGTTGAAGACAAACACACTACTTGCAGACCGTCTCAAATAGCAAAATCCATGGAAAGGACTGAATTGAGAAACTTTCTTATATAACCTATTTTTAGATTCTGTGTAATGTTAGTGAAATCGAATGCATGAAACTGGTGACTGCAAGTAAGATTTTAGAAAGCGTAGAGGTTTTGACATTCACACTTGCCTATCTTAAATCATTCCCCTATGATGTTTATAAAAGTATAAGTAATACAAGATTGAAAAGGGTCCTTTGGAAACTTCCCACTAGGCCCTGATAAAGGACAGCTTGTTGTCAGGTACCCACTAGTCATTGAAAGTATGAAAAGTCTCCCTTCTTTTAAGCTTAATTGTAATACCTCTAAGTTAATCAAAGAACCTAAACGTCAGAGCAGGTAATTTGAAATGTCATAGTAAAGCCTCACTCTCAGAAATCCTGGGTATAATGTGCAGAGCCACAGTTATATTCACGAATTTGACTAAAATCTCAGCTGCACTCATGCCTAGTTCAACAGGAATTCCTCTGCATGTTAATGGGAATATTACTATGACTTATCATATAAATTGTGCTAAGGAGTAAATTGCTCTACAGTGTGTTAAGCAATTATGCTAGGAGGCCAGTCAGTTACTACAACCAGAAAACAATGCAGGTCTTTACTTACAGCAAACGAGAGGTAGTCGTCTGTATGAGATAAACATGTATGGGAGGTTATCTAAGCAGGGAAATAAAAGCTTATCTTAAGCCTTCCTAAACTATGTGAAAGCGAAGATCCATCACTGCTCAACTCAAAAAAGAAAGGCCTATGAACCAGCCCAGTATTATCACAGCACAAATAATATCTCTCACACCAAGGAGAGAATGGTCCTAAGGCACAGGACAGGGGAGGCTTTCACTCTCCCCCTCCTTGCTCACAATCTATTCTAACACACACCATGACCTTTTTGAGGTCATGAGTTTGTGAAGTGCTAAATTCCTGCTACTCTAACTTGGCTTTGACACTGCCAAGCTGTTGATATGCAATACCTCCTCTGGTACACTATCTAGTCAGCATGGCACCGTCCTTATCATTCCTTGTTTACTATAACTCTGCAACAGTGTTTAGCTGGTTGCAAACCTTTGTTTTCATAAAACACTGGACAGGTATTTCTACCTCTCTGTATTTTTTTTCCTTTTTTAGTTCCTGGAAGTAAATTCTTCCTCTCTGGAAATTCAGTTTATGAGTGACTCAGAAGTTTTCTTACTTGATGTTTCAAATTCAGTAGTGTCTCTTTCCCATTTTTGGGATTTTGTCTCTCATGAGACTTGAAGATAGGTGATAATTTAAAGTTTATGTCTGCATGAAAAGATTCCTGAAATATATTAGCTGGCCTGAATAAACTCGCTCTCAGATACATGGAGAGAAATTTCACTTCAGATAACACAATACAGAGGGTTGCGTGAAAATGTGGCAACATGACTTTAAGGTTAATTTTAGTCCCAAAGATGACTTTATTGCATAACTAATGCCCAGATATATCTTACTGACAAGAAATTACAGCACATACACTCATATATTTGACTACAGAAATCTATAAAATAATATTGATACTGTGACTTTAATGTTTCTTCAAGTCTTCTCTTTTTGCTGCCAATATTCAGTTACTCCTGAAATCTCTGTGGTGGGATGATTTGCTATGCTTTGCCTGAGCAGAAGAAGAATTTCAAGAAGGCTTATTGGCAGAGATTCAAGATAAAAGCATGTTTCTGTTATGCAGGATTGTAATTCCCCAAATGATTAACAAACCACACTTAGCTTATGCTTCAGATGCTTCGAATAGCTTTCCAAAGATGTGATCATAACATTACTTTTTATACTCTTAGGAGATAATAAAGGAATTAAATCTAATGAAAACTGCTGTATTGGATTCTTTTGCTTACAGCAAGATTGTACCTGGTCCCTTGTAATTTTGGATGTATTGAAAAATGTAATTATGGCAGTATATCTGAGGATAAGGCAAGAATTTCTAAGGGGAATACTACTAATAGTATAATGTAAAACTTGCAGCTTTATTTTCAGTCATTGTAATAAAGGGAATCATACATAATACACAAGGATATTTGCTATAAAAAAATCAGCATGACTTCAGATCCAGCTAAGTATAAACTTAAAAGAGGAAAAATATTTTAATACTCTGCATATATGCAGATCCTAAAGCTGTTTTTTTGCCCCCATAAGCTCCCTTGGAAGGTATTAAATAGAATCAAACATGTCCAAACTTTAAATTTAGCTCATCAGCTATCACAACAGCTGAATTGCTCCACAGAGTGGCAGATGCTTTTGGTGGTATACACATTTCAGTGCTCAGAGATTTGCTTGTGGAAAGCGTATACTGTACATTCCAGATTCATGATGACACAGCTGTACCCTAGGATAAGCATTTCTGCACTGCAGATGTCCCTCATGTGCCAAGACTGCTGATGCAGTCTACCAGCCTGTTCAGACCTGGCATTGTCACCAGTTGGAATGCAAGAAGGGACACTATGTTCCTTTTCTGGAGACTGGTGTTTCTAAGCACACAGCCTCATCATTCCTGACAAACAGCTGATCATAAAATCTATAAATGAGTTCATAGAGATGTCTAGAAATTTTCTTCATGCCCCTGCCATGAATTAACACAACTTTTCACAGCCTGTTTGCCTTGTCCAAAACAGGAGACAAGAACATAAATCATTTTATATGAGGAAGAACAAAGACAATTCTAGGGGAGAGTCAGCATAAGGGCCAGAAGAAAAGGCACACCTGCTCTGACCTAGCAGACCACAAGTGAAATCTGTCAGCCAGGTACCTCTGCAGGAACTGCAATTCCAAATTGGTGAATGTCATCAGTGTATCTTCATCACTGTGACTGCTGCTCCACAGGCATCTGGATGAAACTAGTCCTAGGTCTTCCAGCACTTCAAGAACAATATTAAGGGTACACCCTTTCACAACGAGTTGTTGCACATGCCCTTTCCCAGTCCTCAGCTTCTGTCTTTTGACTTAGAGCTGAGCACTTGATTTTGAGCAAGGTTAGTTTTGTCTCATGATACTCCAAACAAAGAAGATGTCACTGTGTGGGAATCTCATCAGGAATTTAGGTCATCATATTTGCACTAGGACTGGTACCCCTGCCAGGGCATACCTCTTGAGTCTGCCACCCCATGGAGATAGGTCTTCACCACAGTAGTCATTTCACCTTCCAGACACCACATGAAAGGGAAAATCCCACTTTAAAAAGTGTTGCATGACATCTGCCATGGCTGGTCATGACTTCCTACTCAATAGGCTAAGTAAGGTGGCTTCCCTACTTAACACCCCAAAGTGATATTGGAGGAATATATTCAGCGGACAAAAAACAACAGTAGAAAGTTTTTAAGAGGCCATGGGAAACACGCCACACAGAGTAAAGGCCTTTTAGGCTAATGGAGTCATGTTCTCAACACAGCTGATTTGAGCAACAGATGTACCACTGCACTGTGCTCAGAGCTGGAAAAGTCTCCAAAGGAAGAATAGTTAAGAAAGGAAACATAATATAGGAGAGCTGAAGCCCCTCTTTATTTTTTTTTTTTTGCTTATTGTGTGTTTGCAGGAGGTGGAGAGTGTCTGGTATTGAATGGCTTCTATAGACAAACTGTCTGAGGTCTCCTCTAATGGTTTTATTCTTCACTTTGTCTTGATGTTTCCCAAGTTTAAGCTGCGTTTTTTGTTTGGTTTTTTTTTTCTTTTTTCCCGTTACAGCTTCTGGCAATATTCTGTTCATCTGACAAAAGGGAAAAGCGTTCAGAGTAGTGTACCTGGTTTTAGTTCACAAATTTGACATCAGACACTGAACTGGGAGAATAACCCTGAACTTAAAAACAGACTGTCAGGAGTGCAAATATATTCAAACAGCTCAAATTTCCTCAAACACCTGAGCCTGGTGCTGGAAATAAAAACATCATAACATGATTTTAATTGCAGAATTGGCATTCAATCTCTAAATAGCTCCTGTAAAAACATCTCTCATAATCTAACATTTGGTGAAATGTGGCCAAACAGCAAGTAGTTTATCTTCCCCCTAGGTGAAATAAATAAATCATGTAAAAATGTCTGTAGCACATTATCTAGAGGAAAAAAAACACAAACAACCTACTTTGCAAATTAGACAGGTTTATTAATTTTTGGCAGTTAAAAAGAGATAAATTTCTTACCACAGACTCATTGACACATCAAGATCATGACTGTGCTATTGAGTACAAAATGTCACAGAGACTGGAGCAAGTAAAGGTATTATATAATTCTACTGTTGAGACGACTCTATCTAAATGCAATTCAACATAGTTGAACTTCACAAGGAAAACAAAGAGAAGGTAGTTCGGATAGAATTTTCATTTTCTATGCATTTTTTTCTTAAATCATACTGACAGTTTTGTTCTCAATACTCAGAAAAAGCTCCTTTAAAAACCCGTGAAGGAATTTGTCAGTCAAAACTATATCCTTTTTTGAATCTGAACTCTACTGTACTGGACATGGGTCACATTTCAGTTGTCTCTTCACATTGCTAACCCAAGTAACAGCCCAATTCTGCCCTAAATTAAAGATTGAAACTGACACTTGCTAGGTTTGAGGAAGTTTTAATGCCATTTATTAACTTCTATTGGAAAAAAAAAAATAATTCATTTTTCACTAATTCTATGTTATTTACTTTTGTGTTGCATTCAACTGAAGCTGATTCCTAGATGAATCCCAGCACCAAAGTCAAACTGTGTCTTCCCACTGCAGTTAGTGGGCACTGCATCTGATTCTGATAGTTGAGTAGTCACCCTAAGGATTGAGGACAGTCCAGGCAAGGGGAAGTCCTTCCTCCTTTGGTGTACCTTGATCATATGACAGGGTTCATGTGCTGTAGCACAACTTCCCAGAAAGTCTGATGGGCCTCTGGGGGAGCACTGAGCAGCCCAATCTTACCAAGGCTAGTGAGCTCAGGCTACGGGGGAAAAGGGCAACAAGGAATGAGATTTGCTGCCTTTATACCTCCCTGGTGGAACTATATGGCAGCAGGGTGCAAAACATACATTTGGGGTAGACTACCTGTGCAATCAAGCTACACTTTTATTCACCCAAATGACAAGGAATTTTTGCCTGATGTGTATTGCATCATGTTTCTTTTCCAAATGCAATTCCTGGATTATTTTTACCAACTGCTTCTCTTACTGCTGCCATATCATTTCCCAAAAGTACTAATTCATTTTAAATTGCCAAAATATAGTCAATGTGCAGCATGATTTTCTTTAACCATAGCCCAGTGCATCTTCACATAACTACATAAATATAATCCAAACAATTTCTTAACTATGCTTGAAGAACTTTGAACACATTATAACCAATCTGTTCTAGGCTTTGGACTAGCAGTTTGGTCAAATTATACTACTGGTCTCAACAAAGTCCATAACCACATTCAAAGAAGTTGTACATGCATTGTATATGTCAGGTGGTTTAAATTATGGAGAAGTTAAAAACAAAATGGAGAGCATCCTGGACAATTGCTGATTTTTCATGCATACATTTACTGAATTACTTGCACACAGGTCTTGATGACCTATCATTCTTCAGGAACAAGAGATGTTTAAGAGAGATCAGTGTATCAGAACACTCTTTGAAGGTTTATTTTTTCTTTTAGTCTGAGATCACAGAAAAAGAAGGCTGTTATTGGTATGCTTTGGAAGATATTATTTCAGAGGATCAGTTTTGGCCAAAGTAGTAGTAACAACCCCTAAACTCTAAGCAGATGGCTTTGCTGTAGTTATTGATCCCTTGGTCTTAACAAACTGAAACACCTGTTGCGATAGCAGAATTGCAACATAAGTGCTGCTGTGGTATGTACTACCAAAGCTGCCTTGTGCCACACTTAATTGTTATGAAATAAACTGATGCTTATGGGAGTGGTTGTCAAGTTGAAATTATTGGAAAATTATTTTTACCCATGCCTACCTCCAGCTAAACACTTGGTCATATGTTTAACTATAAGCATGTGAATAGTCTTAAAGAGTCCAAAAAACGGGGTTGCTTAGTGAGCCTGAAGAACTCTCTAGACCTCTTCTGCAGCTCATGATAGGTCTAACACTGTGGTGTCCTATACTGCTGACAGAATATTGCAAATCAGAAATGAAGGGTCTGCATGTGAGAGGAAAGGGATATCTTACTTCAGTATCAGGTAGGCATGACAACCGCTATATGATCTCTGACATTTGACTGTGCACTGTTTACAAACTTAAAACACGTGTAAACATACACCTCTATACTGTGCTTGTGGCACAGGACCTGTATTTGCTTTCCTCCATCCAACCAGATCCAGTGGACACGACTCAGACAGACTGAGAATGACTGAGCCCTTCAAGATTTCCTAGCAGACTGACTTGAGGCAGAATTACTCTACCTAGAAACAAACCAAGAGATACACGCAGTATACTCCAGAAACTACTTAAAACAGCTCACTGACATTTCAAGAGGGTTTTAGTGTTCAGAAGTCACCTGCCCAAATTTTACTCCCAATATTGCAGTAAAGTGGAAAGGTCCCACTCAGCATAAATATCCCTGCTGAGAAGACCTTACACAAAGACAAGGCACATATGGGAGTGTAGCAAGAGAAGGACAAACAAGGATAAGAGCAAAGGACTGATACCACAGAATCAGAGAAAAGCAGCAAGGGAAGTGTACTTATGAGGTAATATGCTTTTTTTTCCCCTCCCTCTGTCCAAGGCTGTCCCAAAAGTATGTAGACTACTCCTTATTGCCATTTGTTCCACTTGTTCTGTAAAACCTCTTGTGATTAAAGCAACACAGTCTTCCCAGGCAAGTTCTTGCTGTCCTGGACAGGATGAACACACTGTTCCCTAGTTTTTGCAGCAGCCTTTTACGCACTTCAAGACCAGTTACTTGTACTAGATTAGCCAAGAACCCTGATTCTGACTGAGCTAATGGTTGGTTTAAGTGTCAGGCCATTATTGATTGCTGGCTTGTGTCCTGTTTATTTTCAAACACTGTCCTATCTACATTTAACTTGACGTGCTCCCTGAGTGTAGTTAACAGTTCAGGACTTGCACATTCTGCTAACCTAATTGCTCACACCCTCCTGTTCTCCCAAATATGCACATTCAGGCAGGAGCAGCAGTGCATGAGGATCCAAAGGCATTCTTGTCACTCCCAGAGGGTCCAGAGGAAATGCAGCTCAGTTTCAGACACCCATCCATGCATGTTGATGCCTATTCCTTTTTCCTAAGCAATCCCAGAGTAATGAGAGTCTTGGGGTGGTCATGTCAAAAGCCTGCATAAAATATTGACAATCATTTGGGCTGACAGCAACATCCACGTGAAGTTACTCTAATATGGTAAGAGCACTATCAGTCTCAGACATCAGACACCTTTAAGCAGGGTGCTAGAGCACCAAGACTTTGGGACAGGAATCGGAAAAGGCAGCCCAGTTGGGAAACCCAACTGTAGCCCAGCCTTGGGACCCAGTCGTAGGACCCAACCTTTCATGTACAGCTGCAATGTTGCCTGTTGAAAAGTAAAAGGGAAAATGAAAATATATTATCTTAAAACATCTTAGGAAAAAAGTGGGTTTGTGTGACTCTTGGTAAAATGTGGACTACCTCAGAGTTATTGTTATTGTTATGGTTAGGCACAGAAGCACATTCAAGGCCCCATGCCTTTGAGAGTTGACAGAATCAATCACTTACACAAATTCTTCTTTTTTTCCCATGGAAATGAAGACAATGAAACAAAACCAACCCAAAACAAACAAACAAAAAAACTCTTCCTCAAAAACCAAAACCAACCAACAAACCAAATAAGCAAAACCAAATCCCTCCTGCAAACAAACCCACAAAACCCACAAGAAAATACCTTTTGCTTTTCAGGTGATGTTTTTTGATAACATCAAAAATTTTCTGGCAAAGGTTGATAATCTTCAGATACATAGCTATCCAAAATCGCATCCTCAGGCAAAATATCATTCGGGAAGTTTTCTAGCAGTCTTCTCAAGTTTCATCTCTTGAGCTTCTGACCCCTAATTTTAAGTGTACACCTGCAGTTGTTACACACCAAACCTCAGCTAATCCTACAATGAGTCCTGCTTCCCATCCATTATAAGCATCATATTCCACAAATCACTCCTACTTCTCGTGTTTTCTATCTTTCTCCTTTTGTAGGACTCACATCCTGGCACCCATAAGGAAATTTCCTCCTCTTCCTCAAAGGCAACACCACCAGAGCAAGTGTTTAGAGCATGCAGAGAGATAAGCCCTCTGGGCTCCAGCCATATCTTCCACTCATAACAAGGAATCACATCTTGAAGCTTCAGGACACATCCTGAACAGTTAAATGCTTTCAAATTCATCAGCCAAACTTATCTTTACCATGTGCCTAAGGTTGGGAAGAAATAAGTGGAGACCTCACAAGATGCATACCTGACATGAAGGGGGCCCTTGTTTTCACATCACAAAGCTCTCCTCCAACATATGGTCATGTTTACATAGATAATTTTTGTATTTAATTTTTATGTAAAAAAGTAAACTCCCTTGTTTCTATTCTTGGGAATAGAAATAAAATTTGCAGTTGGAAATTGCTCAAAGAGAAAGCCAAACTCTGCAAGACATCTGCTTTTTCAAAAAAGTCAGAAAAGTCACTGCTTGGAAAAGACTTTTTCTAAAAAGTCACTCTTTTCAGACAGGAATTGTGCTGACCCTAGCTTTTCAATCCAGGGCTTGGAAAAACCAAGGGGAACAAAGTTTCATGAAAGGAGCATGGACAGTTTTCCATATGGCTGAATACTATATTTCCAGTGCTATGGAAAGGGACCTGGAAGTCCTGGTTTATGGCAAGTTGAATAAGAGCCAGCAGTGCCCTGGCAGCCAGGAGGGCCAACCGTGTCCTGGGTGGCATCAGGCAAAGCATCGCCAGTGGCCCAAGGGAGAGGATTGTCCCGCTCTGCTCTGCACTGGGGTGGCCTCACCTGGAATATTGTGGGCAGTTTTGGGCACTACAATATAAGAAAGATATTAAGCCACTGGAGAGAATCCAAAGGAGCACAAAGATGATGGTGAACAGCCTAGAGGGGAAACCATACGAGAAGAAGCTGAGATCAGGGGCTGTTCAGCCTGGAGAAGAGGAGACTGAGGGAGACCTCATTGCAGTCTACAACTTCTTTGTGAGGGGAAAGAAAAGGACAGATACTCATCTCTTCTATCTGGTGACAAGTGACAGGACGTGAGAGAATGGTAAGAAGTTGTGTCAGAGGAGGCTGGATATGAAGAAAAGGTTCTTCACCCAGAGAGTGGTTAACAGCTGGAACAGTCTCCCCAGCTAAGTGATCATGACACCAAGTCTGACAGAGTTCAAGAAATGTTTGGGCAATGCCCTAAGGCACAAGATGATTCTTGAGATGTCCTTCAAAGGGCCAGGAGTTGGACTTCAACGATCCTTGTGGGTCCCCTCCAATTCAGGATATTCTATGATTCTTGATCTTAGATCAAGAATCATATGATCAGCTGCTACTATTACCATCTCTCTGGTTTCTACTCACTTGCATGTATCCAGCAAGGTTGCTTCTTTCAGCTTGTCAGTGTTGTAAACTTTCCACTATAATCAAAACATTATTGAACAAAATTGGTGGCTTCCAGAATTTGGAAGGATAAAGGGGATTATTTGTTGCTTTCCTTTATGTTCCTTCATAGAATAGTCTACTTTAAAGATATGTCTAAGTGTCAACTGAATGAAAACAGTAGGATCTTACAGGAGGATAATATTATTAAAGGTACTAAATGCAAGTGATACATGTCTGTATTATGAATATAGGAAAATTATCAGTGATCAGAAAATCTAAATTATTGTATTTAGAAATAAAATATATGAAAAGCACACACAGGGACTAAAATGGGATATATGGCTATTTAGTTCATCTCTGCAAATATGTATGAGCATGCTTTCTACAAGTAATTGTCCCATACTTATGTTCAGCAAATAGAGACACAGAAAGAGAGAAATTCCTATTCCTGTGCACAAATTAGTCTGAAAAACGAGTAAAGGTATTAGTTATTATAAAACAAATTTACAAGCCTTAAATTTATACAACTACCTTCCTTAAGTTGCAAAATTGTATTTTAATGTAGCCGTTAGCTGGAATTACTGGTATTTTGATGCATTCAAGAAGTTAAATTCAACAATATAGCTATCTCATCAAGGTATTTTTAAAACAATGTATTCATAATTTCTCTTTTTTTTACTGAGTTATTTCAAATGCTGTGCATTATGAAGTGCGCAAACCTAGGAAGACTTCCCCATCCTTTGTATGTGGAGCTGGTAGGAGCCAAGATTTTTGAAAGGCAGCTCTTTGACTAGACATGGTACAGCTGTCTTTTTTGCTGTGGTGTCCTCTGACCATTACTGGGATAAAGGAGAGCTATGAACTGAGTTAATTGCAGGGCAATTTGCACCACGATGAGCTACCCACAGACAGGCAGAACAACTCCAGGTATGGCTGATGTGCTTCTCTTTCTTCTATACTGCTTTATACAAACATGTTCTGGGATTACTTTGCCTGGGTCAAGTTTATGCCAGCTGGCTTTTGATTCTAGTGCTGAAGTTGATTCTAGTGCAGAGAGAGTATTTCACTCTGGTGAGCAGCACATTATTATCATATGGTGTAGTGGGTTTCTCTGATTAGGTTTTTTGATAAGAGGAAGAGTGGCTTTTGTTAGAAGCTGTTAGAAGTTTTCCCCTATCCTATGGAGCCAGTGGTAGAAAGCTCTGAGGAAAACTTCCTGCTTTTGATATGGATTAACAATGCAGACATCAAGGTCAGTGCAGGAGGAGAAGGAGGAGGAGAAACCCAACAGGAACAGGGAAAGGACTCAAAGCTATGATTTTCCTGATGACCATGGTGCAGACCCTGGTGAAATGAGCTGTCCCCTCAAAGTCCATGAGTCCATCGGGGTTCAAAGACTGCCCTGACTGAGCAGGGGTATGCATGAAGGAGGCTGTTACCCTGTGGGAGGCCCCAGGATGGAGCAGAGTTCTGCAAGAGGTCTGTGGCTGAGGCCAGTGGAGGGAGAAACCTACACTAAGCAGGTACAGCCAGCTTATCCATAGGAGATTGCATCCGATGGAATGATCATGGGAGAGTAGAAGACTCTCTCTCCTCGTGGGAGGGACCCCACGGAAAGAAGGGTGTCCTGGTTACAGTGGCCGGGACCAGTTTATCACTGTGTGAGTGTGGCCAGGGCTGTGTACTCTACACCCTCTGTGTCATTTCTGATGAACTGTTGAAATGGATGGTTGGCAGCAGCTGCCCAGGGCACACCTGACACCTTAGGCTACAAGCTGGGTGTTTACAAACTCTGTGAGATAAGGAAGTTTTCCTGTCTTCACACCAACGACTCAGGTGTGATAACTCCCCTCTGAGGAGGGGAGTCCTTAGCACCTTCACACCCAGCCTGAGGGGTCATGTCTGCTAAAGGGCCATCAAGGATTCCAAAAATATCCCATGACTCACAGAGTTAAATCACCCAGTGTGAAACTACTCACCCTGAGGGAGGTACTGGGCATCCCATCTGGAGCTAAGCATATATAATCTTGGGGGTTTGGGACTTCTGTGACCATTTGTGGGATTCAGAGGACAACCAGGACCTCAACAGGACTGTGACTGCCACTCTTGACCAGACTGCAGACATTATCCTCACCAAAAGGTTTTTTCTTTCCTTTTACTTTGTACTCCAGGGTGAGGGTGGGTGGGGATGGGGGTGAGTGGGATGGTGGGACACATGGTGCTCAGCACAGGGGCTGCTGAGCATCATTTTGTTTGTGCCCCAGGCTGCTGGGTTGTACATCTGTTTTTTGTGGGTCAAATGGATTTTTCCTTTGCATCATTGTACTTGTGAATTTTTTTTTTTTTATTAAATTGTAATTCTGACTTGCAATCTCTTTTTGAGTTAGGTTCATTTCTCCTGCTGGTTCTCCAGTACACGGGTGAAGAGCTCAGAGATATGATTCCCCTGTGACTGTGCTGATGACTGTGGTGAAGCAAGATGTCCCCTTGCAGTCCGCAGCAGATTTTGAGACAGCAGATTTGGAAGAACTGCTCAAAAGAAAGTATTGGACTTACATCTACATGCGGCTGAAGCAACAACTGACTCTGGGGGGTGATTGGAAAAGCGTTTCTAAACTGTTTTAATTTCTTATTTCTAGTTCTTAGCTCGTTAGTAATAAATGTAAGCACTATTCTGAGTTCTGCTTTGCTGTGGTAATTAATCAAAGCTTCTCTCCTGGCTGTTATCTCTAATAATAAATTCCTAGCTAGCTGCTTTTTTTTCCTTTCCCTCTGGAAGGCGAAAAGAGAGGGAAGAGGCCTTGGGCTGTTTGGCTGGACACTGGGCATTCAGCCAGGCTCAAACCACCACAGTTTTTTGGTGCTGTGACTCGGATTAGGCTAAAACCACCACATACAGACACTACCACCTCAGTTCTATTGTGCATGTAAGTATTCTACATAATGCAGCTAACATTGACCAGATATGCATTCAAAAATAAACTCCAGATTACTTCAGCAGAATGAACTAAAAATACGTCTAGTGAATAAATTATAAACCTCTTTAAGAAACTATTCTCTCAAAGTGTACAGATAAACCTAATACAGGTGAATATTTGAATCTTGACACAAATTAGCTACATGGTGAAGATGTGTAATATTCATTACATATCATTACAATGACATTCTTCTTCCCTGAAGAGTCTGTAAGCCAGGCATGCATAACAATACATGAAAAAGAAAGGGTGGGTACAGAAAATATAAAATTCATATCCATCTGTGGTGTTAGGTTCCCTAATGGGTTCTAAGTTTCAGGATTATTCTGATGTGCCATCAATGTCAGTTCCAAGGGAAAACTGTGGTCTTAGGAAAATGGATGCAGGTTGGAAATCAAAGCAACTAAAACAGCCTAGATTTAATATGTGACTTGTTTCCAATGGCCTTTAGTTTGACTGAGGAGTACATTTTTAATAGATGTGCAGGAATATAGTAATTTATCTTTGCAGGACATCTGGACAAAGAGAGCTATTCTGTCATTTAAAATGTTCTTTTAAAATTATTATTATACCAATATATTATATCAGTACAAGGGGATATTGTATTAGTACCAGCAATTATTTGGAGATTTGGTGAAGGAAGAGAAAGCAGCCTAGTTCTTCTCTATCTTAAATTGGTTTAAAATATGAAAACCACATCAAAATGCAGAGGTTTGTAGTTGTGTAAAATGGTGTAAACAATATGTAAGAATGTGCAGTCATTGCTAATAGCGCAAAGGAAATCCGTTTTGTTGAAAACTGTCTTTTGAGGGCAGGAAAAATAGAGTGGAACAGAACACTGTAAGAAAATTTGTTCAGATAATCACCCTGTGATAACAGAAAATTTCTCCAAAAGGAGCTCTAGCAAAGAATGAACACTAAATATCAAAGTTCAAAGGTGCTATAACATCTTGGTAACTTAAGAACTTCCTTTTCTGGGGACAAGTATGATGGGTAAGAGAGAAATCTCCCTCCTGTGTGACTATCCTCTATGTACAGCCAACAGGCTCCTGCCCGCAGCCGCCTGCCCTCACCAGTAGCCTTGTGCAGCAGCCACAGGAGCCACCCGGGAGGCAGTGTGGTAGTGGCTGGCTGCCAGTGGGAAACCTGCGCTGGGAATATGCCAAGGTTTCTCATGCTGGCTTTACTGGAAGGAGAGCCTGTGAGACAGGAGGTGCCAACAGGCACCAGGATTTCTGTCCAAAGGCCGTCTGGCTTTTCCAAAGGTGGCAGGCAGCCACCTGCCACAAGTCTTTGACAAATTCAGAGTGGGGTTAGACGAGGAGGGCAGGAAGGAGGGGCAGGGCCTGTGAGGGTGAAAAAAGGAAGCTGCTCAGGGTGAAGGTTGGCATTGGGTACCATGCAGTAGGGAAACATCCACTGAGACAGCAGAGCATGGGCCAGCTGATTTTTTCCAAGAAATCCAGAAAGAAATACAAGAAATGTTTTGTTGTAAGGTTGAGAGTTACGACGAGCTGAGAGCCAGGAGGAGTAAACAACTCTACAGGAAAACCCCCAAACAGTTGAACTGCAAAAGTTTCACATATCTCATATAACCTGGCCTATGGCAGGGAGAGAAGCACTAAGAGAACAGGGAATGGGGACAAAAAATTGTCAGTGGGACTCAGCAGAGATATGGAAGACATGTCTCCATCAGGCAGAGCAAGTCTTAGTGCAATGAGGAGCAGGGAGAGCCTGTGTCACTAAAGAGAGGCATTGCTGAAAGCAAAGTGGTGCAAAGACAGAATTGAGTCCCTGAAGGATAAGGGAGATTTGGTGGTGAGGACAGGTTAGCTTTAAACAAACCTCTCATTGAAAGAGATCTCACAAAGGGAATTGCAATACTTAAAAAATTGCTAGGGTGCATTTCCTGGCACTGGAGCTAGAGGCAGTGGAATTTGGGGAAAGGATTTCCACACTTCAGATGTGCATGTGCTGTTCATAGGGTTCCTAATGCTGCCAGCTGCAGTGGGGGCTGTGGATGCCTAGGATCCCCATGACAAATCTGGAAGTGTAGGGAACACCACATGTGACATATGCTTAGGAACAAAACAATGACAAGGTCACACATATGTCCTCCAGTCCTGCAAGAGCGTGAAAAACTACTGGAAGTACAAAGCTAGATGTGATTTTCATGCAAGTATTGTGTTAAGCAATGTGTGATGACCATATGTCCAAACTAAAATTAAGATGGTATACACTTGCTTTCAGTCAGTTTTGACGGTTTTCAGTTACTTTAATTTTACAACAGTTTTCTGCTTTTTGAAGTATTGCTAACATATACCACCATTCACGCTTAAAACATTCATCTGCTTCCTGCGTCTGCATTTCTGCAGTTGTGTGCAGTTCACAGTAGCACATAGTTATCAGCACACAGTTGAGTGTACACACAAAACTGCCCTGTTCTGTTCCCTCTACAGCCAGCATAGATTCCCTTGTCTCACAGTGGAACATCAGGATGTGGAAGGCAAAAATACTTGCCAGTGCCTGATCCAGAACATTTGGCTGGGCAGTGGACATCTGTCTATGACTCTGAGGGAATCATGCCATGAGAATAGCTACTAGACTTCAAACTGTGGCTAACATTTGGCTTAGACTAAACCACAGGAATTAATTTCCTGTATGGTAGAGGAATATGCTGGCATAAACGTATACTGTACATTATTGCTTTCTTAACAGAGTTACACTAACACTGATAAAAATATCAAACTACTTACCTGAACAAGCAGAACAGCAAAGCATTGAAAGAGGGAATCCAGCCCAATTCTTTATGGAGACATGTTCCTTTCCCCTCAGTCCTTTACATACCCTACTGAGCAAGGACAAACATTTTCAAAATAATGGTGAAAGAATTTTAAGTCCTGTATCTGTTTTTATTTAGCAAATACTTACCAAGCTATTTCAGATATTTTGAAGAGGCATTTTTTGTCTGCCTTTTTAGCTGACAATTTGCAGAACCTTGAACTGCAGATGAAGTGAACAGTAATTTGATACATCAGAAAACAGTCAATGTAGTTTAAATTTAAACTTAGTAATAGAACTGATGCAATTGTCTTAATAAAATCAAAATAAATATCTATACTAAGTTTTCTCATAATTTGAAGAAATGCAACCAGCACCCCAAACAAGATGAACCATGTTTGATTTACACAAAACAGCATTCCAAGATTCGTATTCTGACTGCTAGCCCAAGACTGCATTTCTGATGATATGCTATGTGCTCCACAGTTTAAGTTGTTAAAAAGCACTTCCAAAGAGTATCACTATTTCCACCAAAAACATTCTGATAGTGGAGTTAATAGCTGCAAAAAATGAGGATGTGGTGTGCCTACAAAGGAAATTCAGAGATATCCTTCGAGAAACAAAGCAACAGAAATTGCAACAAAGGACTTGATTCCTTTGTATATTCTGGAGTCACGTCACAAAGGGAGAAATAGTGTTGTCTTGTGCAGACACAAATAAATTCTGCGCTCTCTTCCAAAAATGATTTTCCTCTACTGAATGTATAAATTTAAACTAACTTAGAATTACAGCACACAGAATAATTTATTTTAATTAGCTGTTTTGTTCCCCCCCCCTACACCCCCACCCCCCTCCCCCAGGCTGTAGTTACCCAGTTTTTGATTTTTTATATTAATTCCTCTTCTGGGACTGTTTTGGATCAACGTCACAACTCTACTTGAGTAATTCTTGGTAAGCAACATTTGCTACACATGCTTTGGCTTCACTGTTTTATAATCTATGCTCTTAATACAGAAGTTCATACTTTTCAGTACACAAAAGCCATTATATTGCTTTCCTGTTGCAGGACTATAACTCTAAAGATATTATTTCAGATGTTGTGCACAGGCATGTTGCTAAAATAAAACTTGATTCAGAGTCATGGCAAAAATACACGTTTGCATGTTCAAAAAGTGTTACATACAAATATTCCAAACTTTGCTTCAAATGCATTCTTCCTGTTACACTGCCAGCAAATATTTTTTCTTAGAATATTTGCAATGGGATTACATAAAAGGAAGGCAAATACAGCCAAAACAAGTCTATTTTTATGTGATCAAATATTCATGGAAATTCTTTGCTGTGTTAATGAAACCCCTTTTATTCTGTTCTGAGAGGATTTTCTAGATCCACACATATTGTTTCTGCCAAGACATGTCGTTGGTAACCTGTAATAAGGCAGTATGGAAGAAACAAAAATAATGTTTATTTACACATGTGGTTTGACTCAGCCAGGTCTCCAAGGTAAGGTTTCTCTACAGAGCAGCTTTGTAAAACTAGTAAGTTTGTAAAACTAATAAATATTTGCAATGACAAATTAAGACAGACCTGGCAAGTACTTTAATAAATTGTTAGATTTTTTAAATTAAAAAATATGTGGCAAAATCTATTCTAGACATCAGCAGCACTCAGACTAGATCTGTGTAGGAAATCATTGAAGTTGGAGATGAAGAAAATTAATGAAGTTACTATAAATTTGCAAAAGTAGATTTTTTTGAAGGCATGGCAATTGGAAAGATTTGAAGAAGAATGACAACATTGGAATTCCTCTAGGATCTTGGCATCGCTCTTGATTGAAACTTTCCATATCGATCATTTACAAAAATTAGGACCATAGGATGACATTGATGCAACAAGATATGCTGTTACAATAACAGAGCTGGAAGGCATTGCCAAGGCAGGTGAAAACTGAGGTATGATTCAGGAAGAACTCTGAAGAAAAAAATACTGTAAAAGCAGAATGAACTTCAATAACTGAAAATGGGATGTCATGCACAGGGGATTGATGACAGCATTCTGATACAACAGAAAGACCTCTTGCTGAAAGTGATTCAGAAAAAGAGGGATGTAGGTACTTCTTAGCCCATGGAAGGTTTGCTGTGCATCACAAGCATAACACAGTAAGAAATTGAAGGTAGCACCAGGATGTGCTACATGGAGTATCTCCCTCAGAACTAGGGAAGGCCATGCCAGTTGACAATTCCGTAACTGTGGTACAATGCATATCTGAATAAATCATGCTCAAAGGGAACCAAACAGGATACTGAGGGAAAGTTGGACTGTCTGTTATCTGACCTGAGTAAAGATTGGTTTTGCATGTTTGTAAACAAACTAAGTTAAAGGGGGTTCTTCTCTACATCGGACTCTGAAAATGCATCAGAAGGAGTACACTTGAAATGGGGACCATTTTATGAACCTTGAGAACCACTGGTTTCTGGAACAATGTAGCAACTCCAACAGCTCTGAGGACTCTGATCCAGAGGATTTCTATCTTTCTATTTACATAGGAGCAAATACTGTTCTGTCAAAGTGTTTGCATTTTCCACAGTTTCTATGGCAGGGTGGCAGAGACATGCAAGCTGTGCACTGGATCCCTTTGGGATCTCCTAGTAGGTCATGAGCATAAGTTGGTTTGGGTAGTGGTCACTGCTTGCATAGCTATTCTGTTTCCACTGGTGAACAGGAGGATGCTGAATGAATGGATACAGCCCACGGACCATGCTGTGTTACAGTGCTATTAGAATACCATATACATAACCACTTCATACCCTTTACTGTGACATTCATATGTGAGGAATGATTTGTACAAACTGAGCAGAAATCTAAGAAGAAAGTACACATAGAGAGTATTTATTTTCTAAGAAATAGAAAACATACAGTCAATCAGTTAAAGGTAGTTCTAGTGAGTCAGTGACAACAACACTAAAATAACGTCCTCTGGCCACTGGTATATGACACTTCAGCATGTGAGCATGTCTTGCCTGTTACAGTCATCCTTGGATCAATGGCACAGGGACCTCTGCCCTCTCCCAGCCTCACCTTTGTTGCATACCTGAGCAGCATTAACACTGTTTCTCCAGCAGCTTGAGAGTCTTCAGAGCCTTTGCTTTCCTCAGAAATCAGAAAATCTTGGCAGCAAATCAAAGGAAGCATAGCTATGCCTGCTGACCGTGGAGGCAGGTAGGAGGGTGCCTCGGCAGCAGAGCTTGAGATGGGGTCTCAGGAGGACAGGAAGCAGTGGTGCATGGGAAGCTCTGTATGCTTGTGCTCCTCACTGCAGTGTGGCTAACTCTTGACATACTGCTTTTATTTTACCAAAAGAGACATTTTGCTTGACCTGCTTAATTCTTCAATAGGCAGTACAGATACCTTTGTAAACATCCATGAATTCAAGAGAAAAGAAAATCTCGGGGAAAAAAACAAGTTGCCTTCGCCTTTGTCACGTATTTAAAGTTGTCCAAAACATGAAGATGGGACACTGAAAATCCACAACCGGAACACAGTCAAAATGTTGAACATTTTTGGGACGGAGAGGCAAGTGGCATATCATTAGTCTCTGGCATGTCACTATGCCAGTGGAGCTGTCAGCTGGTTAATGCAGGACAAACTGACAAGCATATCTCCAGAAGGTGGCATGCTGTACTAGTTCTGTCTTCATAGTGGGGTTTTTAAGACGACAGCTCCTGCACTCCAGGTCACAAGGAGCTCATGTGGCAGAAGGAACACAAGAATCAGGTACCCGGCAGCAGGTTTGTTCCTCAGAGGCAGGAGAGTGAGAACTGTGTGTTGTTATGGACTGTAAGTGGTTACAAGAGGCAGGGAATTGCAAACAGCCTCTGTGTGCTGGCAGGACTGAGAGGTAAGCATTTATACCTCCAATCAGTAATTGCAACCAGTCCTTTCCCTCCAGTCATGAAGAAACTGAGCCACAACTGGCTCAGAATTCACCACATAAACCAAAATGTATTTTGAAAAGTTTTGAGAAGCAGTGATTTCTAACATTCCTACTCTAAGCTGCCTTACCTGCTACCTTACCTTTACACAGCTAAGGAAGATGGTGCTGCATAGATTTTTAGATTTACCCTCTTAACCTCAAAAGGCACTCAAGTGTTGTTATGCAACACAGTCCACATAGTTTTTGCTTAACAGCTGGGCTGAAGATTTTCCCAGTCTGATTTTCAGTCTCATCTGGAATAGAGTAAAAAAAGTCCTGAAAGGCAAAACGTTCCTTTTTTCCTCAATGCTTCACTTTAAAAAGGCCTCCGCATTTGTAACTATGAGCATTTGGCTGTCAAGACATATATCACACAAATGTAATTATTACTACAAGCACTGTACATACAGCTACCATTTACAAATTAGGTTAGGTAGCAACCACAAAGCAACAGGGTGAATATAATTTTAGGGAAAGTTTTTGAACCCTTGGCCTAATAAAGAACTGATGAATCTATAAGAGGTGTGCAGAAAGCAGTACTAAAATGAAGCTTTCTTCAAGCTCTTAAAATCCATTCGTGTTAGGGAACTTTGTCATAGATTTTTCTAATGTTACTTCCTAAAAATCTCCTTGTAAAACCTACTTTTTGCCTTTCTTTCTTCACTTCTCAATAACTCATATATATTTTATCCAAACATATCTTTCTTGAAGATATGCCATTTTGTTAATGCAAAGAGTTTTTGCAAGGTTGTGTCAGTATGGATGATTAGTGAAATACTTTTCCAACTCCAGGATGTAATTTCAACAAAGGCAGAGGAAGAAAACAGCATGTGCCTGAACTCTTTCCTCGAAAATTAGAAGAAAAACTAATGCAAAAATCTCAAAAATCATTCCAAAGCACTCTTCTCAGGCAAGATTCAGCAATTTCTTCAGTTCTTATCACCACAGCATTCACAAAAATCCTCTCTTCAGTGATTTGGCTTCATCAACAGATAAAAGAAGCTGAACTGGGTCACTTTTAGCAGCTCACAACCTTGCAACTGTCTCTTTTTATTTAGTCACTCAAGTACCACATCTAACTTCTTGCAACTACAAGAATTTATTTACATAAACCAACAAACAGTATCTCTGTCAGTGGTACACATGAGGCTGTGACGCTCAAAAATGTTTGTGAGATGTAGAAGTTGACATATTTTCTTGAGAATAAGCATCACATTAATCACAAATGTTCTCCGGGGAACAAAATATAAGCCCCAGTATTTGAACCAAGCAGCCTCTGTCCTGCTGTTCAGAAGTCTCTGGGGCAAAGCCAAATGAAGTATAATTAATATGCCTGGGAAACTATAAACAAACAAAAGGGGCAGGATGGGAAGTGGGATTTTGGTATTCTTTACATGTAGGTTTATCTGAGTTGATAGCTAATAAATAATTTTGGGAGAGCTTATCTGTTGAAAATTATTTCCCTTCTGGAAAAATGTTTCTCTAGAGACAAGCTGTGCCATGCATGAAGCAGAAGGATGTTTTTCTTCTTAAAAGCAATTGTGCCAAGAAATATACTACCATAGACATTTTATAACCTAAGCCAGGGAAGATTTTTAACTAAAGTTGCATGTGTCTGAAATGGACACGTCCTTTGTACTGAAGTCTTCCTAATGGTGCTTATAGCCTCAGTCATGGGGAGCATGGGGAGATATTAAACAGCACAGTACAACACTCTCTATACATATTGTAGTGGCTGGTGCATAGCGCTGTTTTACAGGTCAATGAAATACTCATGAACTTGAGCCTAAGCAAGCCAAACTATAACTTTATTTCTTATCTCCATCACATTACACAACAGGCTAAGACAGAAATAAGTCGATGATAATTTGAAGTAGCTTTCCATTTAAATGTCATTTAACCCAGAAAATGTTGTCATTCCAGCCAGGTGAATAGGAAGTACCTTGACTAACTAGTATGAGATTTTCCTAATTTACCCTCTGCAATTTCTATCTCAAACCCCAGTGCTCTTCTGCTACTCCTGCAGGAAGATCTGCTGCAAATTCAGTATCTATTGCTAATGTAATGGGGAGCCTGAACTGTAAGGAATTAGGTCTGTAAGTCCCATTTGATAAAGCCATAGCATCAAACCCATGGAAGTCCCTGCAGAGGATGAGAGAGTGCTAATTATGTACAATTCTGCACACAATTTTTTTCAAGTCTGAGGAGGTGGGCAAAGAGATAAAGATGAGCAAGTATTTCCTGTCTGGTCTCTCACCTTGCATTTCAAAATAAAGCAGCCATTTCAAAAAACTAGTGAAAAATAGTGAAAACTAGAGGGCGAAACAGTAGCCACTTTATTTCAAGCCTAATGTGCAGGCACTTGCCTTTAAATCATAGCATTTAGGTAGCAGATTGGTAATTAATATTATTGTCATGCTACTAATATTTTACTTCAGACACTAACTGAATATGAAGAAAGTAATAGTGCATCCTATATTGAATTAAAGGAATCTTATCAATTAAATAATTTGCATAGCTGAACACTTGCTTTTACAGTGTGAGTTAGCATCAAATAGAAAAGAAAAACACATTTGATTTGAATGACAAGCACTGGTGGCAGGAAAGGGAAGGAATGTGGGAATAAAAGACAGCGACTATGTTCTCCATTTTTAGGCTACAAAATTGCTCAAAATATTCCTTTGAAATTTGAGGTTGGGTGCTAGTTGGCATAAAAGGCCTTTTCACTGCAACTGAAATATGAAATAATTTTATCTTTCAGTGTTACTTATTCCAGGTTTAACTAAACTTCATTCAGCTGCAGCATGGCTCAACTCTCCTGAGTCTCAGCTCTAACAGTAGTATGACAGAAATATCTTTGTATCAATATCAAGCAGAATACAGTGAAGCAGCATCAAAATTCAGAACAGAAATTATGGTGTCCAGATTGTTGTGTTTAACCTGAAAAGTACCAGAACTGGTCCTGCCTCTGTTAAGATTTGTATAATTGTTGCTTTAGTGTCAGGGACATGAGGGAAACCATCTGGAGAAGGATCAAAAATTACTATGGAACACTACCTATTTTGTATGTCTGGACTGGAAAACTGAAAGAACAAAAGTGTTACATGACTGTGAATTTAGGATGTGATTGTAAGAATGTGTGCTAAAAATCCCCACCAAGTGCTGCCCAAGTCTCCCAATACAGACAATACCAAAATTTCTACTCAAAGGCTGAGGGCAAAAGAAAGCTTTCTACTATTAGAAAATTTCAGGGAAACTATGCATTATCTACACTTTTCTTTGTTAATCTAAACAATGGTTCTTTTAATTAAAAGCTACATATAAATATAAAAAGTATTCATATAACTTTAAAGAAAGAAAAGGAACTCAGAAAATTATGTGCCCCAAAAAAAAAATAAGAGGAGAAAAAATCAGGAATAATAACATTTTCACAAACTACCAACAGAAAATAGCCAATGTAAAGAGATGATGCAGTAGCAAAGGTGGAATAAATAAATAATGGGACATTGCAGAGGAATGAAAATACCTTTCTTTGTTCAAGCAACAAGCCAAGGCCAGTCCCACATTTTGTATTCTGGAAGATGTGCCCAGCTGTTGAAAGCAGCAGTTTTTCCTGAGAAATGTCTGAATCAATTATTTTTTTATTACAAGCTAAAACTTTTTGCTGAATGTGTCAATCAAAGAACAAAGAACTGTGTCCTTCACAATACTGAGCATGATGCCATTTTAAGGATGTTATTATGTATGTAGTGGCACAGTCTGTTTTTGACATCTGTGACCTGAAATTGGAAGGCCTGCTTCAGAATTACAGGCTATTTCAAAGAATCATAGAAAGAATCATGAAAAGACCTTTAAGATCATGGAGTCTAACTGCTAATGTAGCACAGCCAAGTCCACCAGTTAACCATGTCTCTAGGTACCAAATATAGATATATTTTAAATCACCACAAGGATAGTAATTCAACCACTTCCCTGGGCAGCCTGATCTAATGCTTGATAATCCTGTCTAAGAAGAAATTTTTCCTCATGTTTAATCTAAACCTTCCCTGGTGCAACTTGAAGCCACTTCCTCTCTCCTTATTCCTTCCTGCTTGGGAGAAGACACTGATCCCTACCTCATTACTGAATCTTCTTTCAGGTAGTTGTAGAGGGCAGTAAAGTATTCCCTGAGAGAGGTCACCTTTTCCCCAAGCTAAACAACCCCAGTTCCATCAGCTGCTCCTCATATTACTTGTGCTCCAGATCATTCCCCATCTCTGTTGCCACTCCCTGACATGCTCCAGCACCTCAATGTCCTTGTTGTAGAGAGGGGCCCAGAACTGAACATGGGATTTGAGGTGCTGCCTCACCAGTGACAAGTACAGGGGGATGATCCCTTCCCCAGTCCTGCTGGCCACACTATTGCGGATACAAACCGTGAGGCCATTGGCCCTCTTGGCCACCTGGGCACACTGCTGGCACATGTTCAGCTGGCTGTCGACCAGCACCCCCAGCATCTTTTCTGTCAAGCAGCTTTCCAGACACTCTTCACCAATCCTATTGTGTATGGTGTTGCACAGTATGCTTGCTACAAATGTGAACCAGCTCCAAAGATCCTTAATCTATCCTTCCTTCATTAACTTTAGCAAATCTCTAAGATGTTTTCTGGACTTTGAGAGTCCCTTTCTGAGGTATCCAGCCTTGCCCGCTCATGACCTACTTCAGAAAAATGCTCCATTACCATTTCTCCTTTCACATCCTTGTAACCTTGTACCACACTGATTATTTGGGGGGGGAAACTCTTCCAGCAGGAATAGTAAGAATATAGTTTTGTGGCTATCAAAATGTCATTTCTATCCTGCAGACGCCAGGTCTTGCTTTCCAATTAATTTCTGCAGAAACCTATTTAGCTTTAAACTGGAATGTATTCTTCAAAGAAAGGATATTATGTGTTCTTTCCCTTGAACTTAATCTCTTCATTAGAAGAGAGAATAAATACTTCATCAAAAATTTGATTGTCATGAAATTGAAATAATAAATCAATTATTTTTAAACATACACCCCAATTTCCTTACAATGAGTAATCTAACTGTCGTGTGTTTTGCAGTACCAAGTTACCTCATTTGACATTTACTCAGGTGGACTCCAAGGGAATTGTTACCATACTTTTTAATAAGAATTGAAGCTAGTACACTTGCTCTCTGTTCTAAATTTTTTCTGTAGTAATACATATTCTGTACCAGTAAATGGACTAGCACAGGTTCAGCTGTGCTTAGGAGATGTGGTGCTGAAGTCAACAGACGCTGCAGAGGGGACTGTGTGAACACAGCTATCCTGCTTCTAGATCAGAGCTAGCTTTGTACAACCACAAGAGTTTTTTCATCCTACTAGTAGCAATGATGTCATGAAAGGACTCAGGTCTGCATATAAAACCAGTTGCAGTGTATTTGCTTTTTTTCATGTTGGTTTCTTAATGAAGACAGGGAGGAATGTATCTACCAGGGGATGAAGTTTTGACTCTGAAGACCAAGGCTCTACTGTTCTCCAGTGCTGGGTGTACTTATCTATTTGGCTCAGGCACCGAGTGCATCTCATGAGAAAATTTACTCTGAGCAGCTCTTGTGTATTTCCTGTTCAACTATAACGAAGACTTAAAGTCCCAAGCAGGCATCTTTTAAGACATCCAGGTAACTCAACAACCCTGACTCCTCACAAAATGACTGAGATTTTACAGAAAAAAATCAGAGATGACATGAGTCTCATAATTCAGATTACTTGCCAAACTCTCTTGCCCCAGATGAATAGCCTAACCATTGGGATAAATAATTATGCTTTCAGTTCGTCAGTCCACTTAGTCTTATGTTCATCCCGCAGAAGAGCATTATTTTGGAAGGAAGGATCTCTCCAAACAAAAATGTCCCATCAGGTGATAATCTGAACACTGTTCTGCCTGAAGAGAAGATCAGTATGTTTTTTAAATGCTTTGGTTGGAAAGAGGATGTTAACTCAGGTTTCCCAATTCTAGACCAAGGGGTTTTACTAAAAGGCTATTCTACAAATACTGAGCAATGTTTTCCCAGTTTTTTTCTACAAAGAAATAGTAACTTTTGATCTGTTAATTAAAATAATGGATAGAAGTGACTACCCATGGAAGGAAGCTCCGGATTCTGTATCCTGGGGTGACAAATATGAATCAGGAAGTTTCAGGTGACCCATTCTTCATTAGCTTTATAAGTACCTAATGAACTTGCTGGATTTTGAGAACTCCCTTCTGAGGTATCCAGCTTTGCCATTCATGACCTACTTCAGAATCAAGTTCCTTCACTATTTTTTCTTACATACCTTCAGTAGACCTGTACCACACTGACTATTCAGTGAGGAAGAAAGTCAAAGTTCTGGTTAATGTAAGGGTGTGGCTGTGCCACAGAAGGTGAGGCTAGAAGTGATTACAGACAGCATCTGGTCCTTGACAACAGAAGAAAGTGCCTGTGGGGAAAGAATGGACAGACAAATCACGTGTGGAACTTCCCCCCACATGATCTCCCAGCCCCTAGCACTGTATGGTGGGGCCATTTATTGAAATAGGGATGTATTCAGCATATTTAGTAACCTTCAGTGGATTCCTCTTTCAAGAACCTGGCTGGCATCCCTTCAGCAAGGATGCCATACAATACAAAAGAAAATGCTATATACTTAGTGAAGTACATTCACACATTTGAAAGACTCCAGAGAGCCCTACTCTTAAAGTCTGAGGGGGGATGATTTACTCATGTAAAGCACAGCAGTCCAGTCTCCTAACTCTGGACCAAACCAAAACTATAAAATCTGTGCTAAACTGCTCACACATTCATTATATTTTTTGCATAAAAACTTTAAGCTGTGGACGTTTGTTACAGATGTGATAAAACACAAGTGTGCAAGTGTTGGAAACTGCTTCACAAAGTCCAGAAATGGAAGCATTTCTGTTGCTCTCTTCATCTGAAGGTTGCTTACTTGAAAAACCATTTCTTGCCTCTGGTGGCATATTTGCTCCCTTTAGTCTGCAGTGGTCTAAGGTATTAGCTATGGATGAAATACATAGACCTAGACCAGAAGTATTATTACTGGCTCGACATGTTGGTCTATATTCCCATACAAAAGCCACCACCTTTGCCATTTTCTTGCATTTTCTTATACTTTTTCTTCCACATTAGAACTCAAATGAAGCTCAAGCAAAGGTTTCCATCCTTTCAGGGTTAGCAAGGCATATACAGTTTCATTAATGTGGTTTGTACAAATAAACAGAGATCTGAAAGCAGAATTCACTTTTGTGAATTCACTTGGGTATATGGCACAGACACAAAATTCTACAACTTAAAAAAATGCTGTAGTCTCTGTAGTTATCACTGTAGATAGACTATCAGAAGGGGTATTTGTTTAAGAAAGATGTTACTATCTTTGACTCTCTTCTGAAACAAGCTTTCATATTCAACACTGAAGACTTTATCCCTGTTTGTGAAATATCACTAAAGCTGCCAAAGTAAAGAAGAATGAAATATGCTCTTAAAAGTTAACTGACCTGTTCTGGAAAAATATATATTAAATTCTCTAAATCAAATCATAGTAACTTTCATGTATTGAGGCTTTTTTTTTTCCCCTATCAAATTAAACCTTAGAATTACACAGTCTTGTAAATTATGCTTTTCTAGCAAACCAGCAGCTTAACACAATAGTATCATTCATATGTGTTTGGTATATTTAGATTAAGACTCATATGCAATTGCCTTATTAAATTACCTGGTACTTTCTGGCATTTTGCTTGATTTTGCTATTATAGAGATTGAATGCAGCTGTTCCTTCAGTCTTGAAATTTGCTCTCCTAGTTTGTTGGGGTTTTTTTTAAGCTTGCTGGCTGCCAATCCAGTGAGTGACACAAAACAGTTCAAACATTCAGACCACCATCTTAAGGAACAAGTGACTGAAAATTAGGTATACATTTCTTCTGCATGTTGGATCTCACTTTTCAAATGTCAAGGAGCAAAGGCTTTTGTATTTTTTTTTTTTTTAATTAGGAGAACAAAATAAATTTAGGAAACTGATGATTACAGAACAAATACATTGTTTTCTACTCAAAGCAGTAAAAATTGGAAGCTGTTCTTTCTTAAAAAAAAAAAAGATTTGAAGAGTTATAATAGAAACATAGTAGCTGTACTTGAAAAACTCCATGTACATTATCTAATAAGGAATTGACTATATTGTCTGGTTTATTTAGATTAACGCACATGACAGTTTTAAGCAGATCTGTAACAGAAGTCATGAAGGCATCCAGCAATTTAGCTAGCAAAAGAGGCAGGGTAAAGGCAAACGAATGGCCTGCTACCATGTAAGCAAGTTTATGGTTGAACATCGACTACTACAGGAAGTCTTACTGGCACATGTCACAAGGCCTCACATTTCCTGCTACAGTTTACCTCTCAGTCTGTGGTCCCCTGGGCACATGCGTGTTGGGGATGCCTGGTGGTGCTGGGACATCAGTGTTTGTCTGGCTGCACTAAACTTGGGCTGTAAGGATGTTGGGATCCATTTGCAATCCCACTGATAGCACAATAGTCAATCTCACAACCAAAAAAGGAACACATCTGACATACCTTTCATAAAATGTGCTTCTTTCCCCCTTGGGACTCAAGTATTTATTTTCCATTTTGCTCCATACTAGCAGGCACAAATTACTTTGCAGGTTTATATGAACTCCTGCTTGACCAGACACAGAAGGCTTTCGTGACTTTGAGCCACGTGTCTTTCTGTGACTCATTTTGTTTGTAAGCTACATGGCTCGCTCACTGCCAGATTTGTAGGCCATATTTTACTACAGCATGTATTCTGAGATACTCCTAAAACAATCACTGTTTCTGGCAGCCTGACACATGTGTGAACTTTCCCCTTCCCTGATTCAATGGCCAAAATGAACAAAGCATTACACTAGACCCAAAGGACATCTTGGAGAACAGATGTCCCATGTGGGATTATCCTGGCTGCCCATAAAAGGCAGCTCTTGGCCTGGTGTTTGCTCCCTGATAGGAGGAGCGCAACATGTTTTGGTGTTATCCAAACACACAGAAAATTAGTTTGTGCCACTATTGTCTCAACAAATGGGCATAACTCAGAGCTCATCAGAGGCTGCATTTGGACAGTTACCAGCAGCAGTAAGCCCAGCTGGTTCAGGCAAAAGGGTTTGTCCATTTTGAGCTTTCATGCTTCTAGTTAAAGATATGCCCTGTTGCTAATCTTGATTTTTGTAAACTAGATTAGATTTAAGATGTTCAAATGATTTTCTAATGGCTTGAGATAAGCAATCCTTATCTCAAGTCTAAAATATCAAACACAGCACTGCCAGGCCAATGTGTGATCATAGCCCCTTAAAGATAGTAAGATTTTATTCTTTTATTCCTAGAGAAGCTCAGCTAGATCTGTAGCTGGGTTGAGCTTCACTATTCTCTAGTGATCATAACTGTAGGCCAGTTAGGCTAATACTTACTTGGATATATAAGGCAGCATAGACTTCTTGTCGGCAGTCAAATGCTAAGGATGTGTCACACCTCTACAGCTGACTACAAGGTGGGTTGTAGTAGCATAACAACAAAATGCTAGACACATTTAGGTCTGTTAATTGCTTTGGTGCTGCAAAATGAATTAATGACATGGTTGTGATTCAAAATTCTGCAGTGTCTAGTTGGCCATCTGCTTTGCTTGAGGTCTTCTCTTTCAATCATAACACTGTTACATGGAAATCTGACTTCTGGTACCCAAGGCCAGCCTGAGTAGTCCTTTCCGACAGCCTCAGTGCTACATGTCCAGAACAGTTGTAACTCGCAGCAGAAAGAGAACTGATGACACTTGGCAGTACATATAGCTGTGACACGTAATTTTCTCTTTCTTTTTCTCTCAGGAATTTTGTCCATTATTGCTATTACTGCCATTGCTACTACATTGTTGAGTTTTACCTTTGGTCTTTTACCTGTAGCAACTACCCTTAGAGATGATTCATTAATGAAAATCTCTCAGAAGTAAATGTCACTCTTGTTCTAGCACATGATAAAAAAGCATTGACTAGTCACAGAAACCCCAGTTTACCCACAGGACCCTTCATTCCAAGTGACAAAGGTAGGAGTCTGACACCTTAGGGTTGTTTCTGGCTGTTTATTCTGAAATGGCTATTTTCCCTGAAATGTTTGGCATCTTTTCTGAGAAGGTCATCACCTTTTTAAGACTATCTTTCTTTCTTTTGAAGGAAAACATTTTCCAGATATTATGGCATAAAATTAAAACACTTCATAGAAACATCTCATAGTGACATCAGACTTTTTTTTTTTTCCCAAAAAGTTATAGGCTGATCACATTCACTGCAATTAAAATTACAGGTCAAATGCTTCATGTATTAAACTGATTTGAAGCAAACCTTCTGTACTTTAGAGTTTCCCTGTAAATTCACATTAATGTTGTGTACATTAGGCAATTTCACTGCTTTCAAAATATACTAATTGCATTTCAAAATCATTCCCTACACAGATCATTAAGTTCTTTCCAAATAAAATCAGCAAAAGTTGAATCTAGTAATTATCCCTAGTAAAAACAGTGAAAAAATAATAACAATCTCATGTCTGGATTCAAAATGCACACTTTTTTCACATAGTTGTGTCTACCACTGTCTTCTACTCTCTTGGGTATTTTGTAACACACTATCAGATTACAGAGTGGGAAAAACAAACAAAGACATTACTAAAGGCAAAGTTTTGTTTCCTGAGGTCAGGTAATAAAAGGAAGCCAGTAAAAGAATAGTGCAGAGTCTACAAAAATTTGAGACAAAGCCTTACAGAAAATGACAATGAAAATAAAGTTAAATTTTCCAGGTACAAAAATCAGTGTGTTGAAAAAAACAAGCAGTTAGGCATGAAAACAGGCTTCTACCTTTTCTAAATATCAATAAACAAATACTAGCTAATTTTTGCATTATTTAGTGCATACTCTGCATTAAAAATATTAGGTCCTCTGTGCCTCTGGCCTTATAAATGACCAATATTCACTAATTTAATTTCAGAAAGGAAAGGAAGGTAATTGAACTTTGATCTCTGACAGCTGCACATAAATCATTTCACTAGATTCTGGAAGCACCCAGGAAACTGGAGTGGGAGCAAAAAAGCTTCAGAGGATCATAAAATCTGTTTGCTGCCACTTCTGCAGCATGCCCTTGCTTACACCAGCGGTCAGAGCAGAGGCACGTCAGAGTGTCCTGTACCTCCTACTCAGCCCATATGCTCAGTTATCTCAGTAGAGGAACAGGGGGATAACAGTAGGAGCCAGTGCATAAGCAAGTCTCAAAAAACTGTCAAAGAACCCAATTATATCAATGTAGTCAGAAAGGCGTTACCCTGTTTCCAAAGGCAATTGAATTGCACAAAGTTATTCCCTTTAGAGACTTTCACTAATGCATAGCTTTATTTTGAACAACAATTATGCAAATATTAACAGAAATACAGCTGTAGGGTCTTTCTTTTTCAGACTTAAAAACTGGAGCTACAAATAATGAACCATCAAAACACCTTAGTGTGAAAGTCAAAGTACATACTGAATACTTTGGAAAGAATTCTAATTTTCTTGTTACATATATATATTTCTATTTTGCAATTATGGTATTTGTATACATAAAAGTATTCATGGTTCTTTCAAACACTGTTTTAGATCACAGTGATCCTAAATTGTACTTAATTAGGACAAAAAAATCATAATGAACCACAAGAATATGCACTGATTCATATACTCAGTCCACAAAATCCCCCAAATTCTAGAAAAGAGAAATAAATGCCATGCAACTCATTCTAAGAGCAGAATACTTTTATCTCTATAGGTAGGCTTACAAGTGCAGGAAACCTCTGTCTGACCAAAGATGTGATAAAAAACAACTCTTAGAAAAGGCCTGCTATCAAACTTTCTGCAACTGTTGGGAGAGGCAGGTAGCTGAGTTAATCTGCAGCTAAGTAGTCTACAGTTAATAAAAATTTCCTTTTCTTCTTTTCGCATTAACACCTAACACCAGCCCCCAGAAGAGCTTACCATTTCCATCCAACCACAGGTACAATCCATGGTTTTTTCTTTCTCCTGCAAGAGCAAATACAGTCTGCTTTATCCTGTTTTTGCTAAATAGACACTTTGAAACAGACCACATATGCCCATTTTTATTAATTAGGAGCTCAGTTATAAAGGTCATACCCTTTTCCTCCAAATGCTAATCAACTGGACTCTTATCACCTTTTTAAATGTTTAATGTCGTATACATTGGTGAAAGGTGGGTCAGGTCAGCCACCCAACTGACAGGGGAAGAGGTCAGTATTGGAGATGCAATGTACATCCCCCAAAGGCTGAGGGAGAGGAGACGACAAAACAGCTACTAATCTGCTGTAGCAGAGCAACAGCACATTCTCCTGGCATATATTCATCTTAATTTTTGCAATTCCTCTCTATTTGCTTGTGTGTCTGTACATCCTTTGCCAACATAGTGTAGCCCAAGAAAACTGGACAGGTCTAAGAAAATAGAGAAATGTACGAGTAGGATCAGACTTTTGACTAATAAACAGGGAAGGAACTCACGGAAACATCGTCAGCAGGAACCTAGTTTTGACACTGAAAATGACAGAGGATCTTTCAAAGAGCTGTAATTACGACAGTTTGCACATTTAGTTTTGGGTGTTTTCCCTGCAGGAAACAAACACATGGAAACACATGGAAAGCCAGACCAACCTCAAAGAGATTCTCATTAGCTCAAAGGAACTCTCATTTTCTCCAGACATTAATCTGCTTTCATAAAAGAAATAAGTTCACTCAACAAAGCTGTTTTCATCCGTCCTTGGCTGGGATGCTATAAAGGCAGATAGGGATGAGGTGAAAAGAGTTTTTACTTAAAATTATTCTGCTATTTCACTTTAGTTCCTGGTAGACTTGAGAAAGTATTAATTGTGTGAGTTGAAAACTGATGACTGTCATGCATTAGAGTTTAAGGATACCTGCAATTAAATGATCCTAAAGCTTAGCTAAACATGAAACAAAAAGGTATTCATTACTAAACCTTAAGATTGTTTTTTTCTGAAAAAGAATATCATGAGAAAAAAATGTCCTCTTCTAACACATAAACTTTTTTTTTTTTTTCCCCACAGTCCTTATCAACCACAGATATTATAGTATCTGAACACATTTGGTGGAAGAGACAAATCTCTATTAGTGAGGTTGTATCTCACCCGAATTGATTTTCACTGAAGGGACAGGTCTCTCTTTGTGCTCCTGTATCTCACCCGAATTGATTTTCCCTGACTTTCACTTTTGAGTTTTTCTGCATTTCTTATCAGAGGTCGTTTGCTTTCTTTATGCCCTGTGCTCATTAATGTCTGTGTCAAGAAGATAGCATATCACCTCTGTAAGACACAGAGAATCAGAGAATAACTCAGGGTGGAAGGGATTTTTGGAGGTGACCTAGTCAGATCTCTGCTCAGAGACCAAGACAAATTTACCTCAGGCTACTGAGGTTATGTTCAGTTGAATTCCAAGTACCCACAAGGATGAAGAGTCAACAACATCTCTGGGGGACTTTTGCCAGTGTTTGACCATCCCATGGTGGGGAAAAAAACACCCCAACATTTGATCTGAATTTTCCCTGTTGTGACTTGTGTCTAGTGCCCCTCTTCCCAATCCTGGTCACCTCAGCTAACACAAGGGAAAATAAAAAGCCCAGAGGCACATTGTAAGAGAGACTGTGACAGGGCAGACAAATGAAGTTAAGACAGCAGAAAGAATGCTCTCATGAGGAATTTCCAGTCTGGCAAAATCTGCAGTGCCTTGTCTGAGTCTCATCAGAAGGTTAGGGATTCATATCCCTTCTCTTACTAGTTTCCCAGGGAGGTGTTTACTTTTATTTAATAGTACAACTGCGCCTCCTTCTCTGACCTGCTGAGAACTAATTATTTGCAACCTTCATGACGCAAAGAAAAATGAAGCTACATTAACTAGAGGCAGCCACTATGTGGTGATCACAATATTTACACTGGATTCTTTCACTGACCCTAGTGTTCAGTTTGTCAAAGGTACATTAATTACTCAAAACTTGCATCGTATAAGTCAACATGAACATGCAGGTCAAGATAAAGCCTTGAGAATGTTTTCCTTCTTTTGTTTTGCAGTGCACTTTCACTCTTGGGAAACACTCTACAACACATGGCAGGGTAAAAAGCTAAGCTGCAGAAATATACCATGACAGTAGAAAAGTGCTTTATAATAAGGGAAACCAAGTATCTTAAGCACACAAAGCTCTGTAACACTGTTATCACATCTTCAAGATGGCACATATTCAAGATGTCACATCTCCAAGAAAGCAACAAAAGTGATATTTTAGGTGAAGTCTGTGAAAAGTGACCAGTTTAAGCATTGATTAGAAATTCATTTGAAACAGTACTGTAAAAAGATATTTCTCTAGATGTCATGCTTGATCTTTCCTTCACATTTAAGATGTAGGTAAGGAAGACCATGGTTGATGTAGGTGAGGAAGAGCATTTCTGGTGAAACAGCTTCTTAACACATAGTCCAGAGATCACTGTGTTGAAGGAAACACAGTGCATTGTACTGTCATCCACAAGAACATGAACATGGCTGTGCAACCAAGTAATCTGACACAAGCTGACATGGCTTTATTAGTGTGTTATATGCAACTGCCACTGAGAAGCATGAGGAAGAGATCAGTTAGTCTCTAATCACCATCATAGTCTGCAAAATTCCTTTTGGACAGCCTACCATTAGTCTGGACATGCTTTAATTGAGGTATCTCATCCCTGATGCACCTGCCCCTGCAGATTCACCATCTCTTGTGCCGCCATGACCCCCTGGAAGCACATTGCTATGAGGTGGACAGGGCCAGACCAGGAGCAGCAGTGGGAGGTGATGGGTGGATGGGAGAAGAGAGGGCTAAGAGGGGGCCTCACAGCAGCCTGCTAGTGCCCGAAGGGTCGTGCAGAAGAGCTGGGAAGCGACTCTTGATCAGGGAGTATAGCAACAGGACATGAGTTAATGGTTCTAAACTGAAAGAGTATGAGTTTAGATAAAGTATTAGAAGGAAATTCTTTACTGTGAGAGTGGTGAGGCAACTTCTCAGCTTACATTCCCCTTCTAATTTGAAGGTAGACAGTTACTGGCTATGTTAGCCCATAGAGTATGAGGAATTCAAGACACTCCCTTAGTCATATGTTTAACCTACATGTCCTGACTGCGTGGTAAGAAGCACAATTTTTGTTCTACCAGAAAAGGAGGATGCTGAGAGACACGCAATTCCAAGCCCAAAGCTACTACTCTCTAAGTCCTCAGTCACCACATCTCTTTATTACCTTTTGGCAGTAAAGCTTAAGGAAGCTCACATTATATTGCCCTAAAACATTATAAAAGTGAATTATTTTGTGTAGCAGGAAGATGAGCTCAACCTGGCATCATTGTAGGCAAGAGCTACTTTGTGAGGCAGAAAGGAGGCCACAGTGGGTCATTGCTCTGCTGCACAGACATAGAATCATAGAATAATTAAGGCTGGAAAATACCTCTAAGCTCATAAAGTCCAACCATTAACCCAGCATTGCCAAGTCCACCACTAAACCATTTTTCTGTGCATCACATCTGCATGGTTTTTGATGACTCCAAGGACAGTGGTTCCACCACTTCCCTGGGCAGCCTATTCCAACGCCTTTTGATCACCCTGTCATGTCCTAGATAAACATCAAGAACAGAAAGAAGTATTTAATCTAATGGAAGAAATCAGCAAGGGTAAAGAAAAGAGGAGTACAAACTATCCTGCAATAAAACTGTGGTTGAGAACTCAAAGAAGCTGGATAAGCACAATGGCAATCACAACCTGAGAAGCAACAGGTGCCAAAACAGTGATAATTCTACAGAGACAGATCACTTCAGGAGAGGGTATATATCACATATTTACCTATGACAGAGGAACTGAATCTTAAGGCTAAGAAGAATTTCTTCCAAGTCTCCTGCTGCCATGCATTATCCCATGTTTTATAAAAAGGTACAAAAGTCTGTTTGTAAAGCTATCATCTACTTGTGGGATGCTGCATTGTAGAAGAATAAGAATGTTCTGTCTGTGGGCTTTCATGGTTATTAAATATCATTACAGCGAATGTGACTTTTTAATATCAAGGCTTACTAGAACTCAGTGCCTGTGTTTTTTCCCGCCAAGCCTCCTTCTACCACGTTCTTCTTGCAAGTGCTTACTTATGCATATATTCAGGTACTTGTCAGTCATAACCTGGCTTCCAATCTTCTAAAAGGAAACTTTGCTGTTATCAAAGACTTTTGGTAAGCTACAACATAAGGGGGCAAAGCAAACTGCAACAGAGTCAGAACAAACACTTACTGTGAGTGACCCGCACTGCTACTGCTAACATGGCAACATTTTGTATTAGCTAGTATGTTACTGAAACCACTCCAGGTTCCCCAATTGTTCTGAGAGAAATTTAAGTAGGAAAGCAGTGTTTTAAGAATACTGGGAAGCAGGAAAATGTTACATCTAAAAGCTTAGGGGTGGACTAGTGTTTTGAGTGTTGACAGCACATACTGTCTATCTGAAGGGCTTAAAACTGCAGGATAATACAACACACTGGAAGGAGGGAAAGCCTGAAAAATTCAGACACATTCTGCACAATCAGTTGAAATCTTGCCATTTTCTGATGGTCCAGGAATCCCTTAAAAAATATGACCAAATGTTCCCTGAAAAATCAAGCCATAGATATAGTGACCTCTTCCCACTCAATGAAACTATCTCCTTCCTTCCTTCCTTTCTTCCTTCCGAATTCCTTCCTTCCCTCCTTCCTTCCTTTGTTTGCTTTCCTTGCTTTCCCTATTGGTTTTTATCCTGCAGAGGTATCAGCCCAGACCCATTCAACAGTTTGGACTCGATTAAATTTTAAAGCCTGGAGGCTACCTGAGGACAAGCAAACACTTTGAGTGTGGCTGTTGCATGAGTGGGCACTCAAAGGAGAAATCACACGAGTCAACCATAATGTGGCCTCTCAGGACATTGCTCATCACTGCTGGCTTTTGTGGCTGAAGCAGCAAGCTCAGGCAAGGTCAGGCTGCAGCAGCTCAGAAATTCCTTGGTGCAAACCTTGGCACATCACCAGCCTTCTATCTCAGTGTCATGCATTCCACCTTGGTCCTGTCTCTTACCTCTTTGCTTGACTGTTTCCAAGGAAAGCTGAAAAGGTCTGAAAATATCATCCGTCCCTGGGGTTTTAATGGACACATTTTCCTAAGTATCAGTAGACGGGTATGTGCAATTCCCTTTTTCCACTTGTCTTACAAGCACAAGAACAGTTGGTGCCCCATGATTATAGTCTTGAACTCAAAGTGGCCTAAAATAATGTGGAGAGCATGGATTAGAGAGCCAGCCACCCGACCAAATTTGAAACTGCTCAAGGGATTTACAGAAGTGTCTCCAAATCAGAGAGAATTCAGCCAGCTTTATTTTACAGGAGAAAAACCAAGGCACATTTCTTTGACACAAAACCTCTTGAACACTGAAGGAAGAAGAAGCAGACAGGCACTTTTTAAGGATACGTGCCTTTGCGTCATTTTCAGAATGAACTCTATTAATTTTACATTTGCACATTAATTTTTTACAAGGCTTTATTTGGAGCAATGGGCTATAATTTTGGCTCAGGTTTCTGGTGAATTGAGGTTCATTTTGTTTGTAGCATCACCAGAAAACTTTGGTTGAACTATCTGTGCTGGTTTGTTATTTTTTCTCCCTTTTAGGTATACAGGAAGCTTTTGTAAAAGTCACAAAGGTAATTGCACTTTTGGATTTTTATTGTATGATTAAATAAGAGTGTATATAAAATTTGTCAGGGGAAAAAAAAAACCACAAAAAACCTACATTCTGGAGAAAAGTCATGCATATATGAGCGAGTGGATATATTGCTGACATTTCAAACAATCATAGGTCAAAGTTGAACTAAATCAGTAATATATGTCTATTAATGCATTCACCATTTTTCTTGCCTTTCTTTCCCTTAGCCTGCATGGTAGCTGGCACTGGAGAGAGATGTTGGCACTGAATAGATGACAGAACATAACAAAAGCCTAGACAGGGTAACAGTAACATTAATTATAAAATAGAGAGAAACATTGCATGTAGGGAAGACTTACTGTTTTCATTTTTATATTCTCCAAAAGAGAATGTTAAGGGTTCAAATTGCCTTTAATTCTCTGCACACAGTGCATCACACATTATTTGCAGTCAATATTTTTTTTGCACCAAGAGGAGCTTTACTCGTCATGGACATATAAGAAGCATTTGATTTATCACACTTTTTTCTTCTCCCCCCCCTCCCTTAATTTTAATTGTCATGACACAAAAAATAATTTCTGATGTGGCATTTCCCAGACAGCACACGAGGTGCTGAGACAGCTTTAGTAACTTCTCCCCAGCCTCTACCTACATATCACTTCTGGCTAATGCACATACATGTCTGATGGCTGAGGCTTTCACAATGTCACACCTCTGATCTCTGGCTGCCAACGTCATTCTGAGCTTGCTTTCATCCTCAATGATAAAGAAGGAAGCAGGATGCAAACAAGAGAACTGTGTAGGCTGCGTTGCTGTTGTGAAATGAGAAGAATAGTTGCAACTGGCTTAAAGAAGCTTCTCTGGTGCTCATATGCCTTGTGTATGTACTGGTGCAGTCATTGAAGCCACAGCTACAGTGAAGAGCAAGGATGTTTTGTGGTCAGAATACATTAGAGCTTATTTTTCAGAATCCTTATTAGCATTTCCCACTTTACAGAAAACAGGATATTACATGAAGATGATGCATGCCCTGATCTGCCCCAGCATAGAGTTCACAGAACCACAGAATGGTTTGTATTGGGAGGAACCTCAAAGATCATCTGGTTCCAACCCCTGTATCGTGGGAGGTATACCAGATGACCTGAGAAATAATGTCCGGTGTCACTATTTAAAGATTATAACTCAAAATAACTCTCAGAGCTGCCAGCTGTCAACTCAAATTTGCGTGTTGTACAGGACATCAAGTTCAAGTTAAGTTGTTACTATTATTTGTTTTCTCATAACCCTGGTAGAGGATCAACATGAGTATATGACATCGGACTGATTATTTATATGACATCAGACTGAATACAGTATAATGGTCCTGCATAATAACTGAAGGTGACTCAAACAGCACTAGCTGCAAGTGTGCATTTAATAAAACTGAAGCTTTCTGTGTAAACAAAAAGAACATAGCACATGTCCTTTTAAGCTTATAGGTCATGTTTAGGGAATATACAGTGTATATCTACTAAAAAAGCCTACAAGTATTCCCTCTCTCAGGAATTTGCTGCCTTACATAATATTCTTTTTGAAGTCTTGTACTAAACTGCTCACTATTTTTTCATGCAAGAAGACTCATTAGCAGATCCAATTCTCCTGGCTCTCAACAACTCTCCTGTCATTCTCCCATCTTCACTTATCCAGATTTTAAAAACATATTTAATTACATTCTGTCCTTTCCTGGCTATGTGGAAAAAGGTTAGCAAGAGCCATTTTCCCCGTTAGGCTATTGTGAGCTGTATACATGGAAAGATTTATGTTGAAAATATATGGGCTTGATAAGTGTGGCATTTTAATTTTCTTTTAATGGGTAAAGGCAGAAAGGAATGGAAAGAGGAATATGCATCAGATAGGAAGCAATACAGCTACTGCCTTCAGTCTGAAAGTTAATTAATTTCTGGAGTCTAACTTTGTATCAGTTTTCTTTTTGCTCATTAAATAATGGAAATACTAAGAGGCCCTGCAAAAAGTGCACAGTGACCTCCATCCTCCAAATATAATTAATGTATTAATTAACAGCTGCTGCATCTTAATCTTGTTGGCCCAGGATGTATACATTAACATCTACACAAGAGATAAAGCTACTTTTAGCCATATCTTTGCAATGGTTCTGTGACCAGAGCATGCTAATGACGACAGGCAGACTGGAATCAGAAAAGTCTCCCATTTTCCACTCTGGGGTTCAAATTTCACCCAAATCAAACTCTGAGGATCCTTTCACACAGATGTAAAAGTAAAATAGTTTCATAAAGACACAGTGGTGCTTAAACTAAGCTGTACGTGCTCGTATCGAGATGCTCTCAAGTGGCTTCCTGTCATTTGCAGTTTCCAAATAAATTTGTCCTTATGCATGTGTTTTATGTGTAGTCCCAGCTTCATTTGCAGTTAAGAGTTTTTCCTTTATTTTTTCAAAGGTTGCAGCAGCTCAAGGGGGAATTTTTTACTCCTGAAAGCGTAATTTTCCTGTTAAACATCCTCCTTCCTTCCTCATTCTCCTCTGAAACTCAAGTAAAAAGAGATGCCTATGACCTGAGCAACACAACAGAACACTCAACAGGAAGGGTGCAGCGTGACTTTTGTTGTGAATCGTGGAATCATAGCATAGTTTGGGGTGGAAAAGACCTTTAAAGTTCTCCTAGTCCACCCTCACGATAATGAGGAGGGACATGTGTAGCTAGGTCAGGTTGCTCACAGGCCCATCTAACCTGACCTTGAATGTTTCCAGGGTTGGGGCATCCACAACTTCTCTGGGCAAACTGTGCCATTGCCTCACCACTCTCACTGTTAAAAAAGTATTCCTTATATTTAATAAATATATTTATCTATTCTATATCTAGTTATCTATCTATCTATCTATCTATCTATCTATCTATCTATCTATCTATCTATCTATCATCTACCTATCATCTCTAACATCTATATCTTATCTGTATGGGTCCTTAGTTGTCTCAGAGTAAACACACCCCCCAAATTGGCAAATGAATATTTCCCAAAAGCTGCCTCCTGTAACACTCCCTGGCAAATTGTGGCTGTAGAGGGTGGTAGGCTCTGCAAAAATGTGCCCAGCCAGAGTATGCACTCTGTTATATCTGAAATTCCCAGGCAGGAAAGCCACGCAGTGTTAGGAAAGCAGTGGGATAAATTTAGCAAGTGATAATGTAAACAGCATGGAAAAAATGTGTGCTGTACAGGAGGGCACAGGTTCATTTGCTCCCTGGGACATTACTGACCTCTTGGAAACAAGACTGTAATACATTTAATTCTGATCTCAAAGCTTGCACGTGTCCAAGTTTTATGCTTGTCCCACTGGAGTCAGTGAGACTGCAGAATGTGCAGTTAAATGCTATAGAATTATTTATTTTTGCAAGGATTGGGGACTTAGGGGGTAAAATGTCCTTGACTTCACCTCCCAAATAGATCAGCAATGTAAATAGGCAGTTACTTTTCACTATTGTCAGTGATTAATCTGCCTAAGGAGAGCCCTTACTTTCTCTGGTTCATTTTACTATTTCTTTGTTGATATTTGACTGACTTGTCACTTTGCTTGAAACAGTAAAAACATCAACTTGCTAGAAGCCAGAGAACAGTCTCACTCCTCTTAATTCACTTGTTTTCAGTATCAATTCACTTAAAAGTCTAAAGATTGAGCCTTGTGGTATATTTTCCTGCAGCTGCATTCATATCCCTATCCATAAACTCAATGCAAGCGAGTTTCCCAGAAGGAGGATGTCTGAAATGTCACAGAGAGTTAGTCAAATTGCTAAACTGCAGGCATTACCAAGAAACAATGACAGAAACTCTCCAGCTGAGGCCAAGCCTGCCTGTAGCGATTTGTTCAAATTCCTTTCTTTGTCTGTTGCTTCTGTACTTTTCTTGAACTGTAGCTTTATAAAAATTACGAAATATCTTCATTGCATCCTTATATTTTACTGTAAACACCAACGAGGCTGTTAAATCACAATTCTAAGTTTCTTTCCCACATTACAAGCACTGCTTTCTTGCCATTGCTTTTCTACAGTAACCTTAGATGACATTTGATTTTGAATGATAAAGAGTGATATTGTTTCCACTTTTAACAAGCCATTTTTTGGGTCTGGAGTGGGAAATATCCATCCAGGCAATTTGTATTTACAGTACTTCTAGTTCCCCCTGGATATTTCAGTTCTTTGTCACGAAACAGCTGAGGTGGGGGAGCAAATGGATGAAGTAAGTGAAGTCAACAGGGAGAACCATTCCTATACTTTAAAACTCTCAGGTAGTGTCATTGGTAATGGTGTTAATTACTTCAAACCTGTCTTGCTCTCTTTCGATGTGACAAAATATAGTGTAAAGTGTTGCAGTGAAACTGGACATGTCAGAATCCTCAACAGTTTATTCAAGGCTATGAATTAGCATCAGAAAGGAATTAGCTGTTTGAATTCACACAGATGGGGAGGATCACAGTAAATCTACTGTGAAGAGGAGGAGCCAAGTGAATTAAAGAAAAACTTGCTGGTCAGATTGCAATAAATATGTAGAAAATCAGTTCCTGATAATTCAGGTTGGACAAAAACAGCGAAGAATCCAGAAGGAATTTCTTTAACTGTCTGTCCTGGTGAAGGAAGGCATAGGAAAGGGAAAGGCTGGATTGTTGAAAGGGCAGAGGGAGGAACAGTAATTTTCCTGTCAACATCATTGTAAAGAAAAGAAAATGCCAGTCATACTCATAGGGGAAAGATGAGAAAGAGAAAATATGGTTCTGTTATGCAGTGAGCAGTGAATGCTGCCACAAAACTGAGCTATGCAGCAAGGAGATGATAATGGCTATGAAAGGCTGGGCTGCTCATTTGGATGTGAAGATGACAAATTGCTAACAACGTGAGGCTTGCTCCTGTTCAATTGCATTTTAATAATATGAAAGGGCTCAATGCAACTGGTGAGAGGCTCAGAACAGAAATTACCTTGTAGAAAGATCATCTGCCTCAGCTCTGTCGCTGCTGAGCAGGAAGGACACCATAACAGGGGAAGAGATCAGGATGCCCTTACTGTTTTTAACATGGTGGTATGAATGCCTAGGTCCTCAAGGATGTGGTTAAGGCAACAGACTGCCTGATCTCTGCATCAGTTTTTGTCAGAGATTCTGCACAAAAGATACTGAGGTTGCTGAGAAATTGAGGGAGCAATGGCAAATCCAGCACCGCTCAGAGCTGGTGGAACCAGAATGGAGCTTGCCTCCTGTCCAGCTTCAAAACGGAATTAGTGATGTTGTTATCTTTTTGTGGAGGTCCAGGTCACACATTTATATCTTTAGAAACAGAAGGTCTTGAGCAATTGACCATAAAAATAAATATATAGAAGAAAACGAACATACAAAGGCAATTCATCACCTCTTTTCCCCACTTCATTCTCTCCCTAAAACACATACACGCAAGATGTGCTGACATTACTAACTTTCATTTGGTATGAAGAGTTTGGTATTTCTTAGAGTTTTGGATGCACAAGCTGCTGAAGCTGAGGGAGAAAAAAAGACTGGGAGGTATATACTAGAAGGGGGGGAAAAAAAAAAAAAAGGATTGGAGGGAGAAAAGCCTCCAAGGGTTTGAGTAACTTTTTTCCCTGTTGTATCCATGGAGGACACCTGCATAAGTCAGTTGTGAGACACTGGCACAGGTTGCCCAGAGAAGCTGTGGTTGCCCCATCCCTGAAAGTGTTCAAGGCCAGGCTGGATGGGGTTTTTGAGAAATTTGGTCTAGTGGAAGGTGTTCCTGCCCATGACAGCAGGGTTAGAACTAGATGATTTTTAAGGTCCCTTCCTACCTAAACTATTCTATGATTCTGAAGGAATAATCCATGCTCAAGACCCAATCCTCAAATACAAAAGCTCAGCAGATGTCTGCCTGCCTAGAAAGGTCAACTGTAACACCCTGGCCCTTCAAGACACACATTATTTGTGACATTCCATGCATAAAGTGGAATCCAGCCAACCAATGGGAATGAAATGTCATTCTAATGGTTCAAGTTCTGTAGGAATTATTCCCTGGTATTCTTTCACTGTATTTTTTTTTTTTTTTATGCTGGCATAATTCCCTTTGAAATAACATTTCCATTTCTGCCCTCACACCGAGTAAGCCTTTCAGGGAAGGTTTCCTCCATGCAGCAGAACAATATGGTACTAATGGGATTACTCATGGGGCAGAGTTAAGCATTTATATAAATCTTTAAGAGAGTGGGGTGTTAATTATCAGCTCTCATTCCAGAACCCAAATAATGAAACATAATAGTGTACACATTTCCCCCAAAGTTGTCTGGACTCCTCTTGGTCAGAGCACTGGTAACACAGGAAGGGCTCTGCAGGAGCTCAAGCTCGATTCACTGCCACTATTGTGCATAATTAAGAGAATTATTCTTAACACAAACATAACACTGAGCAGTATCAAATGTGGAGATTTTCAAGTCACAATGCATCCAAAAAATGCACTGAATGTATTAAAGGTGTTTTAAAATTTTCCCTTTCAACGTTCTGTATCAAGATTTTAGTTCAAATGAGTATTCTGATGTAAAACAAAACATAGTGGTCATTGGTATGAAAAGAGGAAAAAACCAAAACAAACACTTAGAAGGTTTTTTCAGTCTGGAAATGAAAAAATGTCAAGTTTCCGCTTCAGGTTTCCTTCCTTCTCACTCTTTGCTCTCTCCACCTCCCTCCTTTACAAGGCAAAAGGAAGGAAGTGTGCAGGGACATATTTTTCATTCTCTTTTATTGTTCTTTTTCTTAGACATGTATAAACCCTACTGAGCTGGAATTCATTTTCAATAGACTTTTTTTAAAACATGCTTTTGAACATTTCTCTTGTCTTACATTCTCTGTATTTTTGTTCCATCTCATCATCTCGAAGAGGATTGTTCTCCCTCTCCCTTAATATTATCTTTTATGTTCTTTCTGAGGAAAGTCATTGAACTGAACTTCATGTTGTGCAGATAAGAGAAGCAAGCTGTGGCACTGGTAAGATTTTAACAATTATGAATAGTTTTTTCTGTGATTTGCTTAATACTCCCATATCCTCCCTCTCTTCAGTTCTGGACCAAGAGATGCTGTTGAAAAAAAAATCTACAGAGATTCATGAATTCAGTTAGAAATACCAGCACTTAACAACTTCTACATCAGCACCAGGCAAAACCAAGGGAATATTCACATTGTTTAATGCAACATGGAAATCAAGTCATTGTGACCAGGCACAACATACACCAGCATTTACAAAATACATTAGGAGAGAAGGGAAAACTGTAGTGACAAATTGTGTAAATAGTCCATACAGGAGATATGCAAATGACTAAAAACATATTATTTATGAGCTCCTAACTGATTCCTGAGGGAATCATTAACTGTGCGTAAAATATGTAAGATTACTTGCAGGTCTGTTTCCCTATTGTATCCCTGTTCCTGTTTCATTAATTAATGCTCTTCTCTCATTTTCTTCCTTCTTTCCTTCAAATTATTTCCACTAAGAAGAAATGAAAACTACACTCTAAACTAAATTGTATGCCAGTTTCAATCAATAGGAAGCGAAGAAGAGAAAGTCAGCAGAACACCTCTGTATGCACCAAGAATTAATTATAATAACCAAAAATCCTCAATTTATCATTGCCACTGCCTCTTCTGAGAGGAGGGATGGGGGATTGAGGAATTCTCATAAGACTGTGCTGGGGCTGTGTGAAAACTTGAAAAAGAAAAGCAAACCTTAATGCACAAGCATACCAAGCACTCTCTCTCATAGGTGGAGCAGGGATAACCACAGCCACAAGGCTGGGACAGGAGCTGATCTGGGCAGCTGGGGAATTTTTTCCTCTGGTGGGCATCCAAGACCAGTCCTCAGACCAGACATTGACTGATGGAGATGGGGACAAGCACTCCATCTTTTGCAGATGAAATTCCTAAATGCCCATGACAGTATGGTAAAAGCACCTGAATAGCAAATTCTCCCACTCAAATGCAGAAGTGAAAGAAAAAACCCACCAAGAAAGTCTTCACAAGACCGTGGTTGTGCATGAGTTTTAAAAGCTAATATGTCAATGTCAAGAGAAATGACATTTTAGAGCTATAAGATGGTGGTACTGATTGATTAGCCATTCATTGTCACGTAGCAAATAGTTTGCCAGCTGCTAATCAATGAGATCTGAAATACCATGTGTGCATAAGGCTTAATCTCAAAATTGAAAGGGAAAAAGAAGAAAAAAGTATAGGAAACATCAAATATCCCTGTGGTATTCATCCTCCAAGAGGTGTCCCATGTAAGCTAAACACTCTAATTGTATGTGAGCCTTTTGTGAAGGATGTGAGAAAGACAGAAGTGATAGGTGGGCTTTATATTAAATTTCCATGTTTTTCCTTAGCTAATAAACTTCTGGAGCTGCTCTCTGACAGACACTGAGGGGGCAGGAAAAAGGGCAGCTGAAACTTTCCCTGATGGCATAGCTCTGGTATAGCATTAAACATACCACAGTTCTCCAGTTTCCTCAGAAAGACCCTCCACATGACCGCTGCCCCGTGACTTAATAGCTCTCTCAGACACTGGGGCCCATTTGCTCTGATTGTGTTCTGAGGATCCAAAGTATTTGGGCGCAGGCTGAAGTCTCTCTGACTGGGCTGCAAATGGCTTTCTGAGCAATTTCAAGCTGAAATTATCCAGACATTTATCCAGACATTCTCAGGGCTGTATCAGCCAAATGGCTATCTCCCAATGCGGAATTAAAAGCCTGATATTGAACAGATTATGTTTGGGAGAGTCAAAAGGATATGGAGTGTATTCTTCTGTAAGACTGGAATGTAATTATGACTTCTGGGGCATGGTAAAAATAAATTATTGCATTTGTCAAATATTTGGAGAAACACTATTTTGCATCCAGTCCAATGGGCGTGTGATATTTCAGTAAACACAACAGTGCAAATCCTTACTGTCAGAGCAGATACAAGTTTGGATTGCCATGCTCAAACAAAGCATTGTCCTGCCTTCATCCACAGCCTGTTTGCACAGTGTGCAATTCTATAATCTTTAGCAGAAGTTGTTGAACTTAATAAAATTAAATAACTAGCTGATCTGAATGTTTTCTCTCTTTTTCTTAGATAAATTTTTTTTTTTTTTTTGGGATGGAGGGCATGACTTACATACAGCTCTGTGCTGCATCTGCTTGTGCTATGATTGTTGGGTTGACTATGGGTTCACTGCTTGGGTTTTTTAAAGGTAGGTATGGTATGCCAAAGGTGGAAGAGTCTCAGCAGCGTTGTCAGAGACTTAAAAACACATGACTTTTGCAGGACTGCTACACCTGAGCTGGGACTGGCTTGTAGGACTCACCCAAGAAAACTCTACTGCACGTTTTACATCTGAAATTCTTGGGATATGAAGGAACTTTTCTCTCTGGTGCTTGTTTTTTTTTCTGCTGTGCTGGGGATTTACCAGTGTTTAAAGCATAGGATGGGCACTAAGAAGGAAATTAAGTGATCAATCAGTGCCTATAACCTTCACTTTCTCCTACCTCCTGTTAACATGGAGACAATGATGGGCAGGAATAGCTATGAAGCCTGTGAACAAGGATTGCATCTGGCATATCTGTCCTGTGTTCTTCAGTGGCCAAGGTACAACCCAGTCAGAAAAAATGCATTATATTAAGGTGTTTTTAGATGCACTAGAGACATTCATAGTTTGCAAAGGAAGAATTAAGATCTCTTCAAATTAAGCAAAAGCAACATTTTCCACCAAAGATAATCATAAAGGGAACAAAACTGCACAGCTTGCTCAGTCAGTGCTGTCTGGCCCCATTGACATCCATTCTCTCTCCCACCAGGATGAACCTGTATCCGTTGCTCCTCTCTTTGCTTCCCTTCTGCTAGTGAATAACAAGCCCCAAGGACACAGGTGTGCAGTGATATTAAAAATAGATATCACTTTGCAAAACCACCCCTAAAAGAGTCCCATCATTGTGACGAGTCTCCAGCTGTGTTAGCCCAGCCATTAAATACTCTGGCTTTCAGAAATAGCTCCAGAAATAACAGAAATATTTCAGAATATTTCAGAAATAACATGGTGCCTATTTTGAGAGGAAAAGATGCCTCCTCCTTCCTTCCCAAACTAAAAGCACTGTGTACCACTTTAAAGTGACAAAAAAGGTAAACACAGCTTTTGATAACATATGAAAAAGAAAGCAAATATATTGAAATTAATAAAAGATGAAGAATTCAGCCAACTGATGTAATGTTTTGATGTTGTGGTGACACCCTTTGATGGCTCAGACAAGAGTAGGAGACCGGTGTATTTCATATTTCATAGAGAAAGAGCAAAGCAAGCTCAGAGATTTATGTTTAACCACTAAAGAATGGCACTTAGAAAACTGCAGCCTGGGAATGAGTCTTTTATCAGATTGCAGAAGGGATTGAGTGGGAGGAGTGCACAAAGGAAACAGAAAGTGATGGTCAAAGGGGAAAAGAACAGGCCTTCCCATACACTGAGAGGGAAATGGTAGAGGGGGAGGAAATGGGTTCATTTTCTCTCTCTTTTCTTTTGAGAAAAGTACTTAGAAATATTAATATCGAAGAAAAACAGTAAAGGAAGAAGACAGATATCATCGCATAACTGAAGTATAAGATATCAGATAGCTGCATTTGCAGCTGGTGGAGATTATGTGTAACATATAACCTGCTGCCAATTCCTTTGATGAAACCAGTGCTCCCTTTATGCTACAATTGCAAATAAATGAGGTGGTGACCAGTTACCATTAATCTTCTGAAAATCACAAATGAAGGCAACAGTTTTCTATCAACCTCCTCATGAAAATACAGTTGAGGTAAGATCAAAGCTCTGGGGTTACAGTTAGAGACATTTTGACCAAATCTCTCTGGAGAAGCAGGAGAATGAAGAATGAGCAACAGGGCTGGATTTAAACAGGTCTATCAGCGTGCCTGTAATAGCTGGCACACCCAGTGCTCCAGCTCCTGAGAGGTCACAGCGCCTTCTCCAAAACCTCCTCCTCTCCTCTCCTCTCCTTCCTATCCTCCTTCACACCAATTCCAGTGCAAAGATTGAAATGTGTTCCACAAAAGTTCCAAAGCCTGCCCTTCCCTGCAGACACAAGGCTACAAGAAAAGTCCTTCATGTCCCCCTTGGCTTTGGTAAAAAATAACTTCTCTAGAAACTCTGCATTCCTTCACATTAGTGGCAATCATTTTCAAATCCTTCTGTTGCTCGTAAACTGTGCTCCCATGATACTGAGAGGAAAATACACATATAGAGACAAAAGCCTCTCTGCAACCATCAGCACAGCAATTCCTGCAAACTATCAAGGAGAGTATGATACGAAACACTCATCTATAAAACAAGGATGGTGAGCACAACCTGTAAAGTGGGAGAAACAGTCCAAAGGGCCAAGCAGAGTTTAAAGTGATTGGAAAACCAAGGTGCCCACCATCAAAAATATTCTTTTGGCTGAATTAGAGACAGTTTCTTTCTTTGCCTTTCCAGTTTATGATTCCCCACTTCTGATTAAGATTAAGTTTCTCTCCAGATGAGATGGGATTTTCTCTTTAACAGAGAAATAACACCCACATCAGCACAGAGACATGAAAGCTGGAAGTTGCTCCCATTCCCACAGATGTCAAGTCCTGGGAGAGACCCATGGGTGCTGTCTGGCAGATATGAGGGACAGCAAGCAGGTTTCCTGCTCCTGCTCGGCTGTTGCAGCGTATGGGAAACAGGAATTTGTGCACGCCTGGTAAGCAAGTGAGTAAGTTGTTGTGAAGAAACAACAAACCCATCAGCCAACTTTTCCCCCCTTCCCACTGGGACAGCTTACCAGACTTTGAAGTTTTCTAGCCAACGAGTATTAGTGTGCTGTGACAGCTGGCAACACATTCCAGTGGGTAAGTGATGGACTGGCTCTGGAGAGAGTAAAATAAATTATGAAGTGGGTGAAATTTCAGCCCTCCAAATAACAGTCCAATGATTTCATTGGAATGGCTCTGTCTGGCAACATATTCAAGCACATACAGCTGGGCAGAACACACAAACACTCCTATATGGAATAGCTGCATGCATGGGAAGAGAGGGAGTTCTCCTTGCATAAATGAGCCCGAATCAGGAGACAGCAAGAGGGGATTTTCAAAATATGTCTGTGTGAGAGCCAGTCACGTATGGTTCTGTGTGAATGTAAATATTAGAACCAGCAAAGAATGCGTTATATACACTGCTCAAACCCAACATCTTCAGGATTCCCAGGATGATGATCCTGCCTAAGGGAATGCCATCTCCTGGCTCCATATTTAAAGTACCAGCATATCCCAAAGCTTCAACTTCTACCTCAGTGGGCACAATTTACATGGATAGTTTAGCACTTGGAAATATGAATAGGTAATGCAAATAAGAGCCCATGACCAAGTATTTTCTGGGAAGCAAAATTAAGTCAGATACCTACCTCTCATTTTGAATGAAATAAGTTTTGGTAGCATCACCCTGCCAGGTCCCTTTCAAACTCCAGGATACCTTTTGAGATGCCTCACTTGTACCTTTCAACAAGGAGGGAATGTTGCCTTCTTTTGTACCTCAGGCTCCAGGAGGAGCACTGGTGATGGACTGACTCACAGAGGTGGAGGGCAGAGGAGAGGAGAGCATCTTTCTGGGGACTGGAGGTTTCCTGTTTATACCTGTAGTCCATTCCACGAAGTTGTACATTCAGAATGTATCATCAGGAAACAACAAGTAGCCTGTTTTTCTAATGTTTGCTGTTGTATGGGATCTTATATTCCCCTTTTGTCAAACGTAGTCAGTGCAATTTACTTTGATCAGGAAAGGACTGTGGAAATTAGCTCTCCAGAATCTGCAAATCTTTTTCGGCCTCTGGATGGGATCCATGGAAATGCTGAATAGGTTTTGCTGGAGGTGTATTTGCATTTGCCATCTACTCCCCTTGGAGCAACAGGGCAGAAGTAACTAAGACCCGTAAAAGTCCAAATATTGAATTAATGTGTTTTCACTGATACAGAAACCACACGTACCAGGAATCTCTGCAAGTTTTACATTTGGCCAGGGACACTGAGCTCTGCTGTGATCCACATCTGTGCAAAACCATCTCCACGTTTCCAGCTACTGCAGAGGGGGTGTGTGCATATGAGCCTTTGTGCTTTGGGCTGATCTGTGGTCTTTTCCCACTGCTGAGCACTGACACTGAGCTCCAACAGCTTTGTGGCTCCTCTGTCTGCTGCCTAAAGGAGAAAACTGTGTTCTAGGAACATTTGCTGCAAAACTTGTGGCTGCTCCTGTTTGTTCTGCAGTTTAATCACCATTAACCAAAGCTAATGGATATATTGACTGTTCCAAAAATCAATTTCTTTCTATTGTTGAAAATTTCATCAGGAACTTAAACTTGAGGGATAAACCATTCCTGCCTAATATAAAATCATCCCATTTGCTCTCTTTTCACCACACACTGGCATGATTAATCTGTCTTATTCCAGTGTAATTAATTTCTCTGATATTAGATAATTACTAATTCTTGTTTTAGGAATACATATGTGTCTATAAACACATTCCTCTGCTCGGGAATAATGTCTCCAATACTTCTGCTACTGTATACATACTAAATTAAAAACCAAACTAAATCAGAATTGATCTCATGTTAGTCCATTAAGTTTATGTACATTTGCAAAACCCTAGAGGACTGCAAGAATGTAAAACTTCTTTTGTGCCATCAAAATTCCAAATTTAAAATCTGGGAAACTGTTTTGATTGCTCCTAAAAGTTCCTCAATATGGGAGGAAGGGCTTGCAAAGAAAATTACCATCCTGTGATTAAAAATAAATTAAAAATAAATATATGTGTGTGTGTGCATATATATAACCACCTTTTGTTTTCTTTCAAATTTGAACAAGAGGATTGAATAGCCCAAAAGGGAAACTAGAACATTTCAAGCTGACTTGCAATGACAGAATGGTTTGGACAGAGTATTGTTTGCTGTTTCATTTCAATCTGCATTCACTTTCTTTCCAAAATTTTCTCCTAAGCCATCAGACTAAAAATTATTCTTTTGTGATCTCTATCCTTATTTTTTTTTTTTCATAGGATCATTAATGCTGCCAATTTCCTTTGCAATATTTTGTGGTCTAGTCTCTCCTCTGCTTTCTTGCTGTTAGACCTCTTGAATACCTATTCATCTAGGAAGCCCAGAGATCATGAACTCACATGGATGCTTTGATAGCAGTCAGGAGCACTGAGAGCAATACCTAATGTTTATTTAAATAGAACATATAATTATTATCTTTGGTATAGTTGCAAGGAGGAAATAAAAAAAAAAATTAAGATACTATTGGACACCATCCGAACACAGCTGGAATCCACAGGGGTTTTCAGGGTTTAAAATTACCAGGATGTTAATTTTCACTGAGAACAGCCAGCTCTGGATAAGGAGGTACATCTGTATGCTCTGTTTCAAGTGAGCAAATAGCTAGAAATATTCTGAGAGGCTGCTGCTGATATTCAGACATGTGAAATAACAATGGGACAGTCACATTCTCTCCAATCTCCACCAGCTCTCTTCTGTGACATGCCTCCCAGTTAAGCTCTATTCATCATTGTGTTATTTTTAGACTGGTTTCCAAAGGAAACACGGCATATGAGATCGTGTTGTCTGTCTGTCTGCTTATCACTGACTCCATAATAATGCACTGTTGCCCAGTTTCAGCTAAACTTGACAGCAGGATAGAAGTCTGTGGGATGTGAATTAGCTGCCAGTTTCCCAAAAGTTGGTGGTCTACGGAGAAGCTGCAGCAAGAGCTGAGCAGCTGCCTGGTTTCTGGAGTGGCCACAGAACACACAAGTTGCCCTTATGTCAAAATTCTTCAAGAATATGGGGAAAGGATAAGTCATCAAGAGCCATGAGGAGCTGGATGTTCCCTCCTGGGTTTCCAGAAGGAAGGTAAGAAAGATATCTGTGACAAAACATCTTTCCAAAATGACACCTCCATCAGGTGCCATTATTCCTCTATTCAGAAAGAAACATAAATATGAATCCCAATCCTGTTGATGTTTAATTAGGCAAAACATAAAAATGAGGAATAAAAAAGACCAAATTTCCCCCAAGCATTGCCTACTACTTTCACAGATGGTACAGACCAACCACTGCCTGGCCAGAAATTAAGGCAACCAGGTAATAAGCCCCAGGTGATGACTGCTGGTGGAAGTCAGAAGGACCTCTTCTTCTTCACCAGCTCACATAGCAGAGCAGGGATGACACATTTGGTGGGCAGCCAGGACCAGCCCAGTTTGAGACACTCCCAGCCTGAGGCTGGGGCTCCCACTTGGACCCAGCACAAGAGGAACCACCCCCATGAAAAGCTATTTGCAGTGTCTATAGTTTAAATATTACCAAGCTGGATAAAACATCTGTTCTGGCCAACGTGAACAGACCTGGGAGCCTGTCTGCTTTGGGGCTGTTTGGTAATATATTTATTTATGTATTCTTTGCCCTTTTTTTAATAGCAATCAAAAGCTTCACATACAGAGGCATAAACTAAAACTATATTTAAGCCTTTAAAGTGAGCTGACAGCCAAAACTGCTGAGTGCCATTCTCATTAAAAACCAACTGATGTTTGCTCCTTTGAAAGCCCAGCTTGGCATCACTGGAATTAAAGCTCCACTGCTCAGTTTGCTCCTCAACAAACCTAGGAGCCTGCAGAACATGGGGAGGGGGAATGGGAGATGCTCACTGAACAGCAGCACATCAGGATCTTTGCTTTTCTTTTCTAAGAGCCCATTTTGAGTCACTGTAATGCAGTGTCATCAAGTACTGAGACTGTTAGGTTCAGTGACCTCTTTGCCAAATGTAGGGTTATTTTCCCAAATATTTATCTTTTCAGCTGAAAATGTCTATGCTTGATCTCTGACTGGAGTGATATTCTTGGAAGAAAAAACAAAGTACTTTCAGCTGTTTAAAATAACTCCAGAAATGATTTTATAAAAAGAAGTTGTACATAGTTGCATGTATTTTGCAATGCCAGAAGTTTTAAAAAAAAGGGAATTAAGTTTGACAACTGACTTGGGCAATTCTTTCATGTAGACCTAGTGCCTTTGCTGGACTTGAAATGAAACAAGGATTTGCCAGGGAAAACATGAAACTTTTGCATTCATAAAATTACAGGCTGGTTTTGGTTGGAAGGGACCTGAAGGGTCATCTAGTTCTAACCCTTCTGCCATGGACAGGAACACCTTCCACTAGACCAGGTTTCTCTAAGACTCACCCAACCTTCACAAGAGGCATATCTTTAAAAAGTGCATGTGAATAAACAGCTGGTGATGGCACTGACATGAATACCCAATAGACAACATAGACTTAAAAAAGAGAATTTGGCACCACAGCTGTAATTTTTCATATCTCATACCCTTTTTTTGTCCTGAAACAAAATGGATTGGTGGGTCAGTAGAGGAAATAAATCTAATAAACTTGAGTGAAATGAGCACAAAGTGGAAAGACCCACATTAAATAAAAGTGGAAAAGGCTGGCATATATCCTTGTAACTACTGAACGAAACAAGAATATTAACCAACTCTCTGCATTAAGGAAACTAAAATATTTTCATAAAATAGATGTTGGAAAATTTGGAATGACTTTATCGGGCTCGAGTCCATATTTCCTTTTAAGCTGAGTGAAGAGAAGAGATGCCACTGAGTTTAGTTATTGAGCTAAACTTAGAAACACCCTGTACACAACCTCACCACCACACCCCAGATGACCATCAGCTATCGCACAGTGCACTGTGTGTTGTCTGCTCTCTGTGTTTCATATCACTTTAGCAGAGCACATCGGTTCACAGAAGCACATTATTAGCACATTATTTTGAAGGTAGGGGTGGAGTGAGGAAGAGAACAAATGAAGGAAACCTGAGTCCCAGGAACAGGGATAGTGCATTACAAAAAGGAAAATGCTCTAAAAAAGAAAGATGCTGTAATATGCTGGAAAGCAGTCACTGGCCTTAAAATCCTCTCCTCTTCCTTCTGTATCTGAAATTTTCTTTGTGAAATTGCCACTGAAATTACTGCAAAGAATTATCGAAATCTCCACATAAAATCAGCACTCAGAGTCCTGGATCTTGCAATCATTAAAAATGCAAAGATGTGAAAAACTTCTGGTCTTTTAATTATTTCGCTTTTGCCAAGAAGCTTTTGTGAAATATCCATAGGGTGAATTTTTCAACATTGTTTTCTCTCCAGAATTTAAAAAAGTCCTTGTTAATTCCATTTATGGCATCAGTTCTCTAGCTGGGAGAGGAAGAGGATATGTGAGATGACCCTGCCTGGTGGCAAAGCTGTGCCCTCAGCCTGTGCTCAGCTCTGGTCCAACACAGCTGACAACTGAGGTGCGAGGAAGTGGTCAAAGCATCCGTTTTCTTTCTTCATTTAAGTAACTGCTATAACATGATTTTTTGTCTCCTAAAGGCCTGCTGCTTTCTCAATGTTATACTTGTTCTGATGAAATGGAAAAACCTAAGAGTGGATTTTTTATCTTGTGGTGGAGGTGGGGTACAATTTCTGACTGCTATCACAGGAAAGGTTGTTATTCTCATTAAATCATCCTCTCTGCAATATCATGCAGCATTTGTGGACTGCTGCAACTGTTACTTTGGCAAACGCTCAAATTAATCTAAGCAATCACATTGTTCTAAGGTCATCCAGGAAACCAACAGCCTCCCTTTCCTCCTGACCCTCTCCCCAGCTTCCTGTCTTTCCTGCCCTCTTCCTAATGCACTTGCCTGATTTCAGCCTTGTGGAAGTGAGCTGCTCAGAGGCTCCTGCTCCAGAGAATCCCTAAAAAATTAAAACTTTTTCCTGAAGTTCCCCCTATTCCCTTGAATACAGCCTGCTTACTGATCACAGTAAACTCCTCCTGCACTCAGGGCCAGGAACATCTTGCTTGACCCTGAAGGGATAGCAGCACTATCAGGAATTTGCAAAACTCCCTAGGAACCTTTTTGCTACACCCGCAATTGCACCTCTTTGTGTCCCTCTAAGTCCAGGGAAGATGAGGGCTAAGCAAGGAATTCCTCAAGAAAAACTCGCTGGCCAACAGCAGGAAAAATGATCCATGGCTTTCATGACCTGGGACCACCTGCCTTTCCAACCTCCTATCACAAGTCTTTGCACGGGAGATATGAGAGGAAGATGCTTTAAACTGAAAGAGGGTGGGCTTAGGTTAGACATTAGGAAAAAAATTCTATACTTGTGAGGGTGGTGAGACACTGGAACAAGTTGCCCAGAGAAGCTGTGGATTCCCCATCCCTGGAAGTGTTCAAGGCCAGGTGGGATGGGGATTGGAGCAACGTGATCTAGTGGAAAGTCTTCATGCCCAAGGCAAAGGGTTTCAATGAAATGACCTTTAGGGTCCCTTCCAATCCAGATTATTCCGTGCTTCTGTGATTGGATGGATACTGATTGGTGGCAGCTCACCATGACCTTATGGCTCACCTTTCCAAGACAAAGCAAAACCTGCTAAGAACATCAAAAATCAAGGTATTACAGAGCAGGATGCAGACAATCTCTGCCCTCTTGAAGGCTGTTGCCCATGCTGTAAAGCACAAAGGAGCGAAACAGGGTCAGATGGTGACAAGGACAAAAGGCAGCTGGATCTGTCAGGGAAGTCACTGTGGGGGTGTGAGTAGCATAGACCTGTGGCTGGCCTTTGAGTGGGACCCTGCAAACATTTGGAAAGGCACTGATATTCATGCTATGCCAGGGGCATGTCCCCAGGGACAGGATGACAAGGAGCCAAGCCCTGAGACTGGCAGCCTGTTCACCTTGTTGGGCCGTCCAAGCCACAAGTAATTGTGTTGATTAAACAAACACCCTGACAGAGCTGAGGAGCGCAGAGCAGCTGTAGGCATGTCAAGTGCCTGTGCTGATGGGAGCAGCTCCAGAGAGTAAACAGGGGAGAAAAGAGCCACTGGCATGTGAAGAGCTTGCTAGGAATGGGCCCTCGGACATGAAACCACAGCAAGAGGGAATGCACAGCCAGATGGAAGGAGGAGGGAATTTCCACAGAGCACTTGAAGATCTTATAAAACGTTCATTAAATTAGGTTTCCAGTGATTGTCAGCACTTGAATTATAAGGACCAAATGCAATTGAAAAACTACCTTTTGCTTTCATGTGAAATGGTAACTGCACATCAAACGTTTTAATCTTCTCCAATGACTAAATACGTGGAAATCTGTAGGTCTGTTTATATAAAAGCTTCCAAAAGATATGTTATCTCTGCAATTTACCCCCACTCCTTCCCCAAGGGATTTCTCTTTCATGTCTTCTTGCATGGTATACGTTTATTTATCAGGGAATATCACTTCAAATGAATTTAGGAGCAGGGATGTTTATAGAAATAGCACATTTTCAATGACTTGTGGAGAATACTTACAAAGTGAATGTTGTAAAACACAAGTGTGTTTACCTTACAAAACCAATAACAGACTGGTTAACAGCCAGTCGAGGCGTGGAAGAAAATAAGAGACCTGTTCATCCACTCCAAACCAGCCTACAGTCTTGAATATCAAAATGCTCTTCAGTGGTTTTACTTCTTCTGTGACAAACCTCTTTCTAAGCAAGTTTTCGACCAAGAACTTTTCACTGAAACTATTCAGAGGATCACCTGAACAATAATTTGAATGCTCATTTGCAAATATATTCTTCTGTGTGATATGAAATAGAGCAAATCTTCTCCAATAAGCAATTTGAAATAAATTATTCGATCACCTCTAGTCAAAAGTGCATAGCATGAAGGAAAGTAAAGAAAATGAACCCAAAGCATAACTTAGGCTGCTATATTTATGAAAGGAACTATGTGTGACAAGTGCATAAAATAAACTTTCCCAGAAACCCCAGTACATTCTTGTTTTGCTTTGGAGGACAACAATTCAGAGGTTAATTTGTTTGACAAGGAGCACTTGCTTCCAGGTCATCCAGCTGCTTGGCAGTCAGAAAATAGGAACAATGTGGAAACAGAAGGGGCATCCTCATTGCCTCCTTCTGTAAGTGAAGTTGCTGCCCTATGGAAGACCACTACCACCTGGCCATCAGCTTAAACTATGTAGCTGGCACCCAGAGTTTAGATAACTCTTTTTGCCATGTGAATGGGACAGAGAAAAGGGCAGCAGTAAGACTTTAATTCTTGACAACAGACAAGCATTCATGACCCTCTTCTGCCTTGCCCTCAAGCCTCAGTGAAGAGACAAAACCTCCGTAGCCCCTATGAGTGAACATGCAGCTCTGCAGCCCCTCTCCCAAGCCAGAGTGTTCAGAATGTTTGGTCTTTGGCTGCAGAATGATCAAGGCTCTCCTACTATTGCAGGACTTATTTCACAACTCATCAAATGATGAGCTATTATCTGACTTCATTAGACTCTCCTCGACTCTGCCCACCCTGATTTGGAAGCAAAGAAAACAGAAGTAGCCACTGAGACTTTTTGTGTTCTTCTCTTGATGCACCTGAAAAGGTTTCACTAGATATTCATAAAAACCTTTTTCTAAAAGCCAGATATACTTTCTTGTTTTGCTCCGTTTTGAAAGAATAACCAACTAAGACCTAATTCTGCAGTGCTGAATCTGGGGCTAGTTGCACCTCTGGAGAATATCTACAGTGAATGGTAGAATAACACAATGGTTTGGGTTGGAAGGGACTTTAGAGACCATCTATCTCCAATACCCTCTGCTGTGGGCAGGGACACCTCCCACTAGACGAGGTTCCTCTATGCCCCATCCAACCTGTTCTTGAATTGAGTACCAATGACTACCAAGAATCAGTTTCACTTGAAATACACATCTTTCTGCATATTTAGAGAAACAATAAGATAGAATCATTTTACTTCCAGCTGTAAGAAATCTGACAGCTGAATTGAGGCAGACTGAAATGCTCTCTGTAAAGGAAAAGTTGCTATAAATACAAATAAACATTGACAGTTCCCATGGGCAAATTAGAAGTAAAGTCCTTATGCTGAGAGGACAAGCAATGGCCTACAAAGACATGAAATGCAGGCATTATATTAAAGCAACCAAAATGGGGAAATGTCTGATATGGATTGACTCAAAAGAGAGACCCCACTGTCATTAGTTAGGCAGAGCATGTAGATGGACACAGCAGATTTATTTTCAAGACAAGTTACACCCTCCTTCCTTTCTGTTCACCATAATATTTGCAAAGCTAACTTTTGTTCCTTGCCTCGACTTCAATTCCTTTGGGCCAAAATGAAATAAAAGTTTAATCAAGGAAGAAACAGCAAGCAGAAGAAAGAGGTACACACTTGTAAATGTGGTCTCAGGCTACCCAAATAGCCATGGCAGAACCAGGGTGCAGGTCAGAATTAACAGGAAGCCATAGAAAGTTTGTGTTTTCATGCACAAAAATAGAAAATGACCAACACATTCTTCTATCTAATTCATCAAAACTGAGCTGCTACTACAACATTAAAAGAAGTCCTAAGTGTCTTCTGTATATTAGGGCTGTTTTATAAAGCACCTGGTAAGCCACCAGACACAGTGCTGTTGGTGTCAGGACAAGCCTAAGTGGGGAAAATCCAGTCAGTCAAAACAGATAGACTGAAAAAGTGATTTTTAAAGCATGCTAAACCCCTGACTAAAATGTACCCTTCAGAAATACAGCAGCATTTCTCCCTTATTTTTTAATCATGGACCACTAAATGAGCAGCTTCTGATCTCTTTTAGACATCAGAGAAGCCATTCTGTGAGGGCTTAACAAAACTTTCCAGTCTTTCCAGTATCTTGCCAATTTTCAGCAAGGCAATGAAAGGAAAGAGCCATCCAGCCACCACCCCACTAAAAGCAGAGAGTTGCTTTTAATTATGGAAAAACCAAGTCCCAGCATCTAGCCAAATGCCAGGTAAAAATTCCCTTTCCAGAGCCTTACAGAGATGGTAGACATGGCTTAATAATGTCTAGAAGGAGTCACTGAGCTGGTGGTTTCAGTGGTTCACAGACCTCGTCCCAGCTGTCATACCTGTACACTACCCCAAAGCAGAGGAGGCATTGACCTGAAAGAGTATCCTCTGATCCATGGCATTCCCTTTTCCAAATCTAAACCCGAGATGTGAAGTGTTCCAGCCAAGTTTCTAAAATGATGAATTACATTCTTCAGAGCTTTGCTATATAATTATGGACACCTTTAGAGAAACCAGATATTCTTGTAGGTTTGGATTAAACGACTCTTAGAATGTTTACACAATGTACAGTTATCTCCTCTAGTTGTTAAACCCAAATAAAGGAGACATTTCTTGTATAAAAAACAATAAACTCTCATCTTTTTCAAGGAAAATTTATGTGTGAATCCTCAAGAGTTCTGAAAATTCAAGAGAAATACAGACTAAAAAGAGTAGAATTAAGAAAGGAAAACAGCATTACCAAAAGTACTCCTGTTTTGCTGGCACAGTCCATGCAAATGAGAACACTGCATCCTTGTTTCTTCGAGGCAAAAACCCCCTTCATGCTAGATGAAAGGAGTTTCTAAATTATAGCTATAAGTTTTTAACAAGAGTTCACAAGGTTTCCTTCCTTAAGAACTGTTTAGATAAGGTGCTTGAAAACAGAAATTCACCCTTTCTCAGGTTCAAACAAGACCGTAGCTTCCTGTCATTCCAAAATTCTCTGTACCTCTGTCAAACCACCACTGCTTGTTCTCAGCAGTGAAGGTTCACTACCGACTAACAACACGTAGGGTGGGATCATTGGGACATTTCACATATTCAAGATGTAGCATTTCCTTGGATGGGAACACAGGTAGAGAGTTAAATATTTAAAAAAATAAGGGGGAAGAATATCACCCCCCAAGACCATTTGAGTAGTAAGTGGTGGTCTCCCTAACACTTGTTGCTGTACCTCTACACTTCAAAACCAAAACTATCCAACCAGTTTACTCAAATTACCCCCATATAGAGCCAGGAAGGAAAGCTGTGGCAGTGTCATCAGGGTCTCATGTCCTGCCGTGATGAGAAGAGCTGTAGAAGACTGCATGTCCACCTCTCCATCGCTCCCTATTTCCAAGATGCAATTTCACCTCATCTGTCAAGACAGAGAATATTGGAGTGTCAAGGTCTGCAGTCTTCAGGAGTAAGAGGTGGGGGGATGAGGTTTACTGGAAAGCTGCTCACATTTCATTCAAGTAATCCTGTCTGCTTCCAAGCAGATTTCGGAAAAATATCAGTGTTCTGCTGAATGGCTTTAATGGGATTACCTTTAAGGCTTCTCTAATAAGTGGTGTTATTAAGTTGTCTGGCTCATATGGAGAATTATACATAACGACTGGCACTCCCCCTTTTTCCTGGTTTTGTTACAAATTGGAATTAGTGTCTACTTGGTGTTGGGTTTCGTGTTTTAAAGAGGATTGGGTTAGGGGAAAATCTTTTGGGCAAAGCCCTTTTTAAAATTTTGCCTATGTTAAAAAAATTGCTTTCTTTCAGCCTATGAAATGTGTCCTAAAAGGGATTAGAGATGCTGTTCAGTACAAATCTGCCAGGAAGTTCAAATCAAGATTTCACAGATCAAATACCGATACAAATAATTGCAAAGGCCTAAGATTTTGCAGGAAAAAAATATTTGTCTCAGATTTCCAAAGTTAGCCTGAAAGCCCAGTAGAAATTAAAAAGAAAATTAAAAAGAAATTAAAAAGAGTGGGCAGAGTTTGAAATGATAGAATTTTTTCAGCCTTTCAAGGTGAGTCATTTAAAAAAAATATTTATATTTCAATCACTCTTCTTTTAAAAGTGAGTTCATTTAGAGAACATTGACTACTAGAGTGTTTTGAACTTGATGGAAAGTCTCTCTAAAAGTGAACGAAAAAAGACTATTAAATTCAAGCAATCCTTGATTCAACCCCTTGACAATATTATAAAAATGGTGTCCTTAGACCAAGATACATTAAGGTAACATGAATGAAGAACTGTTAAAACACAAGATTCACCCCCATGAAGACAACTCATGGCAATGAAATAAAACCCCAGAGCAACTGTATGTAGCTAATTTATTAAAGGAAATTCCCCAGGGAATTACGTTGAAAGGGCCTACGTTCCTGTGGGATGTTCTGCAGTAGTAATGGAAGGTTACAGCTGTGCTGGTAGTGTTGACACCTTAAATGTCAGTCTCATTTACCTGTGACAGGAGGCAAACAGGCTCTAACTCCAGCACTGTGACTGCCAACAAGTCTTACTGCACGGAAATATGTTTTCTTTCTTTTATGGCTTGATCCTCCTCCACCTCTGTTGGCAGCAGAACCTCTTGTTGACTTGAAAGGTGTCTGCTCTGAATAGTTTCATGTGGCATTGCTGAAGGAGTCGTAGCTTTTAATTGCTTCAAAACCTTCTTTTTAAATTCGGTTGCAATTACTGTATATATGTAGTTAGCTTCTGATTGCCTTAGAAAAACAGAGAATGCTAATTTTCCTTTGGGTTTTCCATCTTGATATGTGGGACCCCATATGAAGCTGGAACTTCAAGTGGGAGAATGCTAATGCAGCATAAAGGAACCTGCGTGGGCTTTGTTTTTCACGTGGGAAATAGCAGAGATGAGCTTTAAAACTGCAATAAAAGTAATTGAGCAATTGCCAAGATTTGTAGTCATGATCTCAGCATCTCACTCACTTGAGCAAATACCCTTGAAACTCCCATTATGGTTTGTGAATCAGACGCTGCCTTACTTTCTTAGAGATACCATCACTACAAATAAAAGTGTTGAATCCCTGGGGAGATCAGAAGGTTCTGGTCTCTGTTCTCAGGGACTTTTATTTTCTGGGGTGTGCACGGGATTCCGGCTCTCTTTCTTGGAAATGGAAAAAAGTGCCTTGGGATTTGCTAGACCAAGCAGCCTCCTGTTTTCTCAATATACACCTGATCTTTCCTAACTGTCTGGGAGGAGGAGGAGGTCAAAACAAAAGAAACCACACTCTGGCAGCCCTATACCACTGCTCAGCATTTTAAGCCGTGAGGAATTTCATTGCTGTTAGTGAAATTCCTCATGCAGAAAGGTGTTTCTGGGGACATGTAGTGCCATCAAAATCTCACCCTACCTGTATTTACTGTCATATGAAATATCCTGTACAATATTAGCCTAAAGATGCCAATAATCAAGGAAAACATGTCCTGAAGCCCTATGAATCTGAGGCTTCAGGACATTTTTAAGCTGTTTCACCTCTTTACACAGCAGAAAGTGAAATCATTCTTTTTCCAGTTGCACTGGAAAATCTATTCGTGCCCAGGTTTTCTGTGTTTTTCTAGTGACTCCCAATAGACATTACCAAACCAGCATCACTGCTGAGTTTCCAGGCACAGATATGAGGCCCTGAGATTAAAAGGGGCTGTTCAAGAGGAGTGCTTTTTTGGGGATGACCTCTTTGAAAACAGCACTATTTCTATATTTGAAAGATCAAAGGACTGTTATCCATGCTTCATTTTTCACTGAATTTCAAATATGTATATTTAAACTAACAAATAGTGGGAAAACATGCAAAATAGAAACATCATGAATAAAATTTTCAACAACACCTAAGGAACCTGGGTCCTAAGGAACCACACTCTGCTTTAAAGAGTGATTTATACATCATGAGTGCATTAAAACTCTTCTTCAGCAATTTTAGGCTTGCGATTCAAACAAATTTTCATCAGTTGACCTGTGTTTCTAAATGGATGGTACAAGCACTAAATAATTTCTGAAAGCACTTCAACTTTTTTTCACTCAATGATCTAAGTATATTTACAGACACAAAGTTTTATATATCTCTGATATTTGGAAAGCACTTTTGTTGCACATACTGCCACAGACAGAACATTCCAGTTGGGTTGGTTTTGGTTTTTTTTTTTTTGGTGTGATTAGGTGTATTGTGGAAAGAAAAGGAATATGTTTACTTGCAGAGGTAAAGAGAGAACATTTTTATATTCAGCAATACTTTCTCCCAAGGAGAAGAAGATGGTTATGATAAGACAAGCTGAGGACTAACTGGCTGTGATAAATGGCTGCTAGCAGGACTGTTCCAATACCCGATCAAGTTTAGGATGCTCTGATGACCTTTCTCATCCTTTTTTTCCTGTGAGAAGGGTGGAAAGTCACAAGTGTGACTAATAGAAGTCTAAGTCTAGTCCTTTTTTAGACATGCTTAAAATTTCCCTCTCAGTTCCTCACAACACGTTTACATTCCTAATCTTCATGTGGTGCCTATTAACTGAGCATAAATACAGAATGTTAAGTCTCTGTGTATCCCAAGCTATCTACAGCCTTGAAGGATTCAAGAAAAATTAAACAAGAGAGTAGGCAGATTTCCAGAAACAACATAGCTTTAACAAACAAATGAAATATTTATAGAACATGTAAAGAACAAAGGAAATGCAGCATTTCCTCCACGTACAATTTCTATCAGTGTTTCAGGAACACTAGTCCTATTCCACGTTGCTACTCCAAGGAAAGGAACCTCAGCTAATACACCTAATAAACTCCCCTGGACCAACTTGATTTTGTGAAAAATACACATTCTAGTGACATATCAATTTCAGCCCATAGTTCTTTTGTTACTTAAGTTAAGCTTTTGAAAAAGGAACCTTATACTAAACCTTTTGGCTGCAGAGAGGTGAGACTTACTGGGAGACCTGGGAGACCTGCAGAGGGGAAGTAATTGCGTATCACATTTTGTAGCAGCATAACGTTAATTGAACATGAAGAGTGTCTGCTGCTATAACAGCAAATACTGGGGTGGTGCAATCTATTAAAATCTATTCAAATCTAACCTATTTAAAAAAAAACAAAAAAAAAACAAACAAAAAAACAAACAAAAAAACCCCAAACAACCTCCCCCCCACACCTGACCAGTGTCTCATTCAGGTATCTTGGGCCACACAGCATTTCTGTAGTTAATGGATATTAAAATATTGTGGAGAACATTCTAACTTTGAATCAGTAGATTGGTATCACCTTTCTGTGTGTGTGTGTGGGATTGCACAGTCGACTTTAAAATGGGATATTACAACACAGCAGGCTCTTTAGAGAAAGTGTAGGTATAGGGATGCAAGACAAAAAGCATGGCTGTGGGTCCAGGGGCTTGACCTGATTGGCATCTCCACCATCAAAAATTTAGCAATCTTCAGAATGATTATAAATATTCTTTTTTAAGGGGGAAAAAAAAAAAAAAAGCACAGCACCAGAGAAAAAGCCATGGCCTCTACAAGTCTTCACTTTTACTACTAGACAAAATCCCAAGGCAAAAATGTTCTCTCCCAAATAAAAACCCAGGACACTACAAAGTCATAGAAAGGGACCCTCAACCAGGGACTCTTGCATGAGGAGTTTGGAACTAGTGAGCTTTTCCCAGTTGTCTGAGCCACTGATCTGTGCTGAGCCATTTGCAAAGCCAGATGTAATCGTGGCTGTTCAAAGCTTAAGCCTCACACCAGAGATTTCCTACAATTCCTGATCTCAAAAAAGCAACCTCAAAAGGAAAAAAAAAGGTAGAAAACTGGAGCCAAAGCTGACTTGCACTGAAAAGTTTGAGCTTCTTTTTAATGTATCTAAAAATGAATATGGAAAAAATTACCACAAATAACTATTTGATGTTTTCATGTAAGTCAAAGATTATATACACACATACTTATGAACTTCTCTTGCCTGGGCTGATGGAAACCTTTAAAGAACTTTAATTTAGCTGCTGTTAACAATCCTGTGGCAATAGATTGAAGTGCAAAGTGCATTGTAAATAATAGAGTTGTTTATAACCTGAAGGGCAAATCCAAATCCTGTTTAATTTCTTTACTGTTGGTCATAAACCAGCCATTTCGAGAATAGAAGCATGATGTGCAAACATAGAAAATCTCTCACTTTTATCATCGTGTCAGAACAAACCTGTTCTCTTTTCCAGCCCCGCTACCATTTTTGGAAGTGAGAGAAAATTTTATTCCTAGAGATGGAGAGGGACTCCCAATAATCCAGAGCTCCCTGGGCTTAGCAAGAAGAAGAAGAAGAAATGTCTTTCAGATTTCACAGATGATTTGGTTTTGTATTTCTTGGCATTGAACACCCTGAGTGGCTGCTCATCACATTACCTTTGCTAATTGGAAAGGCACCACAGCTGGTCGTACTGGAGCTTTGCTGGCACTTGAAGCAGGAGAACCCAAGGGACAGAGCAGAGAAGTCAATGCTTCCTTGGCGAGGAGCTTGCTAAAAATAAGTCACATTCACAGAGATCCAGGCCTAGTTGTGAATGATTCATGCCCGTGGAAAGGGGCCAGGTTTGCTGGGTGCATTAGGTTGTTGCAATTAGCTCATGAGCTGCACTCCTTGTGCTGAATGGTGAAAATGTGCTCTGGAAAATGGAGATATGGGTGGGAATAATTTGATACCCTTTTAACCATGCAATGTTCAGGATGCTTGATAATATAATCTACTGAAGGATTTATAGGCAGTCTTAAAACAGGTCCAGAAACGAGGACCACAGCAGAAAATTCAGCAGAAGATGTCTCTTCATTACTGAATGTGTATTTAACTAGTACCTTGCAAACAAACTTCAGACAAAGCATGGAAATCTTATTAAAAAACTAGTGAAAATCTTGGGCCAAACTAGAACTGTGGGTGCTCCCTGTGTCTAAAGTAACTCCATTAATGTCTGTCTGGCTCCCTGATTGTTGAAAGTTCTTAAAATACTTCACCCATTTGCCAATTTATCAGTCATCATTTTGATAGCCAGACTTTTTTATTCTAGCCCAAGGAACTGATTTTTTTTTCTTACTGGTGATACTGTTGACCTCTAATCAGTGCCTTTTAGCTATGTGAAGGAAACAGAAAGTTTCAAATAATGCTGAAGGTTCAGTTAAAGATGCCAAAGTTAATTTGAAATCCCTGTCATTCCCTAGGTAAACTTTCAGGACTTCTAAGGGAGGAGCATTTTGTTATCCATTTGTTATGATCTGCCCTTGCAGGAATACTTAAGCCTAAACAGACTTGATTAAGAACAGATTTCCAGCTTTCCCAAAGATTTTAGCAGTTTGCCACACATACAAGCAAAGCTGAAAAGAAAATAATCTATAGTAGACAAAATACTATTTTCAGCTCTTGTTTTCCATGCTGCCTGTGATTATATTTAGGTGAAAATAGGGCCTTTGTATCCCAATCCCACGTGATGCTCCTGCAAGGTTGGTTGAGAGGATTATTTAATCACTGATGGTACTGAAAAATAGCAAATGCAGCCAGAAAGAAAAATGACCTGTGAAAACAAGATGGAATTATCTGCAGAAGTAAGTACTTCAAAGTTTACCTCAGCAGAAGAAGCCGTCAGTAACTTGTTATTAATAGGGATTTTGCATGTAGTTCGTGCTTTTAGAATGAGAGAAGGAATCCATCTCTTTCTTGGAAACATGTTTAATTTCTACAACTTCCAAACTGCCTGGACAGCAGCGCGTGTCAGGGTGGAAATACATGGAATCACAGGATGGTTTGGGTTGGAAGGGACCTTAAAAGGAGCCAACAAAATGATATTGTTGCACTTTCTCATTCCTAAATCCCACATATAACCTTGCTCTCCAGGAGAAGGAACTATCAATACAGTACACTAAAAAGTGCATGGTCAACTAGCACATAATGTTGATTTGAGTGCATGTATTGGCACCTTTGAAGTGATTTTAAAAAGCAAAGAAAACAAAACATAAATTATGGATGAGAATTACATTTATTATATCCAATATATGATGTACTACTTCCTGTGTAATGATCTGCTTATAATGCATGTTAAACACAAATTAGGAACCCAGTATCTGTTTACTCCTTGGGTTCAAGCTTCTTGAAATTTCTAAATAATGTACAGTAAAAGTATGCTGTGTAAAATCCTGACCCCTGTAAGTGTGGCTGCTGAACCTCAACAGAGCCAGCATCATCCAGATTCTGTTAATTCCTGAAAACAGCCCGAAATGTGTTTGAATAAAACCCTGGGCTCTGCAGAGACATTTATATCACCTCCGTCAATGTGAGAAGAATGACAGGATTAGTAAGAGCAAACCCAAACAACATGCATCAGTATTTGACAGCTACTCTGTTAACTCAGGTCACACATGCAGCACGGGTTCAGGCATTATTTCAAAGGAATATTGTTTGAAAGCCACGGCTCCTTTATGTCCAGACCCATTAGTGGGAGAGACCATCAGGCACAAGAGACAGAGCCTGTGGGCACTGAAAGTGTGGTGGCAGCCGGTGACCCGCTGTCACCGACCGAGCACAGACACCACTCTGTGTCCTTCTGCCAGGCAGAGGCAGCAGCTACTGCTTTGTGGTGTGGAAAACTCTGAGAATAGAATCACAGAATCAGAGAATGATTTGGGTTGGAAGGGACCTTAAATATTATCTAGTTGCTAGCAGGGACACCTTCCACTTGTCTGGGTTGCACCAAATCCAATTGCTCCAATCCCCTTGAACACTTACAGGGTTGGGGTGTCCACAACTTCTCCAGGTAACTGTTCCAGGGCCTCACCACCCTCACAGTAAAGAATTTTTTCCTAATATCTAATCTAAACCTATTGTCTGTCAGTTTAAATCCATTCCCCTTGGTCCTGTCACTAGGATGCTGCCTGCCTTTTTAAAATATCCAGATTTGTTTGATTCTATTAAACTGCTACTCCAAGGCACTAAGGTACCAACATCTGACCAGGATGTCTTAAAGCATAGTGATTAGAAGGAGTAGTCACAGCACAATGGCTAATGTCTTGAACTGAACTGTGCTGGAGACACTAGAAATAGGGCTATAATAATGTTTTATACTGTACTTATTTTTATGATCCCTGCACAGCATATTGGAAGCAGCTGTGACATTTTTGAACACGGGGAAAATGTGATGGGCCTATTTATTAAAGGGGGTTAAGAGCCCCAGGTGGTCTGGAGATTTAAAGACCAGGAAATACCAGAGACAAATGGGAAAACAGGATGATCTAAGCCATACCAGTTGAAATAGATTTTGATGATAAGGCACAGTTATATATCTTACAATCTGATATGGATATGTCACGGCAGGGACAGTATTACTGAGCGGTTTTAAGGATGATAATTACATAGCCCTCTTCCCAGAGATTATATGCCCTCTCCACACAGATTCACCCAGTCCCATACACTGCTGGAAAAGCTGCAATTTTTCAAAAGCACAGAAATACCCAGGATTTTTATGTCCCACAGTTATGTAGTCATAATTCATAGACTTCATGTGAGAGTGTTTCCTTGCCTGGAATTGAACCCTGCAGAGTCTCAGTGCATTTAGATCAACACAAAAACACAGAGCCAAGTTCTGCCTTCACATAATACACGGAAGTTGATGCTCAATACAGAAAATTAGGCTTTCCTCTTTCTATCAGTCATATTCTGTGGGAAACACACATGAAAGAGAGAGGCTTTTAAAATGTGTTTCAGTCCATCATACATCTGTAGCTCATCTTACTCTGGAAATCTACAAGTTTTGCCATATTGCTGGACTTTATCCAGCCTGATAACACAACTCCATCACTTAAACTTGTTACCCAGAGAGCTGTTTAGCATGACAACTGTGAATGCCTACAGAATTCACAGATAATCTCCACGTATTTGGGTGGAAACAAAGCCAAGTGAAAACTGCTGCAAACCCTGCATAGGTCAGCCGATTTCAGAGCTCGTTCTGCAGTGCCACGACATTGGGCTGAATTTTATGCAGTTTAGTCTCTGTTGAACTCAGCCAAGTGTTATGGGTCAATACTAGCTGAAAGACCTGTGTTTGGCCAAACTGAAGGCAGTGAGAGAGCTGCCTCACTTCAATGCTGCTCACTTCAATGGGACCACAATTCCACCACAAATATTTCACTGCCTAGGCACACATAGCAATGCCACACAATTCTCAGGCTATAGCCTGCCTCGTGGACATATCTGCTGCTGGCTCTTTGCTTGTTTGCAAACAGACTCAGAGTGGCATCACCTACACAAGTCTTCACTGAGTGGGTCAGCAATGGGCCATTCTCACTCCCACGTGCATTAGGTGTCAGTGGAAGGTGACATCCAGCTAGTTACTTATGCTTGTACTCCCTGGAAACAGCAATACATGGTTTATAGCTGATAGATGAAGCCCTGTGACAAAGCAGTGCGTCTGCTCAAAACACAGACTTTCCCTTTCACCAGGAAAACCAGGGAGTTTCAGCTGCTAGTGAGGATCAGAAGTGGAGTCCCTGAAATTCCTCCATGTCAAACAGTCACAACCTTGTGAAATCCTGGAAAAAACCTCCATCTTGCAAACAAGGATGTCTACAGACCAATAGTTGTGAAGAAACATTTACTAGAACTCTGTGTTTTTGTTCTTCAGACTTAGGTATCTTCTCTTTGCCTGAAGACAAAAGCACAGGTTTCTCCCATTTTTAGCAATTTGGTACTATGGAGCTGAGAACAGTAACACTACAACTTTTCACAATAAAATAATAAATAACATATAAAATAAAAAAATAAACCTATTCCATATCTGGTGCAGAAAAAGGAAAGACCAGTGCTACAAGAAATAGATTTTAGAGATACAAAATTCTATTGCCAAAGCCTAAGGTAGGCAAAGCCAATCGTGCTGACTAGGCTGAATGTAAAGCTAAATTTAAATGTTTCCCAGGAGATTAGAATTACTTGTGGAAGGCTCAGTAATATTATTTATTATTTAAAGCAGTATATTTTCATTTGGGACGTCATTCCTTTGGGATATGTACTGCTGGCTGGTTACAGAGATTGCAGCTGGATGCTGCCACTTCGAAATATCCGTGCACTTTGAGCCAGTAAAAATGCAATCATTTAAAGAGTCTCTTGTATGATAGTGGGAATGTAAGTCATTACTTAGGTTTCCAGGCCAACACAATCAAAAATACCATGTATCAACTGCAGATGAAAATGACAAACACTCCCATTTGCTTAACTTTATTTGCCTTTAAGGGTTAGGCATATAAACCTTAAAAAGTAACTGAAGGCTACAGGATGGTTTCTTCAAAATGTGAAGGAGTATTTTCTATGGGGTCTTCTGTATTTCAGGAGAGATATGAGGAGTTGGGGCCTTTTGCCCACTCATAACTATTTGCATCAGTTGTTAACCAATTCCTCTGCAGTTAGCAAACAAACTGCAGCTAAACATGGATCAGAAGTTTTCATCTGCTTTGACATACCCATCCTGGGTTCTTGGTTTTGTACTAAATCTCTCACTTAGAAATTGCAGTCCTAATGTCTGTGTATGCCTTCTGATTTATATCTGAAAGTAAACAATCACTCTGGACTTTATAGTGAAAAAAAATGAAGTTTATAGTGCAAAAATCTTATGCTCCCTTACATCTATGAATATCTACGTCCACAAAACTTAGTGGTAGATAGAAGGAAAATGATGGTTTTCCCTTTGACTTTCAAGGTCTTGTATCAAATCATGTTTTTGGCTTCAGATCCTTTTGACTGTAAATACTTGCACAACTCACAAGGCAGAAAATACCTTTAAGGTAAATTCATATTCTGGAGCCAGATAACATAAAAATACTCAAACTTTTATTTTGTGACTGTCATTGGTAACTGTAGAAGATTCCTCTGCATTATAGCTCTTCTTTACAATAATAGGGTATTGTCCTTTCTTTATAATCTGATAATTTATGGTACAATTGCAATAGTCAGTAAAGTGGTGTCTTTCTGTGAAGTTTAGCACCTGACAAAACAGCTTCAAGAGCTGCTTTGGATCTAAATCCAATACAAACAACACAGGCTGCCATTTAATTCTTAGAAACATTTACACCCTAAACATTAACAATGAAGTCCTTTCACTCCCCTTTGGACATGGCTTAAAAAAAAAACAACATGATGATTTTGATGTTCCTGAAATTGACAGAAATTAAATGCAACTTAAGACACCCATTCAAGATCCGTCTTTTTATCCAATGATTTTTTTTGGAGGGGTCAGTTTTCAGGATCACCATCTTCTTTTGGAACATCAGTTTGGAATATTAGCTTTTGATTGTCTATCAATAACCCTTTTTCTTTTAATTACCCCTCTCAGTTTCATGGTCACAAATATCTAGAAATCTACAAGTAGGTGAAAAATGCAGAATCATTTGCATTGTAATATTAATTTCTCTCCAGGTTTTGTGTTTCTGAGTCACAAACCAATAGAGTCTGATTGCCAATTCTTACAAATATCTTCCAAATATTTTCTTACTTAACTATTAATCCAGAGTTCCTCCATGAATAAATCATTCCCTTTGCTCAAGACTCTGAAATAGAACTTGTATGAACAGGTGAGAGAGACCCAAGGTATAATTCACTTTGCTGACTGATTAAATACTGCTTCCAAAAATTTTTCTTGATACAATAAATAATTATGAAGCCAAACGTATTCCATAATCATTCTGCAATATTTGGTTTAAATTTCAGCCATTTCTGTCCTTAAAATGAGGTGCTGAGGAAAGGGATTCCCACAAGAGAGGGGTTCAGGCATACCCAGAGATGAATAATCTAAAAGCCAAGCACAGTGAGTATTGTTCAGTTCTCACTTTGACAAATTTTAAGCTACTTAGTTGTGGAAGCGGTTCAACCACTGGAATACCAACCCATTTAGAGGTTCACCACCTGTCAGGCTACCTCTGAATGGAGGCTGGTGTGGAAGGCAGCATGGGTTAAAGGAGCTTAACCAACAGAAAAGCAAATAATAACCAGCAGGTTTTATTTCTATAAACACAGATTAGTGCCAGCGGGTGACTTCATGTCTATGGAAAAGTTTAAATATTCTTGTCTAAATTAAGCCTTGGAGATTTTATTTGAAGTGATGTTTTCTAAAACATTTAGGAGGGCAACCGGAGTTGTGCCATGGATGGGAAAAAAAATCCTGAGTAGAAGCAAAAGGAGAATGCTGATCATCTCGAAGCAAGACATACCAGCAATAGTGAGGCTTGTGGTTGAATGCCAAGACCTGTCTCTCAGACACCACCGGTCCCAGTGCTACCCTAGGCAAAGCAGTGAAGTTTAAATGTCTAATTTCCCATTAGCTACATCCCTCAGTTTTCTGTGGGGATGAGGAAATCATGCTGGGACACAGATCTTAAACATATGGCAGTTTCTCTGGAGAGGCAGAGTTCAGGCTGGGTTCTCTAAGCCTGAGGGCGACTTCACTCTCTAAGTCACCCACGTGGAGAGCCTGGCCTCCTGCCCAGATGGAGATGCTGCAGTGCCCAGGGGGCTGCCATGGGCAGGTGATGTCCCATCCCTGGGCACTTGCAGATTAGGTTTTTTACTTGTACTGGAGGTGCTCTCTCAGTGGCAAATTCCACCTTCACTCCCATTCAGAAGAAACCTTGTTGCTCCCAGTTCAGTCTTGGATTGCTTTACAGGAATAATGGGTGACTTGCTAAGTTCACAGTGCCCTGGCTGGGATGTTTGTGGAGCTTCAGCTAAACTGCCTGAAACCCCTCAGTTTGCAGCTGCAATCCTGAGTCCAAGTGGCACTTCAGATACTCTAACTTTTTCAACAGCTTATCTATTATACCAACCCTGGCAGAGATGCTCTCAGCACCGTGAAACTCCTACTGCAGCTTACCTGGAAAATCGAGATCTGTTGGAGACCTGCCTGACTCCTGCCTGCCTGCCTACTTCACATGCTCTCATTGAGCTCAGAATCACAGAATCACAGAAAAGGTGAAGTTGGAAGGAGACACTGGAGGTCATCTAGTCCAACTTACCTTCTCAAGCAGGGCACCCTAGAGCATGTCACTCAGAATTGTGTCCAGATGGTTCTTGAATATCTCCAGAGAAGGAAACTCCACACCCTCCCTGGGCAACCTGTTCCAGTATGTTGACCCCTGCACAGTAAAGAAGTTCTTTGTTATATTCAGGTGGAATTTCCCATGCATCACTTTCTGTGCATTGCCTCTTGTCCTGTTGCTCAGCATCACCAGGAACAGCCTGGCTCCATCCTCTTGACACCATCCCTTTGGACACCGATATACTTTGAAGACCCACAGCTCCAGGACAGCTGGCAAGTCCCCCTTCCCCTAAGGCAGTGCTCCATTTCACGGGGAATTCCAAAATGTTTGGGTTTAGGTTTGGATTGGAACAGCTCCGAAATGACCAAAATCCCCCAAAAAAGAGGATTGTGTTTCTTGGTCCCATCCAAGATCAACAGCCCTGAGTCAGCTGTGGCTGCCTGGGATGTTCACTGATGGATTTGCCCAGACCAGCCACTCCACTGAGAGTTGATTCTGAGGAACAGCCCAAAGAAAGATGGGGCACATCACGAAGGAAAAGTTGCCAGAAATGGAGATGCCTTTCTTGACTTTTTTTTTTTTTAATGAATTACCCTTCTTAATAAGAAAAACACATTCCTTAAGTGAAAGAGCTCCATATCAGCTACTGAGTCTCTGCTGCCAATGCAGCCAGAGTGCAAAATTTAAGATCTACTGTTCCTTCCCACACATCCTCCCCCAGAACATCCTCCCCCAAATCTGAATGCATTCAAACTAGGAATGCAATTCAGGCAAAATCTAATTCTTGGTATCAGTTCCACTCTCAGTAACAGAGATTAATCCCCCTTTCCCTCAAGCTATTTTATCCTCTAAGCTTCTTATCACCTTCTACACCATCCACAATATGAAGACACAATTTCTGTACATTTCTAAAGTTTGCCACTGCCAACGATGTCAGAAGATTTTATTACAGGAATGCAATTTGCCTCCAAATCCTAAGGAAGGAAATACTGAAATAATATAGAAAAAGATGCTGTGCAGTCATAACTACTGTCCTTATTTTTAGAAGTGTTTTATAGAATAATAAAGGAAGTACATTTAAATCTATACACAAACTTTCTTGAGAGTTCTTTTCACCAGAAGAGAAAATTCAGTTCTCAGGAAACAGCTATGACTTTATTGCAAGGAGAATTAAATGTATAATTTGTTTCTTTTAGTTTTGTTCTTTTTTCCTCATTCTAGTGTCTTCAGCATCTAACAAAGAAAACCCTTTTAAATTAGTCAGACTCCATAATGTGTGGCAAGGAAGGAAGGAAGTTTTTGGGGGCTTTTTTTCTTTTAGTAAAAGAAACCACAGAAACTTCAAATACCTAGAGCCATGCAAGAAATGCAAGACAGCACATGCCCATCCATGATAACCACAGATTCCTCATAGGGATATGCACCAACAAAGTGAGACTCAATTACACAATAGCTTTTCCTGGCACTGAAGGAATCAGCTGTACCTGCTTTTCAGAAATCTGAACCTCACAGCCAGGTTAATGAGATCTACAGCCTCTTTGTCAGGAACAATAGGCACAAAGGTAGAGCTGCACTCCACTTTTGGTAGTAGAGGTAGCAATGGGACCTTCAATATTCTTGTTCCAAATGATGAAAACAAAGCTTTTTTTTATTTTTGCAGTCTATTTTATCAGTGAAAACAGAGTCTGAAGCACATTCCCATTCATATTTTTAGAATCAGAATGAAGATGCAAAAACTAGGAACCATTCAAACTGAAGCTACTGGTGTAACCTGGAAAAATGGGCTGCACTGAGAGTGAATCCAGGTTAAGAGTGACATTTGGAGGCAGATCTCCATATGGGACCAAACTGAAGCCCTAGATAGAAACTTCTTCAAAGCTGGGTATGAATCAAACTGAGGATGAGGACCTACATCCTGATTTCAAGTCCCACAAGAATGTCATTGCTTTCATCAATAGCGTATTACATCATCTGTAATTTGCCTTCTCCATGCCTTTTGTCCCAGAACAGCTCTGCTCTCCACAAGGTAACCCATCAAGAAGTTGCCTCAAGTACATTATGCTCAGCTACCACCTCTGCACCGATCAAGAAGGCTGAGAAACATCATTCTTAATGGCACACACAGATTTTCTGCTGCCAGCATCACTGGGGGACAACTCTCCTGTGCAAAGGGGCTCCATGCTGTCACTAAGGTTCAGCAGTTTAGTGGCATCCTTTCATGTTCAAAGGCACTGCCAGCATCTGCTAGGGGAGAAACAATCTTACCTTTGCAATCTATCCGTGCCAGCTGATCCTGGGCTATGACGAATGAAAACACGACCTCTTTAATTTGCTTATCGCATGAGACAGAACAGCTGTCTCATGTATTTAGGACTGACTTATACTACCTAAATTAATCTAAATCTAATTAAAGGTACTTTGGGTTGAAAAATAATTACCACAGAAATTGAAGCTGATGGACGCAGTTATAATATTCTGGCAAAGTGAAAATATGTTATCCTTTTTATTTATACAAGAATTGGAGGACCTGGTGGGCAATAGCAAAAAATACTTTTCCAGGAGAACAAATATTTCTGCAAAAAGAAGGTCACAGCAGTTTCTCCAAATAATAGTGCTCTGTAGATAATTTTCCAGCTTTACTTCTGCACTATGAGAATTGCCTGACACAGATTGGATCAACATTCGAGGTGGGTTTCATGATAAGGGCAGTTTTCAGAAGAAATTATCTTCTCTGCTCAGCAAAGCAGCAGACGGGTCAGGTTCCTTCTGTAGCCAGAACAAACAACAAATCAAGCTCCCAGAGTCTGGGAAAATGAATTATCCCCTTTCCAAGGTGGAAGTGCTTTCCCTGCACAGACAGCAAATCAAACTAAAAGTGCAACTTTAGTACAACTAAAAGGCAATTTTATTGAGGAAATCAGGGAAGAAATGGGAAATAAATTTGAGTATTAACAGCAAAGCCACTATTTCTCTCTCCCCTGCCATGGTACCTGTCCTAACTGTGGCAATCCCCCTCGAAGGGATGAAGACCACATAGCCTGGTGCCTCTACAAGGAATGACTCCTGGTCCCAGTGCCTGGGAAGAGCTTCCTACTGTCCCTAGGGAAAGTTGCCTGGAGCTGTCTTTGTGCTGTCCCACCTGGGAGGTCAGGGGCCCTGGATGGAGCCTGTAGGCACCTCCCTCCATGGGCAGCTGCTGTGTGTGGCATTGGCTTTACGTGGCGTTTCCTCAGCTGCAAAAGGCTCTAAACTTGGCCAGGGTGAGCCATTGAACCTGACACATCTGGAGAAACATTTATGTTACTTGCCATGGTGATGCAGTTCTATTACTTGCACACCAAACACATATGTAATTTCGATTCCCGCTGTCTGCACCAGTGACAGTAGCTCTGGACATCCCCATGAACCTGACCACACAGCCCCACCATTGCAGGTGGGACGGACAGGGTCCTTCACCTAAGGCAAGAATCAACTGCTGAGGGCATCTGATAGGGAGGAGTTATTCCTGCTCCATGACATTGGAGCCCAGCCATCTCATCACCAATCCTCCTCCTTCACCCTTACACTTCCTCAGCAGCTCAGTAGTGGTTTATTCCTTATTCTTTCTTTTTTTTTTTCTTTTCACATACCCATTTCCATCATGCCTGATCCTGATTTGAGCACAATAGGTGGTGGGGGCAGGAGCCTATTTTATCTCCACTCTGTCTGTTCCACAGCTATCATCTTAACTAATTTCCACCATTATATAATTTGACAAAATTAGCCCTTTTGCCAGGTTATCTAAGAAAACCCAAACTTACTATACCACAGAAACCCCTTTTATTTTCTACATGTACATATTATATATGTATATATATTTGCATAAAAGTTTGAAGTCCTGCCCTCATTTATTTTTCAGAGGAACACTAAGATGAATGTATTTGAAGGACATTACAGAGCTAGACAGGTAGAAACAAACTATGAATGAAAAATACAAGACAGTGTAAATAAATGCAGAACATGTAAATAAATGCAGAATGCATTTGTACTTCACTGCTCTCAAAAAGGAAAAAAAAATCTCCCATATTTGAACGACCTCATGTATTAAATGGCACTGTGTCTAATTTGGCTTTCATATGTGAAAACATTGGGCATTTCCCATAGTAAACCAGAATTTCTGAGGTCTTAATGTATATCCTAAGATCACAGTGTGCGAGTATTTATTGGGTGTAATTTGTTAGGGGTCAGCAGGATATTTGTTATGACCATGTTTTCTGGGTTGCAGGTTGTGTACTGCAGTGTTTGCCTTTCAAATGTTGACTTTGAGCGTCTGAAAAAAAAATAACGTTGCTGTGGTTTTACAGTCAGTCCCTTATTAATCAATTGGCAACATTCCCTCTTCCAAAAACAAGGGATCCACTTACTTCCAGGAGTTCAGCCTTCAGATCAGTACAAGCAAGATGTAAGAACTGAGTGTTAAACATTCCTTCTACTATGCTGGCTGCAAGGATATACAGAAACACGTATCATAAGGGGATTCATATAAAAGCATAATAAAAAGTTTCCTTATTTCTACTGAGGAACGGAGATCCATAAATAATTGATGTTGTTACGACAAATGCAAAACCATTACAAGGATTTATATATGTCTTTAGTAGAGACCATTAAGATGTGTTTTTTCAGTCTAGGAAAATGAGAAGTGAAAACTCAAACCCGGGTAATTAAAAATGCTGAAAGACTGAAAATTTATGCATAAATCATTCCCTCTCCCTCCCCCTCCCTAATGTGGTTGGGGTTTGCTTATTTGTTTTGACTAACAGGTAATATAAACCACAGCAACGTCAGACTTGTCCACCCAGTTTTTCCATTCAGAAGATTTGTTCTGCATTTCTGCCTTGTCTCATGGAAGGCACACCCCAAAAACTGCACCGAGGAGGGAAAGCCACAGTGTGAAACCTGCCAGAGTCCAGGCACTGAAAAGGGAAAAATTGAACATAATATCCTTCCTGCTAGTCTCAAAGAAGCAGCATTCTTAATGCTGGGGAATGATGAAGAAACAGTGACATTAAGAAAAAGGTTAATTCTCCATGTTTAGTTTTATTTTTGATGAATATGTGGGGGCTTTTTTTAAATAAAAATGACCCCTAAGTGTGTTTTGTTCAGTCCGAAAAATAGAGCACATTTGCTTGTTACTGATTTGGTAATTTCCAGATTAATCTGTAAACTTTGAATTCTGCTTGAGAGACTAATTGGCAAAATTCAAATCTCAGACCAGTCTAAATTCCATTCTTCTCTTAATTCTCAGATGTCCATTTTAACTATATTGAGTCTATAGATGGTAGTGCAGTTATGAAGTTTTGGAAAAAAAACAAACAAACAGAAGTCATTTGACTTCAAGGAATGTTGTCTTTTTGCCAGATTCATCACTAAATGTTAAGTTGACCACTGATCTATCAGTACATAGCTAAGACATGCTGCATTAAACATGTTAATGGGGATAACTCAGTGTGGTAGAAATGAGGATCTCTTAAAAAATGTCAATAATTTTTAAAGCAATGGGAACACTCAAATTTTTTATCAATTAAATTAACCAGTGATTTTCACAAGGTCCTGCAGCTGGTTTCAATTTGGCACAGCAGATTCACCATGAAGTGTTCAGGTCTTAATACAACCCCATGTTTCTGCAGTTCAGTTTGGAACTGAGCCACTGAACAGAATTTGGTTTTCACCTTCTTAAACTCTGTCTCAGGGCAGCTGCAATTACATCACATTAACACCTTCAAGAGCACAGGTCAAAAATGCTCTTTCGCTCTTGGGAACCTCCTATATGTGAAGCCTGATCTGAAATCTCCTGCTGGGCTCTTCAGTGGAGCCTGGATCACGTTCAGACCCATCTGAGCAGATGTGGGTAGAATCACTCGTGTCCTGAGAAATTAAGCAACAAATGGTCCTGTTTGCTCAGTGCTGCTCAGTTCTCCACTTGACAAAATTACATGTCTAGCCAAAGGAGAAAGCAGCTTCAATTCTAACAATAAAATACAGTATTTTTAGATGGTTCATGGGCAGAAGGACAGGTCTCTCCAGACTGGCAAACTACTTTAGGACCTGTGTCTTCCCAAACTTCGGTCTATCATCTTTGAACTTATTATACTATAACCATATCCTGGTTATAAGTACAACATAAGTAGGTTATCTGAAATCAATTAGATTATCACTCCCTACCACACTGGGGGTCTGGTAGTCCTTAAATATAAAGAAGCAGAATTATTGGTTAATTTATTACAAATAAACTATCTGAAATATGTGTGCTATTTCTGCATCAGAAAGTAATTGCAGGCTGCTCAGTTGAGAGAAAATCTGTTTGTTATTCACAAACCCTTGCTGCACAGCATAGGAAAACATTTTTTCAGTGCATACTCTGTTCCCAAGCTGTTTGCTCTGGTTATTCTCCCTTCATGCCACGTGGACACTCCAGTTATGCAGTATTTCTGTGCTTCCTGGCTGCACACATAGCAATAGCTCAACAAAGAGTGTGTGGTACAATTGCCAGTTATTTTTCTTCCAAAAAGCTAATGGTGCAGGAGTTCCTCATTACAAAGCAGGCATGTGATGGAGCTGAACCAGTCTTTGGGCTGAGATGAGGGACCAGGAATACTGCTTTTTGCAATAATGGACCAGCTCTAAGCTGTTAGGAGTATTTGCACAGGGACGCAGAAATTATAGCTGAGGAAAGGGTGTCAGGTAGTGCTAACTCATCCAGTTATTTTTACCCTATTAGCAACCTTCCTCTGTCCTGAACTGCTTTTAAGCTAACCCTTTATAGCAAGTTTTTTGTTTCCTCAGAGAACAGGAGGTGAGATTGACAGTATTTCTGTTTGATCAGCACAGGTGGAAAGAGCTGCTCTGTGTCTTTTCTGCTTATCTCTCCTCCAGGAGCAGAGGCACAGTCTGTGCCTGCTGACATTGCCTTTCAAAGAGAATCTTTCCTGTAGCACCAGGGACAATGCACAAAATCATAGAATCACTACAAAATAGTTCGGATTGGAGGGGACCTTAAAGATCATCGAGTTCCAACGCTCATGCCCTCAATTTCTCCTCCCTGGAAGAGGATCCAGTGAGAGAGGGAATACTTGGGAAGCAGAGTTGTGTGCATTGGACCGGTTGAGGGTGTTTAGCTGGAACTGTGTCTGCCTTTCATTAGATCTTGATGGATGCCATGGAAAGATGCCAAGCTGATACAGAGCTTGAGGGGCACCAAAAAACCAGCAGCTTTCACAGTAATCTCACAGTTTGCCACGTGAGGAGATAGGGATGAGCAATGGCATTCCTAGGAGATGGATGGGAGTCTTAGAACCGACTACTGCAACATACAAAGCAGAGCTCAAGAGTTCAGTGTAGACATGACGTGAGGAGGCAGAGAAACCATGCTCAGAGCAGTGGTGGGAGTTGGAGGAGAGCTGAAGATTAAACTTTTGCCAAAGTAGCAATTAAGACACAGTCATTAATTCTCCTCTAAGCTTGGCAGTGCCATTGGTTGAGTTGTTTGCGCTTTATTGGCCCTGAGCTGCCCTCACCTGTCTCTTGGGTGAGATGCTGCCCTAGAAGTGAAGTGCAGCTTTGTAATGGCAGTGAGCGAGAGCCTGTGAGACTGCACAGGAACTGGGACTGCCCACGGATGGTGCAGTCCCCCTGCTACTCACCATCCCAGCGTCTCCATCTGAAAACCTGTGGATAGTCTTTGACCTCTTTCTCAGGCTCATTTCAATCCACTGCCAAGAAGTTACCTGTAAGTCCTATGAACTATTATTTTTTAATTACTCTCAGGATAACCTGGGGCCCTGCCTTCTTTCTGACTTTTTTTTTTTTTTAGAGATTCCCCTTTCCTTGAAGTATGTAAACCTTCAGCTGCCTTACTCTATATGGTCTATCACTATTCCTTCCTGAATCTGCCATTAAACCCAGCACAGCTCCAAGTTACTCTGGTAGACCCAGCTCTGAGGCAGCTGCCAAATGGTATATCCTAAAAATTAACATAAATTAAAAAAACCCAACGCAACAAAACAAAACCCCACTTTAGACCTCTTTTAAGATCCAACTGAACCTTTGAAAATAGGTTCAGTATATCATCTGATTTTCTGCTTTAGGCAAAAAAACTGCAAGGCCTTCTCTGATGAAGTGATCAGGGTTGGTGCTAGAGTAAAACTAAGAATTTTCATGTGATAAATTGTGTTTAGTTTCTGTTCTGTATATGCATGTGAAAGTTTATTTACAGCTCTCAAGACACACTGTTGGCTGCATTATATTTTGAGATTGCTTAGTCCAGACGCTCTGTTGCTGTTACTCCTGTCCTCTATAACTTCTGATAAAAGCAAAGATGACATAAATTCACACATGCTCAGTGATTAAACAGTCTGCTTAGGTTTCTCAGTGTGCATTTTTGCCCTTTAATACAAAAATAATATGCTGAGGTTTCCAAATCCAGTTATTTAATGATACTTGTTATCAGATGAAAGCATTTAATGTGAGCCCATATCCTTTCATAAATAAGAGAGTTTCTCACTTTCTAAAGTTTCTCACCTTATGACCTCAAAAAACGCTTCAGTTTCTCTGACAGGAACTCTAAATCATAACAGCATATTTCCACAGTATAACACAGATCTTACTACCGGACTCACTCAATATTTCCTGGCTAGTAGGGATTAAGAAGCAGTGAAACAAAACTATTTTTACAGGTTTAGTTGTCTGGCACTCTCACTATTTGCTTAAGCTGGCAATTTATGAGAAAGCAGTCTCTCTCTCTCTCTCTTGCACCACCTCAAACAGTGTTTCTCCCACCATCCCACTCTGTGAAAAATATGTGCATTTTTAGGGCAAGAGAATTGCACTCAAGGCAAGTTAGATGTATATCATAATGTAACTACAATAAACCTAAACCCTTTTTCCTGAAGCACCCCCTTTAAGCTCCTTTGGCTGCTGGAAATTCATCCATGATCGTGATGAAGACTGTCATCTTTCCCATCCTGGAAAGTCCAGAAGCCTTGCTCTACATCAGGAAGACATCACCACCTGCGGGAGCAAACACTAACCTCTTGTGAGTTCTTACCAAAACTGAGCTGCAGGTGAGAAGCATGAACAGAGAGTTATGAACAGAGCATGAACACAAAGCTCTCAAGGACTTTCCATCCTACTCGGAGTTCTGAAGGGGCTGCTTGGTTTTATATTTGTTTTGTTTCTGCAGGAACAGACTGCAATATCCATGGAGATGACACTAGAATGCCAGGAAACCCTAACAAAGATGACCGTTGTGTCTTGCTCTGAAAAAACCAGATGTTTGTTAAAAAGTCAGCCAAATGACTTACGTGTCGCTGAGTCTGAGGACAGCACAGCAATCCTGCAATGTTTAAAAAGTAATAATAATGAAAAATGTTCAGTCATCACTACTGAGTGATAGCTGGGATCCTTACCAAAATGGTCATTTTTATTGAAGTCTAGGCAGCAGGGAGGTGGTTGGCATCTCCGTGGCTCAAGACTCCTATTTATTTCCAGTATTTAGATCCATAGGTCAAACCGGTTATTTGGAAGGGCCTGAAATTGATACAGGCTACTTTATAGTTCTGACATTTCTATTTCCCCAATGGATTGCATTAAAGGTTATTGACCTCTTTAGGGCTGAGTAAGCCCATAGAGAATGTGCTCTGGGAGACTTTGGCACTAAAAGCTGTAACATTTCTTCACTTTAATAACATTCATCAGATAATTCCAATTACGGATTGCTTTCGGAGTTTCTTACAGAGGGAGAAAGGGATTTACATTTACAACTCAATTCCCAGCATGCTTTACAATATAGGCAACATCTCTATTATTTATTACGTGTCCTTCGTTCTCCCCCTGCCCTCTGTTAGATTGATGCCATTTGATCAATCACAGATTCGCAGCCTGACTCCATAAATTTCAGCCACTCTGGCTTTGTCCAAATGCCACAGAAGAGCTGAGAGTGCTCTCTGGACCATGAAGAATCAATGTTCGAGCCATAGCCCGGTGTGATGATGTGTTTAGTAAACACAACTAAACAAGAACACACCAGAAAACTCAGTCCCATGATTTCATGCACTCCAAGAACTTGGCTTCATGAGTGGTTTCTTGTGGATGAAGTGCATGTATATGGTCTGGAGGACAAATGGGAAGAGCATGTACAGCAATAACTTTCTCCCTCACAATAAGAGAGTAGAGGGAGCAAGTAGGGAGACTTCCTGACACAACATCCTATGAGAGGAGTGTGCCTCATCAGAGATATTATATCCCTTACAAAAGATTTTAAATTTCATAGGTTTGAACTGAAGTGATTCGATTCCCAACAGTGTATTGGCTGTTAATTCCAGATGTCTTCTCTGAATGTTTCTCATGTTTCATATAGATGTATTCATAATGATCTGAGTTCCACTTGTAAATTATCTGGAAATGGATACTCCTGTTGAGTAAGTTAATACTACTGTTTTTAACTAAAACAAAGGTATAACAATCTCAAAGTGTTCTTGAGAAGTTCTTAAGCAGTGGATGGATTGCTCCATTAATCCTGCTCTGGACACAGCAATTAAGAAGAACAGTAAATTAAGTGTGGTTTTTCACTGGCAATGAAGTTTATACTTTTGTACCTTATTCTCGTGCCTCAATGACTTGAATCTGGAGAGAAACTCCAAAAAACAACAGTGAAACAAATATTGTTTCATACTTGAGAGGAACAAATCAGTGGTTACTGAAAAATAAATATATCCAGATGTGTTTATCAGTCATTCATTTGAGTATTCAAGCATAAATAACTAACTTGCTTTAAGTTACATTTCTGACTTTTGCCAGGAATCCCCTTGGCAAACTAAGGAAGTTTAACAGTTTTGGAGTGGTCACAGAAGACATTATTTGCTCATGTTGAATGTCCAAATGGATACACAAATATTTCCTTTTGTATGCTTATCAGTCAGCAACTAAAACCAAGACAGAACCCTGCTGAACATCTTTAAGAGCATATAGAAAACCAGTTGGGCCTCTGCATAAAGTTACTTTGGCATCTGATATATAATGAATTGACACTGGGAAGCACAGGGTGGTCCATGCATTTGCACATGAGATTCAACTGGACTGATTCCAAGCCATTTGCCCTTTTCTGGTAACAAATTCTTAATTTCCTATAGCTAAATGTCTGACAACTGCATCAGCACCAGAATTTCACAATTTCACAACACAAAGTGTTCAAATTTCTGGTTTACTATATTTGTATGGACTAAAATTATTTTTATGAGATATTCACATCCCACCTCATGTCTTTCTTTTACACCTCTTTGTAGAAGAGAACAGCTTCAACAGAATAAATCAGGAGAGTAGAGTACCAGAATGGGACATATTTCTTGGAAAATGGGCTCGAGTGCTGTAACCAAGGAGAAATTTTGCCATGATCTGTCACACGCCTAGTGAGCACCCTGCTGAGCAGACAGCATCTCCCTCCTAGAATATTGATGTAGATGCTGAGAAAGATCATCTCCCTCACAGTGATTAACTGCAGAGAAGGATTCACAGCTGTAGTTTCATTTTGGGATTAAATGCACTTCTTTGACCCAGAATTAGGTTTCCAATTTTCTTTGAAAGATGGACTGCAGGCAGAAGTTTTCCTCTTGGCCTTTTCTGATACTGCTTAAGATACTCCTGGTTCACTGCCTAGTCTTGTCTCAATTTACTTCTCAGATATCCAGCTCTTCCATATGTAGGCCATACACAGGAACCCACCTATTTCAGGAATGGGGAACGCTACATGTTCCTGCTGCAAGCTGTGTTGCACCCCTGAACCCGACTTACAGACCATGTGAATATAATGACTTCTCTTTGTGTGGGCTGAACCCATTCAGGTCAAAGTTTCCTGGTAAAACAAGTGGTTCCAGTAACATAAACCCTGTGTCAGTCTGGGCTTACAGTGTGGCTGCTCAAAGCTCCTGTGTTTTGAGTCACTAAGCTCCTAATATTCTTCATAGGCATCAAGGCACTATTCTTGTGGCATGTGTTGTTTTCCTTTGGGAAAAACTCAGCATGAGCTCCCTCAGAAATCAATAGAAACTTTTCAAGGAGGACAGACAACACCTACTCAACTAATCTTGATTTAATCTCTACTCAGGGAACAGAACTGCTGCTCCTCCTTGTCTCTGTTTTCCCTGAATTAAACACGTCAAATTCACTCCTGAGCTCCTTCATCAGCTTTAGAATATGGATGAGTAAAACCAAAACGTAAATTTTTAAACCCCAGTTTAGATTCACATAAATACGCAAAAGCTTAACCATGAAAAATCTTGCTGTGAAAAATGTGAATTTCAATCCTTCTTGTTGTTTTGTGTGATTTAAAATGTAAGAAAAATATGCCTAAAAAATCTCTTTCTTACAGAAGAAGAGCATTTATTTATCTAAGTCTTCAGATATGTCTCATACCTAAAATGAAATTACATTACTCTTAGCAGAGAACTACACCTACAAACACTACATTTAAAAGAGTTTATGGTGTTTAGATTGAAATTTTCTATAAATCTCAGTGGCAGTGATTTTGATCCCAGATCTAAAAAAGCCTAACCAAACTAACATAAATTTATTCAATTTCTAAAAGCCATGGTTTGGTAAGGAGACACATGAGAATGTCATTGGAGCAGGGAAATGAAGTTGCCTGGGTTCAGCAATCACTCACTTCAGTGGTATGTTCTGATTCCTTTTCAATTTGTCCTTGACACCAAATATTCAACATCTGCAAATGTTTCTTTGCATGTGTGTGGGGGAAACTACAGACTAAAATTTACATAAATATCCAATCTTAAGAATATTTTTTTAAAATAATATATTCCCTTGTAAGCAAAACCTTGAAATTAGGGAAAGCTTCAAACTCATTGATACACACTTTCCATTTTAGCAATTTATCTGTGAATCTTTGTTCAACTTAGAACAACTTTTTAATCTCCCAAATGATGCAAAGATGATTTTCAGATTGTTCCCTGGCCTTTAAGTTTGCTAAATGTTGCACAGTGCTCTTATAACTGCTATGTGCAACACGATGCCAGCAAAAACAATAGCTGTATTTATGAAATATATTATTGTAGATTCCAGCTCACAATTCAGAGACTTTATGACTGGAATCTAAATTAAGTGCCAGCATGCACTCAGTTCTTATTAATCTACAGCTGGAAATGGAAGCCAGTTTTTAGTATGATATACTTTTCTTTGTGAACTGGTGAACTACTTTTGTAGATAGAAATTACACCAATAATTTACAAATTCACCAGTTTCCTTTGGCAAACAAGCACTGATAAATTGTTTAGTCTTAGAGCTTATCAAGGTTACTTCAGGTAAGTTTTTACCAGAACAAGTGCATACTGGTCTCACAATTCCTTTTTTATTTTTTTCTCTCTGTCTGTCTGATAATTAATCTCTCAGCGATGTGCTGTCTTCCAAAATTTCCTGATGCTTACTAGAAAACGATTCTCAGCCTGTCTTTCAGGTGACAACATTTCATTCACTTGCACACAGACGACGTTGGTTTTCTTTCTTCAAAGATTATGACTATAAAAACTATACTGTTCAGTAAGCCATGGTTTCTGCAGTGAGTGACAGCTTTCTGGCACAAGCCAGCACTATTCAGAAAGTGACACTTGCTCACTTAAAGTGGTGCTGAGTGAGCTCCACAACACATTTTGCAGAGATATTACAGGAGCGAGAGGATGATTATGGAGCCCCATCTCCAAGCAGTCATTCATCAGCCCAAGGTCTTTCAGATATACCACGGGAAAATTTAAAAGCTCAAAGCCCAAGCTCAGAGGAATCATGTGGAAGGCTTTTGAGCTGTTCCAAGACCCCAGAACCTTCCTCTTTGGCAGCCATCAAAATTAAGTGGTCCCTTCCAACCCCATAATAACACACAACACAGTCAGTGTGAGCAGGCTGATTTCTCAAGTCTGCAGAACCATTTCAGTAGCAGCATCAACATACTTTGATGCCACTAGAAGGCCATCATTATACTCTTCACTACAAGGAGAACTGTCTAAGAAAAAGCCACTGCCGCCTCCCAGATCTACCACAGCTGCGGTTCACATCAAGAAAACCCAAATCCCTGAGCATTGCTAATGACTGCTTTCTTTTTCCATCTCCTTATCATTATGGTAGAAGTCTCTGTAAGAAAGCCTCAAGTTTGGTGAATGGCAAACTTAATTGGATATGCCTGGCTCAATATTTCTATTTTTGATAGCCTAATTAGAGTGGGCAAAAGGCAAACCACTTTTATATTCAGATGGCTTTACAGACTGAAGTGCTTTTCTTTTATTTATCAAAATCATATGTGTCTATTTTAAGCTCTTCATCCTAAAATATTCTGTCCTGGAATCTGACAGAAGCTTCCTGAAGAAAATATAGAAATGGTAATTTGAGAATTTAGGTCATTTATAATCAACGATTCAAAGCAAGACACGGGAGACAGCTGAAACAATAGGAAAAGTACTGAGGAGAAGGGCAGGAAATGGTATTCCTGCTCAGATTTCAATGGAGCAACACAATGATGCTTTTACAATCAAGATGGGTGTTCATAAAAAAGCTCTTGTGCAGGAAATATAGCACCTCCATCTCCCTGAACCACAACACACATCCAACATTCTCTCCTGACAGTTAATAAGAGATTTTTCTGGCTAATCTGTCATAAAGATAGCAACAGATAATTCTTGGTCCAACCTTCCTTGATAGGGGGCAGAAAGATGCCACCTCAATATGTTAATGAAATCTTCATCCTATTACATGCAAACTAAGTGCAGAGCACAAGCAGAATTTTGTCTTGCAATGTCTTGAGGGTCTTTTCAGCCTATTGTAATTAAAGAATTTACTCTCTACCCCTTCACTTTCTGGATATCGGCCATTTTTTGTCCAGGTAGGTCAGAAATGCACAGGGAATGTATTTTGCTCATTTCTCTCAACTGTGGGCTATCACTTTAAAAGTGAGGGGGTGTATTATGAAAATAGGAGTTTGACCCTGGAATTATTTAGTAAGGAGATGTTATGTTTAAATTTTAAAATGGTTTACCCCAAAAAAGAATAGTTAAAAAGTCTCCATGTGTTTTTTAAGGAGTCATATCTCTCACAGAGCAACAAAGATGCTGATAGGTACTGGCATTTCTCTTTTCACATCAGATAATTACATTTAAAACACAAACATTTGCAAAAAACACACCTTCAACTTTTTTACAAAAACATCCGAAGCCATTTGGAGCTCTGACCAAACTACTGCCAGCTGCTATCAGGGCAACACTAATACCTTTATGGCACTGGTGACAGATGACTGGGGAGGGAAGGGGACGCAGCCAGCTTCCCGAGGGCATGCAGCCAGCCCTGGCATCCCTTTTCCAGGAGCTCCCACGCTTTCCCAAGGCTGGCAGCAAGCAAACAGACAAGTGCTCTGCATGCTTGCCCCTGCTGCCAGTGGCACAGGGCCAGGGTGAGTGGCACGAAGAAGGTTTGGAGCTACCTGCAGAGGAGATGTTACACCCTCTTCCCTCGAAGCGATGCTGAAGGGGGAACAGCACAGAATCTTTCAGCCCCAAAGGCCAGGCCCATCTCTATTTCCCCTGAAAAATATAATGATGTCTCAAATACCAACGGCAAAGGCTGGATGTTTTCTTTTTATCTCATGTACATGTGGTACCTCCAGCTGCTGCAGGAGGAACAAAAGATGAGGGAGGGTGACAGATCTGGAGCCAGGCTTTTGTCTTCCTCTCTTAAACTAATTCATACTTAGTTTGACAACTGACACCACTTCAGATAGGATTTTAAGTTATTTGCCTATAGAGTGAGCTAATTTAGTAGATAATTAATTTGAGAGAGCACGGTTTCATTAATTCTTTATTTGGGAAGTCTTTGAATAGCATTTTTGTATTTGACTGTTGATTCTGCAAAAATAAAAATAATAATAAAAGTATTGGTCATTTTTAATGAATCCAAAACTATTTTACACCAGCAAAAGCATAAGTTTGAGGCACTGGTAATACAAAATACTATCCTTGTCTGCTTCATAACGCTCAGTTTTCCTTTAAGATATTTTAGGTGAAATTCTGTATCATCACACCCAGAGTGAGCCTGGAAAAGGATCAGGAATTTTTAAATGGCTTGCTGTAATAAAATGTGATAGTATTCTTGGATTGGAAATACTAGACAGATGGAAGGAATCCTACTAATGCCCAACAATGCATCAAGCAATGTAATTGCATGCTGTAGCCAGGATCCAGTTACTAATGCTTTGCAAGGCACAAAGGTATATGGAATCAACTATTTTTACAGCTGTCATAAAACTGCATTCCTGCTAATATGCCTCTACCTCTCTTAAGATGCTCTGTGTATTACAGTAAGAAAAAATTCTAGTTTCTAGCAAAGAAGAAACAGAAATTACAGCAGGACAAAGTCTGTTTGAAACCCAGAGTAGAACAGATAACATTGTACCAGCATAGTATGGTATTTACAGAAACCCCCTGACCTAACCCAGTAAATTCTGTTTACCAACCACGGAACAAGTTCTTTGAAGTTTAGTGTTAATACAGGCCCATCTTTAAAGCTAGAGGTAGGTTTTTTTCCTTAGTGAATCAACATAATGCCAGCAGAAATCCCACAGTTCTCTCCATGAACATGCATCACACAGCACTTCCAGGCTAATACACCCCTGATTTTGGAGGAGAGTTTGAGTTCCCAAATTCTTTCTCAATTTATTTTCTTCCTGTGTACTGCGTAGACCTAAACCCATAAATATAGGCACATATCTGTGTGTAAATCTCTGTATCTGTACTGTTTGCATAGATATAATTGGCATTTCACAATGCTAAGTGTGGTACTCCAACTGGGCTGAGGATGGAGCTTCCACAATCAAAGACCACAGGGGTTCTGCCAACACATGGCAATCCCAAACCATTCAGAGAGACAGTATTTGTCAGGAATAATACTTTATGCACACAGCCAGGAAAATTGGAACCAGATCCAGGGCTCATGTGCTGGAAAAAATAACTGTGATTGTGGAAAAAATACTCTTTTAGCCAACATCGTTGACTCCAGATTACAAATATGGATTTGCTGTGCACAAAACCCCGTGCTGGGATTGTTCATTTATGGAAGTGAACTGTGTAGCTGGCATTTTAACTAGTTGTACCTCCATAATTGATATAAGCTTACTACAGCTGCAACTGCTTTGCAAAGTGTATTGAGTTATAATTGCTCTAGTTTTTTCATCTTTTTATATCACATTTATCTAAATAACTTATAAAGAATATTTTCTCCTCCAGTTCTCTTTAGCTTATCATTTAATTCCACTAATTCACTTAACAAAAGATCTGCTTCAGATATGAGGAAGCGAGGGAAGAGATTAGAAGCTAAAGGCTCTGTACTCTCTATTGCACATGATAGCATTATTTTCTGGAAGATTTCACATTCTTACTTTAATAGTTTTTCCATTAAGCTCAATCTTGCTACAGCTAAGTTATAAAGTGAAACTTGCTAGAATCACACTGTATATCTGTGGTATATAATGATTCCTTATATAAATTTAACAAATCATTATATGCCATATATATTATTAGCTTTTAAAAATTATTGTGGCCTTCCCACAATGCTCTTCTAATTGACTTCATAGGGATATAAACAATGTTGTCTAATGATTCTTGCTAAAGAGGTCATGGAACTTGCTCAGGTAGTTTTTCTTGGCCATGCGAAAGTAAAACTCAAGTTCAGAGGTGAATGAGTTGTTCCTGCATTTATTATTTTAAATGTATTCACATTGGCTTTGTCTGCCAGCTTATTTACACAACTTTACATGACTTATTTCCTGAGTCATGTTTTGCCTACCTGCTCTGCTAGGCCTCTTGCTTTGAACAAGTTAGAAAATACAATGGATATGATTGTTTTAGATGAGAAGAAATATCTGAGTCTTTCAGGTTCCTCCTTGCACTGAACTCCATCAATATCCTATTTAATCATTTTCTAATTGAATCCATGCAGCACTTGTTCCCTTTTAAGAGAAGTGAAGATGTCATCTAATTGTATGCTTCATAGCAAGATAGGAGCGATTAGGTAATTATATATTTTCATTAGCAGAATCTTCCAGAAGACTTGTTTCTGTGGGGGTACTTTATCTGTTGCCCCTTTCTTTTCAGAGATTTTGCTTAGTAGAAATATATCCTTGGGCTTTTCTTTACCAGGCTGACTGAATATTGCCTTTGGAAAGTTGTATTCCACGCATCTCAAGGAGAAATTAAATATAAACAGGAACACTAGTAAAATATTATAGTAAAAGATTCCATATGATGATAAAGCAGTAACAATTTTGCATATAGAGTTCAAAGCACACCCTGCACTAATGCAAACACCAAACGCAGCAATTTCTATCATCCTTCAGGCATATTCATCAGAGAATTTCTTGGCCCTAGAATTAGCTTGGAGAGTAACAAAAATCAGAGGTTTTAAGTTGACTTAATTTGCTGAGATTAAAGCAAAAAGATGAAATGAATAGCAAACATTGCCAAAATTGAAGCTTGGATATCAACATTGTCATTCTAGCAAGCTTTTCCAGTGCTATAAATCGTCCACATTATGCTCAAGGACCTTTTTTTTTTTTTTGGCAGTGTCTTGATGAAAGGTAGCAGCACTTTACAGATATTATAAGCTGTGCACAAAAAATAAAAAAAGAATTTCTCCTCTCTTTGAATGAGATTTAAAATCTATGAAATTTAATTAAAAATATATATATCATAATTGCTGTGCCTAATTTTTTTCAGCGCTTTTCTACCCCATCTAAACCATCCCATTTTCTCTTTTTCCTGCACAATGGCTCTCAGATGCCTGGCATGAACTATTCTGCCTATGTCAAAAAAAGCTGGGGCAATGTCAAAGCTTTTTCCTCTGCTGAACCAAGTCACAGGCAATTTAGCACAAGCACACGTGGGAGTTCATAATCCCTGACACCGTGCTCTGTAACCATTAAGCCACTGACCAGAAGTCTCTTCAGGAATATGCAACTTGTATAATCCCAAAGATAGCTGATGCTTTAAGGCTTTAAACCGGCTTCCTACCAGGCCAGAAAAGCCTCTTGAAGCTTATTCATGAATGTTTTATTTTTCCATCTGGTGATTATAACGATGTAGATCACATTCTCTGCCCACAGCAGAGGGATTGGAACTAGAGGGTCTTTTAGGTCTCTTCAAACCCAAACCATTCTATGATTCTGTTTTAGCACCCTACAAATAAAAGTGTTTTCAGAAAACAGCATGTATTTTTGCACAAATACATATTTCCATTACAAGGATGAGCTTGTTTTGGAGAAAACGTGATATTATCTCTCCTTTTCCCATTCAAGGAATACTGTTTGCACTGTAGAAGCAATAGAGATTGTAATATTGTTGAGCAGCACAGATAAAAGAAAACTGAAAATCTTGTCTGGATATTGGTTTCCACACCATAGATCTCACATCTTTCCTTGTTCTCCACCCAGAAACCATTCTAGCAACAGCAAATGTAACCTCTTTTAATCTCTTGCTCTGTGTCAGAATCATTCATAATCCTCACAGGTGTAACAAGCCAAAGGATACAAAATAGATGGAAATATCCCACTGATATCCGTTCTTTCGTATTGACTCTGTGAGAACTTGGCCATTGGTTCTTACCTTGGCATCTGGACAGGATGACCTCAGTAGCACCTCCTCCTCCACACTTTAACTTTCCTCTCAGTAAAGCAAGAGCCACAACACTGACCTCAGCTGTGGTTTGTGTGGAAATCCATTGATGCAGTTACTGCTACTCCCAGAACATCTTAAAGCTGAAAGTGCTTCCTAAATCAGCTCATTGTGAAAAGAATTCTTTTCCAATAAGAGAATATTTCCCTTTTGTTTTTAAACAGCGCATTAAAAATTGTATTTGATGAGTTCCTTTAGCTTAAATTGTCAGAGGTATTGTCTCTCTTTCTTAGCAAGTCTTGAAGTGGTAAAGATACTGGTTAAGTATTACAAGCCAACTAATTATGCCTTCAATTATCATTAAAATTGTTTTTTTAAACAGCTACCTATTGAAATGAGAACCTTTTCATTCTATAGTAGGGTTTGAAGTACCACGCTGTTCAAAACACAAGATCAGATTACTCTTACATGAAATGTCTTTATTTATATATAAACTCTTTCTATCTAAATATTACACAGGAGCTTGTAATATCACAAGCAATTATTTAAGAAATAATCAAAAGACTTTTTCCCTTTCAAAATGAAATTTGAGCTTAACTATAATCAAAACACTTCCACAACTTTGTTTTTGTTACATCAGCAAAAACTTCAGAAGTTATCTTCAAGAAGATAATCTATAGAATACCTTGATATATTTAATACATTTGAAAGGAACATCATTTTCTCAAGGAAAAAAGCTCTAGTTGTCCTCTAGACAGCTTAAGAAGGAGGAGGTCTCCTGGTCTTTAAAAAGATTCTGCTCATGGCTGATTGCTTTAAAAAACTCAAAAAAATACCAACACCAAGAAAACCACAACTGGCTGCCTTAATTACAGGCTGCAGCGGTGTCTCCCCAAATTAAAGGCTATTGTCAAACACTCTCTGCAAGACAATGCTAAACCAAAAGGAAAGATATAAAAATACATCTCAGGGCTTATGCAATAGAGAGCCAGAGGCAATAGGCTTTGGTTTATGGTGAATTTAAAAAAAAAAAAAAGAAGCCATAATTCTCATTAACACTCATTGTGTCTGAATGGAGCCAGTAATTGCCCAGGGTTCTATATAATTAGCTTTAACACTTCCTTTAATAAAACAAGGATATAGAAGGATGTGAACTATCATTTTCTGTGGGTCTTAAGCACTCAAGGAGCCTCTGAACACCTTACACTAGTATAAAAGACACTCTTACATCCTTAACCAGAAATAAGATTGATGATGATGATGATGATGATGATGATAATTTGCTTTGGTTGTAAAATTTGTGTCTCTCTATCAGAAAGATGGTGGTGAGGAATGAAGAAGCAACAGCAGGGAAGTAGTGATGTGATTATCACTTCTGAGGAGATCAGTAGGGCAACCTCCCTGCCACAGAGAGAACATGGGGAGGACAGGAGGACAAAGGTAAAATGGGATTAAAGAGACAGAAGAGAGGGTGAGTATTCCCTGTACCCTTATTCCTTCTTATTGCAGTTGTGCTGTGTGCCAAAAACAACTTTTCATCTGCCTTGAGAGACCCCCAAGAAGCAGCACCACCATCCAGCTGAGACTCAGATGCCTTTGCCTGCAGCACTAGAAGTATTTTTAAGGACTCCCATTATGCACAGATCTAGTGTGACTCTGCTTAACTCATGAAATCTGATCACAGCATTAGGTGATATGACTTAAGGCTTTAAGTAAGAGAGAAGAACAATTGTAATGCAGTAAATAACAGCACTAGAAGCTTTGTACAACATAATATTCAGTCAGATTAAAGCTACCTTAGATTCAAAATTTGTATGATATTCTACCAATTACGTTAACTGTTTGGAAGCTGGTATTGATGGAGTCTTTAGGACAAAAGAGTGTAATTCATAAATCATGGAGAGTGAGATCACACATTGGTTACTTGATCTTCTGCAGTCAGCTCCAAACAGACTACTGTGACTAAAATAAACATAATTATCCATTCTTATAAAGGCATTATTTCTATTATTACAAATCAAGTCAGCAGAGTTCACAGTAACATTTTCTTAGAAAAAGAGATTACCTTTCTTTTCCTCACCACTGATTTTAAATGGTGGTTCTAACTGCATCAATCTGAAGTTACCTTCAATGAAGCTACTCCAGGTGTACAGTGCTGTAAAGGAAATTTGGTTATACTTGAGGATTATAACAGTGATGGGTTTTCTGGGTATTTTGAGATGAGAGAATCACAGACTGGTTGGGGCTGGAAGGGATCAACCCCCCTGCAATTAGCAGGGAGACATCTTCAGGTAGATCAGGTTGCTCAGGGCCTCATCTAACCTGGCCTTGAATGTTTCCTGTAATGAGCCATCCACCACCTCTCTGGAAAACCTGTGCCGGTGTTTCACCATCCTCATCTTAAAGTATGACCTCACCATGTACTTTTCCCTGGGCAAGGCATCTGCCATTATACTCTCTGCCTGTTGGACACCCCAGGTTCCAGGTTTATGTATGTTTATGACCATGAACCTAACTCTGCTCAGTTTGACCAAAGAAGATAGGAAATGCTCAAAAAATATGAACTAATATATTCTGGGAAAGTACACATACTTCACTTTGTTTATTCTGAGCAGAAGCTCTGAAACTTTATACCTGAGCAGATAAGATGCCCGTGCTCAGATTTTAGATCTATAGGGTGCTTGGAATGATTAAATCAAGGGAAAAGTATGCCAGAGGAGGAAATGAGTTTCCTTCCCCACTCTCTTTGGTGCCGTCTCACTTGCTTCTGAAACCTCACCACTGCTCTGACAAAGCCAAAATGTGTCTGTGCCTCTTTCCATCTCCACAGTGGATGGCAGCCAGAGGAAAGCCGGAGAGCAGAGCAAGGAGAGACTGGAATAGGCCTGTTCATACTTCCGAGTGATTTGATCAAATAAAATGAGCTAAAAGGAGGCAAAAACCTACACTGTGGAAAACCTGGCACATGGTAGATTTAAGGAGTCTCTTTGGCAAAAAGACAGGAAAATTAAAGTCGGGAAAAGATTAAACTTTTGATATTTGAAGACTTTGGGCTCAACATCTGAAAGCTACTCTGACCCATAAATCTAAAGAGAAGAAAACTGAATCAAATCAGCTAAAAAAAAAATGCTGACTGTTCATCTTAAGCCCTGCCTTTTACTTCTGTAAGATTTACTTTAAAAAACTGAAGTAAAAAAATTACAAAAGAAAATGCTTCGATGATTTCAAACTTTGCAGTAAATTAAAATTGGAGCTGTCTCTGAATGTTCTTTCCTCTGAACAGTTTCAATTTAGATGAATTGCCACTATTTTCACATATATATAATAATACATAAAATACATATTGTATCTATAATATATCTATATATAATTACTACCAAAAAGACTGGGACACTCATCGTTGCTGGTCCCAAATGCCTGACCAGAGCAGTTAGCAAAGAAGGTTTTTCTTGTTTGGAGGTAAAGACAGAGGGAAGAAAACCTCACAGAGCTTTGCAGTGAGCTTGGTTGTGCATTTGGCAGTCAGGCCTGCGAAAGGAAGGGTGGATGTGTCCTGCAGAGTGTGCAGTGGATACTCACAGAGCTAATGGGGAACATGTTCAGAAACCAGCTTGCACCAAAATGAAGAAATTAATCACAATTTGTTGGCACAAGCCTGAAGATATTTTCCCTGGGTCTGTAATGACTGTAGTTATATTAGGCTCTGAGTCCCACTAGCATTTATAATTATCAAAATACTGTACTAGAAACATCATTTCATGGGGCCAAACTTCCATTAGATGGAAGATCCATGACAAGGGAATGTATGTATATATATATATATGCACACACACATATATACATATATATATGTATTAATATATATTAAAGTAGCAGCAATCTGCCAGCCATGTGATTAAGAAAACTACAAAGCCAGTGGAGCCAAACCAACCTAAAAACAGGATGGCAAGAAGACTGTTACCATGCCTTGGGATTGGGATACAGCACAAACTTAGCCACAGGCAGGGACAAGCTCATGATAACACTCAGCATATTTAATCTCTTAAACATAAGCATCTTTCATTCTCCTTAAACCCAGCCTGAACATGGGACAGGTCCAAGAGCAGGAAAGGAAAGTGGCAAGAGAGCCTGCAATCAGTTTTTCATTTGTCCCTTAGGATGAAAGAAGAATATGTGAGTCATTTTCTGGTACAATGGAAGAGCCTGAATCCCGCTGTATCTATTTAATGCCAAGGACTGACCAAAGAGTATTCTATTGTGATTTGTCAGAGATTAAATGTGTTCTTGAAGTATTTTTTCATGGGTTTTGAACTCAGCAATAAAATACTGATCTTTCAGTGGAATTTCAGTTACAGAACTCCTATATTAATGCCCAGGAATAAAGCAATGCCATCAATAAGTGATAAATGCATGACATTCTTTCTGCACTTCTACATTGAACAATGGCATACTGAAGGACAGTGACACAGTCATTCGCGTGGGCTTAACTTCATTGTTTTCTGGGTCTTTTCAGACTCATGTTTTGAGTCTTATTACACTAATATTTCACAAGCTGCTATTGCAGCAATAAAAACAGAGATAGAGAAAACATTTGGGAGTTATGCCTGCATTTTTACACAAGATACTGCATTATTTTTTTCTGAGTTGCTGCAATCTTGTGGGAGGAAAGGGGCTTAGGGTTTTGCTTCTTTCATTTTATTTATTTAAGTTTTAAAAGCAATATGGAGATTCTTGCTGTGTGAAGTAGTTTTCCTTTTTAGCCAGCTTGTTCCATGTTTGTAAAGATCCTTCACCTACCGCCAGCCAATGTAGTAACAGTTTGTGAAGCAGTATTCCATCATGCTCCATTCGGATTACTCTAAAGTAAACTAATTCTCACTTTGCAGTAAACTTCTGTCCAAACAGGTATTTGGGGATTAAAGTGGTTGTGGAAAATGAGCAGATGTTGTTCTGGTTACTCCCAAACAGCCTAACACTAGAGGGGAACTTCTGCCAAGAAGCTGGTAACTACTTACCTCAGAAAGGAAGCAGAGATGGGCGCTGTGCTAATCATAGCACACACCTCCTGCTGGAAACTCATTTTGCTTGTGAGATGCAAAAACGTGGGTGAAACTGAGGAAAAAAAAATAAAAAGACACACTGCAAAGCCTAAATGAGATGGAGGCAGCTCATCTTCACATCAGGCCACCAGGGTCTGAGTGGGGCTCACCAGTGATGGGGCCACTGCAGACACCCTGTGCTGCTCCAGCACCCCCAAGCCAACACAGCCAGGTCTGACAGCTCCATTTGGTCACATAAACTGGGCTGGAAGGCACAGAGCTGGCACAGATGGGACAAGGGCGTGTTGTCCCAGGCACAGAGCTGCACCAACAGGTCTCCTCTGCTTCAAAGGACAGCTTGGGATCTCCGCCTGGAGGCACCTCCATCCAACAGTGGGCAGGCTGGTTCTTTGTTTCCAGCAGAAGGGAGTGCAAAGCAGTGGAATATAAAGAAACACCGCTCGCTAGCCCCTGGCCCATCCTGCTGCTGCCTTCCTACCAGCCCCACAGCATTTGGGGGAGTTTCCCAGCTGTGGCACACAGACCTCAGAAAGGCACCACAGAGGCACCCGAACACCTTTGCACAGCAGCAATGCTGAGCTGGAGAGGAAGGGCCCTGGGGATGGGCTGAGACACGTGGTGTCTGTCCACTTGGTCCTGTCTCTGAGGATGCTGTGTGAGCTCAGGAGCAGCCCTGGCCTCAGCTGCCTCCTCCTGCCTGCTCAGTGCCTGCATTAATTTGCCCTGTAGGAGCCAGCACAGGTCAGGAAAAGCGAGTGTTGCCTTGGGGCTAATAAACTTGCTGGTCTGCGTGTGGATGTTTGCATGCAGCATTCCCATGCACATCCCGAAGTGCTAATGTTTGAGGGAGTGTACCTGGAGACTCCCTTACTAATCTTAACTAACAGAGAATGAACTGTATCATAAGATGGCTGCATTTCATATTTAGAAGGAGATTCAAGCTCTTTGAATAGCCCTAAACGTATTCCCAGGGAGCCAATCCTGCCTGCAGCCATCAGGCTGGGTTGGGAGATACCTCCAGGAATGCTGCTTTGCTCCAGCCCTGGATGCAGTGACCACACTGCACTCCCAGCAGTGCTGCACACAACAAGCTATTGCTGGTCCTAATTGCACAACAGACCTGGGCAAACCATCTCCAAAACAGAAGAAACACACTTAAATAGCCTTATGTAATTTCAAACTAATGAATGCATGGATTAAAGTCCTCCTCTGAAGGGAGTGGTCACACTGTGCTAGCCTGTTTTCTACCTCCAGGCTATGGCAGCACCCTGATATCCAAACAATGTCCTCAGATCAGCCATTCCAAAGCAGGGGATAGTTCGGATGGCATTGGAAGAAAGATGAACACATTCCATCATTAACTTCGTCTTCAACTCAGATCTTCCTCCTCAGGAGCTCTTCTGTCAGTCTCAGCAATCTCTTGGACTCTCTCCTCTCATGTGGTAAAACTCCCATACCTCACATCCTCTGCTAAATCAATCCCAAGTCAAGGTTTAAGGACAATTTTTCTAGCATGGCTCTTGCTATGCCACCCTGCTTTGAACTGGCAACCCCTCCTCTGACATGTTAAAAACAAGCCACTGATGTGCTTCTGAAAGCTTTGATTTCCACTCTCATCTCTCATTTGTTATGAATGATGAAATTTGTTATGAAAGGACAGCTCTCACTCTGGTCAGCCTGTGCTGTCCACTGCTGCTGCCCATGGTGGAGCTGGGTGTTCAAACAAGGCATTCCATGCTTCCCCCTGGGCAGTAACAAACATCCATGTAAAGATCAAGCCTCTCTTCCACATCCATCTGTCCATCTGCACAATCAGCACCACCTCACCCCCCTAACTAGGATGTCTAAATGAGAACAGGGCAGATTTAATTGAGAGTGGTTTTGCCATGAGAGGCACAGTGCACACAACCTAGTAGTCCTGCCAGAGTGGGAATGCTGAAGGAGCCAAGGAATACTTTGACCATGCTGTTATCTATGTTGTGGAAACCTGTCCCATTTCTAAAGGAGTAGATTAGGACTGTGGGGAATATCAAGTTTAAAGCAGTTTGACACTACTTGGCAACTTCTAGTCACTGTCCATGTGATCTGTGAATATCCTAGAGTTAAATGAAAACAGATTGAAAAGACAAACACAGTCATTATTTCTGCAGGGTAAATGCTTGATCCTGGGAATATGGCTTGGCAAAATGGTATCTTAGGAAATGCAGGAGGGAGGACATCTGCTAGATTAATTTTTGCTTTTCACCCAGTTCCTGCCGTGTTGAATGGAGGCACTGCTGGGAAGTGAGATGGAAATGTGCTCTTGCACCTGCGTTCCCCTTTGTGCCCACTTTTAATTTGGAAAACACTCATTTTTGAGAGTATGCATTCCTTATTACCAGCACCTGGTGGCTTTGACTAATAGCTGGAGAGACGGTGAATCAATATTCAAGTTTGTTCATGTTGTTAATAAGGAAAGAATAACTCTGATGTTCTTGCAACTGTCCTGTCTCTATGCAAAAAGACCTACCAATTCTCCTGCACGGATATGGGGCAGAGCAATGTTTTTTTTGTGTTTGTTGCAGAACAGGTTTTCAGCAGATGTGAGGAACTTCTTTTGTCTTAAATAATACCTTTACTTTCTACATTGTATAAAGCTAATACCAACTGCTCCACACTTATTCCAGACCAAATTTTGTTTGACATTTAGAGCTCTGGTATAAATCTACTTAGGGCTTAAAAACTGTGTTCAGTAGCTGATTGTCCAGTGGTCTTACCCTTCAAGAAAAAAATATTAAATACTATTTATAAATTACAATGTGGTTTTTCCATCTCAGCCACTTATTCCCAGCTGATTTAGTTAATATTGACAAACAGAAAATATTAATGATAAAGAGACTCTCTCTGGGTTTGGCAATCCCTGAACCACAAACAGCTGGAGAACATTTAGAAGAAAAGTCATTGAAAATTTACCCTGAACAAATAGGATACTTTTCTAGTCACATCTGATATTGGTCTCATTGCTAATGACAGATTGCTGGGCTGGTTGAGTTTCTGATGTGTCCTGAAATGGCTGTTCTTAAATCCATCATCCCATCTTGGTAAAGGGGAAAGACTTACCCTTTATAGAAACAGGTTTCATGTAAATGAACCAGCAGTGTGAGCCAAAAAGCACTTTAATATCAATCTAGGCACAGGTTTTGCTACCTTTTCTCAGGTTAAGGGAACCACGGTCTTCAAGTACTGCTATGGAAATTGATGTAACTGCTCAAGGAGGGAGTCTCAACCCCTTGTAAATAAGATTGTCACCTAATAATTCTGTTCATTAATTTCACGTTAAAAAAGTATTTAGCAAAAGCATTTCAAAAACAACTACATCCAGTCCTCTGTTGGGAAATCTCAGCAGAAGACAAGTAGAGTGAATTAACTATGGTGTTACCAGCGTAAACATTGCAATGGTCAGAGAAAATGTGCTTCTGCTTCATTCCTGGTCTGCAAAGAGCATCTCCTGAGGATAAATGAGGACTCTTTATTATGCACCCTCTAATGATCTCAAGATTTGTTTCAGCAATAAAGTTTTCAGACATGGCAAATAGTGAGTTGCACTTTGAAGACTTCTGGGAAGACATGAATCTTTTCTTGTTTTCTCTCATGCAACTAAATCTTGTACATCACTGGTTCTGGTGCTTTTTGCTCCTGCCTTCCAGAAAAGTACAACGGGAAGGATAAATACAGAACTTGGTCCTATCCAGCTTCTGAAAAAATTCTCTGCTTTGAAAATTGTGCCTGTAAATGGCACTCCATACCGTGAATACCACCAAATGACAGCCTTCAGAAACAGGCATCTCCATTAATTTGTCAAAAGGCTGACAGCAAACCAAGGCACAAGGGAGATATTAAATGTTAGCAGAGACAGAAACATTCATGTTGCTTTATCTTCCATTCAACTCAGAGTATTACATTAGGAGAAAACTGGCACCAGGACACGATGGATGCATGCTCAGTATTGCTTCTCACAAAGTCCTCACCTGTCAACCAGGTTCCTGGATAAGCCTATTTTTTACTATATATATATATATTTTTTATTTTTTTTTTCCCCAAGAGGGCTTTTGAAAGCTCTGGTTGCAGCAGCAAATTGAGCACCCCTACACAGTGAGCCTGGCGAGCTGTCCCACATGCCACGCTCCTCAGCAGAGGTCAGATGCTGCAGCGAAGTGATCCTCAGCCCAATCCCACAGGAATCTGCTCACCAAGAAGCCTCCAAACTGGAGCTGACTCTTCTGACACAGCTCGAAGACCCAGCCAAGAGCTGGAGCTGGAGGCACCCAGCTGCATGGATGGCCTCCAGCCAGTTACACTGCAAATGCAGAAAAAGCAACTAAAAAAAGCAACTAAAAAAAAAGCAGATGAGTTAATGCCAGACAACAGGTTATTCAAGGCGGCAGAATTGCCTAGTGCTGGGAGAGACCCAGGGGCTTTTCCTAATGTTGTTTTTAGCCTGTTAAGCGACTGACAGGGCAAATGTATCTTTATCTCAATATTACTCTTGTCTTTTCTGTAAAATGCTTTGGGATTTACTGGCAAAAAGTAACACCTTCTATGGGAGCGATACGGAAAAACAGCAAGGTAACTATTACATTATTCTTAAAGCAGAGTAAGACTAGAATGTTTTGTTCTTGGGGAAAATGCAATGGTAAACTGAATAGCCAGTATAATGGAAGATGACAGAATAAATAATAAAGGTCCACTCTGTCATTTATGAATAAATCTTTGAATTTTAGTTTCCCTATGAGGTTGCCTAATGTTCACCAAGACATAATAAGTACACAAAAGCTGTGCTCATAGCCCTTTCAGAAAGGAGAGAATTTTATTACTTAATTCCCCCTGCCCCCCACCCTAGGAAAATGAGACTGAAAATGTTACATCAAAGAAGTTATAGGAGGAAATAATAAAAAAAAACAACCCAACACAAAACAAACCCAACAATCAAGCCCCAACAGTTTATTGTATTTTATCCCCCAAAGTCTCCTCTCTGGAATCTTGTTATTACAGATTATCATCAACACAATCCTAATGTCATTGGGAACCACGAGGTTCCTTACCTGGCATGCTCCTTGGGGAAAGGCACTGAACACCTTGCAAAGGATCCTTTAACACTTTCCTGCCCTCCCTGGCAGTTCCAAATAAAACACCCAGTGGGGCAGGGTTGCCTGCCCAGAGATCCAACACCCTCCTGCCACCCGGCTGTTTAAGCCTGAACTAGTGATTCAGTGGAAATAAACCCTTAAATCAGAGGTAACTGCTTGAAACCTTTCAGATTGGAACAAGTGATTATTATTTTTCTGATTAGCTCTATCTAGCACAGCTGTTCCCTGCAGTCTCCTCCCCATCTCCTGTTTTTTCAAGGATACACAAGACCAACAACTGCAAGCACTGTCACAGCACTGTCAATCCCCTGCGCAAACACCAGAGCAAGCCCCAAGAGGCACCTACAGAACAGTCTGGGGAGTCCAAGATGAACTAATGAGGCACAGAGAAGGAAAAAAGGTCCTAAATCAAACCACAAAATCCTTTACTGTGTTCTTAATCCATCTGAAAAAAATGACTGCACACCAACTCCATTGCTGAAGACGCATCATTTTGTCACAGGAGCCTAAGAGAAGCTGTTTTTCTCCAGCTTAAACTCTACCTGTAACTGCAGTTTGGTGCTTTCACAGATCTAATACAAAACTGCAAGAATAGAAGTGAGAACAGCGGGTCTTTCTGGGACACCAGCAAATTAGATTTATTCATAAAGTTCAATCTGTTTCTATTACCTACATATACATTTGGAGACTTCTTTAACAAAATGATTTGCCAAGTAGATTTCTCAGTCCCATACCCTATTTCTGTGACTCTTTGTAGCATTAAATGATTAGGATTTAGATCAATGCCAAATTGTCATTGCTGTCTCTCAAAGGGCTGCCTACTGAAAAGCTTTAGTTCACTCTGCCAACCAGCCTCAGATTTATTTTTTTTTGAAAATACACAAGTCAAATTGTTGTAAAGGTCTCACAAGAGATGTGAAGTGCTATTCAAAGTGATTGTTTATATTCCATAGAATAAGAGATTTGAAACAGGTGTTGGATAATTTTATTTAAATATTATTACAGTGATTACCTGAAGAAAATGTCTGTCTCTGAAACACAGTATACCTTATTCAAAGATTAATTCAGTGAAAATTATTCTTTGCCTTAATGAAAAATAGCCACTGAATTAATGCATCTCATACTTTCTTATTTTAGACATAGGGAACTTAACAAAAGACGGTCAATAATTGCTGTGAGAAACAACAGAAATACAGAGAAAACAAGTCAACAGTTAATGACAATTTTGTCATTCTCCTAATCTTAGAGATCAGTCGACCCATGCCCACCAACCACTGAAATCTATGTGAGTGAAAATACCTGGAGGTAAACCTGAACCATCATTTGCAGAAGGCACAGCCAAACTTTTCCCTCACACTCAACAACTTGGCAGAGAAATCTTAGTGCCCTCTAAATGTAAAGCAGAAGTGAGGCAGGATCACAAGGACAAAGGGGATTATTGCAGTGACCAGAAAACTTTTCTCTCCTACCTTTTCCAATAACAAATTCAAGAAAAACAAGTAGCCACAATCAGTAGGAGAGCTTTTGCTTAAGCTGAAAATACTACAGGGAAACACTGATCAAGGTGATCATTAACAAAATCCATTTCTAGTTGTAAAGAACTTATGGCAACTGAAATAGTGAATTTATTGGCCCTCCCGGTCTTTACAGTATATGATGGTCATTTTAAACAGAAGGACACAACGCAAATTTTCTCCTGCAAATGCTCAGGGTCAGAGGAATTGATGCTGAGGTCTGAGGTTTGCTAGCCTAGACTGCTTACCGAACATATACATCATGTTTCATTTAGTACTACACAAATGTTAATCAAGTTTAATAACCTTTTCCTGAAATGTCCCAGGAAATGAGGTAGAAAAATTAAAACAGTTAGATGTCTGCTGAAAAGCAAATATATTTATTATGCACTTTAATATACACAGGGATTTTCGCTTAATATAATACAAGGAATAAAATAAAAATTTTACAATGTGAAATTCATTCAATGTACATTAAAGGCTATTTACAACCCACTCCAAGAAAAAACAGTCTATCTGCAAACCAAGTTAACTGAGGAGTTCAGATGGGGAATATTAAGCATAACAGACATTTGCATAGCAGAGTAACTGAGGAGGGAAAATACCTTTTTAATTTTAAAGAAATGGTAATGTTTTCAATACTGATCACAGAGAAGACAAAAATGCATCAATTGTGCCTCTGTATCTCTTAATGCATTTCTCTTCTGATGAGTTTTTCCACATGCACACAGTATTGACATTCATGTCCACAAAACAGTCTTCTTCCCTAGCTCTCCCATCAAGAATTTTAGACGCCTTGTGGAGATGACCTTGGAAGGACCAGCGAAATGGGATGAAGAAAAAGAGAATTCATGTTTTATTCAGGTTTTTCAGGCTGCAAGAACTGTTACATTGGCAGAAGGAACCGTGCTGAGTCACAGCTCTGCACCTCTGCTCACCTCCACTCCATTGTATGGATACAAAAGGGAAGAGCAGAGGGAACAATGTGGGGAACAGCAACTTTGCTTGGCACACAAAACCCTCACAAACGGTGGTGCTAAAAATCACACACAACAGCAACGTGGAATTACAGAGACCTTCTGAGGAAGTGGATGATTTAAAGCAATCCATGCTCTATTCCAAAGTGATATTCAAAGTGTGGAAGAATTGTCATACTGAAAAGATTTTTGACAGGTCTACTTTTTGCTGATTTGGGGTTTCATCAGCAACTGTTTCAAATGTAAATATTACTCACACAAAACCCACCAGACCATCTATCTATAAGTTGTGGCCCCTTGTGAAACTGGCCATATTTTTACGTCCTCTGTCCACAAGGTGCAATTAATAACAAGACAATAAAAATAAATAAATATACCCCAATGGCGGTCAAGGTCAGTAGAAAAATGTTGGTATTCAGGGATCCCTTTCTACAGAACAAAACATACATCTAATAACTAAGTAAAGTTTTTATTCTTGCACAGTATTGGAAATGTACTATACTTGAGGTTCGGAACAAGTTTGCTGAAAACATTTTGGTTCTTTGTTTACTGAGCCACTAACCCTCTTAAGGCCATTCTGCCAGACTCCTGTTATGTTTATTTAATAATTGTCCCACAGGGACAAGAAATTCAATACATGAAACATTCAGAATAATCAATATTGCCGTGTGTCAACTTCTAACATCAAACTTTACTATATGCTGAATGCCTGACTATAAAAGATTCTTTTTACATTTAGTCACAAGCAAATAGGAATGGAGGTGCAAGATTTAAAAAAAAAAAAATTCTGATGATTGCTGATCATAATAACCAGACATGGAGCCCTTTAGTGTCTCAGAATATGCTCTCCATCTACATCCAGGGGCCATTTATCAAACCTTAAGGTTCTAATTAATCACCTATGAAAAATAACCTCAGCTCTCTATCATCTTATTTCTGGAATGATCAGAATTAGAGTATGAAAAAGATGAAACCCAAGCCTTTAGAAGAAATACTTGCATACAAAAATAGGCTTATTTTCTAAAGAGCAAGGCTGTGTAATGGTGAATAGTAGAATATAGTTTGCATTTGTATGAGAAAATAACCCACTTGTTTCATTTTATCACTTGCAGAACTGTGCAAGTAAGATGTGCACATTCAGAGGAAAAATTCACACTGTTCACTTTCACAACAATGACCTTGACTTTGCTCTCTTTCATGTAAGTAAAACTCTTCTGCTGTAAGAGCAGGAAACCAGCTTTCCATTATCTGTAGATGGACTGTCCAGACTGCTGATTAACCAAGCTCCAAGTACAGAGACACTCACACTGGCTCCACCTAAGCCACCTGAAGCAGCAATCACATTCATACCAGTTTGTGCTTTAAAGAGTTATTTTCTCAGGACAAGGCTAACTCAGTAATCTCTGTACTCCTCAGGCAACACTGTCACTAACCGTGTGCTTTTCCATTCTACTCTCGTTGTATATTCCCGCAGCCTCCTTAGCAAAGTGTCTGTGTTTTCCATGGTTCCTTTACTGACATTCTCAATACAGTCCTTGGAAAAAAAGAAAGAGCTGTTTCTACCGTATAAAGATATACACAAAAGCAGGATCAGACCTTTAGCACCTCAGACATACCCATATGAGTTACCTCATTACTGTGACAATAACGGAGGCTATTGAAGACCAAGTGTCCAAGGGAAAATTCATCTATTGCTTTCAGTGGTCCCAGTCTGCCATCCAGATTTGGTGCTGTAGTACCAGGGAGTGGATTTTTGCCTCTTAAAAATCCCAAAGACACTGCAGATGGTTGCAGTCCGACTCCTTTGCTACCACTGAACAGCTATTACACAGACAGAACACACAAGTACAGTATTTATAAAATACTGTTACAAGACTTGTAATTCTGGAGAGAACTTTTTGAAGTACACAGGGAACTGACCATACAGGACAACAACGCAAATGTGACAAACTCTTTGCTTATTTTCTTTGCTTATTACAGAAAAATAAATACAAAAAGCACTGCCTCTCCATACACAGTTCACTGTGGCACATGCACCTCTACCAAGCGATCTGGAATAGGAAATCAGAATTCCTGGTTCTTACCATTTTCAGCTGTGGTCAGGGAAATACAGCATGTATCTTTCTGCAATTAAAAAAAAGTGCTCATTCTGTGTATTAAATACAAAGTACACAAAATAAAATTTCGAAGCACAGAGGGTTATACTGAGAAGGCAGCCTGAAAATGTAGGCACGTTACAGTAATTAAGGTAACTGTACTGTAGTAATCACATTCTTGAATTTCTAGGTGGACTTAACAAGCATTGTATGCTTTCATCCCAGCCAGCTGATAATTCATTTGGAGCAGAAGGGCTTCTGTTCACAGCATCATGGCATTGGCCTGGAAGGACAAAAGAAAAACACTAAGTTTTGAAATAGTCCATAATACAAATAGTGTTGTCAGAAAGAGAGCTGTATCATCTCTAATTATAGTTAAAAGCACACAACAACCTGATGATGGAAAGTTTCCTGCCTAACCCAAATCCCATGACTGATTCCCTGTGCTCTCTACCATCCAAAGCAGCTACAAGGTCTCCACAGCAGGAGAACTTCCTGAGTAGTGCTCAGAAGCAGCAGCCAAGGAAGGAATACCATTCCCCTGGTTCTCCCGTAGAGTATTTCTGATGGGATTCTCCACAGGTGACTAATTCATTGACCGGTCAGGGAAATTACCATTTCTGTGCTTGAGACTTGGCAAAAGAGGAGGTAAATTATAGCCTGTGCCAACCAATTCATAATCCACACAAAATTGTTTTAAACTTCTGTCTTTACAACAAAGCTATGAAAAATGGTAAGGACAGAAAGCAAAGAGAACTTTTGGTTATTCATACTCTCTTGTTTAGCCATTTGCTAAATGTTATTCTTAACCAAGAACTTCACAGAGAAAACAAAACCCCTGAATTTTCAGTAATGTACCATTTGTTCCAGGCAAAGCAAAGCCCAATCTTAAAATTATATGTGGAATGCTCAGATTTTTTTTCATATGCTGTTGTATATTTTAAAATCAACAAAGATGGAAAAATTCATCAAAACCATCTTTTCATGATAGGTCAGGTAGATCAACACCTCCTAGGTCAGAACCAAACAATGGATTTACAATAAAGTGTAACATGAAAGCAAGCAATGAATGTCAGGTGCAGGTACATAAGAGTTAGGAAATACAGTTCCTAATTATATGTTTTAATGTTTTATGGAGGCAGGAAAAAAATTACAAGCAAATTTAAATCCTGTCTGGGCATGATGTACAACTGTGGGAATCTGAAATGCTCCTAATTTTTAAGAAGACTTAGGGCTCATTCTCTCTTAGCTGAAGATTCCTTTGTGTGCCTTTTCCTGCTGTCCTGCCTCATCACTTCTTCCTGCCCCACAGCTCATCTGACCCTTTGCTTGTATTTGCATTTTACGAATGCGCACGCTCTAGTATATGTGTTTTTGAGACCCTTTATTGTTTCAAATAATTTAACTTGACCAAAATGCCAACCCCAACTTAGGGTCCTGCACAAGATTCTAATGCTCTGCAATTCACAAGGGACCCTCAGCTACATTTACACTTTTTCCATTAAAGTGAAATCATTTTCCAGGACATTTTGGGAAAACTGCCGTCTATGTGTTTTTGACAGCTGAAACCCTCCCATTTGTGGATTCTGCACCACCTGCAACCGTCCTGGAAACACGCAGTCTTTGATGACCTGCAGCAGGACTGAGTCAGCTGGCAAGAACATTCTTGTTCTAAGGAGCAGCAGTTTGAGCTGTTCAAGACGCTGCATTTACACATGAAAAATGTTTTCAGAAATAAGCAAATAAGCAATAAAAATGGGCATACATTTCATAAAGATGCTGCTTTCTCTGAAATTCAAACAGAAAATATATTAACACATTCCAAATACCCTAAAAAAGATAAAACTCAATAGGAAGACAGAGAAACCTAGAACTATTTTAGCTGACTCACTGACAATTCAGGTCTAAAAAAGCTACTTATAATTACTTTTTCAGCTTAAAATTCAGTATGGGAGAGAAAGTGAGAAATCTAAACGGCCTCCATGGATTAAAAACTACACAATGGTCTGAAAATTGGTACCATAGCAGAGTTTCTAATCTTGTTCTGAGAAAAGTCACCTCTTTTACAGGAGGGTTACCTTTGTAGTAAGAGAAATATAAAACTTTAGAATAGCATTTTAACTTTTTCATTTGTAGAGAATCACACTACTGTGATTTCACCCTTGAAATCCACATTCAGAAGAGGGCTTGCTTGTAACTTATAAGAACCTTCAGAAGCTTCCTGAGAAGCATTTTTTGTAAATAGTGAAATAATGACTGTATCTGAGTACATCGCATACTAGAATTCCCATGTGCCCTTCTGTTTGAAAATTCAAAATCAATGCTATGTGAAAACTGCTTTTCTATTTATTCACGTATCAAAGACAGTGGGGCACAATTTGAGCAATCTGAATTCGACAGAAAACATGACAGTGATCCAATTTCTCTACAGCTGATGTTTTTAAACGACAGCAAAACAAATACTGGCCAGGTTAAGATTTTAGCATTCATGGTTTTCATTATGAAAGCAATTACGAAGATAAACTATAATAAATGTAATTTTTTAGCATATTTTAAATGCACGTGATAAAATACAGGCATTTGGTTCCTTTGTGACTGGGCAAGTTACCTTTTATAATGGTGTTTCCTTCTTGTAGTTGAAACTTGGGTCGCTACCTTCAATCTGAAGTTTTAAGGCTTGCTTAAGGCTGAGTTCTGTCTCTGCAGGAGGATAACCTTCCAGTACATCCTGATGCCCTCGATCCTGTACTGTTCGTGGGACAGAAACCCTGCCGAGAAAAACCTGATTGCTCTGGAGATGGTAATTTGGATTCGTCATAATCCCATTCCTCTTCTTCTGCTCTCCACTCTGTTGGTGAATTAGGAACTGCTGCTGAGATCGACCAACTTCTTGCTGAGCTGGCGGGACCAAAATTTTGCACTGTGGCTCTGCCGGCATTGATTTAAGTGGCATGCTTGTGCCAGATTTGGCAATAGGGACTCGCTTATCAAACTGAGTCATTTCATACTCTAATACTTTGGGTTGGGAGGAAGTACTCTGTTTTACTTTTTTTCCAGCTGACCCAGACTTGCTGGAGTTGTCTGTTTTCCCCCCCTTGCTAGCCTTAGTTGATTTCAGGCTAGGTTTTACTTGGCTCCATTCAAACTCACTACTTGGCGAATTATGATTCTGACTTAGGGAATGAGTTGTGGAGGAAGGAGAAACAATGGACTGCCTGCTTCTGCTGCGTGGCAGGGAATGCTGCTGTATTTGCTCCGTGAATGACAGGCTGTGGAAACTATCAATGGGCACCGTCTGAGCAGTTGCCGTCGAGGACGTGGTGCGGAGAGAAGAATTTTTGGAACTTTTCAGGGAATTATTTGATAAGGATGACTTCTGACGGTCAACTGTAGAATCAGGGGACTCGGAAGGAGAACTGAAGGCGTGCGCAGGCCCATTCGATAATCCCCGCATACTGGGCTGCATGTCTCCACCAGTACTCCCTGAACTATTGGACTTCATTGTTAAGGACTGCATTTTAGAGGAGACAGACTGTAAAGGTTTTTGCTCCATTGTGTGGACTGGAGATGGAGTGCAACCATTCAGAGTCGATGCACCATATTTTTCCAGTAATTTAATAATCTGAGAGTGTCCATTTTTAGCTGCGACTCGCATAGCTGTGCGCCCAAATTGGTCGGCATGATTTGGATCAGCACCATGCTCCAGTAATATCTGGACAACGTCAATATGCCCTTCTTGGGCTGCAATGCAGAGTCCAGTAGCACCTTGATTACATGTATGGTCAACCAGAGCCCCATGCTCAATGAGAAGCTGCACTACCTTCACATGACCCTGCCATGCAGCAGACTGCAAAGCAGATCTCTTCTCATTATCTGCAGCGTTCACATCAGCATGGTACGTTATCAGCACCTGTACCATCTCCAAATGGCCCTGCCAGCAGGAAACATGGAGTGCTGTTCTTCCTTCAGCATCACTTGCTTCTACGTTTGCACCATTTTCTAAAAAATACTCGGCCATTGTAAGCTGGTTTTCTAATGCTAAGATATAAAGTGTTGGCCTGCCATCAGCATCTTTGTAGTTCACATCTGCTCCATGGCTGAGCAGTAGCTCAACTATATCTCTGTGACCTTCTAAGGCAGCAACCCGGAGAGCGTTTCTCCCATCATAGCCTCTCTGATCAATGTTGGATTTGTTTTCCAGTAACATCTGCACACAATCATAGTGACCTTCTTGAGCAGCTAATATGAAAGGTATACGTCCATCGTTATCGATTTCATTTGTTCTAGCACCTTGTTCTATAAGAGCTTCACATATCAACCTGTGACCTTCAAAAGCTGCCATATGCAAAGGTGTCCAGCCTGCATCGTCTCTATGATTTTCATCTAGCCCCCTGTCCAGCAGAGTCCGTACTACTTCAACATTGCCCTGAGCAGATGCTATGCTCAGAACTGTTCTACCTTCGCTATCAATGCTATCAACAGCTGCACCCCAAAACAAGAGAGTATTTACAACTGAGGCGTGGCCCATGGAGGCTGCTGCCAGAAGCGGTGTACGACCGTTGTTGTCTGTGTGATCAACATCAGCTCCCCCTTCTAGAAGCAGATCAACAACGTCTACGTGTCCTTCATAGGCAGCCACCAGCAGTGGAGTCATGCCGTCTTTGTCACAATGGTCGACCTCAGCACCACGGTCGATGATCAGACTCACCACCGAGGCATGTCCCTTACTGGCTGGCACACAGAGCGCAGCGACAGACAGCGCAGTTCTTCCATCCACGTCCTCGTGGTTCACCTCTGCACCGTGATCCAGCAGGTGCTCCACAATCTCTTTATGCCCCATGTATGCAGCCGCAATCAGTGCTGTTCTGCCCTCATTATCAGCTTTATTAACTTCAGCACCGTGTTGAAGCAGATTCAGCACGATATCTTCATGTCCCCCCCACGCTGCTGCTCTCAGCGCCGTTCGACTATCAGCATCTGCACAGTCCACTTTGACTCCTGCATAGAGGAGCGCTGACACCACCTCTGTGTGCCCTCCCCACGCCGCAGATCGCAACGCTGTCCAGCCGTCGTGATCTGTGTGATTGACATTGGCCCCACATCCAATCAGGCAATTGACAACCTTGGTGTGTCCCTGCCGAGAAGCCAAGGTAAGTGCTGTTTGCCCATGAGTATCTTCTATCTCTAAATCTGCTCCCCTCGAAACCAGCAGGTTGACAACATCGAGGTTGCCGCTGTACGCTGCGTTGGCCAAGAGTGTTCTCCCATTGGAATCACACTGGTTTACTGATGCTCCGTTGTCTAACAAGGTGCGAATGGAGTCCTCTCTCTCCAGGGCTTGTCGGACGATGCAAGATGTGCGGTCATCTTCACTGTTGACATGAGCACCAGCTTTTACCAGCAGCTGTAATACTTCTTGTTCTTTAGGAATTAAGGTTGACAGGGAGTCTTTGACAGGCGTGCCATTCCATATCATCCACAAAGCCAGCTCTGAGGTCTCTAACTGTAAATTTGAATTAATCAGATGCAATGCAAACTCTTGAGCTTCTAATGGTGTTAAATCCTTTGCTCGGCAGGTGTAGCTCATCGCCAGCATTCTGTGTCCCTCTGCTGCGTTACACAAGTATTTCTGTGTACAGTGCTTTACATCCAGCAACCATTCTGCAAAACTGTAATGAAACAAGATTTTTGTATTTCCAAGGCCATCGATAAGGACTTTTGACAGGACATCCAATTTGCGTTGAAAGTCTTCCATCGTCAGCGTCATGTTTTTGGTCCACACTGCATGATACAACTCTGTGGTTGTTAAGGGCCTACAGGCTGCAAGAATTACATTAAGAATAGGCTGGACCTTTGCAAACTGTTTTCTCACAAAAAGTCTCTGGCAGAGCCAAAGGTATAGGCCGTTTAACGTTCCTGGAATATCACGGATCTCTCGCAACATAATGAAATTCTCCACAACTCCATCTAGGACACGTTCCAGATACAAAAAGCAACCGCTGCTTTTGATGTGAAGCTGATTCAGCATCTCTGCTGTTTCTTTTGTGAGATGTTGTCTCAGGGCTTCTTCCTGGTCTAAACGATGCAAAATGTATTGCTGCACATCTTTCACAATATAAGCCTTTCGAAGGTCATCCAGACTGATTTTTCGAAAACCTATTAAGGGGAAGGAAAGTTGCAATTATTTCTGATCCAGTTCTGCTTAACCCTATCACAAAAATACCCAAATACAAGACAGACATTTCTGGGTGGGAAACACCCACAGTACAGTATTGTTCCTGTAAACATGGGGAGTATAAATCAACTCTAACAGCAGAAAACTTTGATAACAGATGCATTTTTATCATCATCTACTATAAGAAGAAATATGCACTATTAACACTGAAAATACTGAAAATAACTTTGAATTAGGCACTGTGTCTACCTTGGACAATGCTAAATACCTAAGCAAAACCATCAGAACTGCAATCAAAATAAGATTATTAAGTATTATATTATTAAAGGAATAATCCCTTCCCCAATGTGGTTAACAATGAAATTCCATATAATTTTCAGCTATTTATATTAAGATAATTATTATATTAATTACAGAAGAAGTTATTCACACCTTCTGCATATGCAAGATGGAACGTATATAAACACTAACTTGACCACCACAGTTTCTTTTAAAAGCTTTTATGATATAGGAGACACACTCGAAAATAGTTTTAAATATCGTCAGATCTCTGTGCACTAAAAATCACCTACTTTTTTCAAGTGAGGACTGAGTTTTAGATAAACACCCTGGTTCTTTGGCAGGTGACTCACTGTATAAGGAAACAGGTTTTCTCATGATCTCATTGTTTTTCCAGCTTGTTTACTCTTCAGAGGAAAAAGGGAAATTATTTCATATATGCAGACTGTGCCTGTCCCCTCCCCTCTCAAAGCAAAGAGTGCAAAGCATAGCAGCACGTGCAAAGAATTCCCTGTGGCTACCTCAGCGGCCGTAAGGCTCTCGGGAACGAGGTGGAATAAAGATGTAGTTTTATGGATATATGACTAACTCTGCTGCTTCAAACATTTGCTTTGGTAGGGCCAAGGTAAGCATTTGATGAAGACCTACCCTCCAATGACACATTACACTGTTTGAATGCTGCTTCTCCGGAAGCTATTGGAAAACCACAGAGGTCACAGACACAGCAGCTTCAACAACTGTGTTTCAGGCCAGAACTGCACTTCACTTCTCCAGGGACAGGCTGTAATCCCTTCCTCCAGAGCTGCACACTGCACACATTTCCTTACAGTCAGCTCAGCTAGTCAGGGAAAAAACACAACTTGGCTTTCCAAACCAAAGCAGTTACTAAACTTCTAAATTATACCGAAGGAAAAGGCAACCACAGATCAATGTATTCAATTCAATTTTGGCCCCATCTCCATGGAACAAATCATTTTAAGTGAGCCTCTGAAGAACACTGCTTCTAAATCTATATTTTTATTGTATTTGAACACTGTGGATCAAACTGCTTTGGTCTGTGAGCTTGTTCTGACAGCAAAGTCAGGCTGATAAGAGAGCTGTGTTTTTTGTTTCCCAGTGATTTCAGCAGAAGTTCTGAATGTCCCATTAAGCACACTCTGTTAAGTGTATAGTCTACACGAGCACTGTACAAACACAACAGATCAGAAGGGAGAGGCAAACTATGGAAGGGTTACCAAAATATTTCTGCTTCCCTTATTAATTATGGTAGCATTACAAACTGAGCAGGGCTAAACCAATAGAATACCTAAAACAAAATCATGCTTCTCTCCAAAGTAAAATCACTGGAGAGGATTTGCAGTCAGTTCAGAGGCTAAGGCTACACAAATAAGATTGACTACTTGAATATTTTTGAACGTGAAGGCCAGGAGGAAGATAATAATTATTTGGGGAGGGGGGATCTTTTTCCATTCCAGAGGTTTGTTGTTTTCTGGCTCTCAGAAGAAACACAGAACCAACTTTATCCACCACAATTTGCCACAAATTCAAGCAATGTCCCAACCTGACCTGCGGAATAGCATAATTCATCTATTTACAATGTATTTTATTAAAATATTCTGTATTTAACTTTGTAAAGCCCTTACTTCTTGCACATAACCCAAATAAAAAAAACTTTGCTAAGTAAGAACAGACAGTGCCCAGATCCCAAGCTTCCACTTGAAGTGAAAGGCTGTTTATAGGTCAGGATTCTTCAGAAGATACAGAAGTGAAAAAATAACATTAAAAACAGGGCACTGCTTGGTGGATGGATTCAGTCACATGCATACACAGAGCTGAAATTAGAGACAAGTGTCCCTTTGCTTGGCTTATATGCCCAGGGAACAGCTCTGTCTTGCTCAGTTTGGAGCAAACACAGCCAACTCCGTTCACTCACCTTCCCTTGAACTGCTCTGCTTCTCCCAGCACTGATCTGAACCTGTCACTTGGCTGAGGAAGAACAAGCAGAGAGCTCTGCAAACTCATTCTCTAGGTGTTTAGTCATAAGTGACCCTGCTCACAAAATCCCCAGCCTCTCACATTAATCCCATGCCCACATCCTTCCTTCCAGTATATACCTGCAAATGTAAGCTATTTCTATTTTTACATGACTCAAGTGGTTTTTTTTCAGTAGTTTCACTTCACCACAAGGAGAAAACCCCTGATGGACCCGCACAACAGCAATCCTGGGCTTTCAGCTGATGTTCAGTGTTGCCTGACTAATGACTACACTTCACCTCCCCTGACTCCCAGCCTTCCCAGGAAAACTTGCAGAGTGGTAACTGTTCAAGAGCCTCAGTCCCTGCACATGTGCTTCAAAAGCAAAAGACTCTTTCTCATTTTGCCAGTGTTCTTTGAAAACCCAGTCTTCACTTTGCTTCCCAAAATGGATGGGAAAGTAAGCAAAACCATCTTGGATGTGACATAAAAACCCAAGCCCTCCAAATAAAAAAGGAAAAAAAAAGGAAGGGTTCATGTGCTGATTTTTAGATTTTTTTTGTTTGTTTGTTTGTTCTGGTTTTTTTCCCCTTTAAATAAGGTTGTATCATTGCCCAGAGAAACTGTGGATGCTCCATTCCTGGAAGTGTTTAAGGCCAGGCTGGATGAAGCCCTGAGCAATGGTTTGGTCTCTTCCAAACCATTCTATGATGCTCTGATTACTTTTTTCCATATTGGGGTAAAAATATTACCCTGATCTATACTTACCTGAGACATACCAAAATATCAAAGCACTTCAGACAAGTAAATAAATTTCAGAAGATTTCAGAACAGTTGTAAAACTATTTGAGTGGCTGCATGTTTACGGAAGCTAAAAATTGTTTGTTTTTCTGCAATATTTGCATATATTCCTTGCAAATGAGATCCTATAGTTTGTATCTGGAAATAAGTTTGGATCCCAAGAAGCACAGTACACTCAAACAGACCTTCACACATCGCAGGGATGAAATGCTCTTTAAGGGCTGGGATTAACAAACTGCCATTGTAGCAGACTTTTGGACAGAAATAGGTTGTTAACTTTAAACACTACACCATGCATTACTATAATAAGCAAATAATTCATAAAAGGCCTTACAGGGTTTTTTTAAGTCTTAAATTCTGCTGCTAGCTTGAAGAAGGAAAATAAAGCCATGGCTTTTTGCCCCAAATATCTGTCTAAATGAGGCCATTTTAGATTTCCAAAGAAAGACCCTGCAAACTCGCTTTTCAACCCTGCCCCATACAATAAGTCACTTTCATGGATAAGAAGCACCAAATCATTAAGAGAAAGCTCATTTTGTTTCAGATGCATTCTCATGAACTACTTAAGCTCAGCAAAACAGGAGTTGCAGCAGACAGAACTTGCAGTCCCACGACCCTGCTTTTTGCATTGTTAAAATTTTTCATACAACACATCACTTTCAACCCAAGAGAGCTCCAATATGGATTGTTCTGATTTATTATATTTCGGGCAGTTCTGTAAACAAATCAGTTCCAAATGTAGTTCTTGGCAAGATCTAGGGCCATTCAAAGGAGGGGGGGGAAAGCATTTTGATTATAAATACTTTTATAGTATGTGAACCTTCTCAAACATTAATAATAAAAAATAAGCTATTCACTAGCAAGTTCCAGTAAATGCTTAAAAATATCCTTCTACTTCCATACCTTTAGATGAATTTACATACGTAAATTACAAAAGTTTTAAATACATTCTAATATATTTAACTGAATTGTTAACTTTATAATAATCTAAATGATTACAAACATGGCAATGATTTTGCATTAATAATTTACACTTCTGCACTAACATATATTAAATTAGGTATTTTTGTGGCCACTTATGCACACCTGCTCAAAAACAATAACTTCCAGCAAAGTAAAATGCACCTGTTAACTCCAGCAGCACATTTAGCTTTTAGAACATTTGCAGTATATTGTGCATTACAAATTTCACTGCATCTACTGCAGATGCTACAACACATTAAGGCTGAAATCTGCTGCTTTCACTGGTCCATGTCATTGCATGAAAGTTTATTTAATTATATTTGCAGGTAACAGTTCATTTAAAACAATTTGGTCTTCCCTCTTTAATTACAAGGCAATTAAGTTCCAAATTCACACACAACTTTTTTACTCGGAGATACGAAATTCCCTCGTACAATGCCTTCAAAATGGTAGTGAAAAAACCCAGTAATTGAAAGCTCCCTGTTTGTTTCTCAAGCCTTTTAAATAATTTTTCTTTCCAAAACAACAAATACATTTTTTCAAAGCTTTAATATTATAGAAGCAAATTTTACAACTACAGAAATATATAAAATTTGTCTTTTATGGTTAGAATCCAACTCCTATAAAGTCTTCAAAGTAGCATGAATCATCCAAATAAATTCCACCCTACAATGAAAAATTAGAGGACAACTTAGATTTTTCATTTTTGAAGCAATCTCTCCTGAAGTGGTCTCATTTATTTTCTGGAATGGCAACTAATAGGAATGGCTCAGCTCCAAAGGAGGCAACTTCTTTGATTTGGGGATTCAGTAATCTGACTGCCTGGGTAGCTTTAATCACTAGCGAGGTTTTTTGGGTGCAGAGAAGCTGGGTTGTGATTTTTTACTGTATTTCTCTAAAGTTTAGCTTCTATTTTCATTTTCAGAAAGGCTGTAAAAAAACCAACTCTCCACATCTATTCAGACCAGAAGCAGTAAATAGCAGTGATAGGAGAAAGACAGGTTCCCAAGATTTCTAATGAAGAATAAATTTTGATAAATATCAGCTCTTAAAAATATCTGACCATCTGAAACAAAACGACAGATAAAAGGAAGAGCAGAAAATGAATGACATTATCTGGTTTTGTCTATAGACAAGTGGTGAATGGAACTTAAGTCACTTCTGAGGCTAAACCAAACCCTTTCCCCTCCACTTTTGATTCTTTTTATTGTTGTTTCCAGTATCTTTCTGGTATTTAACATTAACTTAATAAAAACTACAGCTCCCTGAGATATGACATCTGCAGGGGTTGTACCTCACTGGTGCATTCATGCCTCATCCACGACCAGGAATTCTTTGGAAGAATGTCAGTGTTTAATTGAGGGGTATAATCAAACCAGATGCCACAGATACTGGATTTATATATGTAGCAAAAAAGAAGAAATTAAGTAAATGCCTATTAAAAAAAGCTTCTTTACTTTTAGAGCATTTGTACACACACACTTTTGCCTATTTACTTTTGTGCTGTTAAGGAGAATTATCTGCTGTTCACTCATACTTACCTAGATAAAATTGCCTGATTTTAAAACACCTCAAGTTTTCCAACCACTATGATGAACTTTTAAGAAGGGAAATTAGCTTTGTAAGAATGACTCCTATGCTTTCAAGATTTAGTCTCATTTCAGGAGAAGCATTTTAATAAGCTCATTAGTTGAAGCGTAAAAAAAAATTGGATGTTCTGTGCCACTTTCAGGTTGGAAAGACTGTTTAGTAGCTGCCTGACTGTCCACACTGGTAGCCAAATTATAACTAATGATTATATGGGAGACACTGTGGATAACTATGGGTGCAAGACAAAACTGTTAAATTTAGGGAAAAAGTCAGGAAAAGCAAACAGGCACAATGTGGCAGCTGGTGACAGAGTACATACAAGAGAAGGCAGGAGGCCAGGTGTTATCTGTTCCCCTTCTTTTCTAACTCACTTGGCTGGCTTTTGCTCACTGTAGAGGGTGACCACAGACTTAGGCAAGTATCATCTTACATTTGGTTCAGATTTTTGAGGTTGCCTCTGCAGCCACAAGAGGCAAATCCTTTTTTTTTTCTCTTTTTTTTTATTTTTTAAATTAATGAAAGCAAAGAATCTGTGTAAGAGGAAGAAAAATCTGCAGCACATTGTGCTACTACAGAATTTGGGAATTCAGAAGGGCCCAGAGCACAAACTGCAGCAGATGAAGGCACAACTATTCAATTTTCATAAATAAGTCACCAACAGAAGTGAAAGAACAAAGAGGACCAGAATAAACTCCCCTCCTCCTTTTCTCATTCTTAATGTTAAGGATGATTATTCACCACTAAGATGGTGGTGGATTAGAAAGACTGGACTCTGTCTTCTATGTCATCACTCTTTTTGGCTCAGGAGATGCCTGCAGAACTCTCCTCTGTACTGGACACCCAAAAAAGAGCATCACCAGGACAAGGCCACTGCAACAATCCCACTACCTGTCAGCAGTAACACTTTGCTGAAATAAAAGCTAAACTTATTTATGAGAGAGATCTAGAGGAACTTCTCACTGCGTGAAAATTTTAACTGAAAACAGATACAAACTTATTGCAAACAAATTAATATTGGTTAATATACATTTTATATTGTACTCCAAAACTTTTTTAGCAGAAAAAACTACAGATGGGACGCATTTTCCTTAAATAATCCTAAAAAGATTCCAATCTATCTTACGAAGTTACAGTGAAACTGATTTTTTATTTTTGTTGCAGATAACTTACTGTTGATCTTCAATTCTGCCTGCCCACCAACTAAATAAAAATAGCTTTAAAAATTGGCTCAGCTAAAAGCAAACATTCAAATACCACAAAGGAGGAGAAGAGTTTGCCCCAGTAGAAACTTTAATGTTAGTGAATCTTTTTTAGGCTTGAACCAGAAAAGAAATCCACATTACCTCCAACTAAACAACACAAAGCTGCAACGTTTCTGAAGTTAACAGGAGCTTCAGCAATGCTCCTCATATCCTCACTATACCTTTTGCAAGCTTGAATTTTGGCTGCTAGCAGGAAAATCATTCAACAGTGTATTAAATGGGAAGCCATCACATTGGCTGTAATGTCCCATTTTTCTTTCAGAGTGGCTAAACCACCACTTCCTCCGAATAGACCCTATAATTTCTTCTCAATTTGTATCCAATTCTTTCTTAGCTATACCTTTTCCACAGCGAAGATGGGATTATAGTATCACACCAACTTCCTTTATGCTATTCATTGAGTCATGTTCTGTGGAAATGAGAAATTAACTCACAGAAATTAATTTTATTTTAAAGGCATATCCATTAGTTCTGCTAATTTTTCCTGTCAGGAATTCCATCTGGAAATACACTTAAAATTCTGAAAACAACAATGTTTTAGGACTAGTCTGAAACATTATATGTTTCAGTGGAAAGGAAATAAAACTGCTGTGAAGAAAGTTTTGTCTGTTTTTTTGGCAATGAGGACATATCTAATAAGCCAAACTTTGATGAAGTTATTCTCGTATGAATGTCCAAACGAGCCCTGTGAAGCTACCTCTAAGTTTCTTTTTGTTCTCACATATACCCAAAAGTTCTCCCAAATACCAGTCTTCACGTCTGCCACTGATTAATGCAGTACTTCATACCAAAATGCAATTATCCCATTGACCTTTTGCCACTGTCGAAACAAGCAAGCCTATGGGTCTAAGTTCTATAATCACATTTTTGTCCTAATTGTGTCCTTAATACACACAGGCTTTACACATAGGCTTGGAATCCAGTCTAGATATTGCCTTTTATTAAATTTCAGAGAACTTCCAGTAACAATGTCATTACCGTGAAGAAATGTTCTCATGACACAGTGAAGCCTGGATGAAGAAGCTGTAAGGAATTCTTTTACTTTGCAACCTTTGCCAAAAGTATGCTCCAAGAATCCACATCTACATTGTTCCTCTCTCCAACTCCACCTTCAGAGATTATTACCCACTTTCTGCAAATATGGGGAGAGATTTTAATGGGAGATGAAAGAAAAACCTCTGGAGGTTGTAAGGAATGGGTGTATGCAGCCGACATACTTCTGTACTTACACATCACCTTCACTGTTTCAAAGCCTTATAAAACAAGCAAAGCAAGAGGAAACCTCAAAGCAGCCCTATTCTCTGCAGGTGCATTGCAAAGATATAACTTAACTCCAAAACACTTTGCTGATTTAAGCTTCCTATAGTCCTTGGCAAAGTGGGATGTGTGCTCCTTTAGAATTACCATTGTTGTTTTTGTCATGTTTTAGAACCAAGCATGCAGCAATGCTTCCAACCATCACTCAGGGTCTGGTAAACACAACATCCTGGTCACTGTACCAAACACCTCCCACGCTCTGCACTCACCTGTAAACATCTTTGTAACAGCTTTACTCTGCTTGCGGGCAGAGCACAGCAGGAGCAGCCAGGGAGGGAAGAACTCAAAGTGGCTTGCTAAAATCTCTGCAATTGTTCCAGATAAACTTGTAGAAGTTTGTTCACCCTCGGAAACATTACAGCCCTCGTCCACTGAATCCACGAGTATGAAGAGGCTCTGCTGCGGGGGCTTTATTCCCAGGAGAGGGAGTAGAATGCACCTATGAGGAAGAGGAAGCAAATTCGGTATTTTAAAGAAATTTAACAACAACAGTAATTCAAGATGAAGCCATGATCAACTTAAAATGCAAAGTTATTTTTTAAATAGTTACCACGGAAAATACTGAAGGAGACTGAACTAACAGAGATACTTTGAACAGGTAGTGATGTAATTCTTGTTTGGGCAACATTACTTTTTCACAAACTTATAATTTCTAACAATACCTTAAAACTATGTAATGGTGTTCAAGGCTAATTAGAAGACTTGGAAAAATGTTGTTTAACTAAGAAAGAAGCTACTTGGCCTAAAGTTTAAGAACCTCATTCCTGTTGCCTCTGACAAAGCTGTTTTTATTGTTGATCAGAAAGTAATACTGAACAACAGTTGGTCATGAAACAAAAATCTAAAAGACACATGAAATATCAAAGCTCTAAGAGTTCAAGTCTGAATGAATAAATTTACAATGAACCGAATTTCTGCTTTACCTTCACAAATAAAATGTAAATTAGCAGCAGACTGAGACATTTGGTAATGACTTTGATGTATTAGCTTTTATTTATATTGAAGCTGCCAAGGTCCTGTTACTGAAAAAGGATTATGTGCATCCTCAGGATGCTAGGAGCTCTAACAACACATCTGATTGTGTGACTAAAAATTTAAAAATTGCATTTACTGTTGCTCTCCTTTAAGAGTGTTTATTAAAAATATACGTAACTCCACATTTATGTGTGTCTTTAAATAGCTACTAGAGAACCATCATGCATCTACTCAGTATTTCCATGTTACACTATTTTTTGGGAAACTTCATAGTGACTTGGGCTGGTAGTTTCACTTGGTTAATTTTAAATACATTTGGCAAGTAAACTTCGATGTTATAGTACAAAGATTCTGAAAATTAAATGAGGTGAGAAAAATACATATCTAACAGTTTACGCTCTTGTGTAGATTTGCTATGTGCATGTGTCCAGAAGGCATGCACATCAGAAGCATTTTTTGGTTTACTCAAGATGGTAAGAGCCTTTTATCATTTATTTTACTGAAGAAATTTATCTTGGTCAACACATTGTCACCTACCAAGTCCTCAAATGGCAATATAGGCAAATCTTGCCTGTTAATGAAAGAACAAAACCCACTTCAGAAATTATTCCTAAGCCCTGTTAGGGGAAGGATTGTTATTTTCTGGTTTTCTGACTGAGGAAAATGCAAAATGGAAACTGGTGTGCACCTTTCATGTCTGACAGTAACAGCACAATCTAGCAGAGCAGATGAAAGAGAAATTTCCTCCAAGGTATGAAAAGGAAGTACAAAATATTTGTGTTTTGAAAGCATTCATGAGTAGATGGATTGTAAAATCCTAACATATCTCTGCTCCTCACCTGCTGGTTTGGGGTTTTTTTCAGAAGCACAAGACTACTGAGAATTCTTTGGTACTTCTCCAAGTAGGTTCTCTTTCAGAAGATGCCCAAAGTCTAACTAAAATCACTGTTCACTAAGCTGGGAAGTTAAGCAGCTACCAATTCACAGAACAGGAAATTAAAGTAGCCATAAGGTTAAAATTACTTTCCTAAGTGATGCCAATCCCACAATGAAAGGAGGCAGTTGGAAATGACCACATTTTCCACCCCTTCCCTTACCACAATTCTGCCTTGCCCCCTTAGCTATTTATGTCAAAGCATTTTCCCTGCAGCATTTTTCTATCAAAAGTAATTTTCTTCTCACACAGTTCTCCATACAAAAAAAAACTACTTTACCAGAGTGAATGTTACTATGAGTTATGAAGAAATGGTATCTTAAATTAAAATCTCACTTAAAATCTGTGTGACTCTCAGAAAATGCCTGTAAAGCATCTTAGGAGCACCTGGAATTATCCTTGTGTCAGTATTTACCTACTGGGAACACCACTGAGAAAAGGTAACTGTCCTGCCTGGGAAAGAGTCTCAAATCTCTGCTTAATTCTGGCAGTCCACAGCAGTGGGCGGTCATGGGTCAAACCAAAAGGCTCACCCTGCCTCTAAACAGGGCTGGAAGCAGATTTCTAAGGAATAATGTAAGCACTGGACAAGCATTAGACCACATTTTCCCAGCACTCTCAACAACCAGTGCTTCCAGGGACTTTCTGAGCCAGAGATTCAGTTTTTGCATTTAACATCCCTTAACTGACCGCACTTCCACAGGTTTGTCCAAATCTTCTACAAACTGATTTAAGACTCCAGCATCCACAGCATCCTGCAACTTAGCTAAGCACTGCATGAAATAACCCTCCCTTTTGTAGTTTAAACCCCAAAACATCCTTGTTTCATTTGATATCCTTCAGCTTCTGTACTGAAAGGGATAGTGAGCCATAATGCCATACTACCCCCCTCCATGTCATTTGTATCACAGCCTCTCTGAGCCATTTCTTTCCAGGCAGAAGTCTTAGGATATCAATGGTGCTCCATAAAATGCTGTTCCACAGACCCTTGTCTCCCTGTACTCTGCTTTTTTTCCACTTCACAATACTTATATTTCTGAATCCTAACATAATTTAAATTCCACTAGGAAAAATATACGCATATATATATTTACATGCATGTAAGAAATGAGGCACAGTGACTTCTCCCAGCTTACAACAATATTAGTAAAAGTGTGGCATTGACAAAATATTGATTGGGCTTCCTCTTTAAGTGCCCTTTGAAACTGCTTGATAAACTTCTGTTCTTCCTAAACACTTTATATCACGAGTTCAGAGTGGATGCCAAACAACTTAAGAGTGAAACCTTCTGGTAAGTGCTGCGCTAATTTGCCAGAAGTCACATTATGTGACAGCCAGGAGATCAGGACTGACAGCCCAAGATTATGAAAGGCAAGTCCTTCTTGATCAACCTGATCTCCTTCTGTGACAAAGTGACCCGCTCAGAGGACGAGGGAAAGGCTGTGGACATTGTTTGCCCAGACTTTAGTAAAGCCTCTGCCACCAATTCCCACCTCATTCTCCTGGGACAACTGCCTGGATGGCCAAGTCCAAAGGGATGTGGTGAATGGAGTTAAATCCAGCTGGTGGCCAGGCACAATTGGTGTTCCCCCAGGATCAGTACTGGGACCAGTCCTTCACTGATGATCTGGACGAGGGCACCCTCAGTAAGTCAGTCTCTTCTCCCAAGACATGGTTTAGTGATGGACTTGGCAGAGCTGAGTTAATGGTTGGACTGGATGACCTCAAAGGTCTTTTCCTACCTTAACAATTGTGATTCTTTGTTTAACCTGACTTAGTAATTCCACTCCCCTACTATTTCTTGATTACATAGGAAAATAATACAAATCAACACGGAATTAACAATGTCTTGAAGTACTTCCCTCAAGGGTGATTCATCTACAGATTGTTGTAACAGATTGCTTAATGTTCAGAGTGCCTCTCAAAGGATTACAAGTTGATTTTCTTTACCTTCTGAAAGGGTAACAACTTTATAACTTCTATATAGATACAAAACTGGTTATCGTTAAAAAAACTAAATTTAACTAGTCAGTAAAAATACAAAATCTCCAGAGAAAACAGCACAATTAGGTATTTTAAATGATGGAATTCATTTTAATGGCAATATAATGACTTACTTATGCAGAGCAAAGATGTTTTACATGCTCTGCAGCAAGTAAGAATTCCTCAGAACAATGAGCCATCCCACAGAATTCTTCAGGACTGCTACTGAGTTGACTGAACCCATGCAAACATGATTTTCCACATATGGAAGGAATATACACAGGGTAGGCTGAAGCTCTGCTTATGATTGTCCTTGAGATTTTTAGATTGGATCCACAAAAACATGAAGACACAACAGAACAAAGTCAAAAGATAGCAGCTTTGTCCATAAAGGCAGAAAAGAGTCACAGTGGAATGCACATAACTTGCTTTAAAAAATTATAAAAAATAATAAAGCAAACACACATGCCAAATAACAATTAATGAGTGGCTCTGGGAGCAAAAGGAATTATAAATCCTATTTTCTCATGAATGTGTTTTTCATATTTGACTGTCTCTGGTGTATAGGAAATTTGGTTATGTCCTCACTTAAACTGTCTGATGGCTGTTAGAGGGTAAAAGTAGCTTCTCCCTAAAAGGGCTCCCTTTTCTCTACCCAGCTGCTGGCACTTACTGCTGACAAACACAGAACAAGTGTGCAAAACTCATCTCCTAGGCAGGCAAGAAGCAACAAGGGAAAAAAAATAAAAAAAACCCACAATCACCCCCCCGATTTGTCACACTCCAAGTGCTGCTACTTTTAGCAAAACGTGAAATACTTCAAATTTCATGATGGAAACGACTTATTGAGAAATCTGCTTTCCTTCTGCTAGTGAGCTCTTACGCTTCTTTTTCTAATCAGTATAACAATGCTTTAACAAACTGCCTTTTGAGTCAGCTTCTCGCCACTAGGTTATAGTTCAGCACCTGTATTTCACTTACAGCTGCCAATGCCAAGAACCACCATTCCAGAGGTTTGCATTGGGAATTTACAAACTCTGCTCTTTCCAAGGGAAGTTTGTAAAAAAGCAGACAACATTGTTATTCCACGCATAGTCTCCTGCTTTTTCACAAATGCTTCTACACCATATTCCTTGAGGAAATTCACCAGCCATTTGCCATATTTCTAATCCCTGCTTATTCAATTAGCCCCTTTCCCCCCTTCCTTCTGTAATTAGCAAGGAGTTAGCTTTTTCTCCTCATTTTAAACTACAAGATGCCTCCAAACATTTTTCTTCAGAGGAAATAATCTCTGTAAACTACAGCTAGGGACCCAGCTTCAGAATTAATTCTGGAAGGGGCCATGCCCCCTGCACTCTTCCAAAGGTGGAATGTGACACTGATTTTGCATCTCTCATTGGCAGTGCTGCCTGTTAAAAGACACCACTACAGGACATGAGCACAGGAAAACCACGTTAAACATCCCAAACTGATTTTTAAAAATGGTGCTAAATGCTCCAAGTGGTTTTACTGCTGTCAGGCAAGGCTATCCTTAAGCTTGACTTCAGCTCATCTTCCCTCTGTTTTGGGGAGCTCTGAAATGTTAGGAACTGGCATTCTCCTGCTTGAGTTCACCAGCGCCTCCCTGCCAAGATGCACCCAGAACATAATCTTACCCAAAGACTATTTGCATTTCAAAAAGGAAAGCAATATTCAGGTGAGACAGTTCACATGTAATATTTACAATTAAGTTAATATTAACGCCACTGTTCTGAGTCACAAGAAACAGTAGCAGGCGATCATATGGAATAACAGAAAATAGCTGCAAAGCTCCATGAGGAATTGCAATTCCTTGAAACTGAAGCAATTCCTTTAGGACTGTAAACATATGCTGAAAAAAAATGTATTTGCAATACCTAATTTTGGTGGTCACCAGCAACATGATGGAGCTGATCCACTGCTATCAGCAAACAAAGTTACAGTGGGTTTTACCTGCATTATTATTGTATTTGTAAAAATTTGTCAATAAAACCTCATAAAACATTCACCTTACATGGCATAGCAACAAAGTGCTGTACACCTTATGAGATGCGGACGCCTTACTGAGTTTACAAGGAAATTGTTCATTTGCACATTTGATTTAAAGAATTAATGAAGAGTAAAGTAATGGAGAAACATGCCTATATATATTGGATGGATATCTGTGTGTGGATATATATTTATACACAAAGAGTTTTAAAAACCTCTAGTGTATAAAAAATAGACAATTCTTCAGACACCTATCTCAACCTTCAGAAAAGCAAACAAGCATCTTCCTTCTTGTAAGTGCTTTACAACATGATATATCACAGCCCTTTACAATGTAATTTTTAAGACTTATTTCCATTTACATTGTATTGGAAAATACAGCGAATTAAGTACACGGTGAGACTGTATATAAACTATCTACATATAGTAGTAATTTTTGCTGGCAACATAAGAAGCAGTGGAATTTTTGCCTAAAAATCACACACTGAGACCTAACAAAAATCCTAACCACTAAGTGTAAACCTGATTCTGCCTCTTCCTGCTCCAAATCAGGTGTAGCAGAAGCTCCATCTTCCCCAGTGGGGGAAAAGCAGGGAAGGAGAAGGCTCCATAGGGCAGTTGAGAGCTGGAGGTGATGCATGACAGGGAAAGGGGAAAGAATTGTTATACAGGCACTACAGAGAGGAGCTCAGGCCATTGCAGGATACCTGAGGACAGAGGATGCCCAAGGGCACACATCTATACGCAACAGGGGTTTCACTACTTCCAGTGCTCATGGAATAAACATAAAAGCTTGAAAATGCCTAAGAACAGAAAACAAAATCTGCAAAACTGCAGACTTTTTTTAATCATCTGTACTTGAAAAATTCTCACAAGTGACAGCAAATACCCCACCTTGCTCCTCATGAGTTTACAGACACATGTTCATTTGTGTATTGTAATAACCATGGGGTTTGTTAGCAGGGAGTATAATCCATTAAAGCTGTCTGTCCCCACCATCCCCAGTTCCCAATTTGCATTTAAAAGCATGGAGCCAGTGAAGATAAAGCTGTTAAAGACTGTAGAAGCTTCAGCAAAGACAGACTGACACCAATAGCTGCATTTTTCTCTTTTGTTTTCCAAACTGCATATGGGGCACAGGTCGCAATAAAAGAAGAAAAGGTGAATTTAACTTCTAATAAAATTGACAATTCCTGCTGTTCAGCTGATGAAATATTACCCTCTTTCCAAGCAGACTTTCAGGAGCTGTATTCACACAGAAAGGAAAACCAGAGCATCTTTACAAATTGCTTGCAGCACTGTTTGTGGAGGAGTGACTTTTATTTCGTCCTATGACATGGCATTTACGTCTTATGGATGACTTACAGTAAACAGTATATTTACCTGCCTTATAATGCATTCTGGCTAATGATTAAAAGGGAAACTAATGATCAAGTCCAATAGCTGCTTTCTGTCCGGTATCACCCCAGTTCTTGGCACTATATACATGTGCAATACAGGCCTTCGCTTCTTACTAATCGCCCAGCTGCTCACACTGGTAATAACATCCTGAAAAACACACGCACAGGACCCCTGACCAACTGGGAAGATTTGAGAATTACAAGCACAGAACAGTTTTACACTTAGAAAAGCTGCAAAATAGAACATAAGGGAAAAGTGAAGTGACCCAGTTTGATGTGTGGGCACCTGTGCACACACCAACATACCTGATCAGGTTATTGAGAGAGCTGTTCAGTAATTTTTCAGCATGATAAAGTGCACTGCAAGTGATTATGACTTTCTGACAAAGGGCAATACTGGAATTAAGACACACTTATGGAATACAATATAATATGGATTGTTTTAGTAAATTATTTATTTGCAGGCTACACAGGACAACAAACTGGCTCTGACAATTCTACCCAACCACAGTTAATCTTATGAAGGGAGAGGCAAAAAGCAGAAAACAAAACAAAAAGCCCACCCTGAGAATCACCTATTGGGAAACCTCGAGGTGAAGTACACAGATGTAAATCAAGGGTCTGGCCTTTTCAGAAGCAGTGAATTAGAAACAGCAGGCAAGTCTTGTGCAACTCAATACCTGATTTTGCAACGTCTTGTAGCAACCTGGATTTTATCTGCAATTGTAAGGCAGACTTGCAGCCCCACCAGGAGAGCACAAAAGCCACCTCCAGGGCATCAGGCCAGACAAAAGCAGAATTTATCCTTGGACCAGCGCCACTGGTCACACAGAAACAGGCCATGCTGGACCCTGTGTATTGATTAGAGACCTCCTACTGTCTCACACAAATACATAGGTGATTTTCGTCTAAAAAGCACTGCCTGAGGATCCCCTGGCGGATTTACTCAAAACATCAGAAAACAGAAGCCTTAAGAGCAAATATTTTGGTGTAATAGTTTTACTGCCCAGAACAGTTTGCAAACAACTTGGTTATTATAAAGGACAGACAACTGTGGCTGAAAACCATTCACAACTGCTACCATGAGCAGGTTGACTGACTACATTTTAAAAGGAATATACTTGCCATCTGTGCTAACATATACAATATGTTCTAAACTACTCGGAGTCTGACATACAAAATCTGTATCCCCAAAGGCAAGGAGTAAGAAAGCAGAGAAGACAATGCAAATGTTTGTCCTGAACACCTAATATAAAAAAAGCAATGTTTTCTACATAAACTCTCACAGGTCTGTTTTATAGTGATGGAGAGGTCACCTAGTCCACTTCCCCACCTACAGCCAGATCAGCTCTACATCTGTCATCCCTGAGAGATACAAGTCCAGGCATTCCCAAAGACTTCCACCAGCCAATACTGTCTCCCTAAGCAATCCATTCCAGTGCCTCAATATTCTTGTAACTGGGAAGTTTCCCCCTTCTCTTCATTTGTGTAACTTCTTCCTGTTTTCCTGCAATTCAAACCTTGTACTTCTTGCCCTGTAACTTCTGTCCCACGGGTAACACATGGATCATTACAAGGAAGCCAGCAGCATCCAAAATTTATAACCATTTCCCTCCACTCAATCAGCTGACGGCATGAAGGAACAGGCTGAGAAAAGACAGATCTCTACGAAACCAACTGTGCTGTGTCAGTTTGAGAGTGAACTACTGCTGATTACTGTAAGCACAGTTACTCATCTCTTATTGCACATAGCCAAATATAGTTCGACTTGCACATAGCCTGTTTGTACAAGTCTCATGTCAGCAAAGCCTTCCTGTAGTCAAGATGACATTTACAGTTATCCCTTATCCACAAATACTGTGACGCCTACAAACTGAAGTTAGATTAATCGAAACCAAACCATGTCATACCATGGTAGTTGTTTTTCAACTCTTTCTTATCTTCCAGCTGTTTGCAAATAGTTTGTCCCATTATTCTGGCATTTTTCATTTCCATTGACACACTTCTAATTCCCCACACCTTTTTTGTTCCTTTTTAAAGCAAGGCACTAAAGACACAACTTTTCAAGTCTGAATTTTCAGCCATCCTGAAAAAGATAACCTGACCTTTGAAGACAATCAGTAACAGTTTGAAAACATCTCACCTATTCTATGCTGGGTTTCTATTTGCTTGTTTGTTTGGGGTTTTTTGTCTGGGCTATGTATTTCTTTAATCTTACCTCTTTCTTGTTAGTTTTAATTATGTTAGCTGAGTGCAAAATGACTGTTTTTTAGGAAATGGCAACATACACAAGCGTTGAACATCTTTGCTTTCCCAATTCTACCTGGAGTAGAATTCACTGGGAGTTTTTCCTCCCCAATGAATAGCAGATCAACATTTGGCGTATATTGTCTTCTTCCTGCTAATGTATGTGTGGAGCTGTTTCTTATTAATGAACAAAATGCATCTCACAGCAAACATGATCAAGGCACCTTGAACTTTCAGTCTTGCCCTCATTTTTACGTGACACTTTCACTTTCATATTTAGTAGCTGCTCTACTTTCTTTCTGCCATCTTCCCACTGGTGTTTAACACATGAATAACAAGGAACTCAGTTTCACTAAATTGGACATTTAATAACTGCTTTGAGACCTCAGCGTCCATTACAGTTAATTCCTTTCATTATACTTCATGAGATCCTACCCACAAATTATCTCAGGTCACCAATATCTCCGAGCCCACTGCTTTTAGTTTGTCCTTCTTTGTCCTCCCCTTCTAAACAAAGAATCATTTAGGTTGGAGAAGACCTTTAAGATTGAGTCCAACCACTAACCCCAACACATGCATTTAAGATAATTTCATAGTCACTATCCGAAAGATTTAGTTTTTTCAGCTCATTCCTTCCAATCTGATAGAAGCAAATTTATGTCTTCCCACTAGCTATTTTCTCCTCTTTGACATCAGTAGTATGGTCACTGACAGACTCCTGCTTATATAATGGATTTCCAGCTGACATTTATCTCCTGCTTGTTTTGTTAGTCAAATTTTTCAATGATCTAGACATTATCATCCAAATTCTAGGCCTTGGATAACTTCATTTGGTATCTTAAAGCAGCTTAGCTTACTTGAGCTTGCAGATTTGGTGGAGTAAAACACTTGTATTTTAGCAAAGACATGGTTTACAGGTGTGGGAATCTCTCTTAGTTACCAACTATTCCACTTGGACAAAGCAGGCAAACTTCTAGATACACAAGATGGTCTGATAGGTAGTTGGTAGATAGTTTTATTTACAGTCCATGAAAGATAACAGCAACAAACCTTTAAGTAGAAATCCCACATGTAAAAGTATGTATATGTATGCTATATATATTTTACAACTTCTTTTATACAGATATTTTTTAATCATAGATTTTTCAGTGGTTTTAAATTTCTTTAGTTTATTCTAGAACTACAAGCAAGCACACTATGTACAAAGCAAGCTACCTTTTTTTTAAACATACCAGTTTTACAAGTTGTCCTGACAGATCTTTTAGAGCATTTAACTCAATCTTCAGTGCATACTAATATTTCCAGTTCTGCTTGTTCACCCCTTACCTTTTTTCCATTAGTATAATGACACCTAAGGCATTTTGATTACTCCTTCACTTATCTTCTGCTTTGTCCATCCCATGACCTAGATGACTAACCCTATTTTCCCTCCTTCTCCTCCACCCCAGTTATTGAGCTGTTTGTCTAAGTTGCTGTTATTTGTATTTACCCCTGGAATTTGTCATCTCCCATGTGTTGTTTCAAATCTGTTTCAATACAGTCAAAACCCAATGCTTTTCTTTCTATTAAACATGAATTAAGTTTTCACTATTTGTTTCCATCTCTTTCTTAAAAAAAAAAATTAAATAACTAGGGGTCAGAGAAAGTACACTTTAGATCAAATGCATGAGATGAGAGCATCAAATCAGACTCACTGAGAACTATTATTAGTAGAAATGAGAGAATAGCCCATACTGCACCTTATTTTCCATTCATGCAAATAAATTACTTTATAATATTCAAAAATTTGTGGTTGAAATGCAACATGTACCACAATAAGAAAATGACCAAGTTTATATATGCAACAGAATGTATCAAAATTACAAAGTTAGATTTAAATCATTTATGAAACCAAAGGTATAGCCATGTGAAATATATCTACACATAGTCATTTCAGCCTTCCTTATTAACCACCTGATTCCTTAATCATATAAAAACTAATATTTGTTAAAAATGTAGCTCCTTCTACGAGCAGTGTTATCTGAACTGATTAGTACACAACTGAATTGAAATTCTTGTAGCTTTACAGGCATTTGAATTTGTAGGTATTATTCTACATTTTGGAGATAGAAAAAAAACTCATTTCTTTTCTCTGTCTCGATTTATGCAGTGCATAAACACAACTAGGAACAGGTACTGCTTTCCAGGTATATGATTCTATTTGATGACATGAGAGACATGCTAACCATAAAAAGAAACAAAAAAAACCCAACCAGATGAGACAGGTAGAAAACTGCACTGAATACATTCAACTGTGTGGCTTTTGTCAGGTTCTATACTAGTTTACTGTTCTGCCAGCCCTATGTTCTATTATTCCATGATCATGTAGCAGAATACAACAGATTAATGTACACAATACAAAAGTCACCATTATTACTGCAGTTCAGTCTGATAATCCCCAAATTAATTAGATTTTTCCTAGGCATTTGATTTCAAATGGAAAAAAACCCAACATTACAGATTGGGAAGCAGGAACAATAGATGCTGCAGTGGCTGTTTCTTCAAGACAGGGTGTTCTGGAATTACCTGCCTGGAGGAGCCAGGCTAAACAACAGTAGACATTTTGAAATCTTGATCATTCCCTAATCAAGTTGCTCTATACCTGCATGTATCTCATTTCTTGCACGTCATCATAAAGCACCCCACACTTCAGCTGTTGAGCTGATTGCAGGATTACCCTGTCCAACCTCATTTTGAGAAAATCCTCTGCACAAATACCATATGAAAAGCTGTTAAGAATTTACCTTCCTAGGCAAGCACTTAAGACAGCTTCCCTACTACGTTTGTGTTATCATGTATCTTTTCCCATCTTATTTTGTCAAGTAAAATGGACTATCCTAAACCTTTAATTGCAGTGTCTCAGTTGAAGAGGCAACAGATGGAGCAGCTCTTGTGTGTCCCATTCAAAATTATTCTCCCATACTCCCCAAAGTAGAATCCACAGCATATGTTCCTCATGTATCACTCTGGGGCCGTATGAGTTATCTTGTGGTTTGTTTTTTTCTCCCCCAGCCCCAAGCTGATACAGTTTCTCTGTTTTGACTGCAAATCTTCAATTGATCCTCTCTGCATCTTCTCCACAATTTAGTTTCCAAAAACAATGTTTGGTTAGCACCATGTGAACCTGAGTCTAATATCTTACAGCACTGAAGCATTTAGCTTTGTAACCCATTCTAGAGCTTCATATTGTGTAAGATCTGGTTTTAGCCTTAACTACAATAGAACAAGGGACAGAAACCTTCCTCTTCCTCCCTCCACCAATTTATATACAAAACATTTAGTGTGGATAGCAACTTTATCATAATTTAAAAGAAAAGACAGTCCTAAAGAAAAAAGTTTGGAGCATAGAATGATTTGTAGTGTTGTGCTGTTGACCGATCAAGTTTCTATGTTAGAATGGGCAGAGTTTGACACTCCTTAGTTAATTTAGGGAATTTCACACTCAGACATGACACAACTGCCCTTATCACAGATCAGATGCACTTCACCTACAAACAGCTTTTTTCTGATGTCCTCTTGGATGCTACTCCAGGAAAGTGTAGAAAAGGAATAGACAGCTTGTATTATGCTCACTATCACTGCAGAAAAGCTACTGTAGTTAAAACCAAGACTTGTTAATTAACTGCTCTAAAATGAAAATCACGCTGTAATCCCATTCTTAGCAGTTTTTCCTCATGAGGTTCATTCCTACCTGCCTGATAATGTCATCTCTATACTGCTGGTATTTTCCTCAACCAATTTAAAACTTCTGAACAGTTTTCTTTTTCTTCAAGGACAACTCCAAGATGCTGCAAATAACCTTGAATATGATGCTGCCATGTCTCCTTCCTTCTCTCAGGTACTAAGATACAATGGATCTTTAGCACACCATCTTGCATCTGTGCAGCCAGATGCCCAGCACCCCTTCTTCACCAAAAACACCACTATTACCCACTCTTAGTAGTATATGACAAAGAAAAAAAAAAACAAGGAAAAGATAACCATTGATGGTCCACATGATCCACTCATGTATGATCCTGTATTCCCATTCATCCTCAATTTGTACAACAGCATCCACAACTGAGCCAACAAGTCTGATGGCCTTCTATCTACAAGACTCTTTGGTCCTTGCTTTGTCTGAAGGCATCTGCAAACATGCAGCATAGAGAGGGCTTTGACTGTGATAGGTTTGCCCGTTTCACTTCATCAGTTGTATAAATGTCCCCAGTTGCCTTCTTTTCATTATCTCATTTTCAGTTCTTCTTTAATGCTATCTCATCACACTTTGATGTCATCAAGCATACCATGAGCCTACTCACCCCCATTCTCTGCAGCACCTCCTCTGCAATACCTTTGAACACCTACATACAGCGCAACCCTTGTGTCAACGTAATTATTTTCTTGCCTTTTTTTGCCTGATTATTTCTTTTTGAGTAGTAATTCTTCAATCACGAAGTGTCTTTCCACTAACTATTCAAAACATTCCTGCTCCTAAACAAAGACAGATTTCTCACCATTCCTAGCGTATTGCTGACACAGAAGAAACTAAAATCTCTTCAAGTCATTGCTTCTCCAACACTTTTGGAAGACACTATTTCAATACTATCTTCTCAAAGTATATAAGACACACTGAGTTCTTTCTACTTCAAAATCCACCAAATCCTTTTTAATTTTTTTTTCATTGGAAAAGAAGAAAGGAAAAGAAACTTAAACCCTTGCACAAGCTATGAACATGTGCATAGAGAACTGAAGGGAAAGGAAATAATTAACAAGAATTGCTACGAAGGTCCATCTAACTAAACAGCTTATAGGAAAACCTGTAAGGTTTAAGCCTGAGCCACATTGATTAAAGGCAAAATGTTAATGCCTATAGAAGTAGAAGACAAAAAGGTCTATGTAAGTTGTCATTATTAAAATGCCTTAGGGAAACTTTCTTATGGTAATTTAATCTGAAAAGGTTAAAACCTTAAATGGTATTATGTTCAGTCTGTACGCTGTGCTTCCATACAATGAAAGAGGAACATACAACTTGCTCTTGCAGAAACACTAACTGCTGCTATGTGACCCGTTAACTCCACAGATTTAAGGGAAAAGCCTAAAGAGAAACATGCCACAAAGTACTTAAGCTCCAGGCAGTGCTCAACTTTCTAACAGTCTGGAGAACACCAGAACACAGAGTTTTCTATGAAGCCTAGCATCAGTTAAATGTCTAAAGCCTCAGTTGCACAGTACGTGTGAATACTTGGAACAAGAAGCTCCAGGAGAGTAAAGATGCTCTCACACGACTGAATTTACCTTCTGCAATTGCACTTTCATTAACCTGGAAATACAGGCTGATTTGGTAGATTCTTTTTAACCCCTTGTGCATGCTCTTACAGAAATAGTTTCTCATCTCACCCGTTAATTGGTATGATTTTCAGTTGGTGTCTTGCCTCTATGATTTTTAAGTATAAAATAAATCATAAATAAACAAAACAGCTAGCTTTTAACTGAAATGAGACCATTTGTAACCTGAAAATGGTTATGACTCCTACTAAAAGGAGAATTCAATCTTGTACCAGATCAAACTCCTCTGGGCTAGAATCCAAATAGCTTCAGGATTCTAGTCAAGCACAAGTGAAACATGTAGATATAGATAAAATTCTGGGAAAGCACAGAAGTAGAATGTTGCCTATTTACACATCTAAAACATTGTTAAGAAAAATTTCCTTTTTTCAGCTAAGGGAATTTTTATGCCACATTCTTAGGTGTGACCTCTGAGGAAAATAACAAGTTGGAATTATTTAATTTCAACATGAGATGAAAGAGAATAAAGCCATATTTAAAGATGTAAAAGGCTGTCCCAAAAAGGAAAGAAAGAATCTATTCTCCATGTCCCTGGAAAATACAAACTTAGATTCCAGCAGGAAAAAACAACTCAGGTTAGACATATGGATTTTTTTCTCTAAGAACTGTGAAGCATAAGAGCAGAAGAAGCCAACATCTCTCAAAACCAGACTCCAGTTTCTTCTGCCTCAGGAAGGAGATGCTGGGCTTGATTTTTTTGAGGTCCACTTCTAACCTTCTCAAGGTTCCAGTCAGTCACTTGAACATTTGAACTTTACATGTGGCAAATGAATAAACACACTGGAGGTTAACAACTTTCTTCTTTAAAGGGTCTTGTAAATTAATTCCTTATGCATTCAGCTCTTTCTTTGCATGAAACAGGATACAGTTAGTCTTTGGCTTTGTTTCTACCATTCAGAGCTCTATGAAATTAAGAGAGTCTGACAAAATCTATGTTCACAAGCTCTGTGTAACCATTGCAAAGCTACAGCTACCAAGATTGCACTGGAGCTGTGGAAGCAGAGGGAAAGGCTCTGCAGCAGTCCTTTCCAGAAGAAAAGAGACTGAAAAAAATATATAGATCACTTCCAGACAGTCTGAGACCTGGGTGAGAAAAACTGAGATATTTATTACCTATAAAAGATTAATACTGAATTACTAACATAGAGTAAAATGACTGAAAACCCAGCAGCATTGGAGGTTCCAGTAGCTCAAGCTAAGGCATCTCTAACTGTTTCCAACATGCTGCCTCTCACTGTTATCTTTTCACAGTGGTCTCACAACCTGGGTGCTTAAGCAAACAGCAGCAGAAACACGTACTGTGGTTAATTCACTTGCAAAGAAAACTCAGGAGTTTGTAGGGTAAAATATCAAACCCCCATTAAAGTCAGGATACTGTAATTCTTCTCAAATTTACTCCAAAACAGACTTTCAATTAAGAATAAGCCACTCCAAAACAGTGAAAAACTCACTAGTTAATTTGTTCAATAAAGCCCACACAGTCAATTATCAATTTAATTATATTACTGACTTCAAAGATGGTACACGGAGTTCTAAAATAGAACAGCTTCTTCACACTTCATCTGTTATCGTATACAACTCAATGTCTAAATCTGTTCCTTTATCTCTGCTTAATAAACAGCAAGAAAAATGACATTTCAATACTGCAGATTGAAAGTCCCTGGACAAGTCACAGAACATTTGCTGCAAAAACCTGTGTTTTTTGACACTGTTAGACAAACAATCCAGATTTTGAATGAAAACTTATATATCATTTAGAGAAGAGAAAAAACTCTTATCACCTACAATCTACAACTTTCTGGAGATACACGACTCTTGGGAGAAACAGGAAAGGAAAAAAACCCAACTTACTAGCATGGAAAGCCAATACAGGTGAAGGGCCAAGGGGGAGGAAATGCTTGTTAGCGCTGGCTGACATTCACAGGTTTTTGCTCTGAATTCTGCTGTTCATGAGGTTTCAATCATATTGCCAAAGACAAAACACCAAACAGGCAGAAGCAACTTTACACAGATAACAGCTATTGGCACAAGAGTTGTTGCACTTTAAGGCTGTCCAAATGAGTGACTCATACAAGGCTTTCAAATTTAATCAACATAAACCCCTGCTTCAAACCTGCAGTCGGCAGAAAACCTTACATGACCTCTCACACTTTTTACAATCAAGATGCTTGTATATTCTACAGAACTATAAAACTGTTCAGCTTTTTGTATCACTCAACATTATTGATCACATTCCATCACAAGGCAAATCTGCTGTCGATGCAAAGGAGCTACACCATAGATACTTAGTTCACTACACTGCAAAGAAACTGCAACATGAAAAAATCCTTTACTGTCATTATTTTCAAGTTTTGATGTGGTTGCCTCTTGTCACATTGCCCAGCTTGGGATCTCTGGGATTTCCCTTTCCAAATATGGGTAGGAGAGATCAGGAGTTAAAGAAAAGCTTTAGTCCGGGAACATGCAAAAGTAACCATTACACAGAATTTTGCATCAGCACACACAGAATCTGATGTCCTTTCTGCAAAAATAAAAGGGGATATTTAAGCTCTGGGGCGTAGCTTCCCTATTTTCATTCTTGTTAAAGAGAATGAAACATCAGCTTGAGAAAACTTCTATGAAGTTCTTATGCAATAAGAGATTTGATCCGCAGCTTCTTCTGTTTGTTTTGTGGTTTTCTTTTACATTTTTTTGTTTCTTGGGTTTACTAATCAGGGACATCTACATGCATGGGAATGCAATTTTAGCAATGCAAATAAGTGGAAATCTGAATTCCTGGCTTCATTTTTCCTCCAATAAAAATCACTTTCATTAGACCCTCTTCCAATAAAGTAATTCTAGTAGCAATACTTTAGTAACAAAATGTTAGGATACCTCACAAGTAAAGGACACTTGAAAATCACTGACCCAAATTAAGTATCTGAGAAGTGAGTATGTGAAAAGTCTCACAAGATTTGAAGTTCCTGGAAAAGACATGCAGAAGATGGAAAAAAACTTCACCTGTGACTGAGGGCAAAGCAGCTGCATCTTCACCAACCAGCTGAGAGATGTGGAAATTCCCCATTTTCTGGTGATTTATAAATTTCAGCAATACAGCCAGGCAAAACTCAAATTTTGCTTTAAGTTTGTACTAGACCAAAACACACTAAAGGTGAGTTTAGTGCAAGTTTAAAAACATGTTATTTAACAGACATGTTTCATCTCTATATTCTCTGAAACTGACTCAGGAGCTCTGGTCATGGGTATCTTTCAAACTCAGGAGCAATGGCTGTAAAACAAACCAGCTCTGCAGGATAGCTATGCCCACACTTTTAGTAAAAAACACTTTCTGGGCTGTGAATTAACCAAACTCTGCCTCCCGTCAACAATGAGAACTGCAGCACAACACATGGGAATTATATCCCTTTCCCTACTGTCTGAAGGTGTTCAATGTCATCTCCTCTGTCTGAAAAACGTAAACCAGGAACATAAGGGAAATGCCTTTCTACAGCCTAGTTTACACAAATTTCAGTATTATCCACAGTTTATATCAGAATTCCTCATGTCCTCATGGCCTTGCATAACTGGTATCTGCCTGTATTCCCACCAATCACTGGAAGTATAAACTTTCTGCAGTGAAACCAAAACAACCCTAGAGACAGTATTGCAAAATTTGGGTTATTTGGATTTTAACTTTTCTATGTGAACAGAGAAAGACAGGCTAATAGACCTTTGGAAGTAAATTCTCTCAGTTTAACAAATTATTTCTTCTTAACTTTTGGAGTCCGTAAGAATCTTTGGCTTCCCTTCTGCTTCACTTTCACCTCAAATTTGACTGTGAGGCTTCAGCATCCTCCCTTACATTTGGGACTCCTTTCTGCTCCTGTACTGTGTACCTGAGAAAAGAAGTGTTTCAAAAGCAGCACCACAAGTAGTTGTTCTTTCTCTCAGCTGTCAGCGCAGTGACAAATACTTGTAAAACATATTTGTAAAGTTCAGCCCTTTCAGCTCTTCAAATTTGCAAGATCTGTCCCTGAAAGAATTTTTAGGGCACGTTAACTTTATAAATGCATAAGAAATTTTTAAGATAAGACATTTAAACAGGAGGAGAAACATCTTAACTCTTGAGTCATCACTTGCACATGCATCACTATTGCTAAAAATCTACTTAAAAACATTCTTTGGGAAAATATTTCACTATTTTAACTAACAAACTTTACATTGTTTAGAAACTGGCATGTCACAAGACATGAGGAAGCTTTTCTTTCTTCCTATTTCCAGGATAATTAGCATAAAAATAGAGTGGTGTAATCTTGTTTAGCACTTATGAAGAGAAGTCTTTCCATTTTAGGCCATGAATACATGGCTGGGTCTGGAGCAGCCGTGAAAAGCAGAGCAAAGATTTGACAGTGCCTTTAAAGAAAAATCTTTCCCTTCTTCTACTGAATAAACTAAAATAAGGTGAAAATCGATGGAGCATTCAGACAAGAGCTTTACGCTGTTTCAGTGCCTTTACACAATGCAAGAGGCAATCAGCTGGCTATTAAGTCTTCCCAGAACACATTTCACATTACAACTTCCACTTAACATAAACTGTAAACACACCAGAAGACTGAAGCACTCAGTAGCAAGTCTTAGAAACCATGAAACATCCTAACTTATATTTTTGTCCAACGCTTCTTGCATGCTTTATATATAACAAAAGTTCAATTAACAAATGATGGAGCTATTTGATGGCAGGAAGGGGGTTGCCCAGTTCCTCTTGTTTGTGGACAGAGATGGTATCATACAGCAGAACAAGCTCGTGGCGCTGCTGTCAACAGCCACCTCCTGGTCCCCTGCCACTGTGCTGAAAACTTATATTCCCAGTACAGCACCTTGTCTCCAACACCTCATGTCCCTTAAATCTGAAATACGAGAATGAAGACCATCTACCACAGCTGCTTTTGAGAGCCGGAGATCAGGGTAAGTAGGCAGCAAGGGGTCAAAAAAAAAAAATGAAAACCTCCTTGACTGAAGCTGTTGTACTACACCCTAAGCATCTTCACTGTTAACTGTTCACAACCACTGCTGCAAAATGTGAGTAGGAAAAGACTATTACTGGATGTTGTGTCATATTTTATTTTTCCAGTATCAAATCAAGAACCCTTGTATATTGACCTAAACACTCAAACAGCCCATCATTAAACCCTGTGTTCATAAAAATCTGCCTAAAAAGCTGAGTTTGGCTCAAAAGTATCTTCTGTATTTTCTATTTCTAGGTTACACTTTTATCTAAAGACATTTACCTGGCTCGTTTTCTATGCAGTCATGTTTAGAACACAGGAAGGATTCCAGCTCTTAGAGAGAACTTGCCTGTGCTAAGTTAGTAAAACTTCCTTGTAATAGACTTTTAAATGTAAACAGGCTTTTATTCACCAGATTAATCCACTTTCATGATTTTAAAAGACTGCCTAAAGCTAGATGGCCAGCCTGCTATTCCATTTATAGACACTTAATTGCACCCAGTTTTTACTCATTAGAAATTAAGAGGGCTTAATACTTCTGAAATTAGGACCTTAATAGCTGTTAGAAGTTACATATTCACTTAGCAACAAACAAAAAAATGCAGAACTGGTCTTGGTTTAGACTATTTGTTTTAAGACACTGCATTGAGAACAATGTAGACATGCATCCTGTTTATTCAGCAGGCAAGGACATAACAGCCATCAGAACTACAAGGCTCTTTTACACCACCATGACAGTAAGAGCAAGCACTACAGTTCAACCTCAGTACTTGTTTTCCCAGTCTTAATGGTCAGGGAAACAAAAAAAATGAGAAGAGAGAAATTATTTTATACTGCAAACATCGGCAAATAAATCCTCAGGTACCAAGAAAAGTTACAGCACTACACAACACTAAAAAATTTCTGTTTAACTAATATTCCAGAAAAGTTTTATACTGGCAACACAACCAATTGAAGCTTTGTTGATGAAGTCAAGCCTTATCCTTTATGAATTTTCTTTCACTATAAGCCCAAGGGATAAAGACTGATAGAGAAACACGTGAACAGGCTGTGCTCAAGATTGTACTTTGTTCTATGCACATACACACTGTTAAATACACATAATAGATCCTTATACATATTCTTACGCTTACAGAAACAAAATTATCAGTGACATACTCAGGAGACTTTGGTTTGTTAGGGAACACCAATTAAAAATTATATATTTATTTTCCATTCAGCTTAGATAGCTGACAAACCATCTAAGAGGCAGGGTGAGCCTTCTTGTTCAATTTCTGATCCGCTCAACACTTTGAAGTACTTATAAAATACAAGTAGCAATAAAGATTTGACATAATCTGTGCATATTGTGAGAAGTAACATAAGGAGTTAATTGACATTTTCCTACCACATATTTTTAGACAAACATAAAACCGATGTGCTGGATCAGACCCAGAGATCCATTAGCCCAGTTTCCTCTTAGACAGAGCATGTTATTGGAAGCTTTTCCAAGGGTTCTATAAGGTCTGTTTCAGGTCTGTGAAGGACAACTGCCCTAACTTTATGGGACATGAAGGCCACAGACCAGGTATTTTCCACTCTGAAGTGAACTACTTTAGTCTTTCCAAACCACCAGTTACAACTGAGGGTATTAATATACAAATGTAAATAAATTCACTATTAATAATAAACTTTGTTTTAAAAGTAAATATTTATTTATGTCAGCTGTAACTACAAAGTTAGGTTTTTCCATGGTAGGTCTGCAAGCTCTGACAGAGATAACAAACCAAGAAACAAACATGTTTTAGACTATCTGCATCTTAGACTCACTTGAAGGAAACTCTAAACAGCAGATTTTTTTTTGTTTTATTTGGGGTTTATTTTCGATAGGGTTGTGGTTTTGAATTTGTGTTTACCTTTTAAATGCTTCAGAAGGGTTCCTCTCACATTCCCCGGGTTGCAAGAGACTTTGAATAGCAGGATCTCTTAGTTTGTCCTCATATCCCTGGATCAGTCCACTGCGGCAGATTTGTGTGACTAAACCTCTAATAAAGCCTCCAACACAGAGTGTGTCAGAGTCTTGGGCCCTGCAGAAGTGGAAGGCTAGAGCCTGGCGATGTAAGCCTCTTTGGAGGTTTGCAGGTGAGCTTGGCCACAGTAACTCAGTACAGAGGGCTGTCTTCCCACTACCGGGCCCTCCTACCAACAATACACCCCAGGCAGCTCCTTTCCCAGAGACAACACTGGTATTATTCCCAGAATTCGCTACAAGAGATGGTTTGTTGGCAGTGCTACCACTGCAGTTAGCTTTCTCCTGGAGGCAGTGCTGAAGCTTGTGGAAAACCCACTCCCTACAGTAGAACTGCTTTCCCTGCAGCAAGCTGGTTTGAGCCATTTTACAAAGCTTCTTCTCTTGGATGTGTCATAAGCAGCAGCAGCACATCTTCAACATCTCGGAGCGGGGAGACAGGCGTTCATTGTGCACAGAACTTGACAGAGGTTACGGGGATCAGCTAACCTTCCTCGTAAAACTTAACAGCCTCTTCGAAGGAAGGGTGTCACTCCATTTGGATGATTTGTTATGATCGGCATGGCACAATCACAGCTCAGCTGACATCGTGGAGCGGTGTCTGGTACCAGCGCTCTGCAACACTTCTCATATGGCTCACAAGTTCACACAGCTCCATGGCTGCATCTGTGGTTTACACCGTGGTGCGTGTTCCCAGTGTACAGGGGAGACAATACATCTGGAGAAACTGAGGGAACGCCAACTTTGCAGTGTATACTAAACGCCTTTCAACTCTAGGCATTAATCTCCCTGGATATACATCCAGAAAAAGCTGTCCATAATAAAATGTTCCTTCTGGGAATTTTATAAAGAAAGCGATTTTTCCTCAGAGTGCTGTATACACACCACAATTTGTGGTGAGCACCACTGACTAGAACAGCCAGTTTGGACAGAGAGCTTTGCAGACTTCATACATCTGGGAGAGCGTCTGGGAAGTGCTTCGGATTATGGTTTCTTGGGCAGTACAGACGACAGGAGGGGGGAAAAATGTTTACAGCTTCTTATTTCAATACATTCATAAGTGTCTTCTTCAGGAACTTGGGATTGTTACTGAACCTGTTCTCAGGTATCTCAATCGCAAGATGTCAGAAGAGACAACATCTTCCCCTAGAGCTCTGAAATAAAGGAGACAGCACTTTTAACCCTCCGTGCAAGTCACAATTCCGTCAGCTGCAAACGGAGACAACAAAGAGTAAAGTCAAGGGCTCTTATTCCTCGGTCTTGCTAATACTGCAAAATTAAACCCGGAGAGACGCTTTAAAGACAAATCTGTTGTTAGGAGTTGCGATCAGCCACATGTAGAAGGAAAAACCAAAACCAACCGCGAGCAACCCGAACAATGAACAGACATGACAGTGGCCTCAAAGCCCCTTCTCCGCGGCGGGGACCGAGCCCGCACCCTTCCTTCCCTCCCTCCTTCCCTCCTTCCCTCCCGGGCACACAGCGCTGCCGGCCCGAGCCGCGGCTCCCGCACGGCCGCCCTTTGTTCGCCGCCAGCCCCAGCCCCGCTCCCAACGCGACACCCGCGCTGTCCCCGCTCCCGGGAGCGGCAACACCGCCTCCCTCCGGGACAGCCCCGAGCCCTCCCGAGCCTCGCTGCCCCCTGTGCCCCGCCGGCTCCCCCCGGGGCCGCTGCCAGCCCCGCCGGGGCAGGGCCCTCCCCGCCGCCGCTCCGCGCTCACCTCCGACACTGCCTCGCCTGGGCTCGCCTCGGCTCGGGCGGCTCCTCCGGGCGGCTCCGCTGCCCGCTCTCCACTCCCCGCTGCCCGCGCCCCTCCTCTTCCTCCTCCTCCTCCTCCTCCCGGCCACCTCCACCTCCTCCTCCGCCGTGCCGGGGCCGCGGCCACCCCGCCCGTCGCCGGGCCCGCCCGGTGCTCGGCTCTCCCCGCCCCGGGCCCGCCCCTTTCCTTCGGGCGGCGGGGCCGGCGGGGCCGAGCGGGGCGAAGGCGGAGGAGGGAAGGGACGGGGAGGGGAGGGGAGGGCAGGCAAGGCAGGGCCAGGCAGGCAGGCAGGCAGGCAGGGGGGTTCCCCGGTGCCGGCCCAGCCGTGCCCGGTGTCCCCCCACTTGTCCCTGGTGTCCCCCCACCCGTGCCCCGTGTCCCCCCACTCGTCCCCGGTGTCTCCCCAGCCGGGCCCGGTGTCCCCCCACCCGTGCCCGATGTCCCCCCGATCTCCCTCCAGCCGTGCCCGGTGTCCCCCCGATATCCCC
>JAWWEE010000122.1:5381123-5406600 GCA_035221455.1 Xenops minutus
ACTCTCAGTGATAAACCCTTCTTTAAAAAAAAAAAAAAAATAAAAAAAAAATCCTAAAAACAAGTTCAAAGGGTTAAAACCTGATGTTGTCATGAAGAGGCACCGCCGCTTAGGCTGGGATCTTTCATCTGTACACAAAAAACTAAGACCCTGAAGTCAACCTTCAAAAGCAAGGGAGGCATTTTGTTATCAAGTTTATTTGCATAGTACCTCCTATACCTAACATGACAGCTTAGGTGACATCATGCTAGTGAATTATTATAGCTAAGGGTCAGATATTTCTGATACAATTGTGCAATGTTGTAGTTAATGAGACAGTATCAGGATAAGAACCAAACCTTATTTTGTGGTTTTGTATCACTCAGTTTGACACAGATAGCAAACAAGCCATGATCTAATTGGCTTCAACCTTGCAGGCTACAAGACTGACAGATAAAGTCTAAAAGAGACATAAAGAAGATGAAACAGAACAAAATTTCCTATCTGAAAAAAAATAAAAGATCCCACTCTCTACTTTTAGTTTCAGTGCTCTGAAGCTATAGGAACCTTCCCACTCTACCTGAGCCATGCTGAGGCACCTGGTTTTAAAATGATGGGAGATTTGTGTCACGCACCATTTTACATACAGTTTTATACTTATTTAAATATAAGTTAAGGCTAAGAAAAGGAGAAGCTAAGTAAGAAGATTTCACAAAAAGTTGTAGCATTACGAGGTCTGCACCAAAACCTGAGGGGATGGGTTAAACAAAGGCGTTTTATGCTTTCCAAATGCTTTGCCACATCTTTTGCAGAGCATTAGGAAAGACTACTATGTGTTTTTCAATCAGTTTAGCAGTTTTAATGCAATATTATTTGGATATGAAAGTAGGCAATCTTGATGGACAAGGGAACGTAACAGATTACAATGAGAAGGGCACCAGGAGGCCGATACATAAAAATCATAAAAAGTCATAAAAATCTAAGCCATATAAATAAAATCTGATCATATATAAACTTTTGTCTGCTTTGTATGTAGTTTGTAGCACTATTACCAGTTTGCCTCTTTTTTGTTTCATGACTCAGACCCACTGTGGTTGGGATGCATGCACGTTCCAGCCAGTTCGGAGCCAGCTCTGCACGGAAAGGGAGCGGGGCTGCAAATCCTTGCAAGCTTGTAATGTCTTTGGTAAAGCTTTTGGTAGGCAGTGATTCACATCCAAAAATAAATGTTTTGCAAGGGTGGGCCTGAGATGTGATTATCTACTTAAACACGTAGTAGTTAACTACTTTTGTAACTTTTAAGTCACTGATTTTCATGCATAATTATGTATTAATTCAGATACTTTCATTCTCTGACAGGTAAAATTAGTGAGGTTGATGGTAAATAAAGATAATGCAGACTTAGGATAACATATGAACATTAACATAAAAAATTTTGTAATTTTCCAGGCAAATAGTGGAAGTCTTATCACATTAACTATTTAGGCAAAGGCATTTCACTGACACTGACATTTCAGATCTTAGTCCCAAAATCCATCTGGGGCAAGATATACTTTCATTTTGGGCCTGTCAGTACAAGATGCCCCCACAAAATCACCTGAAGTCCTGCATGTGGGCAGCCCACGTCCAGCCTGGTACCCATTGCCATGTTTGTGGGTCCCTTTTGGCAGTGCTGCCGCTCCACTGGTTGATCTCAGCCTGGGGAGATGCCTAGGGTTGCTCTGTCCCACACAGAGAGCTCTGCACATCTTCTTGTAGAACTTCACGAGATTGCTGCCTGTCCAGTTCTGAAATTCAGGAAGCTCCCTGTGGATTGAGCATGCTGTTTGCCATGCTAGAGACATCCCCTTTGTAGCACAGTGCCCTCCTCTCTGTGTGCCCATCAAGGAAAACGTCACCTCCTGCTGTTGATCTTGGAGCCCCCCACTAGTCACCGGCTGCCACACTGATATTGTGTACTCCTAGCTATGCTCTGAACCAAGCTGTGCAGCCAGCCTTGAATCCTCCTGGTAATCCATTGCTTCAGGCCATAATCCCTCAGCTCCCAAATAATGACACCATAGTGGATGTCAAAGGCCTTGCTATGGTCTGATTAGTTCATATTCACCATTTGTGGACCCTCCAGAGAGTCAGCTGGTTGTGCTGGTCACTTTGTCACGTGCTTGAGAATGGACTCCAAGAGGATGAGGTCCTCAGGAACTGAGGTAAGGATGACCATCCCATCTCTGCATCCTTCTTCTTGCCTTTTTCAAAGAGGAACATAGTGCTGATTGGTTTGGGTTTTGTGGTTTTTTTTTTTTTTTTTTCTTTTTTTTCCCTACTTATCAGGATCTTCCCTTGTCCTTGCGATTTTCAATAAATGAAAGCAATAGTGTTCTTTTACATAAGAATATAGCTAGGAAGTATAATAGTTCCTTTCAACTCTTTCCTCACCCTTCCTCATTACCCAGTAATTTGGGTAGGAGTGTTATCTATCCCATCTATTGAAACTGGATCTCTGTGAACAAAGGACGCAAGAACGATTGAGTTGAAGCAAAATTAAACAAAAGATCTGGGATAGGATCATGTGGTGGCTGGAACACTTGGCCAGGAGAGGAGGGAGCTGTATTCTCATTCTCCCTGAAAAAGAAATAGTTCCCATTTCCAGCCTGACAGCATTCATTTCTGGGTCATTACAGAACTGCCACCACAACATATTCTAGCTGCAGTTTGGTAGAAAAATGGCTACTGTGCCTCGGGTTAGAAAAGGCAATTATCTGTTCCTTGATAAAAAAGGGCCAAGATCTCTTCTGTAGCCATAGAAAAGGGAAGGGAGCAGGTTTGCATCCACATACCCTCATCCTTTGTACAAAATACGCATGTACATTGAGTACCCAGCAATGGTAGATGTTCATTTTATAGTTGTAAAATGGATTGAAGACAAACTCCAAAGACCTGCTTCCTTTGCCTGGAAAAGACCACTTGTATCCCATGTAAATATAGCTGTGATTGTGTCTTCTACTGTATGGTACTGTCATCCTGTTAGTACAGTTGTTCTTCACTGCTACACTGTCAAAAAAACCACCCAAAAAACACACTTCTCCTGATGACTGTTCAAAATAGGAGACCAGTTTAAATGCTCTGAATTGCTTCTGGAGCAGCTTTTTTCATGCTCTGTCTTGATATGAGAGCACCATCTTTCCAATGTAGGCACCGAAATTGCACAGTAAATATAGTGGATAGGCTTGGGGACACTTTTATGCCTCTTGAGCAAAACCCCAGGCATTGGCTTTCAAGATTTGCTGCAGCATTTTTTTTTTTTTTTTAGTATATGTGTATCTATCTATACACAGACACACAAATATGCATCTGCACAGAACTAGGAAGATATAAGTCTTCTGATTAATAATTGATGCTCAACTTCTGATAGTTACTGGGCATGGATTTAGCTGTGTGTCTGGAAAATGCATTGCAATTTTTAGGCAGCTAAACAACAAAAAAAAAAAAACCCACAACCAAAACAATTCCTTTTAGCATCCAAGAAATGCATGCTGATGCAGTGCTCTGGACTACTATAGTCTGTCCAGCCTGTGTCATTCTAATCTTGAATATCACTGTGTATATAAGAACATGAATATGCTTCAGCTTCCTCCTACCTTGAAGTAACATGTTACCCAGTATTTGTGCAATATGATTATGGTAGAACATCACCATTTCGTTTAATAACAGTTGACAATGCACAAGGCCAGACAAAATTAACAGTAAAGTATAATATTCTTGAAAGCAGGTGCTGCAGTTGATAACTAGTTCTGTTGGATGAAAACATATTATCTGTTCGTTGGGAAGGGAAGAAGTTAAATGCTGTTACATGATAGCATGAGAATGTCTACGGAGTGAAAATAAAAAAAAAAACAAAACCAAAACACAAACCCACAGCAGTAAGCAATGAGAGAAAACTAAATCATGATAGTGACTTTTCATGCAAGTTGGTCCAGAAGTATATTCAGTATCATTCTCAGACTAGGTATGAAAGAAATTGTTATATTCTTAGGCAACTGATTCTTATGCGAATATTCAAAATAACTATAAAAACAGAAGACTTCATGCTGGCACAGGATCTTGTATAAAGTCAGTAAAACCTAACAAAATATTTGGTTTATGTGAGAAATGAATAAGCTGTAAAATTTGGGAAATTTTGTGTGGAAATAGCTTAAGTACACATATATATATTCCTCATGTAACCTCACTGTTTTCATCAGTCTGCGTTACAGGCAGTATCTGAATGCTTGTCCTGACCTGCTCTGTGATCTTATGCAACTCATGTCACCTTACGTGCTTCTATTTCTCCATCAGTACAATAGTAAATCTTTCCTATCTCCCTTCTTATACCCGGTCAAATGGCAAGCTAAAGCAAGACTTGCCAAAATATTTCGTACCTCTTCAGTAACACAAGATAGCCATAAACTTGCTATAACCAGCTAAGTATGACTGATGTGTTAATGAATCAGAATAAACTCTTCAGGCTAAACCAGAAGTAATAAATAACCAAAATGCTTTTTTGCTCTTACAAAGTTCTGCCCTAAGCCTATACTAGCTGAAAAGCTTTTATGCCAGAAGTCACACTGATATGCTATAAAGAGTCAATTTAATTCATTTTCTCTCCATCTAGTTTACCCTGTCTCAAGACAGTTTCATGTTATTTGTGAATTCATGCATTTTAAACACAATACTGCAATCCTTAGGCAGGCAGGCTGCCCATTTCACAGAATCCCCCAGGTCAGTAGGCACTTACTGTTGCCCTTCTGAATTTGTGAGGGCTCTGTAAATCATCACTGTAGGAGCGAGAAAATGGCAGGATTTAATTTTGCCTTTAAACAAACTTCACCTGAATAGGGAGTAGCCTGTTCCCTCTGAAGACAGGCCATTGCATCATCTTCAAGACTACTACATCTATCAAATGCAAATTTGGTTTTATCTATATGTTCAGCTTCCAGAGTTATCAGCATTCTGGAAAATAATATGGAATGCAATCATGCCCATCTTTATTCCTTAGCATAAAGCACGCTTAAAATAGAAAATATAGATCCTCCTTTCTTATGAGGAGACTCATAATAAATAAAAATAATCAGAATAATCCCCCCAAAATTATAATTTAAACTATATTTTTCTACAGGCTGAGGCCACTAAACTGTTGCAGACACTCGGAAAATAAAATTATTCATGACAAATCGCAATCAACAGGGGTAAATATAAAAGATTTTTAATCTGTTTCTCTGCATCTATGAAACCACTTGATTAGTCCCCTTCTAAGACATTTCGAAACACAGAGAAAATACATAGTGAGATGATGAATTTTTAGAGCATATTTTGGATAAGTTTGCTTAGAGTAATTGCAGATCTTCTGACTCTAGAAGAAGCAGCTAAAATATATTCTTAGAAATGTCCCATTAGACTTTGAAAATAAATTGAGAAAGACAAATTAATGTTGATTGAAAAACAGCATGTGCATTTTGTGTGGAAGTGAATTTAGTTTGGTCATGAGTATCATCTGATAAGCAGAATTTCATTCCTTTCCCTAAATAAGAAACTCACTCTCTTTTTCATCAACCAGACTGTCTATTCTAATGGATTTTAAATATCCAAAATAATTCCTCTTAAAGGGAATGAAAAGGAAAGAATCAAATTATGTTTCCTCATATGACAGTAAAATAACTCAAAACTTTAGATGCATACTTGCATCAAAGCAGCTAACTTTTCCGCTTGCTATTTTCCAACATGAAAAAATTGGTGGTTTATGGGCTAAAATTTAGTTTGGTGTGCCATAATAGTAAAATTAATCATTTCTGCACCTACCAAAGACATAAGCCACATGGTTCACTTGCACTTTGCAAGGTCAAGGTAGCTCAGGAGAGATTCAGAAAGTTCATAAAGTTGATTCAGAACATATTATTTTGGATATTAAATGGTATTGGTAGAAATCCACACCCATCCTATTCTCCAAAGGACAGTGTCTGGAGATAAGCAGTGAAGACACCCATAGAGCTGCAATATGGAATAGAAAATACAGGCAATTTTCATCCACAGACGCGACAAAATCTTCTTTGTCATGCCTATGAAGTGTGCCATAAGCCACTGCAACCTAAATAGTGGTAGTAATACCAATAACAGCAACAGCTTCCACAAATTCTAGTTTTTTTTTTTAAACAGTAATTGGCATAAAATTCCCCTAAACTGACAGATACTTTTCCAAAGGAGTTTGCACTTGAGAACCTGGAAAACAAATGTGGTGATTGCCTTGAAAGAGCTCTTCAGCAACATTGACTGTGATGATATATTCCTGAATATCTTACTTTTATTCCCTTTTTTACTCACTATTAACTAATCTCCTACCATTCCACTTGCACTACCCAATACTCCTTTCTGCATTGCATTAGTGCACTCTAGAAATCCAAGTCAAAATCTAGGACACATCTGAAGATCAAAGGGTTTGGGCACAGGCTGTTTTCCATGTGTGTGTCATCTTCATAAAATCCTGTTAACGCTCTTATGATGCAGACAGTTAAAATGGAATCTGTGAGAAGAGGTAAAGACCTGGCTTATGCAGCAGATAGTTTATGAAGTTGTCTTATGGCTACGCAATACACTGCCCAGAAGAGTTAAAGGATATTTAAAGATAGAGCAAGACTTATTATTTTACCTTTCTCTCGAAGACAATTCTCATAAGGAAGGTCTAAAATACAAATGGAGTTGAGGTTAAAAGAGAAGAGCATTCATTTGGTCATACAGTTCCTCTGGGAAAACAAACAAAAACTAGTCTGTTGTTGAAAACGGTGTATTCAACTAAACAGTTTTAGCAAACTGACCTATTAATTGAATCATTAGGATTGGAAGAGACCTTTAAGATCATTAAGTCCAACCATTATTAACTTCCTTATAGGTGAATTCCTGTGATCCTGAACCTGCAGGAAGACTGGAGAAAACACAAAGTCCATTTTGTTACATAGTCATAAGAAGGAGACAAAAGGCCAGAGAAATTGTCCTTGCTGGCTCTTCTGAGTCTTGGCAGAACCACTCCAGTACACTAGTATTGGATATACTTGGAAACATTAAGAGGTGGCACATAGGACCTTGCAGCTGAGGATTTAGCAGAGGAAAAAAAAATAATAGAAGGATATAAATGGATTAAGAGGGTGATGGGACCCAGGCAGAAGGAGGTGGAGATAACTTTAGCTGTCTAGGAAATCAGAAGAGGGTGAAATGATAAATGGAGTCCTGAAGCCTCCACAGATTAAATTATCTGAGTGGGAGTCAGGTGTGAATTACTGGGGAAGCAAAGGGACTAAAGGGATTTTTGTATTTGCTGGTGTAAGTGAAATTCCCCTTCAGGTGACACAGTCAGTGGTGGAAATGCTCAGAGCTCTGTCTCTTCATATACATAATATCTAAGGCCTGGGAAATAATTCTCAGTGTGGGAAGAGAAGAAACCTTTAGTGTCTCACTAGAGACTCGCTGAAGTGAGACAGAAGGGCAGCAAAAATCAACCTTGACATACATAGGAAAAAGTCATTAGTCACCATGGCAAAGACAATCTTACTATAAAGGAGAGGATTGAAAGTCTGTAAAAAAACTGAGGAAGCTGCCTGTGCAGCAGAAAGACACACTATAAATCAGTATGTATCCATAACATCAACAGCTTTTCAATCTCATTGCTCAGAGTCTCATTTCAAAATACTTTTGCAACTGTTTGCAGATCAATCTGTACTTCTCAAGCGGTAAGAAGCTGGCTGGGACTCCACTATCATATCTGCTGTGTTTTGCTACAGTTTTTGGCATCTCTTTATTTTTTTTCCCCTTTGACCACTAATCAAGAGGGTCATCACTATTACCCTTACAGTAAATCAAAACAAACTGATTAAAGCCAGGTTTATCAGGAATTCTGTCAGGTTTTGTCAGAAAAAATAAGAAATAAACTCAATGATTTTCTAATTAAGAATGATAAATTGTAGCCTTATGTGAAGCCACTATATGAACTCCCCATATTAAGACACTCATTAGTGTTATTACCATAATAGAAAAACAATTATTTCCCTCTTTTGACAAGTGTTCCAGATCTCAGAAATCACTGAAAATCAGGTAGAGGTGTTCTACTTTACAACAGCTTCTAAGGAAAGCCAGTAGTTAAATGGCTGTTCCCAAGGAATTTTAGACTCACCTGTATTTTCTCTTACGCTGTATTCACAGCACTAAATTCAGTGGAAGAGGATTAAGCGTTTTACTACTAATTCAGCATCTTATTACTGGAGGTAATAGCATTCATGTGTATCAACAGCTTTATAATCCTATTGACATAAACCAAAGTCAGATGTGAGCAGTGTACAAGTGTGGTGGTGGCTACGGCGCTTGTCCAAGCAAGACTCTGTTCTTCCATTTATATAGAAATATTTTTTCAATAATTTCATTCTTACATTTTCTACCTGTTTATGCCATACACCTTAACCATGTGCACAGGTTGGCTGTGTTCTTTAGTTTTTGGTATTCTCAGCAGAGGGCTACAACCACTAAATCCCCTACTGGCTTGTTAAGTAGCTTGCGTGATTTTTCTAAACCCTCCTCGAGATCCACCCACACCGTGAAAAGTAATTCCCTCCAAATGAAATCAAATTATATTTAATCGGGAAATTTAATTATGCCACGGCAATAGGTATTTTTTGAATGCCATAGATTAGGCGGATTAATCAGATGCTCAGGAGGTAGGCGGCTGGTATTAATAAGGCAAAATTTGTTTGCACTGTATGTAGAGACAATTCTGAAACTGCCAGCCAAAGCAGAAAGAAAGGATTTGCCTTGGTGCTTTTAATGAGAAGTAGATTAGTAGAAGCTGTGCAGTTAAAACAAAACAAAACTAAAACAGCCACCACTTTAAGCCAAACAGAAGAGTGCAAAAACAGCGTTCATTTTTAATAAATACAGCATCACTGGCTGCTGACTGACAGCTTCAATGTTATCTCATTATAATGTATAATAATTGGTTGGGTAATTTGGCTTTCTGAGGAGCGTTATTAACTATATCAGAATTGCAATCAACTCAGGAGATCAGATTCCTCAATACACCGAATTCACTGCCTGCTTTGATACACAGCTTTTAAGAGGGAGTAGGGATAATGAGTATAAGTGGAATTAGGAAAATGCAACACAAGCACTTTAGGAGCCTAGACCCAGATTTTCTTTCACTTATGGCCGAGCTGGAACTGTTTCCAGCTCCAGAATGGGGCAAGGCCCCAGTATAAAAGCATTCCCTGTCTGGGAAGCAGCGAGCAGTCAGAGCAAGGAGATGGCCCTGGATGCCACAGGGAGAGTGAAGCAGCAGCAGCCCTCGTGGGTATGGAGTCAGAGGAGTGTGTGTGTATATAATTATACTCATGTTCTGATTATACAGCCAGATGACTCAAACACATGTTGCTGCTGTTCCTAGGAGCATAGAAAATTTGGACCACACCACTTGCCACAAAAATATACAATGGCTGTCATCACACTGGTTTGTAAGCGAGGCACAGTGTCACCTTCAGGAAAGCCTATTTCATTAATAACAACATCAGTGTGACATTTTCATTTAATCCTAAGGACTGCATAATTATTAATTACTGTCACTACAGAAGCAAAATCCCAGGGAAGCTGGAATCTCAGTCATATCATTCTTCACAGTTGCCAGGTATTTTTGGATTACTTTAGCCAGAAAAAAAAAAAAAATCATTTAGTCATTATTTTTGAGAAAAAGCCGTCATTAATATAGAAAATCTGAAACAGACATTGAAGATTCTTCTATGACAGAATTATAAACAGCAATACTTTTAAAAAATGTTATGACAACTCACTTTATTCAAATCACACCTTCAAGTTGTCAATATATTGAGCACACACATCAAATAATGTTGTTCAACATTGGACTAGATCCTGCTGACTTAATAATTAACAATGATCCTCATTGTCAGTGAGTTGCATATTTATATTCTAGTACTAATAGCATCTATGCTAATTTAAATCTGCTTTCTCCTGTTTAAGCTTTTGGTACTTCAAATATTTAATTTAAATTAGTGAAATAAAACCAATTTTTTGTTTTAATCAAGTTGGATTTTTTCAGACTATTTGAACTAAGCTCATTGCAATTAGAAAAGCTCCCATTTAGCATGTCAAGGGAGAAAAATCCAAATTGTCATCCCCACAGTATAATTTTTTTTAGAGTTAGTTTTTCAAAATTATAGGATACTTTGAGAGAAAGGATTTCAGATGCATTTCAAATGTGTCAGCATTTACACCCATTATTGGTTTTACTCTTTTTGCTGCATTAAACAGATTCCGTATTTGGAGGAGAAAGTAAAGCAGAAGGGTTAATCTAACTCCCAGTATTTTCCCCCACACTGAAAAAATGAACCAGATTACAGAGAACAAAGATAAAAGTGGATGAAAAATGGATTAAGCTATGCATATTGTGCTCAGAGAGGGGGTCTGAAAATATATAAATACCATCAATGCTATTTTTTAAGAAAGGTTTCATATTAAAATTGGCATTTTTAAACCTCTTTGTGGAGTTAATTTTGAAGAATGGCAGCATTAGCCTGAAGTAACCTTCACCTAAGTTGCAAACTTCCACTGATGCATTTTAGGTGTACGTTTGTACCAGAAGGTTTGTGCCTACAGACATTTAGCACATGCTTATCTACCACACAGATGTCTGTCTGCCTCCCAGAACCCAGGTTATTCAAGAAAGAGTATTGTAGATGGCTTAGACACTTATTAAAAATTTGATCCTTAAATTGCTTTTCTTTTGGCATTCAATACATGCAACTATTCAGATTTGTACATATTAAATACACTCACATGTAAAACACCGAGTCTTCATTGAAATGTAGAGCCCTTTAAAACTTCATTTAACATCAAATCTGTTTTGTCCTGGCCTGTTTACAACACAAATAGGAAAACTTTACAAACTGCTTGGTAAAGAGAAAAGGATTACTAACTAGCAATTTTTGGTTAAGAATGAGCACCCCTTCACATACCCCCATCTCAGGGGAAGTGAGAAATGTTTCTGAACCAGCATTCAGTTAACGACAGCACACCTTTGTTAAACAGATGCTGATAAATGCGTTTGTCTGTGGGAAATGCTGTGGGTACACCCTGCAGTAAGGCAAGATGCAGCAGTGCAGCATCGAGAGCAAGGACATCTTTAAGAAACACATGACTATAAATGCTGTGACTACTATTAAGGGTCTAGGCAAGCATTTTGAGGAGTTATAGAGATACTAGACAGAGGAATATTTGGAAAGGTGGCTTTTGTAGTCATAAGACAAGTAGACATGCTGTGCTACAAGGGTGTCTGAGCAGGAGCAGTGTACCAAGGCTGTTGATGTACTAAAGGTCTTTGCAGTCAGAAAATTGACAGGGGAGAGAAGTTAGGAAACCTTGATAGGGAAATGTAAAGTCTATACGGAAGGACATGAGTGGATTAGCAAAACTTCATTCTAAGGGTGAATAACCAGTGGTTAGTGATAAGAAACAAGGTCCCAGAAAGGAGGAATTTAATTACACCACCAAGTATGTGCTCTGTAAAGAGTTCTGGGACACAAAAGACAGCATAGCCAAAAGGAGGGCAGGGTAAGCTTTAATTAAACACAGAGCATAGAGCTGGCCCTCTAAATCAATCATTATTTCTTGGAGACAAGGACAAGTGCAGAGCTCTGCAAATGTGTGAAGAGAATTTTGGGTAACAGCCCTGCAGATTTCTCAGAGGAAAATGCTTTGACAGATGCCGAGTGGGACTACTTCTCCTTATGGTGAACCCAAAGGGAACAAAAAAAAAATTTAAAATATTAAAATTATGTCATGGTATCCAAGAAAAGTCTAAAAGAAATCTTGATGTGTAAGGCTTAGAGTTTATTTTTGCCCCAGGTCTGAAGCGAAGTGTTGGAAAGAAAACAGACTGATAGTCTGAGTCAGGTAAAATTCAAGATTCCACTTTGGGCAACTTAGGACAGTTTTCTTCTCTTGCAAAGACTAATTCTTTTGCTCTTGTTTCATACTTAGCCACAATTCAAGCATTCATCCAAGCTTCCTGCAGTTCAAACATACATTTCATGCAGTTCACATCCATAAACATGAGCAGGAATATGCTTCCTGGACTTGAGCCAAGGATCTTATTCCACTTTCAGGGTAAGTGGTCTGAAATGGGAGTCTGCCAGAGGATGAGAAAGCATGCTCACTATCTTTATGCAAAAATCCTATCCAAACAGAGTTCCTAATGATAAAGCATCACTGGCTCTTTGCAGGCAAGCTGACAAAAAGCATTTATTTTTAAACTCTGAAACAACAGGTTCTTGGGCATGACATCTGTAAATGCCTGTCATTTAAACAGTGGGAAAGGGAACACAGAGAAGGCTTGTTATTTACTAGTCAAGGCTTTGCATCTCCCTGTTTCTTGGTGTTATATTTCTATTCAGTATTTTTATGAGCCTTGTCCTTGCATAATGTGACAACACCACAATCAGAAGTAGCCAGTGGTCCATGACTTGAGGACACCAATCATGAAAAGAACAGACTTTGGATGGGGAAGCAGATGAGACTAAGATGAGACAAAATAGTTCTGGTGATGACAGCAGGAGACTGGACAGATTCTGTAAGATAACCATTCAACTCTGCTAGATTTAGGATTTGTGTAAGGCTGTAGAAATGAGAATGGCACTGACCTTCACTGAAAACAACAGAATCAGGACAAAAATACTCTTAACATTTTAAACATACTGTGACTAGAACACAAAGATCATTATACCTCTTTCTAGGTGTTGTGAAAGAACAGCACCTGTGAACAGCATCAGTCTTCTCAGACAGTTGTTTCTCTTCCTCTAGGATGCAACAAAAGTTGTTTTGTGCTTTATGAACAGGTTGTAGGGTATCAGACAGATAAAATCATTGTTTATCCACACATGCATTTCAGTTGGGGAAGGTCATAAAAATGTGTACCTTTAAAAATCTTGCTAGCTCTGCACAAATTTGTGTGGTCTTTCATGAACAGGAAGTATGCTAAGCATGCAAAGTGCTTAGACACGTTCTTAAAAAATTCATCTATCTATGGGAAAATGAACCTTCTGTTTTTCACTGACAGAAGTCCTGTCCCACACAAGTGCCTGTGTCCAAGAAAAAACGAAATCACCATTTATTTATCTGTAGGCATGAAGGTAACTTCCATATTTAAGGTTTCATATGTAGCATCTGACATGGTATAGAAGTATGGCAGTATTTGCTCTCAATTTCTTTGTTGACTTATATGTCTGGTTGGCTGCTCAGTGTTCAAGTGTATATTTAATTCTTGGAAAGAAGGAGTTATGTGACTGGACATTGATTTAAGGTTTGAAGACTTTATTTTTTCCAAAAGAGCATGCTATAACCCATTTCACTGTGGAAAAAAATGATTGGGAAACCAGTCAACTACTTCTAGGACATGCTAAAGTCTTCTTTTCACTGGGGGAAAAGGCTTTGAATCAAACATCTGGAAACAAATCAGACACACAAATCCTACAGCTTTGAAGCAAAATGCATCATCAGAATGGAAGGCAGGAGAGAAACTGAAACCTCAGAATGAGTTGCCCTCTTGCAGTCATCAAAACCTCATGCAGTTAATTTGTCCCGGTTGTTTTGGTCTGCACCAGCAGTGAGAGCAAACCACACTGAGGAATCCCCACAGATAGTCATAGACAACCTCACATCTCAGTTACAATGGTGTATCTTTCAGATCTGCATTTCTACTCATCTGATGGTACAGGTATTCTTGCACCTGCTGACTGCCACAAACATTTTCCAGTCTCTTGAAAAAGGTACTTTCTTTTAAACCTGTTTTCACCGTAGAGGTGGAGCTGGAATGCAAAGCCATCACCTCTGGTCAGAGCACTGGCTGGGATACACTGGATTGCTCTGAAGCACTACAGACCTACTTGCTTTAGCAAATGTGGAGTTTAGTGCTTTAATAAACATAATTCTTCTTTTCAAGGCAAACAACAACACATACTTTCCAGTTCTAATGTAAATAAAAACATACTCCCCTGTTTCACTGTAAATAAAGTATCTGAGTCTAAACCTAAAGAAAAGTAAAATTCTGTAATATCAAACAACCATTCCTAGAAGACAAACATGAACATTTAAAAGGACATTAGTTCAAGAATTGCTTCATTTTCTCCGTTTGAAAATTAAAATGTAAGATAACTAATTTGCTCTGAAATTGTTTGCTAATAGTTTACTGGCTTGTCAAGGGGTGCCTAAGATAAATATCCTTAGATGCTTGCCCTTTGAGGCTTTGAAGATTGTACTTAAACCTTTTGATTACTTCCCCCCTTCACACAACTGAATCCCCTTGTTATGGTGCAGCATGTAAATCAAGCCTCTCTTACAACTATTAGATTTCTAAGACCATCATGAGGAATGGCAGATTTGTTTTAAATAGTTGCCAAAGTTTAATTCTAATAAGTGTATAATCTAATGACATTACGAGAAATGCAGTAGTGAAATGAGCTTGCCAAATCATTTTAAGTATGTCAGCTGTCATAAGTCAGGCTTTACTACTATGGTTATAGCCAGTAGTCTTCAAGGAGTAAAGGATGAGTAAAAACTACTTTCTGTCAAGGAAAAGCTCTTTCTTCCTAAGGAAAAGCCCTAAATGAGTAGGAATTAGAGAAATACACTTTTCTGTCTTGACCCTTGTATAACATGGGCTAAAAGAATATTTTAGAACAATTTTGTTACAATTGACTAAATAATTTTGAAAAACCTTTTCTTTCCATTTATTTTAATGTCTACAATCTTCATTTCTAATAGCCTGGGTTTTATTAGTTAACTTGCAGGAACAGGTGATTTAATATTATTGTATGGTACAAATCCCTTTTCCAGGATGAAAGGAATCCCCAAGGAATAATGGAAAATTCCTTTCTTTCCATTTGTCCTGTCTGTTCCTGCAACAAGATAAAGTTTCACTTTTCAAAAGTACCCTTGGGAATACCTATGAACACATAAGAAATTAATTAACATTACACACTCATATATCCTTCAGGAGTTATGCATTTCCAGTATTTGATTTCTTTATATTTTCCTGGGGCATACTAAAAGGCCCACTGGAAAAGTAATCCAGGCAAAGTGTTTTGGGGATTCAAAAAAACCACCAAAACCCAAAAAATCCCACCCAAACGAAAGACCCAGAAAATTGATTTTCTTCTCTATCTACAAAAGCAAGTCTTGAACATGACTAAGGGACTTAAAGTTTGATTTTAATAATCTTTCTGGCAATAAATTGTATTATATTCTACAGGTGGTTCCAGTAAAGTGAAGTAGTATGCAGTCAGCTGTCACAATGAGCTGTTAGGCATTACCCCTACCTCAAATGTAGAGTAAAATGAAGAAAGAGGATACTAAATATGACTATTTGAAGAGTCACAACAAAATACAAGTTACTCAGTTTGCCTTTTTCACTGACAGCATATATATGTAATTAATATAATGGATTTTCAGATATTCTTATCTGAATGACCCATGGGAAAGGACCAAAATAAACATCTGTTACAATATACTTCTCACCTTTGGTCAGTCAATATGTAAAACAAAATAGTGTTTATGCTTCTAAACCTGGAATTTGAAAAAAGTTCTTATTTTACAAGTTGGAATTTTGCCCCGGGTAGTAAAGTAAGAGCCACAAACTGTTTCAAGCTGTGTTGTGGTACTTTGCAGGAGCACATTAAAAGCAATGAGGATACTTAAATGTTTTTTAAACAACAGAAAAAGGAAGCAAAAATAAAAAAAATGGGGGTTAAAAAAATCTAGAAATATCTAAATAGTTTGCACTTTTGCATCATATTGAGAGACTACCTGACAAATCAGTCTCAATCCGTTTTCAAATAATCCCTAGAATGATTATAAGGGTTAACTCATGGAAATTGCCTCCTCTACTTGAAGTAAACCAGGTGCAGGTATATTACTGACTTATTTCAAAATAATTGGGTTTTTCATCTTATCTAACATTTCCTAAACATTATGTAGAATTTAAAAGGTACAAGAGAATCCCAAGTGCAACTGGCAAAATTTCCTTTGCTTTTTAGATACCCGTTTGCTCCGGCATTTCTGTGAGACATTTTGTGCTCATACATTTTCAATTGACAGGCTGAAATACCAATGATTAGGCTCTTTTTAAGTGAGCATTTGCTCCTTAGCAATTATTCAGAAGACAGGAACTATTCCTCACTGAAATTACTACCCTTTGGTTCAAAAAAAATTGCTCTTCTACCTCAAAAAAATGGGGGAGGGGGGTGCAGGGAAATCACACGAAAAATAGTCACATTACTTTTTCCAAAATCCTATCTGGCAGGTTGAAGAAGACAGATTATGTGTCATATATGACATTGCTTCTGATTCTTTAGCTGCCTGAACCTGACCTGTGAAATCAGAGAATTAGCATAAATTACTACAATTGCATCTCAGAGGACAGCAGGAGGTAGGATGTGCTCCTTGCCTCACACTGCTTTCAGAGCTGTGGCAGAAGTGAGGGGAGCACACAAGGAGGCAAAGCGCTCCTTTATTCCCTTTGTGTGCACTGTCAGACCTTGGGCAGGATAAACCCTTGGGGTGCTGCTCAAAGGAGAGCCAGCCCTTCCCTGATAGTCCCCAAAAGCATCAGGTCATCTCTTTGCTAATTTTCTAGGCAGGAGAGGTGCCATTATGTGAAGACAGGCTGGTTTGGTAAGTCCTTCAGGTTCAGGTAGCTGAGATAAGCATCTATCTCACTGCTCATTCCTCACTCTCCCAGTTTCCCTCAGCCCATGGTTTCCCTTGTGCCTCTGCAGCAATTTTTGGTGATATCATGGCCGGGGGCCGTCCCAGGCCTTCTGCATAGGGGTGCAGAGGCAGAATTTGGGTGGCTGGGTGCTGGTGGGAGGCACAGCTGGCTCCATATCTCCACCTACATCACAGGAGTCACCAGCCCCAACTCTGTTGATTTCCAGCTTCCTTTCATTTGGTTTCCCTCAAATTCAAATTGGAAGCAGCTTCCCATACACTGACACACCATGCAGAAAGGGAGATCTTCCAGAGGAAGGACTGGTGGCAGAGGCAAAGTGCAGTCATTCTACCCAAACCATGTGAGGAATGAGGTAATATGGGCTATTCCTCCCACTCCTTGTAGGATTTCATCAGAACTGCAGCCAGCTGAAACCATTCATCTTGGGCTGCAGTCCTTTTGGAAGGTACTCCAAAGAGTGGGAAATTCATTTACAGGAGAATTAAAGCCTTTTTCAAACCTCAGCACTCTCCAGTCCAAGCTCTTTTGGCAGCCTTTTCTTCCTAGAGCCACACAACCAAAACAAGCTCAGATATTTTTCCCTGACGAATGCAGAGGGAGATGTTAACTACATATTTTTTCACGTAGCTTTGTCATCTACTGAAATACAATCATTTCCCACAGGTATGGGTGTGCAAGAAAGCAAATAAAATTGATGTCCACTGGTTCACCTCCCAATGAATGGAGAAAAAGTCAAGCCATGGCTGGAATGCACAGTTTTGACTTTCCATTAAAGAGAAAATCCAGGTCAATGACAACCAGTCATTTGACCCTTTGCTTCACTATTTGCATCAAACAATATAGCAGCTTTCCAAGTCCTATTTTACGTAATGAGCATCCCTTATATGCCTTTTAGTTGATCTGACATGATTATAAAGTCACAGAATGGTTTGGGTTTTAAGGGACCTGAAAGACCATCTCATTCCAACCCCCCTGCCATGGGCAGGGACACCTTCCACTAGACCAGGTTGCTCAAAGCCCCATCCAGCCTGCCCTTGAACGCTTCCAGGGACGGGGTATCTGCAGCTTCTCTGGGCAACCTGTGGCAGGGCCTCACCACCCTCAAGGGGAAGAATTCCTTCCTAATCTCTAATCTAAACCTACCCTTTCATCGTAAAGCCGTTCCCCCTTGTCCTATCACTACATACCCTTGTAAAAAGTCCCTCTCCAGCTCTCTTGGAGCCCCTTTAGGCACTGGAAGGTGCTCTAAGGTCACCTCAAAGCTTTCTTCTCTCCAGGCTGAACAATCCTAGCTCTCCCAGCCTGTCCTCATATGGGAGGTGCTCCAGCCCCCATCACCTTCTTGGCCTCCTCTGGACCCACTCCAACAGGTCCATGATGTCTGACAACTACTTTTCATTTATCTGCTGCCAACAGGACAAACACTGCCAAGAGAGTTAAATGGGTACTTTCACTCAAGAGAGTGTCACACCTCAAGAAGTGCAGAATATTAACAGGACTGCTGCAGGAGTAAATGCACAGCACAACCACCAAGATTCTAAAGCTCTTTTTTATCATATACACACCCTCTCTTACTCCTATACAACACTGACTCAGCTCCTATGCATGAAAAGGTTCATCCTCTATTTACAGAAACAACATCCCAAAATGTTATGAGTTCCAGGTTTAATACTCATGCTTTCAAAACCACAAAGTCTTTTAATTTCTAAATCTCCATGGCTCCTTTTCAGAAAGTGTTCCTGGTGATGTCCCATTGATAGTGATTTGTGTTAGAAACATCTTGAAAGAAAATAGTATTTGCAATACACTCTCTGCATGTTTCTTGTCTTTGTACTAATCAACCATCTGCACTCACAATCTAGATATCTTCTTTCTCAAATTCTTTTATTGTGTCTTATTCAGATAAGCAAATTACAACATTCACCTCTGAATCCTGGTTCTTTTTTAGGAGACCTAGAAAAGCTTTCCACCTACTTAAGGTTTTAAATAATTATTGGTTTGATTCACGAGTTCATGACATCCGTAGATAATTACTTCATAGAGCAATTTATGGCAATAAGACGTTCTCCATTAGCAAACACAAGTCAAAGGAAAACAAAACAAAACACATACAGAATGAAAAGATCTTAAAGCTACATATTTTCCAGACAGAAGATTGGAAGATCTCCAGTGTAATCTTGATTTAATTCAAGCACTGGAGACTGCACAACTTGGTTTGCTATTTCCCTCTTTCATACAAAGTAAAGTCTTCAGCCTGACCTTGGAAAAAACATCTAAAGAGGCTTTTGTCCTGTAGAACACAAATAAACAGGATTTTGTGTGTTGTGATTATTTTTCTCATTAGTCAGTCTTACATTTAAAAATAATCAACAAAGCCATAACTTGTCCTTTGATGCTTTGGAGTAAGAGAAGTAATGATATCAACAATATTTTGATCTTAGTCTTTATGTGGTTTGAATTTGCCTTCAGCACACTCCAAGATTCCAAGAGTCACTACTATGAACTTCAGAGTTCAAGCAATGTATGGATTCCAGCAAGCTCTTCCTCATGCCAGTAAGAAAGTATTTTTTTCCAGAGAAGCAAGTGGCACACAGCTATTCCCTTGGACTATCAGTACGGTTTCAAGTGAAAAAATTTAACTATAGGATTTAGCACCTTGAACACCAGGAAAACTTTGCTCTGAAAGGAGCTTGTTTAAAGTTTTTTTAAGGAGCCACTCTAATTTTGGAAGTCAGGCATTTGTTCCTCATAAAACCTTCACAAAATGAGTTGTAAGGGTACTCTTTAAGCTGTAATTGTCTATGGTATAAGCCAAGTCATTAAAACCAATCAGAGAGAGTTAACTTACACAATCAGCATGTAGGATTCCTCTGCCAGCTAATTAGCATTTAGTTTTACAATATCTTCAACCATCCTTCCCAAAATCCTTACTCTGCGAAGTCTTGCAAGCTGACCTTATGCAAACAAAAGAAATTTAAAGAAACTCTGGGTGCTTCAGATGCCCTGCTCTTCTAAGCCTGAAAGGCCTGTCAGCATCACACTGGGACACCAACAGGATCTATTTTAAAAAATAGCAGGTCTTAGATCCAAACACGAGGTACTAGCAATTCCCCTGCCAATTTCAACTGCTGGGACTTACCCAGGTAAGGAACAGTGACAGCAGCAAGCTCCTTATTTCCCCAAAGAGCTAAAAAGAAATGATGCACCACCCTCACATCCAGATGGCAAAACCAGAAGCTTCCAGCAACAACACGTGCAGTATGATGCTCCAGGAGCACTTGCACAATAATTTGGAAAGAGCCATAGAAGCAGGAAAAGCCACGGCTGGGCTGAAATACCCCCAGGGAGGAGGGGCAGGTGAGGCTTCCAGGTGAGGTTGTTTGGGCAACTAATGCCTATTAATGATCTCAGGGTTAGGAAGGTGGTCTTTTAATTATATGAACTTGGTGAAGTGGTCTGGTTTTGTGAGGCTTTCTTTTAAATGTTGTTCTTCACAGCGCTGTGGGGTTTGCTCCATCCTGTGAGTTTGCTCTGATCCTTCCAGGAGGCAATCACAAGAAGTAAATCATATTTCCAGTCAGTTCCTCATCGTGTAGAAGCTACAGAAAGGAGAACAAAACACAAACTGCACCTGTACCAGGGATTTGCTGTCTCAGCCCTTGTTGTGCCAGAAAAGGTTTCTCCAAAGCTATCCCATGCATTTGGTTTTGCCCTTCTGAAATATTCTGGACTTTTCTAAGCTCTTCCAGAGAGTGGTTTGACCCATAGATAATAAAAGTGTGCTGTAGTCTTGAAAGGCAGTTCAAAATGGAAGAGATTATTTATTCTTATTTGTTTATTTATCAACAATCTTTAGAAAAACCTCTTTGTGCTCTCATGTTTTAAGTAGAGGCTTTTGGCAAAATGAGTAAGGAAATTCTCTTCCAACCTTTCCACAGGTCTAAGTATCCCTCTTAAAACTGTCAGTAATTGAATTTTATTGCACAACAGAAATGCTTTCATTCTCCGTCTGTTTACTGCATTGTAATCAAACTTCATGAAAGACCCAAAAAATACTGCATATGAACCACTTGAATTTAAGTGGAATAAATGATGGATGTATTCACACAAAACTCTAAACTTCTACATTTTCTTAGACAAGATGTCTGCTGTCTCTATAATCTTTGGGGGATTTTGCTTCTTGTTTTGGTAGTGGCTGTTTATGTAGCAACGTGAACTGACACTTGATCATTCTTCTGATTTTAATTACTCCTGACATATTTTGTTTAAAATTCCACACTGCTGTTGTAAGACAGTTTTACTGTAGACACTGCTTAGTGATATTTCTCCCTGGTGAAAACATCACAGTTAGGGGTCTCTTAAGGTCAAATATTTCCTGCTGCAGTTCTGGAAGTTCAGGAACTTCCCACCACATTTATTAGTGTTTTGTTTTCAGATAAACTTCCCACAGAAAAAAGATAGAGACATTAAAAATTAGCTCATGATATGTCATCAAACAAATCTTATGGGATAATTTAATGAGAAAAACTGGCAGTTTCATTTTACATTTTTTACTTGTTAGCAGAACGTGTATTCTTTTTTAGGTTAATTTATTTCCATACTCCTTTTCCTCTCCAGATTCAGAGGACCACAGAATAAAATAGTCTGCAGTTGGAAAAGGTGATGTGAATTACTGAATCTACTATTACATTACAAATAGTCCCATCACTGATCTTCCATTCCCTTGAATGTGGTGAGGTGTATTTGTGTGCAGATGCAAGAGAGCAAAAGGGGACTGGTTTGTGTTAACTGCAAAGTGAAATCTTTCAAGTTTTTCAGTATTCTCAACAGTCTTAAGGGCACCTGGGAACGTTCATTTCATCTCCAGGTCCTCTGAGAATGCTTTACTGTATTTATAATACAGAAGGAACGTTTGCTTTTGTTAAATGAGCTCATTGCTTCTGCTTTCCAAGGCAAATCTGTTTCCATTTCACTAGACATTCTGCATTAAATATATAATTTTGCATTAGATAAGTCTGCCATGGTCACTGAGATAGAGCTCAGACTGTCCTGCAGGAGGTGAGGAGCATTCTTTATTCTTCAACTTGGAGGCAGAGGAAAATAACTTGACATTAGTGTGGTAGAAGACGAGGGGAACCAAGGCTGAAGGCACACACACATCTGGAGGAGAAAAAGGCCTAGAGTCTGATCTCTACTTCCAATATGTTTTTATGCCTTTTACATGAAAAAAAAAATTAAAATAAAAGCTCCCACTTATGGAGATTCATATTTTTGGATAGACAGATATCCTATCTCACAGATTTTTCATTCATACAGGCTGTCATTGAGAATGATATTTGTTCCCCTATATCTTTATCCACTTGAAAGGCGAGTCCCTTGGCTAAGCTGGTCATTTTGGACCTGTCTAAAGCTGTTTGAGCTCCCTCAGTAAAGAGAAATGTACAGAAGAAATGCATTTCACTTAGTGTAGGCGATTTCCCTTGCATAGGAAGAAAATCCTTTGGAGACACTTCTCTGCATGGCCTTGTGTTTGCTCTGAGAAGGAGCCTGGGAAGCGAGACGTCACCATGTGATCGGTCACCTCCCTGGAGACTGGTGGAATCTCAGCTATTCCTCTGCATTTCCTTTTTACAAGTTTTTATTTATTTTCCTTTTTTTTTTTTAAAAAAAAAGAAATTTTCTGCCTTTCAGTACATATTTCAAAGCAATTCCTAACAGCATGACATCTTTGTGGAATGCAGGGTGATCTTCACCAGTTTCCTTCTGCGTTCAGAAGAGTCTGACACATCTCAGCTGGATTTGCAACGAGGCCTCGGTAATGACATTGTCTATAAAAATCTCTCTTCTTGTGGCTCATTTGGCTGTTCACATTTGGGTAAGCAAGTTTATTTTCAGCAGAGGTTATTAAAAAGTATTGTGATGAGAAATGCAATGTAGAAACAATGTCTTCATGCTGGCAGCATTATCCATTAGAAGTCCACTTTGAATCTCATTTTTCCAAAGTATACTCAGATGATTTGAATAATTAAAAAGCTTATCATAACTTGAACTTTTGTGTACAACAAGTCTAGAGGAAATTCAATCAATCCAACTGGGGATCAGAAACAGAGTTTTATAAGTGACTTTGCCCATCTTACAGTGCAAATTGTAATTTTGAATAAATATACTAAACCATCCTTTGGAAATTTGTTGATCAATATTAGAATCATAGCTTTATTCAGAAACAAAAAGGTTCATTTTGTCAGACACTGAGTACTGGACAACAAGATCAGCTTTGAAAAGCTACATCTATGTGCTCTGTTATATTTGTTGTTATGTCAGCTACTTACTGGCTGCTACACCTCCCAGCACGGCACTGTAGATACAATATGTTTCTACTGCCTTGGAAAATTCCTTTAAAACAATGTAGTTGCTAAAACTGAAAAAAAAAAAAAAATCAATTTTCTGACCAACAAATCGATTAAAGTATAGCTGGAAGTCTTAGTAATAGAAAAGATCACTCAACTACAAAAGAGTCATCAATAATAATACTACTGACTGCAATACTAGGAGATTTCCATTTGCTTATAAAATTGCAATACTTATGTTTACATACAATAATTTAGGAATGCAAAATTCTAAGAGACAAGATCAGAGGACAATTTAGTGATGATAGAGCGAGTTCCTAGAAAAAATATACTGGCTATACAGTTATCAATAGCTAATTGTAAAGGCTTAACCAGTATGTTTAAACAGAAGTCGTAATGGTGTTACAATATTTAATGACTTCTGAAATCATGGTATCAACTCAGAAATCCCAGAATTTTAGGTTGATTCACTGTGACAAGAAATAATAGGATGAAGCTGCAAAAAAGAAGGAGTCACAGTGGATGGTAATAAAAGCTTATCAGTAGTAGACTTCTGGAAGCACTGAAATAGGTCATCTGGACAGGGATGTCGTTCTTGCCACTCAATGTGTTGAAGAAGAGGTTGGATAAACATCTAATGTTATGAAAATGAACCTAATTAACCTTTCTCAGAGGGGCAAGGTGACCTCTGAAATGCCTCTCGCTCCTAAGATGGTGGTGTAGGGGAATTACATAGCTACTCTTTACCCATAATGTTTATCTCCAGATCTGAATCCAGACTTGCACAAGGGTTTCAGATGTTCAGACATCATGTTAGGCAAGGAATCGTCTCTGATAAAGATGGGATTTTCCATGTAACAGACTGAACTGAGGTAGCCCTGACATGCCCTGCCCATCAGTAGACTCAGTTTCAGTATTAAAACAGAATACATGTATTAAGTTGGTTAAAACTGGCTTGAATTAGTTTGCATTTGAAGTTCTCTGTTCTACATACCGTAATGAATTGATCAAAGGTGCATATTGCTTTGAATATACTCATGAAATATAAGTCCTCATCTGGAAAGTTTAGAATTGGCCAAAATACGTGTGGTTGCATGCAACTTTGAATTCAGTTCAAAGCAAAAAGGCAATGAAAGACCAGGTGATTTCTGACATGAGTTAGTAAACTCCAGCTGCAAAGTTACATACAGTAAGGAAATCTAGGTCTCAAACCCATCATTCAGCCAGTAATCCCACTGGATTGAGCAGGAATACTGGTATAGAGTGTCCATGCAGAGAGTAAGGGTGGCAGAATTATTCTCACTAACTTCCTTTTCATGGACAGAAAGCCTGCACTCAGTGTGTGCATATGATTGAGTTGAAGCTAATTAAAAAGTCCCTAAATTTTCATCTAGACATTATGTCCATGTCTATTCCAGAGAGCCTAGTTCTCCCATTAGCTAACTTCAGATTTGCTTAAACTCCCTGCTTGCTAACAAGTAAGATTCGGGGTACTTTTTTAATTAATAAACTGTGGAGGCTACCCCAGAGGTAACTATTACCCTAGGGTGTTTAATTCTCTTGCAAAGAGGAGTGGTAAATTTGGAGTAAAACTAGCAGAATGTTAGACTGCTGTGGAAGCAGCAACCATCCATTGTGGATTTCCCAAAACAATCCCAATATGAGCACATAATCCCGGGAGTGAAGTGCAGGTGGTTCATCAGCCTGCCACAATTACTAACGGAGCTCCATGACCTACTGCACCTCACCTAATTGTCTTTTTGATAACAAGCTGGAGATATAATTAGATGTGTAAGTGCAATAAAAGAGATTGTAGGTTTGGTTCACACCCCTTATAAACGGGGAAATAATTAGATCCAGGATACTGTTGCATAGCATGCTGTGTGGCTGATTTCAAAAGCACAGCTTTATAGGAAAGTGGGATTGTCTGAATGACTCTGGAAAATTGTGTTCAATCCCCAGGCACTTGGAAACATAATTTAATTTTTTATATGAGAAATTTTAGCAATAACTGTGGGGAATTTTTACCCATTTAGGGAATTATGCTGTTTTTACTTGGTGGAGAAATATGAGCCACTTGGTATGTTAAAACAAAAAATAGTGGGCTGCAAAAAAATGACAGTAGCTTTAATAATTGTGATGTTATAAAAACGTGTTCTGGGGAGAAAAGGGGGTCCAAAAGGATGTGGAAACTGAAACTGAGGTACTGCAGAAAACCCAAACAGTAGTTTTATTACCAAAAGTGGCCAAGTAAACAGGAAAAGAAACCCAATAGAGAGAGAGAAAAGAGAAAATAAGCCCCCAGGTGCAAACACCCAAATTGCCCAGGTGTCCCCCATGGAGTTGTCTC